>CM042221.1:14481865-15681865 GCA_023566465.1 Cottus gobio | reverse complement strand
CTGGAAAGAAAAGGTCAGGGGTCGATGGAAACATTAGATATCATCCTCAATGGACCATGACTATCAATAGCAAATGTCATGGAAAGTTGTGCTCCGATATCTTTCCCCTCGATTAAATCAGTGGGTGGACGGACTGACCAACATCTCAAATGAATGTGGATAGCTTGTGCTTTGAGATTAAAAGACGAGCATACAGAAGAGAGTAACTCTAAAATTGTATTTTTAATAGGAACAAAAAAGACATGTATCGTTCGCTCTGGGCCTTTTTTTCCTTCATACCCACATCATTAAATTAAAGAAACTGATAAACACTAAGATATGAAAAACATTTTAAAAACAACTTGCATTCATCTTTGGGTGTATTGTATTATTATAGTATTGTATGTGTTATGTTACATATGTAAAAAAAAAACTAAAAACTTTAACATGTACTATCAATAAAAACTTGTTGTGTTGAAAGTACATATGTGATATTTTTAATGAGTGCAATGTGGATTTGTTTAGTATTAATATAAATGAGAAATTGCACTCCTTACACACGATATGTGTCCTTCCGTGCAATTGAAAGTGTAGAGAAGATATTTGTTGGGAGTATGTGTTACTTACACACCGATGTCAGCGAGTGCGCTACCATGTAATCAAGTCATGACCTTGCACGTGACCTCGTTGCCGCAGGGCATTGCAGCTAGCAAGGCTAACATGAGGCTAATGAGTGCCATTCATTGCATTTGGGTGCAGAGGAGACAAGGAAGCGTGTGCGCCAATACACACACACAAACACACACACACACACACAGAGACACATATTCAACAGATCCAACCTTCCGATCACTGCTCCCTATAGGCCTGGAGCTCACAATGAAACCCAGTGTCTCCCTCAGTGGGTAGTCTGTGCTCTCCTCCCTGACCATTCTCACTCATCCGAGACAGAAATAGACATCGCTTTGCTTCCCTGCTCATTCTCCTAGTCAACTTGTGGTTGACACACACTGGATGAATGACTACTTCCTCCCGCTCGCCTCAGCCGACTACTGAGGTGCAGTTCCGAGTTGTCGAGTTTGCCACTGAGAGAGAAAAAGAACAAGGGGAGTCGGATTCTGCCCGCGATACAGAGGGAGGGAGGAAGAGGGAGAGATGTGTGCTAGTTTCAGCAGACACGCCATGCACACACACACACACACACACACACACACACACACACACACACACACGCACATGCACAGCACAGCTAGCTGGCTTTTGACAGTGGCAGAATTATTACTGCGAGGTGAATATTAGCCCCCTGGGACTTCATTTACCTCCAGCATATTCACTGAGTTTCTCTGTGTTTTACTGCTCCTCATAATCCAAGCCAACCACACACATACACACACGCACATACTTGCACTCATATCACCACATCACACACTATTTTTATGTCCATGAGTGTTGTCAGGGTTATTATTGAGATCATTATGGGATGTGGATAGTATTCAGATGCCCCCCTCCCCACTCCAATCCCACCCTTTTTTATTTTTTTTTGCAGTTCTGAATCTCGGAGACCTCTCATGAAAGGTTACCAAAGCTTTTCTATTCCAGCTTCTATTCATCAATAAAGCATATAGTCAAACATGAACACTCACAAAGGCAGTTTTGTATTTTTCCAGCTTGTATTATTGTAATTCTTCTCTTAATATTTAGACGGTAAAGGTCACTGATGGACTTCTTTTGTTGTGCTGTTTGAGGTCTCTTTTGCCCATTGTGTTAACAAGTCATTAAAAATTGAGGGAAGTGAGGCTGGCCAGGAGACATTGCATATGTTTGGAAGCATTATTATTATTAAATAATCATGTTTGTCTCCTAAATTGAGAGTGACTCATGCCACAATATCAGTAATTAGATAAATTATTGATGAGCTTGCGGGTGGGTGAGAGGATGGTCGGTGGTGGAAATGGAATTGCCAAACCCAATTACTGTCTTTTTCTCAGAGTGGCCCCATTAGGTTTGTCACTTAGACCACTAAATAGCGGCACTAATAAAACCACAACTTGCACCCAACCTGCTTAATTAATAGTAAGATGATTAATATTTTAATTGCAGCAGATTAAATACCACTCGCGCTGAGAGGGATGCGTTACAAAAACAGAGGCTGACGTCCTGCTTTAAAATGATGAACATGTCATGTTTTACTACCAGCGCTCTCACAGTGACTTTGACCTCCAACAGCCACACAGACTAGACGTCTAAAGAGATAACACTAGTTCAGATCTGATTTGGAGAACAGAAGACACACTGGTGCTTTTGCAATTACAAGACGAGTGATGTGTCAGAATCTTAAAAAACAAAGTTACCAGATGAGTGAAGTGAGATTTTGCAAATGATAAATGCATAAGATAGTCACATGTAATAAGCAAGGTTACCTTCATTGGCGTATTGTTAATGCTAAAATATTTTATTCTTGGATATCATTCCTCTTAAAATGTTGTCTTGTTTTCATTTGTATGGCAAATGGTTCTATGTATTTTAACAATTTGAGATTGAGATAGTAGTCTTCACCTTTTATGTTGCCCTCTGCAAAGAAAGGACTTCAAGAACAGACTGCCCCCCGGCAAACACAACACCCCTGGGTTTATGTGTACTATCAGGGCTATGCGGCATCTGCACGCACACATAAACCCACACACACACACACACTCAACTTATGCCACAATAAAAAGCGACAACTCCTTTTCCACTAAAACCCATCAACCCTCGCTCTCTCAGGAGGGCATGGTGTCTTCCATCTTCTTTTCTAGATAAACAGCCTCCAAGTGCCCGCAAACAAGAGGGGGAACGACGCCAAGCTTTGGTTTTCCTCCAGCAATAGCAATGGAGATGGGCTCCCCAGACACTTGCTGGGCTCTGCAAAGTGGTCCTACACTGAACAAAGTGTCTGCTTTGCCAAAGGCACAGGGTGGAACTTCTAAGCACAGACAAATCTACTAAATACCTAGCAAGGCTTGCTTGCCATTTGAACAAAGCATAATATTCATTCTCGTTGTCAATTCCTTATGTACATGGTATTATTAGTCAAATTCCCTAGTGAGATCTGAGCTGTTTGTTCATTTGAATCTACAGAATGACTCTGCTGGTACAGTAAGTGAATCATTAGGAAGCATCACTTTGGCCCAGATTTGACAAAGAAGGTGTACATTAGCCGACGGAAAAGGTTAGGCATGGTAAAAGGAGAGGGGAAATGTGGCGGACAAATTGAGAAATTAGCAACGTGCGGGTGGGGAAAGTCTCGGAGGACCCGGCGCTGAGGCGAGACCTATTACGACACATGGCACCAGGCAGCTGGGTGGGTAATTATCATCATGTGTTTAGCAAGGCGCCCTTAGCCGGGGCAACATATATGACTTGTGCTTTAACCACTTAGTTGGCCCATTTAGCTCTGTGCCGCAGCCTGTATGTGTGAGTGGGGGATGAGTGCAAATTTTCACTGACATGCTGCTTTAACAGTAGGCAGCGTTTCCCCACTGCAGGTGCTGGCAAGTCAGCCATAGTTGGCACCTTGGACTGTGATGCAGGTGTGTGACCCGTACCGCTGTGCCAGGTCGCCTGAGGCGGCCTGGTTGTGAATGCGTGTGTCTTGATGTCCTTGGGGAAGGTGAGCGAGTGACCCCATGAAGATCCAGCTGGGAGCAAGGGGCCCAGATGTGTGTGTGTGTGTGTGCCTACATGTGATGTGAGTCTTTTAGTGTCTCTGTGTGTGCCCACTGCCAGCTTGGTAAGAAACAGCTGGCTCCCACCATCTGCTACACCTCTACATCAGCAGCCCCAGAATGTGTATATGTTGTATGTGTCTCAACCACAATTAGATATGTGATTATAAGCGTAATATCAGCTGATTTACGAGGAATAATACATAATATAATGTGCAGTAAAACATGGCGTTTTACTGTACTACGGTTTCCTTTCAAATAGAAGAAAGAAAACTTTTTTCTCTCATTTATTTTTGGAATTAAAAAAACTGTGGATGTACATTTCTTTGAAAGCTACACCAAGACTATCAAGTGTATGCCAGCGTCTCCCTTTGGTTGTTAATCATTTGCTCCAAGCAAGCCTACTCTATATCGAACAGACCCGGGGAGAAGAGAGAGAAGGATTGGGAGGTTGGGGGGGTTAGTATGCTAAAATCCACCCAAAACAAGACACATGAGACATACAGTTCTAGTGTTAATTAGGGAGCCAATATTACAAGATAAATCAGAGATGGAGGGAAGGTTTGGACGAGAGGGAGATGAGAGGGAGGAGGGATATAGGAAGGGGATAGGGAAAAGAGAGAGTGAGAAACGGTGAGAGAGGGAGGACAGAGTGTTGATTTGAGCAGGGCCTCGGGGCAGCCTACAAGGCAAAAAGGGGAATGATAGACTTGCTAACCAGGCGCTGATCAGGCCTGTGCAGCTCTCTTCTTTTCATCAACAGTGAACAACCAAAGTGCAGGAGAAAGTCTGTTCGCTGCACACTTATTTGCTTCAAAGTCAGAGTTAAACACCATCAAGTGTCACTGGATTTTGAGCTAATCAATTATGCCTTTTGATCTACCGATGGCTGAAACTGGATTTTTATGGATCAGCAGTCAAAAGCGTTTTCTTTCATGAAAACGGATGCCACATGCAGTACCAGCGCCCGAAAAGTATCATGTTGCTCACAGAAGACAGTAATGAAAAATGATGTCCTTCTCCCTCCCCAAATTTCAAGTCGAACAGCGGCGGCAAAAGTGAGTAATCTGTAATCGGAGCGATGTGGAGGAGTTCAGCGCCGCTAATGCGCCTGGACCCCGCTGTTCTCTGAGGAAGACAGTGCTGGAGGGGGAGGAAGAAGATGAGGAGAAGGAGCGGCGAAGGGAAGAGCAGGAGGAAGAACACACACCGAGGCAGTTGGGGGATTGCTTGCTCCAAACATGGCAGAAGGTACGGAACAAGGCGCTCTGTGTGGGCCCCATTATTTTAACTCCCCATTCTCTTTTCCCTTCTCTCCTTTTGAAGACGGCGGGATTTTTCTCCTCCTCCCTGACATAAAAGTAAACAACGTTGCCTGCAGGCACAATTTTCCCGGCAACACAATAAAATGTGCAGTGAATTTATGATGGTCATCCATTAGCTCTTACCAAGGAAACATCACCCGTATCTGTCGTCCATCATTATAATAGAGGGTTAATGCACTGAATTTACATAAAAAAGTCATATTGTCTGCATGAATTATTTACACCCTCAGCTGTTTTTTCCAATTTCCCTCGGTTTTTTTTCTTCTCCGTCCTCTCGTTCGTGGCGAGGGGGTTTTTGGTCCGGATTCTTGTGGAGAAAATCTGACAGTAAATTCCGCCGTGAGGTGGTCCTGTCGCCGCCACCTCTCTGTTCCAATATTTCTCTCCCTCCCTCCCTCCTTTCATCCCTCCTGCCCTCCCTCCCATCCTCTTCTTCTGTCTTTGTCTATAAGGGACAGTGAGAGCTGGGGGCATTGTGATGTGCTCGTTTATGGCCCTCTGGTTGTTATCGAGTCAATCAAAACAGAAAATCTTCCGCTTCTAAGTAGATTTAACTGGCGATCACAGCCCATGAGCTTATCAACTCAGTATTTGACAGCAAATATTTAGATGAATAAAGCTGCAATATGGGTATAAAGAGGGAACAATATTAAACAAATTATTAAAAAAAGATGCTTTAGGCCGGTCCATTGTTCACAAATGTGTGTTAAAGTTAATTAAATAAATCACATTGTACAGTTAAGAGATTATTTCATCCTAATTCCTTCGTGAGTTAATCCAGTAACGCACACAAAATGATCACAGTGACAGTCGTCCTACAGTAAGTGAATTATCCTGATATTACACCCCTATAATGAAGGCTTGTACAGCACTAACAGTTGCCTCTCAGACCCCGGGGAAAGGCTCAGTGATTGAGCAATTATGACAAGCTCAATTACTGTCATCATATTATCATAGCTAATCCAACTCCGCCATGCTGCGCCTTCCACTGCACTGATCACAGAGGCTTTTTCACTGTCACCGAGGTGAGAAAGTGCTGTCACTGACACCGCTCGTGCTCCCACGAACACGCTTAAATGAATATGTGGCAAATATGTCAATCCACTGGTGCCTGTCCCTGTTTCTGTCTTTCTACTGGATGTCTCTGGGATGGATGTCTTAATTTTTTCTAATTCCGCCTGACAGTGCCACAGGCGCTCTCGCCTGCTGAGCTAAATTTGTGACTCGCCTCTACAGAGTGCGGGTTTTGTGAGTTATCTGCTTCCCTGCTATGGCTAACGCGCGTCGACGCAGCGATCACAACGGCAGGCAGAGCTGCGCTGTGAAGTGAAGTGAAGCGAGCGGCGGCTCGACGGGGAAGTGAGAAGTGTTCAGGGGCAGCGTCACGTAAAGCAAGGGACCTTTACAACCCAGTGACCCACCACCCTTCAGATAATCCTCCAACAGTGGGAGTGACACGGGTCAGTCAAACAGATGTAGATGAGGAGGTCAGTGTTGAGGAAAGTCAAAGAGGAAACTTGCACAGAGCAGGTGTTTTGCAGAGGCAGAAGGAGCAATGCCAGAGGTGTGAGGGGAGGTGAATGGATCAATTGGTGCTGAGCCTCAAGGTGTAACCCATTCTCATCCACATAACACCCCTTTATACCGCCTCTCCCTCCCCTCCGCACTGCTAACGCTGTGTGTTTTCTTGCCTCTGTGGTCTTGTTTATTCCTCTCACTGGTATATTTCTCCTAAGGGGCCTGATCCCTGCTTGCCTCCAGGCCTGTTTCTCGGTCCTGTTAAGGAGGTGGGGATTAGAGGTCAGGAACATGGCCACCTTCTCAGCCGGCATCGATCGCCGTCCACACGTTCCAGGAAGTTGTGAAGGCAGTGAATGACCTGTTGAGGTGTAAGGTTAGGTTTGTGACCTCATGACTTCCTCTGCGGTCTTTCTTGTCTGTCAGTCAATCCTCTCACAAAGGGTTTGTTGTTTCAAGCTCTTGGAGGATAACTTTGGCATTTTTCAGCCGGTTTTAAGTGACTAATGGGGACAACGATATGTGGCATTGCGAAACAAGCTGAGAGGGAAACAGCGTCAATGTAAAGTTAGGTTCATTAAAAGTGCTTGTTTTTGCCACTGATAGACTTTTTTCCTGACATTTCCCTTGATCCTGTCTGTTTGTTATTGTGTCCATGTCTCGCTGAATATTGGGCAGCAACAGGTGCCACTCTTTCCAGCATTGTTCCTCCGTTGGCCTCATAGGGTCACAGCACCCACAGGAACGGCATTGAAGTCAAAGACCTCACCCACATTTTGGAAATCATCTACATTTCAGCCTTGACACTGAAATTATTTTTAGTTAACACTAAGCTACAATTTCTCTGTTCCAACACGAAGCATTGACCTGCTGGTACGCACGTTTCTGCTATTTTCTCCCGGTTTCAGAAAGAGACTCTTTGAGTGAGACTCTTCCCATAATGTGGAACACTCATAAGAACAATCAGAGCCTGTCAGTGGACAGTGGACATAAATGATGGTGACCAATGGCCCCAATATAATTAAATTGTATAGCACGTGAGCATCTCGCTTTCGCTCAATACTGAACCAATTTCAGAAATAGTTGCCCTCTTTAGTTAGAAAGAAAACAGGGAAATAGGGAACCATTTTAAGACTTTTTGTAAATGTGTTCACAGTTGTATCCAATAACATAAAAAATTTATTTTTTACATGCAATTACTTTGTGTCACTGGTTTCGCTTTGATTTAAGTTAAGTTTATCAATTTGACGATGACTTTAATAAAACAAATGGTTTGTCAATCAGCGAAAAAAAAATGTTAACAATTTTAAGTGATGTTTCATTATGTTGAGTATTATGGGTTTTTCAAATGTTTTGTGAAATGTGATATTCTATGTTTTCTTTTTTTTAAGTGTTTTTTAATTTGGTGAGATTATGGTTTTTCAAATTTGTAATCATGAAATAATGTGTATCAAGTGCCATATTTTGCTCGTCCTGAACATTTTAGCCTGATAATGTATTGGAATAGTTTTATCTCCACAGTGCCGATTATGTTGTGAGGTTATAGTAAGTCAAGCCATATCAAGTTTGAAAGCTCTTTTCCAAATAGGAAAAAGCAAAGCCATTCGACTCATACTTTCACACAAGTTGCCAGGAAAGTAAACTAATCACTCACTTTGAAACAAAGTATCCCATGATGCTGAGAAGTGCTGAGAAGAACGCAAGCAGGTTAGCTTACTGTACAAATAGGGTGGCAAACAAATTTGCATGTCAAAATTAAAAATCAATGTGTTCCACCTCACCTAATGACCAATCTCCCTACTGCTGCTCTTGGGCTCTGATTAACATTCAGGGGAGTTCAGGAGAAAATGTTAGAGCAAAGCATTAATCTCTCTCAGCAAAAAAGCTTGTATCTTCTGACAGGTGGGTCAAAGTTGCCGTTTAATCTAGCCCATAATTTCGGAAATGTGCTGACAGAGTGTATTTTAATACATTAAAACCTGCCTGTGTTTGAGAAGGCTCAAAGCGCGACACCTCAGCAGGAAGTCCGTGTCCCCGGCTCTGCGTTATGGCATGTTGGGTTAAAAAACGGTGGGAATGCCGGAGAGAAGCCAAACGAAAACTGTGTCTTAGAGGGAGAAGAGGTTGTTGATGTTGGTGCATGTTCTCTTTTCTTGGTGGGTGCTGAGATTTGCTTGGCCTTATATGCAAATATGAAATTAGAGCATTCCTAAATATCTTTGATAAAAAATAAAATAAAAAAACTCTCACTTATTGACTTTAAAATACAGATCAGCCTAGGGGAACATTACAGATTAGTTAGGCTAAAATAATATAATCACAACATTGCAGATCCTAACTGTATCTCTAATTTATAGATGAAGTTATGTTTTAATTTGTAGAAATGTTAATTTGTACTGATTGTTCTTTCCACAGCAGAGGAAAAAAGTAAGATTAAGATAAGGTAAGGTAAGATGTTTACTTATGTTACATTACATTACATTTCATTTAGCTGACGCTTTTATCCAAAGCGACTTACAATAAGTCGCTTAAGTACAATAAGTTACAACTTCTACTTTTGCTTTTTTTTATAACTAACAGTAAAAATGCCTCTCAAGCTCTTAAAGACCCTAACCTGCCACAACTATTTATTAGTTCGATAGCCTGCACTTGACTTTATTGGCCGTTGGCAGAAAAGGTGCTTTCAGAGGTGTCCTGCGTGCCTATTGAAAAATGTGTGTCTTACCTCTTGCCCAACCTAGTGGAAATAATATCACTCACACTGAGAGATCATGGTGTCAGGGTCAATTGTCCTGCAAAAGATGGGGGAGATGGGAGACATGTATTGATTTTTCATTTTGTTGGGGTAAGCAAGCATGTTGCGGCTGGGCGCGGGTGCAATGAGGCAGACAGAATGTGCTAGTCTGCTCTTCCAGCTTGTCACCCGTGAGCGGTGACTGCCGAGAGACACCTTGAAAACAATTATCACGAGAAACTATGAAAACACTATGGATGTGTGCTTTTTTATTTTATTTTTATCTCTTAACATGCAAGTCAGAGCAAATGCTCGAGGTAATAACCCATCCGATTACATTATTTAAAGCAAAGAGTGCCGGTGGAGAACATTTGGCTGAGGATCCAGAGAGGAAACTCAGCCAGCATCACCCCAGATAGGGATGAGCCAGAGCTGGCAATCGCACCATGCTGGGCCTTGCAGGGCGGAAATGCTTGTCAAACACATTACATGATGCCACAGGTCACAGACGCTTCCCAGCAGTCCAGCTCTTGCCTAACAGCTAAACAGTGAATGAATGCCAAATCTTACAACCTCTTCTCACCTCACTTGGTTGTGTTCATCTCAAGCCATCCAAAGCAGTTCATCAATACACAGAAGATGCGGTTTGATAAAGAAAGCAAGTGATTCCTGTCAACTCCTCCATGCTCCTATTCTCTTTGACTTTGCGGTAGAGGACGCTGATCTCATTTTCGGTCATAACCTGCAACGCATCCTTGTAAATGTTCCTGTTGTGGAGGAAACACAACAAAATGTCTACAACTCATTCTTGAACATGGCATGTTTTGAAGCCCTTCCAGTGAGTTCGCTTCCTGAATAAACATTTTGTCCGTCGCTTCCCCTGCTCCTCATTTGCAAAGGCTACGGTCCCGACGGTGGTCAGAGGCGTGACGGACATGCAGGGTGGAGAACACAGCGGTCATCCGCTTCCCTGCGCCCCAGTCACCTTGATGGCCGATACACACTGGTCTCTACCGCACCACCTTCTCTGCTGTCTGTGCAGCGGGGGTCAGAGTTGAATGCAGACAATATGAGCTCATCAGTATACCTAACACTTTTTGTTAAGGTGCAAGCAATGTCCTAAATATTAATGATTAAAAAGAAGTGTCTGTGACGGGAGCTGTGTGTCTGTCATTTCTGCAGGTCAGAAATAGATATTAATGTTCTTCAAAAACACATATAGAAAGGTGGTTCGATCTCTGTCTGCTGTAGCTCGTGTCCTTGAGCTCCCCGGCTGCTTCAAAGCAGCCCACTGCTCCTAAACATGGCCAGGATGGGTCAAATGGTCAAATGTGATATATGTACATATGTAATGAAAATGACAATTGTAATAAAGTTTACATTTTAAAGTTTAAGAAAAGAAAAACCTCTCAAAGGGTGTAAATGCAGCACAATATTTGAGCTTTTAAGCTCGCCAAATACAACACGGAGCACCGGACAATGAACAACATACTGCATTTTTGAAATGCTTAAAGCCAAATTGAGGTTTTTGTTTCAGTTTCGAACAATTAAATATACATACATATATATACACTAAAGCGAGAGGTTGCAGCTGTAAATTAAATCGTTTTATGCCGGCATGAATATGACATAAGAAGACCAGCAGCTGGAGAATGATCTACTGACGGCGAAGCATGAATGAAACAGCTGATATCAATCAGTAATAACTCAACCAGAACTGAAGACAGTTGACAAAATGATATAGATGTTTACAATGGAATACTTTCACTTTATCTTCCACACAAGTATGAAAAGTGTGCGCGACCGCATGTGTTTCTTCCTCCCGATGAGCTAATGCATCCGCACATTTCAGCAAACTCTGATATAGATCATAATAACACAAAAGGGATGATGCCAAACTTACAACAAAGACCCAGACGGTAAAAAGGGGAATTTCAAAATCTTTGTTGAGACTCTTTCTTGTGCCAGTTTGGGTGCAAAGCAGTCTTCCTTCTAGCTGATAATAAAATACACCAATCTAGCTATAAATCAAATTCCAATCACAGCGTATGAAACTTTGAAAGGTCTCCAAGATCACAGGCGCCTCCTCACACACCTGCTAGGCATGTCAGTGTTTGGGTGAGGTATGTTATGGCAACACACACGCACACGTACACCTGTGGTACTTCCTGCCACTAACGCTGTAAGTGTTCCCGTTTCCTTCAGACAGAAGGGGTGAGCGAGGTGAGCGAGGGGGCGACCCAGCAGCTGGTTACCTTGGCTGACTCTCACACCTGTTAAAAGAAGAGACACACATCACACTTTATTACAGCGTTAACGGGCTGTAAATGGCTGATGCAAGCACGCCGTAATGGCCAAAGCAGCCTTGGTTTCTGGTGTACTTATTCAGCCATTTGTGGAAAATCCATCAACCATTTACTCCAAAGGCATAATAATGCCCACAGTGCAAGCAGCATTTCATTCCTGTGGACCATACGTTTAAAAATCTTACCATTTGACAAATCCATGCTGTGTTTTGGAACAAAGGCTTCCCTTTTTTATTCCAGAGCAAAGACCGGAAGGGGTATTTCTTTATTGAAGTACTTCAGATACAAAGCTCAGTGTAACAAAACCTTGAGGCTCAATTAGTCAAATTCACTTTCTGCAGTGTGACGGGGTGTATTACCCTAGTGAGCAGCCAGGTTGAACATGTGTGTGCGTGTGTGAACATGTGTATCTAGTCACCCGTGTGTGTTTTAATGTGTATATGTAAAGATCTATAAAAGGTTTTGTGACTTAAAGCCTCTTAAGTTCCTCCTGTATAAAAACATGATTCATGCCAAGTTGTGTTATTGGCTTTGTAACAACTGCTCGCGGTACGGCAAGCGGGGGTGTCCAAACTGTATGGCATGTTGGCATTGCTTTAACCTGAAACTGAATGCAGTATTCAGTAAATGTACTTAAATATGAAAAAGATGTTGCTCTCATGATCCATACCTGTGGGAGCATAAGACACCTTCACCAACTCCAATGTTTATAGCACAGGAGGAATAAAACACATCGTAGTCATCTTTATTCATACGTATACAGTGATATGTAAGTTTATCTAATTTAAACTCCTTTACTTGCTGTTGGTTGGTCTAATCTCGTACAACTGATCACTTTTAATAGCATAACAGGAACAAAGTAGTAACTATAGTTTAAAATAATTGCACTTGTGTTCAAGATTTAATGTCTCTCGCTGAAATGAAGTGAAATTAAAGTATAAAGTTGACGAAAATGGAAAAACTCAAGCAGTTCCTCAGAGCTGGACCGAACAACATCTCTTAAGTGAATGTACATATTTTCTGCAACTGAGATTGTATTATAGAGGAGCCATTTTACGTAGCCATTATACTTAATTTATGCACAGACAGTTTACCAGTGTACCTCCATGATGGCGCCATGTGCTCACTGGAGAGCCTGTGTTCATATTTCTACTGTATGTATATATTTGCGTATGCGTGTGAGCTAAGTTCTGTGTGTCTGGTTGAATTTCTGAATAAGCTCCAGTGGTGTCTGCCCTCTATCACCTGGTCTACGCTGTTTGCAAATACTGCAGTGTGTGTGTGCGTCTGTGTGTACCTGTCCGGCCAGGCCCTGCTACGAGCCTTTTACTAGTTAGTGTGTGTGGTGCTTGTGTTTAATAATGCATGGCCCCAAGCCCAGGACGGGCCCTTTGATAAAGTACAGCTCCGCGGCACATGCATAAGCAGCTCCAGCCATATGCAGAAAGGAGAAATTGATGGTGGAGATAAAGTCTGCGCTGCTGCGGCTGCTCTGTGTGTGTGTGTGTGTGTGTGTGTGTGTGTGTGTGTAAAAGAGAAAGAGAATGAGGCAGAGGAAGATTTATGGATTGTATCAATGTCTATATGCAAGTGTTTGATCAGGTGGCAATTTGAAGCTTTTTAGAATGAGTCTTTGTGCTGTGTGAACATGTTTGAAAATTGGTACTTTTTTTGTAATATTTGATTAGCTGATACTGTACAAGCAAGCAAATATGGAAATGTACATAAATAACTGAGGCCATGCTGTGTGTGTGTAGGCGTGCGTGCGTGTGTGTGCGTGTGTGTGTGTGTGTGTGTGTTTATTTGAGAGACAGAAACCTGTGTGTGGGAAAGAAAATGAGTTTGTTTTGGTTTATGTGCATCAGAGAAAAGTGCCTTTAGTGACCAGCCCTGTAGATGCTGTGCTATTGTGTGTGTGTTTCTGTGAGTGTATACACTTCTGCGCATGTGTGTGTGTGTGTGAACACATTCTCTCAGACTTACTGTTGGAGTCTACTGAGCTGCAAGTCAAAGTGGAAAGGGGTCAGGGGCCAGTGTGGGGGCTCCAAGGTCGCTGCCACCTTCTCGCCCGTCTCGGCTCCATTACAGGCAGGAGGGCAGAAATTAGGGCCAACATTCACAAACAAGCGATGCTGCACATATACATGCAAACAAGCCTTTGTCTGCTCATTCTGCTTCTCAACTCCAGCGAACATGACCCCAGAACCTTTTAGAATAATACTGATCTAACTCGCACCCTTTTTTTTTTACTTCTCCCTCAAATTCCTTGTCTCGCTTCCCTTAAAGTGTTTTCTTACTTCATGCCATCCTTTTCATATCTTCGCTCTCTTTCTCGCATGTCTTACTTTTCAATTCTCCTCGTTTCGTCTAGCTCTGTGAGTTGGAAAGTCGTCCGGCTCATCACCATGGTCCAACGCTGTGACGGCACAAACTTCTCTCGGCCCTAAGTCATTAGACATGTCGTACTCTCTTTATCTGCCACCCACCTTGCTCACCTCCTCCCCTCCTCTATTCATCCACCCACTCCCTCTTTTTTTCCTCCCTTGCACCGAGTGCCACCCCCTCACCCAGTCATAAAGAATAGACAGTCTGATATACAGGAAGAGACGGAGAAAACCATATCTCTTTTTGTTGCAGCTTTAATTTACTTTGTGCATTAATATTTCAGGGCCCTCTGCAGGCTTAGTGCGGGAGCCAGTGGGAGCAACTGTGTGTGTTGATGCAAGTGTGTGTATGTGTGTGTGCGTGTGGCACATTCCAGCTGTAGGAGGGGAAAGGATTAATATTTTAGCGGGCCTTATTGGAGACCCCTGTACCGGCTCCACCAAAACACCATGGCATGGGTGCACGGCGGTACCCCGGCTCACCTCGCTGCTGCAACCTTTGTGTCTTTGTCTATTTCACTATTTTCTCTGTCTTCCTTTCTCGTGTTTCTGCATGTGTCATTTTAACATAAGTTTTACTTCTGAATCAAATTTATATAAAATAATACATAATCCAAAGTTAAAACACATATTAAGCTCAACAAACAATTTAAGTCATCGGTTCATAAAATCATGTATGTTGCCTCTAAAGCTTTCTCTATCATCGCCTGGTAACTTTCCTCTGTCATTAACATAAACACAAATTAAAATGTAAACATGTTGGTTATTTCCTCCTTTCTGTCAAACAGCAAAATAAGCAATGCAACATGAACATGTTTAATTTTTTTCTGTCCACTTCAACCATATCATGGGACTTGTATAAAGGAGATGATGATGATGACGACGACGATGATGATGATGATAATGAAGTTAAATAATTACAATTCTGGACTAATTCTGTATTATTACAATATCACAGCATTACCAGAGCTAAGCAATTAACTTGGTCGGAGCAACTTAATTATTACCAACAAGAAAAAATGCCCAAACTAAAGAATAGGCCTAATAAACAAAAGTTATCCTTTTTTTTCATTCAAAGAAGCAAATATCAGGCACCTCAAAATGACCTCAAACAAATGTGTCCTCGTACAGGGGGGGGGGGGGGGGGGTGCAGTGTACCGAAAGAAAAAAGACCGATAAGCAATTTGGAGGAGTTGAAATTGGATTCTGAAGTTGGAAGAGGATGATGAGGATGCAGGGGCAGCTTTTATCACAGATCAGTGGGCCTCTGAGCAGGGGTCTCCCGGTCGCTGCATCAGGGGCGCCCGGCAGGAGGCCATATTGAAATGAGGTGCCATCCCCCAGGCTCTTAACCACCCCTGACATTTGAGTGTATGTGTGTTTGAGTGCTTGTGTGTAGGTGTGTGTGTGTGTGTTTGTGTGGAGTGTTTAGGGTGAAGGGTGGGGGCTTGTGTTTCCGCCCAGAGACCCGATTGCCTCCGCTCCCCTGCTACTCGTCTCCCCCTCTTCTACCCCTACCCGTCCTCACCCTCCTTCGATTGGACCCTGTTTCTCATTTGCCTATTCATTTAAAAGCACAAAATGCCTACTGAGATCCAATATGGGGTTGAGGCAGGGGGGCCCGAGTGGGCCCTCAGCAGGGGAGGAAAACACAGCAACAACACGATGAAGCGAAGGAGGAGGTAGAGAGTGAAGCAGAGAGGTGGAGGATACCCAGACCTCCGACAGGAGATGGCTTCAAATGGCTTCCTGGCTCCCTCTCTTCTTTTCCATCCCTCATCTTCCATGTCTCCCACTCTGCCTTCCCTCCCTCTGACGCTTTTATTCTCTATTTTTCCTCACTGATGCTCTGCTCACTGGGGTAGTGCTGATATTGGGAAGTGCAGCCCGCTTGACCCTGCTGCCAAGACGAAGCAGGGGTTCGAACAGGACCCAGTGTGTCTGTGAAGGTCTGTTTTTTTTAAAGAAACCACCCTCTGTCCACCTCGCTGTCATTATTTCACACTCTTTCTTCCCCTTTTCTCTAGCTTACCTTAGAGACTTCCGAGGCTCTAAAAGTCAAAGCAGAGCCCAACTTCTGAAAGTTCTTTCTGTGGGTTTTGAAAAGTCAAAGAAGATAGCACTTTGTATAAATGCTAAAGGACAACGTGGTTAGCCCTGAGTAGCAGCGCAAGCACTGTAGGACATGTTTTATGCATGGCTGCTGGATCTCTCAGGTCGGGGAGTTTCACATCAACAAAGTGCGGAGGGTGGCTAAAGGTGAGAGGCGTACTGGCAGAGGGCATTGGGGGGGTGGGGAGGGCGGAGGAGAGATAAGGAGTGGGTCGAGAGGAAGAGGACTCAGAGTAAACAGTTGTAGATTCAAGCAGTAATTCAGTCAGTGAGGCTGAAAGAAAAGGCATTTAGCTCAGGAATGTGCTTTTAGCTATTACACAAATACAACTTTTTTTAAATTACCATTACTAAACTTTACTGTAACTGATGTGAAAACATGTTTGAGGTGTATGACTGTGTGGAGTGATTTGAGGACCACTAGGGTGTTAAATGATGAGTAATATGGCTGCTATGGCAGGTGGCTGACCAGTCGGTGCAAACGAAAATGACACAATTGTGTCAAACACCAGTTTCAGCAGTTCACCTGGGCACAAAGGAGCTAAAACACAGAACTGAAAACAGCTGGTGACCTCTGACGTTCCAACAGCCGGACCGCCCAACGATGGACCGGGTCAAGCTGCTGGACGTCCTATTGACGTCCCAGGAGGATGTGAGAGAGTAGAGAAGCGTAATGTTTGCACAGTAAATGCTTCTCTGTCCTTATCTGTGTGACTAAACAGTATTTGCACCATCGTGGAACTCAGTGCTCACTTAGATCTCAACCACCCGCCTGTAGAGTTTCGTGACTGCATCTTGCTCGGTTGCGATGCTATCGTGGTCACAAAGTCTGTCTGCAGACATCATAACACCTGGCAAAGTACTCAGAACCACCTCCGTGGTAGTCCCTGCTGCAGTAGGTGTTTTCAAGAACACATTTTGCCATGATGACACACACACACACACACACACACTCAAGAGCTGGATAAAATACCAGAGTCGCTGTCGCGGCTGGTAAACAGTAAAGTATCAGATGGGTAGAGGCTGCGTCTAACACTCACAACACTTAAACAGCCTCTTCTCTGATCCCTCACCATATTCTTTTATCTCTTTAAGTACACATAAACACAGACTCGCTCGCTGCACCGGGCTAATTGCAAAGGCGATGCAATTTCCAGAACATAAACAAAATCAAAGGGAGCAGCACTTTCTCCCTTCCACGTTCTCTCTTTAATGCTATTCAGTAAGTGAATTTGGGGCCACCTCACAGAAACACCTCTCCTTGTTAGAAAAAAAAAAACATATTGTTGCCCTTTTGCCAGAGCAAACCATAATGGAAGCTGTTTAAGAACCCAAATTAGCATTAATCAGAGTTTTCTTTGCAGCTCATCCAGAAATGGTACAACACCACAAACCTAAAAATTTAAATGTAAATGGTGATCTAATTGCTTGCTAAATAATATCCATTTCAAAACTGAAAGTTCGCTGCAGCATTTTCTGCTTCTTTTATTCCTCCCCTGCAATATGTTGCTTGTTTCAATGCATTCATTCATGGCGTGTCTGGTGTTTATATTCCGTGTGAATATTTAAAGCGTCAAAATGGGGAAAGTGCAGCGTTTACAACTACATTGTCCCAAAACACTGCAATCAGGAGATGATCTCACGTATGCAAAAAAGGAAACACAAGCGGACCCTCTCGCTTTCACGTTTGACAGAGTACCTTTCCCTGTTGAATACATTACAGGACCCATAGAATGAGCGCAAATGAATGCCCGCTCACTTCCCCAGCGCCCCGGCCTCGAGGCAACGATGGATGGGATGGAAAACAACGATTCGTCCCCATTACATTTTTCATCATACCTGCGTGAGCGGATCTCCACCTCCCCGCCCACCAATAGACACCGCTGAAACACTCTGAAGCGCCTACCTATGGTGCTATAGTATCTACCCACACACTTCATGTGTGCCTATAACTCCATGACAATCCTGAACGAGAAGCACTAGGGTTAAGATCCAAAGCCTCGCACGGTCCGGATCCTTAGGGGTAAAAAGACGGTGGGGAAGAACGAGAAAGAGATGGGGATGTGGGAGGGGGTGTGGGGGGTAAGGGCAAGGAGGACATCTATCCCCCTTTAAGCCCACCTTATTGGCGAGTGGTGACCCTGGACGTGGGGCTATTGTCTAGGCTCCTTATCATAATGTAGGCTGTGTTGTCTTCTCCATTACAACTCGGCCATTCAATTAGCCCCCATTACCATAGTAATAGAGCGCTGCGTCGCTGGGTTCAGGACTGACAAGGGGAGGAGGAGAGCGGTCAGAGGGAGAGAGAGGCAGACAGAGAAAGAGATGTCAGTATACCTGTAGGCACATCGCTGGCAGCCTCCATCATGGCCCAAAAAAAGTGATGTTGAAATCAAACAGGTACTGCTGGAGGACAGTGAAGGATGCCGACAGAAGGGAGGGGTCTCGCTGACATTCGGCAACAGTTAAATCGCTTTATCTCACCTTGGGACGCGGACATTTTTGATCAATGCGATGACCTTGTAAGACATTGCACACTTTGAAAAAAGCAATGAATTCATCACAGAAATTAAAAAGGAAAGAGAAAAAGACGAGCAGCCAATTTGATGTGGCCGTTTTCCACGGCGTCAATAGTGACTTGCAACAACTGGCACTAAGTGGTAGTGATTACCAATAATGAGCATTGCAAAGCAAACAGCTACGCGAGAAGACTCCTGTTAATAGAGCTTTTTTTTAAAGGGCAGGCAGGAGAATGAGGGGAAATGAAGGTGATGACATGAAGATAGTGTGAATACCAGTCTGTGAGCACTTCATCCGCTTTAAGCGTGTTTGTTGGGCTGGTTGCATCTGTTTTCTTATGGGAGGGACAACAAAGAGAAGATGTGGAGTAAGAATAACAGATGAGAAGATGTTCCAGGAGAACGGATGTATGTTATCTAGACAAAGATGTTAAAAGAAGGAAACTGATGGGCAGAGGCTACACACAAAGCCAGTGATTTGCACATATTATAAGGGTGCCACAGCTCTTCTTTGCCTGTATTGCCATCGTCTGTGCCTTTATCTCTTTATTCCCTCCATCCTCACTCTGCCTAAAACTCAATAATGTTTCTCCTTGATGCCCTAATTTTGCCATTTTCTCTCATATTTTCCCTAACTTCCCTGCAGCCACAAAGTCTTTCAAACATGCTTCCTCATCCTTTTTTGCCTTCATTTCTCCTTGTCAGAGCCCGTGCCAAGGCGTGTGCCAAACTACCAGTGCCTCTTGTCCCTGTCTGCATGTTGCCCTGTTGTGGCTGCCACTTTCTGGCATTGTACCCATGTGAGAGGGAGAGAGAGATGATGAGAGAGACGGAGAGAAAGGCGAGGGGCAAAGAATAAAGGCAAGGAAACAAGGGAATGCATGCAGATGCAGGGCCCATCTCGTTTACAAATATGCAAATGCTGTTGCCTTTGTGATATGCAAATGAGAGATTACAGAGCGCTAATTAGGGTCAAAAGAACTGTTCACGTCAATTAAGGGAGAATGAAAAAACGATCCGCACACTTGCTGGCCTCTAGCCGCCAACCCCTGCCACGGATATCCTCAGCTTTTGTCTTAAAAAAAATGGAGACATGAAAAAGACAAATAATGAGAGACATGTGTACAAGAGGCGGGGCACCAGCATTTGGATACCCAGCATGCATCCTGAAGAAGGGCAGAGGTCCAGGTTTGTTTGAGTGGAAGGACATGATTGGCTTTTTAGTTTAAACACAAGACATGGAAATGGAAATCCTCCATCTCCAAACTGTTTGAAATTAGATTACAAAGTTTTAAATATGTATTTTAGAAATTTGCCGGCCCACTCAATACTTGTATAATTAAAGGCCATCATGCATTTCTGCAAGTAGCTATCACTGTATTACAAATATTTGGTCAGGTTTTACATTTGTGAATATTTTAATATATAGAATATATAATTCTCCATCATATTGCCATACCTTTTCATTTCTACCCCAATATGACAAAATAACTACACCATCCCAATTCTAGCAAGCAGCATCTCTGAACACCGCTAAATGAACATTATACTCCTAATCTGGCAGCCAATACATTTTAGGGCAAGAAGCCTATCCGAACAAATACTTTGATTCCGACATCGAAAAAAATTGTTAAGTCAAAATGCAACCGGACCATGGGAGTGTATTGACATTATCACTTGTAGTTGTTGGACCCCACCTGCCAAATATCGAGAGCAAGAATCTAGCAAGTGAGATCTGGTCAAGGTAGCGGCACATTTAGATAGAACAAACGAAAAGCTGACGTTCTATCACAGCAGGTTAAACACAATAAGGAGGACAAAAAGCAAGATCAGAAGGTGAATGACAGAGAGGCAGACCCCGTTTCTCTGCCTCCCCTGTCCCTCTTCGTTCTGTAGCTCCCTCCTTTGTCAGTGTGTCTGTCTAATGTGTGCAGGAGGAACACGCTGGTATATTTGCATCCTAATGACCCCTCCAGTGGCCCCCGAGGCTGGGCCCTCTGCATTACCCAGAGATCAATTAGGGCCAGGGCCCGGCGTCTGCTGTGCCCCATTATAAACCCCTCCACCAACTTTCTCTCTCACTGTCGCTTCCCTCTCCCTCCCACACGTCCTTCATCTGCACCTCTACCTTCTCACATCTCCTACTTGTATACCACAGCGTACACACGGGTAGAAACACATACATTTGCTTGTTATGCAGACCAATCCCCCAGCACATACTGTAGAAACACACACACACACACACATATTTTGTCATTAATGGTTACAAAATCTACCTTCACATATGCACACACATGCTCATAGCTGCTGCCACTCTCTCTATGAGGCTCTGTGGTATGCTGAAGAGGTGAAGAATGAGTGGGATCTGCTCACAGAGTTTTCTCTCTGGGTGATTCCATCTTGCATCCTTGTTGCCGGGCAAAGCCCCACAAAGACCAGCTTGTGAATTGAACATCCTTTTGACAGAGCCGGGTGTTCATAAGGCTCTCGTGGCTGCCAATCACATTGATATAAAAGCACAGTGATTGAACGTGAGGATAAAGAACTTGACAGCGGATATACAGACTGCAATGCACCTCAGCTCTTCCTCTTTCCCTCCACATGTCGCGTGTGAGCTTTGGCTAAGACGAAGATGTAGAGCCGCTTGATCGTCCCAGGAAGCGAAAATTCATACCGCTCCAGCGGACAGCTTGTTTAAATGTTTGTCCAGTTCTGTCCGACCACAACACAGCAGATATAATCAGACAAACCTATCACACCTGTTGGTTTACAGGGTCGTGGAAAATGTAGCTTTGTGGTTAAGGCTATGGTCCATGGATTTGGAAGCAAGGCTGAAGTGTAACATCTATTCCTAATATGCAGTCTTGAGACACACACAATAGTCAACACACTGGTGCATTGGATCAAACAAATGAATAGCTGTGTGTCTATCTCAGTGTTTAGCACACCATTAGGTGACTGTGGCTCAGTGGTTAGCAGGTCCGACTCTCTATCATTTAGGATCGGTGGTTCGATCCCCGGCTCTGCTTGTCCATGTTGATGTGTCCTTGAGCAAGACACTTAACCCTAATTGCTCACCGTTGCTGTGTCTACTGTATAGCATGTAAGTTGCTTTGGATGAAAGCGTCAGCTAAATGTAATTAAGGTGCCGCTATTAGTTTTTGTGTAATGACCTCAACAAAACCCTAACTGCATGGCTGAAGATTAGATATCAAGTAAGTAAATCCCTCTTTTCACCACCACAACTCTTTTTACATGAGGAGAATAGCCAGCTTAGTCAATCCTCAAGCTCTGTTGCCAACTGTCTTTCTGTGGTCTGCAGCGAAGCCAGATCTGGGTCTGTGCAGGATTTAACTAGCCAATCTTCTTGCTGATGGTCCAATTTACTTATGTCGATCATCTCGAGGTATCAGTATTAAATAGAGACTATTTCATTCCCAGTTAAAAGTTCCTCATAGCAACTTTAATTCATACAGAAACCAAAGTGCGAAAAGGACTATATGTTGACAAGGTGCAGTGACTTCTGAGAGTCTTGTCGTCACCGTTAGACAGCCAGCGGAGCGGACAACTGGTAGCTACAGTGCCTGGATAATAAATAGTCTCTCACATAACCCCCCAAAAACACCAATATGTCATTCTTTTTTACATTGTTTGGAGTTCAAATTTGATTGCAACATAACATTTTTATTGCCTTCAATGTGCAACTATTCTGCCTCTGATATGACCTTAATGCAAAGCTCTGTCCTTGAATCGAAGAACCCCTGGTGAGCACTGTTGGGACGGTATGTAATTCTCTTCATGCTTTCTTGCAAAGCCTTTGCCTTCTTTAGCCGATGCCTGTTTTCAGACAGTTACTGGGGATGCAGGCAGCCATAGCCAGTGAGTCCGCCTCCTCAGGTTTCATTTGACTGGCCTTGCATCTGGCAGAAAGAATGCCAAACACTTTGTGAGAGATGGCATCCATCCTAGGAGATGGATGATTAGATGGAGATTCTAACAAAAACGAGCAACCTCTCCAACATATGTGTGTGTGGTTATTCTTCTTGATTCCATTGATCCAAGAGGAACGTGCACCTGCATGGTTTTGTTAACATTATCGTTCTATCTGGCTTTCCACTTGGGTCATAAAACTGCGTAATAAGGGTTAAGATCACCCATTTGCTTGCCCTTCAAAAACACAAATGTTTCTGAGGTAGGACAACAAAAGAGAACGGGACATGATTATAAATGTTTCTGGCTCTTGAGTGTGGTCCTTCCATGGATTAGGAGGCAAGTCATAGAGCAGAGTAATAACGTCTGAAAAAAGGTTCACATCTAATGCAAAGTCTCTGACTGTATGCTACATTCAGGGTACTATCTGTAATTTGATCTTTGCAAGTTATGAACAATTCAAAAGTGAAATTGCTGTGCCAAGCAAAGGTAGAGACAAAAAATATGAATTTATTTAAAAAAAAACATTAGAAAAATGCAATTATTTTTCAAACCACTTTGCGAGGGCACAACTTTTAACTTTGAAACAGTTATGACCAAAAGACAGATAAACCAAATTAGGCCAGTATTCTGCAGGCACCTCTACGTAACATGCAATTCATTGAACCACATGACAAACTAAACCTCAGAGCATTTAGATATGTTAAATAAGTACACGTAGTATAACTTTAATAATTAGTCATTTTGCACATCAAACTAAGTTAATGAGAAATTAGTACTCATAAGGAGTACTAATCTGAAGAAAGAAGAAAACAAGCATGCGATCACCAGGCCAGAAGGGTCTTCTGAAGAGATGCTACAGAGTTGCATGAGTGATGTGTATATGAAGAACGACCTACCGGCCGCTTTGTTTGAGAGAGTTATTTTCTTTTTGAGCTGTCTCTTGTAAGCCCCCAACATTATAATAGGACATCACTTTTGAAGGTTAGGGAAAGATTGTGGTCATGTTTACGGTCACATTTTTTTTTTCCACTGTTCCATTTGTGAATGAGAGGGACAGGTTTTGAAGGTCTGGATAAAAAGGTTGGTTATCTTTGTGTGTCAGGGCTCAAACATGAATAAAATCTAAATGGAAAGTTTAGGCTGACCTCTATACTCAATGGAATCAGAGAAAAGCAACCGGTGCACTTATAGTACGGCAGAATAAACTGTATCACAAAATTAACAAAGAGCCTTTTTCTTTTGTCAAACTCTGTAGATCTGGTAAAGCATCAAGTCACAGCACACGCAACAGCAATATCTACACCTGTCTTTAAATGATTTTCTCAATGGCCCTTCTGCACAGCCACCCACATCTGGGATGTTCGACTCCGAAGCACACTTTTACTGTGAGCATGTATTTTGAGTGTTCAAAAGCCATTATGTTTGAAGTTGCTTTAAAGGTCAAACTGTTGGTCATTCATCGTTTCAAGTGTCTACAGAATACGGTCATTTTTACTGGTATGCATTGTTAGTTTAAAATCCTTTCAGAAAAGTAACTTTTCAGTAATACCCTCCTTGTACCTGCCTAGACTGTCATGAATTTTAATTTAGATATTTGGCTGACATAAATCTGATATTTATTGATATTTTAGCAAGAAAATAAAGAATATATATATATGTATTGTTATTGATAATGTGCTAATGGAAACAATTACTGTATGTTTCTTTTTTAGCTTTTAATTGTTTTCATGCAGGAAATTAAAGTGTGTTACAAACAAGGACACATGTTGTTAATACAATGTCATAGTTAGTTACAGTGCTGGCTCAGTCTTCCATCTGACTTGGAAGTAGCTGAGGTAATTGCTTTTATTCCATTGTTTCACCAGGTGGTGAAAAGTCCCCTCGTTATTTCCTCCTGAGATTAACTGGGTGTGCACCGATTCTGTGCTGCTGCTTCAGCTGCAATGCAACCACCCTCCTGCAATATTCATGCACATATCTGGGCCCCGCTGACACAAGATTACACCTCTTAGAGAACTGCTTTCTGCAGCCAGTTTTAGGGGGGAAGCAATCAAGTTTAGAAAGACATGTTTAGCTGCAGGAGAATGGCATTGTATCTTGTCTAGGCAGGCTTGAACCTGAGGAAACTAAATATCAAAATACTTTAAATCATGTTTATTTTCTCCCTTCAACAATCCACTAAACTACTCAGTTTAATCTTAACTGTTGGGACAAAAAGATTGTGCCTTGATAAATATGTTATAGTTTCAGCCACTCAAAGACTTTCATTTTACTTTTGGAGTTATGATTCTGAATTTTGAAGTTGTTGATGGCCTCCCCCATATTTATATACATGTATATTCAGAAACTGTTATTACCTGCACCTATCAATTCAATATTATAGAATAATGGCTCAGGATTACAGAAATGCCAGAATTGAATGACCTTTGTCAGTGAATCTTAATTCTTAAAACTGTAATTTGTGTTACATTGAAATAAAATAAACAAAATATCAAAAAAATAACAAAAATGAAATGTTGATGCTCTTGTTTTTTTCAAGGATAACTTCATTATGTTTACATTCACTACACCTGCCACAAAAAGGTTTGATGTGTGTGTTCATGAGACTGAATGAGTGTCAGCTGAAAAGCAGTCACTAAGAGAGATAAAGAGGCAAAGTAAAGACGCCAAAACATAGAAAACCTGTCAGAAGATACTTTGTGATTCTGCTATACATGAGTGGACCTGGATATGACATGCATGTATTCCTTTGAGGCTTTGTCTGATCAATAGCCATTAACCTGTAACTTATCCTAATTCTTCCCTAACCCTTTCCCTGAAGGCAAACCTTCCCAAAACAAAAACAATCTCTATACGAGGACCAGTTAGACACTTGGCTAGTGGGCTATGTATTGTGGTCATCTCAAGCATGCTAAATCAGACCACACACACACACACACACACACACACACACACACACACACACACACACACACACGCATACATACATCGCCATGCCCACACACTCGCAAAGCCAGACAAGTCAGCGTATTCTCTGGAAAACATCCCTTAAAAGTATCCTCTTTTACTGCAGATAGCTCCGTTTGAGCTGAGGGACAGCGTAGAGTGGCAGTAATAGAGTGGTTTGTAGTGTGTGTGTGTGTGTGTGGGTGGCTGTGTGTGTGTGTTTATCGGAGTGTGAATGCCTCTCTGCTCATGTGGCTCATGCAAATGTTCCGCACAGACACATTGGTGCACGGCGAGTATATTTTTTGCACATCTTGCCAGAGGACATTTCTATGTGTGTGTTCGTCACTTACACTTCCCACAACATGTCACAACATTATTTTACTTTTTGCTTTGACATGCGAGGCCCTCACGGACAATGCAGGTTTCCGATCTGCATCTCTCCGCCCCTGCACGGGCCCCTCGGCCTGGAATAGAGGTGGAGGAGGAGGCAAGCCCCCGGGGCCCGGGGACTCGACCCCTGCAGCCTGCCTTCTCATCCCTGCACTGAAGGTCCCTTTCCTCTTCTCAGCAGCTGTCAATCAAAGGCCCCAGATGGAGCGTGTTGGGAAAACCATGAGAGAGGCTGGACTGTGTGTCGAAGGGTTTTAAGGTTGTATAATGCATGTTTGTTTGTGTCACAGACACAGATGAGTTGCAAAATGAGAACGGTAAATACTTTTTTTCTCATAATTTGGTGTGACTAAGATAGACAAAACACCAGAGTGAGGGGATCAAGGTTACAATGAAACATTTTAGACTAAAACATAATTTCATGGACAACAAGATTGAATCATTAATGAACCGAGTTTTTGTTTTTGCGTTAATGTTACATAATTTTGCTTTGGGTCACAATTTACTCCGTTAATGAAACAAAATGTTTTTATTACCAAAAGATGTCCTGCCTTTCATTCCCAAGCAGTACCACTGAGGTCAAATCAGTGCCTTCATTAAGCGCTAAAAAGAGCAACATCTGGTTAGCTGGAGAAGTTAAGGCATTGTGCAAATTATTGGACTTCAGGGGCCTGCTGATCACTAGCATTGATTCCTGCCTCTCCAGTCAATTAGATCAATGGGGCATCTTTAGGTCTGCTTAGCCATGTGTCAACCGTCACACTCTACTATCCCCTTCATTTGTACTCCAGCACATGCTGCCAGTGCACAGATGGTAACCTATACAGTCCACTGCCGCCTGCAGCACAATGATCTGAAACGGATGATCAAAATGGCTTAAGAATTGACAGCAACTACTTAAAAGGGGAGTTGGAGTTCTAGTATGCCCTAAATATAAGCAAGATATGTTGCAGTGTTCCCAACGTCAAGAAACATGATTGGTAGATGTTTATTTTATGTTTGAAATCATATAAAATACAAGCCCAAAAGAAAGGAAAATGACAGTCTCAAAATGTATTGCACTTTGAACATTTTAACCACACGAATATGTAAAAAAGACACTTGAACAACTATTGACTATTGCCCTTGCAGCCTGACTCAATGGCAATTTTAGACAAGTGGTTTCTACTACTGCCCTTGAGCAAGGCCAGAGTACCTAACAGCAAACTCCTTCACTGGAGCTATTCACTGCTTCTAAGTTGACCTTAGAACAACTCTTCCTCTTCCTAAGAGCAGGCCAACATTTTGTCAGGAAACTGAAACATGATTTCTGTTACTGGAAAACGTAACCTTCCATTTTTTTTTTTATCTGGCCAGTATTGGCTCTAACGTAGTAGCTACTGTGCACGGAGAGGGGAACTTGTTAAATATCTGTTGGCAGAAAATATCTTGACGCCTGACATACAGAAAACAAAAGCAGTGGGCTGACGGACCGGCGCAGTAATGAGTTTCCACAACACAAACTTGCAAATGTCGACCACATGCCAACACTGGAGTGCTGCTACCTTCTGACCTCCTTGCCCCCTCTGCAGCCAACCTGTGTGCACGTACACCCACCCACACACAGTTTTCAGCTACCTCCCAACAGCGGCTTGCGTCAAGACCCTGGGAGGCTGACCCCCCTTCCCGCCTGCACACCCCTCTCCCCTCTCCCCTCCCAGTGACCCCCTCAGCGACGGACCATTGTTTACTTTCACTCTCCTCCATGGCCCTGCTGGTCCAGGGGGCCGGCCGAATCGTTACATTATTGTCTGGTCCTCCCTTGCACCCCCCCCCCTCCCCTCCCGACCCGGCCTGACCCCATTCACAGTCCTCAAAAGCACCATCTGTATCACCCAACAGTCAGGGAGTGAGAAAGAGCGAGAGATGGGGCAAGAAGGGGAAAGAAAACAAGGCGGGGAGAAAGGAGATGACGGCCGAGGAGGGAGGGAAGGAAAGGGAGAGAGAACGAGAGGCATCTGAATGGGTGTTACGCTGTCTGTCGGAAAGTATCTGTCAAATAGTTTTCACAGTGTGAAGGCTTCCCTGCTGCTTTCCTTTCATCAAACATGGTCCTTATTGATTTTTTTACTGCCTCCTTTTATATCATCCCAAAATCTCCTAATCCTCCATGCTTTTTCCCACTCTGCGTATTTCCTCGCTTAAAGTTTTCTCAGACTATCCTACATCGCTGTTCCCTTGACCCGCTTCTCTGCTTTCCTCCCTCCCGTCTCCATCCATCCCTCGACCCCCCTCCTCGGAGTACATCCTTCATCTTGCTGTAGTGTTGCACGAGCATTCCAGGGCCTCTTGTATGGCTGCATGTGTGAGGAAGGCGGATTTTTCCCATGGGGCCGCAGGTGAAAACTGGGACTCACTCTGTCCGCCGAGGGACGCCATCTGTCCCTGTCGCCGCACTTGCTAGAGGGGAGCCCTGTCACCCCTCCTCCTACCCCTCACCCCATACATCCATCCCACCCTCTGTCCATCCACTCGCCGGCCCTCCCTGGTCTACCGTGCTGAATCACCCAGGAATGCGCCCCCCCTTCTCCTTTCTTCCCTCTCGTTCTCCCTCCATCCCGTCACTAATTCATCCCTCGCTCCCCCTTCGTTGCCCCCCCCCCCTCCACACACACACACTCTGCCTCCTTTCGACTCGACAACACCCATTTCTCTCCCCTTTCTCTCCATCTATAATCAATCATCCATATATGACACCAGTGGCAAAATTATTAAATTATCATACATTTGTGATGAGCCTAGTGAGAACAAGGGATACTGTTTTAATTGCTAGCCCATGACCTCTAATTATGCGTATCAGTGTATTAGTTTGATATTTGGAGAGAATGAACTCAACTGAGTTTGACATTTTCCAGTAGATAAAGCAATAATATACATACAATGAGTGTGATTTATTTAACAAATTACCAGACATTACTAAAAGAAAAGCATGACCTCGCACTAACCTGTGCGACTGTCTGGCAATAATATATAATATATATATGTCACCTGGGGAAAATGTGTTACTGCAGTAAACATTTTAAAATTATTCATTTTCTAAATAAACAATGTCAAAGATATTTTCAGACAGTGTTTTGTTTGAAATGTGGGATAATTTCAACTGCAAAACATGTTTGAAAAATAGACTTAATTCGTGATTACGTCGGAGCCACATGCCGTGTAATTAGTGCCTCAGACCCAAGTAAACAAACTCATGAGGTCACCAAGTGGGCCGCTTGCATGGGAACCAGGGGGAGTCCCTCTGAGGTGCTACATGCTCTGTGTCTGCAGACCTGGGCCCAGCTGTCAGTGTCTGTATATCTCCGTCTCAGCTCTGGTTCTGACTGCTGTGACGCCCAACGGTCAGACGAGTGCAGGAGGACAGTGAGAGCGCACTTTCACGTGGGAACCTGGTCGAGGCGCAGACAAAACAAACGGAGGGGCAGCTAAGTGTGAAGCCTCCAAACTGTCACGGAGAGGGGTGAGAGAATGAGTGTGGATGCCCCCCCCCCCCCCCCCCCCCTTCAGCCTCGCACTTCCTCCCCTCGACTCTCCCATCCTACCATCATCCCTCCCACCCCCTCCGGTCCACACACTCCCACAATCCTCCCCCCACAAAGCGTCCAGACAGACATGCACAGAGACACGCAGTCACTTTGCCCCCCTCCCCAACACACAGACACACACGCACACGCACGCATACACTTCCACGCCCCCTGTCAATCAGAAACCCAAGTGTCACGCAGTCACAGACACGTCGGAGAGAAAGGGAAGACGGAAAAAAATGGGAGGAAAAGTGGCCCGTCAGTCACTTTATCACTCTCTGCCCCCTCTGTTCCCCCTCTCTGGGCAATGGAACAAAGAGGGACAAGAAAAGAGTGTGAGGGGAGCAAATGAGAAGGCGATAGGGAAGGAAAAGAGAGTGGCGGGATTGTTGGAGAGAGGTGGATGCAGCGGAGAGTTAAAGTGTTCCTATTTTCTCACTGGCCGACCGCAACAAAGAGCCAGGCGGGACACTGCACTGGGGTGGCGGTTTTTCGCCAGGGCCTCCCTTCGATCCCTACCCCCCAAGCCCTCCGAGGTCACCCCTCCGGTGACCCCGCCTCGATTGTTTCCCGTCGCTCTGGCAGCTCTGATTGTTGCTGACTGGTTAAATGGCTGAAAACCAAAATGGAGAGAGTCTGGGGGCGGAAAAAAAAGTGGAAAATAAAGAAAAGGAGGGTGAGGATTTGGGAAAAGGGATGGCGCCCCCTCTTCTTTTCCCTGAGATAACTGACTATTTGACCCAAATAAACAATGTCTCTACACCAGAAAAAGTGGCAGGAGGAGGAGGAGGAGGAGGAGAAGGAGGAGGAAGAGGGTTCAGAGGGTTCAGAGGGTTTGAGGTTCAAATTGTTGGGTAAAGATGGGGAAATAGTGCCCCCTCTGTATTGAGAAACGTAAGGGAAGGAGAGTGAGCCAGCGACTAGAGGAGTCTGACAGGCCTTCAAAAACTTCCTTCAGCTGATTCATGTTTTGGTTTCCACTGCATCTCAAGAACCATGAAGATTAGACAAATTAGACCAACTTTGTTTGGGAGATTGGCTTTATACAGGTCCAGAAACTAATATGTATAGCCCTCTATCAACAAACACAGCAAACTGTCCTGCAAATGACTTACAACCAAACACAGTGAGTAAAAAAAGTTAAAATAAACTCTTGGTTTCTTTAATACAGGCCACAGATTTCCTGGGTAGAAACCTGAACGGCCTCACTATCGGACATAGATGAGATAAGTGTTTAAAGACCTGGTCCTGATCAATTATGCAAGCATATCCATTCCCTCCGCTCCCTTCCAATCAAACAGCTAAATAAGCCATGGTCTGGATGGACCCTTTGCTCTAATAGGACAAATGGCTTGCTTAATTGATCATTGATTGATGATCAATAGGGAACATGTGTTCTAGTTCTTCACAAGGCAGGTGATTGAAAGCCAGCTATAAAATCAGCCAGATAGTTTGACAGATGCCAATGGGCTCTCATCACCTCACTGTAAGGAGAAAAGCAGCGCGCGAGGGGGACAGGGAGACATGGGAAAGCTTGTTTTTCCTTTCCAAGCTTAGTTGAGATGCTCCTACCTTCAAAATGAACTGAACTGAAGGAGTAAATCCCTTTAATTCAATTACGCTACGAGCAAAAGGGATATGAGAGAGTGAGGGAGTGGACTGCAGACTGAATGCCATGAAGAGCGAGGAAGAGAGATGAAGGTAGATTCTCTTTGCCACTCCTCGTGTGTATCACTTATCAGTCAAGACACCTGTTTGAAAGCGGGCAAGTGTGTGTGTGTGTGTGTGTGTGTGTGTATGTGTGTGTGTATATATGGGGTGGTGGTGGGAGGGGGGGACCGTGCCATCCCGGCAGAATAGGGGGACATCATTGTGGATCCCTTTGATCTGCTGCTCATAGATTCGCTTGAAAGGATCATGGTGGAGACAGAGAGAGATGCAGACCGAGGCACTTCACCCAGGCATCAGTAGGCCTTCGCCCTCAGCCTCAGGTACCTATCCTTGCCTCTGTTTCTGAGCCAGCTCTATTAAATATGAAACGCTAAGACAAAAGGAGGGAGAGTGAAAAGGGAGGCGGCGGGGGCCATAAAGGACACCACTCAATGCCTTTGAAGAGACACTGAGACGAGGGGCGTCGTGAGCGCAAATGTGTGCACCTTTCACACACACACATGCGCACACACACACACGCACCAGCCCTCCAAATGATGTGGGTGGATAGAGGGGCAAATATCCACATTTGCATGCTTGTGTGTTTTGGATCACTTTTTACAGATATACGACAAAAGGAACACTGTCAGTGCAATTAGACCAAAAGCCTTAATTAGTAGATGATAATACATGTGCTTTGAGTGGTGTATGCCTTTAAATGGACATTAAGACCGGTGAGATTAAAGCGCCTTTAAAGATGGAGTACGTAGTAGCAGAGATGGGTTTTTTATTGCAACAAATGAAGAAAATAACCATCGAATTGCACAATTTAGTTTATTTTGAAACAGAATGGGGACATATTCTTCATTTTAAAATAATTTAAGGGCTAATTGTTTCTGCAATTGCTATAATATGAAACTGCATTTCTCTGTAATTCTAATAGAACATTAGTTATATTGAATTTTTGTGTACTTCTTGTCCTAGTTCTTGTTGAATTGTCAACTGAAGCATCACCTTTTGATTCAAAGGCCTTGAATGCATTTGTGCTCATTGTAGTGGAGAAACTCAGGTGAAAATCTGAGAATCCTTTTCGATGGTGTACAAAATCCTCACTGGTGGGTGAGTTGTCTTCAAGCTGAAAACGTAAATGTATTAGGGGAAGGTCCAATATCCTCACTGTGGTTTTAATGTGCAGAAAGTTACTCTTGTGTTGCTTTCACATTTCTACTTTGGAGAAAAGAAGGGCACCAGAAACGCTTTAGTTTCAAGAAAAGTAGCAGTGATTTAATGAAATATGTTGGACAGATGTTACTGCCAAGAGTTCTAACTTTATAGCTACAATGACTACAATGTATTCTATTCTTAATTAACACTTTTTACAAAACACACCATGCAACAGGACTTTCAGTAGCACACTGCAAAGAAAAAAAGGCCCATTACTGCAAGATATTATTACTTATCTGTCATTAATCAATCAACATGACAGGAAACAGTATGATAGACAGCTTGTTCATCAATGAGAGTTAAAAACTACGATGATATTTTAGATCTAATAATACATTAATTACATAATTGAAAATCCCACAAAGGTTGAAATAGAATTTATAAAAAGCTTAAATCATTAATTTTCACACAAACAGCGCTGTTAGAGGAGGGAGCAGCATTGACACAGACTGATAACTTAGCCTCTGAGCGTGTCTTAAACTAAATGACCCCTATCAGACAAACTTCAATGGGCTGTCTTTGGAAAACAATCAGCAATGTGCTCCTCCCTGACCTTTAGCGACTCAGCAGGCTCGGTCCAATCACAGAGTATTGACATTATCCACCACACGCCATTTATAACGGGAGCTGCCGCTCGCCTCAAAGGTCCAGTCGAAATACCAGCACAGTCATGTTGTGTTTTGGGTGTGTTGAGTTTGAAGGAGAAGAATAGGGTCTGCGGCTGATTCAGGTAATTTTGTGAGCCCAGGCTAGGTGATTAGAGTGATTGCTCCAGGTCAATATTGGTGTGTTTTTTGTATTCCCTTCTACTTGAACACATAAACACTCACATACACATCCAGGTGCACAAAGATGAATTTACGCATTCAGAAACCAAGAGACGGATGCACAAACAGACATATCACACACACTATCCATCTCTCATCCAGCCAAACCCTGTGGAAATTAGACCATGTTTCAAATCAATGTCCCATCATCTACCCTCCACCCAGACCTGGGTTTGGGTGTCTAATTTTGGTCCCCTGTCTTCTAAAAGCACCTCAAGGCCTCGTCAATCCCACCAGATCACCCATTTCATCCCCATCTGGGGGTGATCCATCTCGGCGGGCCCAGCCAGGCTCCATTACCCCCAGACGAGCTGTGAAATGGCCATTATGTGTGTGCAGGCATGTGGGGGGAATGGGCCTCTGTGTCGGCCATCAGCCTTTACCAGCCAACAATGGGCTTCATATATATGGTTGAATACTCTGCTCAGGCCACTAGATACAAATACATTGAAATAGTACTGGCTCACCGTTCAGGAAAGATGGATGAAAACAAGACCTGACAGAGATTGTTGGAGATGTTGATGTCTGAATTGGATTAGATGCAAGGAAGGCATCAGCAATGTTTAGTTTTTTTGTCAACAAGCAGATAGCGGACAATTATAAAAAATAGGTCCAAAGTGGAATATATTGGACTAACATGTTCAAGACAGTGCTCTCCGCTAACATTGTCAAAACACCAAATGATGAATATCCATTGAAAGATTTACAAAGACCACCTGACTAAGGCCTTGGTTAAACCTTTGTCATGAGATCATGCCAGGACGCATCTTTTGTCAAGTCTGTATGTGTATGCTCCAAGATCAGATCTTGCTCGCATTAGGATCCGATCAGCCAGACCACATGTCCAGGGGGGCCTGGCTCGCACAGGAGTTCTCATCTCAGTAAGTGTTGGACAGCATGTGGGCACAATCCGACCAATTTATGAAGCGTAGATCTCCATCATCTTCCACTCACAACATCTCCTGTATTTGCTGCTTCAAAAACAAATGCTTTCAAAACCTAGAAAAGTGCACTCAGTGGAGTGCAGATCTCCGCCAGGTGCCAAACGCACCTTTCAAAACACTTATGTGAATGCACTCAGCTGTGTTATCACTTGCGGCCCCTACCGTCCGGGGGCCGATTAAGAGAAGTGAGTGAGGAGTCAGCAGGCAGTCAATGACAGCATAAAACAGGCAACAAAAGGTGCATGCAGCCATAATATCATGCAGTTTGCTGCAGCTGATGCAAGATAAGCCATGGACAGACACAGAGGTCCACACTCACTCATGCACGCATACCGATCACATTCTCCTGGCGGGGATAATAGCGGGACTATTATTGTGAAGATCTGATAGGACAATGTGCTTATCACCTAATTAGTAGACGTCTGTTAGCGGCTATTCTTCATTTAAACAAACTGACTGGAGGTTTGAGGAGTAAGCAACAAAAATAATGGGGGACTTCAATTGTGAAGAATTTATAGGATATTAAATGTTTTTATGCACGGTTTTATCGTCGCTCCTTCGCCCACAAAATATGTCCGAACCGTGAGGTCACATATGTGGGCACATAAGTTTTCACTTACATTAAAGATTATTTTTCCGTGGATCAGAGTAAAAAAAAGGCATTAAATCTACTTTGATTAAGTGTTTGTAAGATAATAAAACTATAAAACTGCCAAAGGGGTGAATATCTTTCCACAATTTAATTCTGGGGTAAAGGTGTTCAAATTAGTCCACTGCATTGGGTCGATGGGATAGTTTCCACATAAACTATCCCATCCACCAAGAGTGCATGCATGTCTACGTCTCCAGGATGCCACATCATTACCGAGCCACAGTATCAAGGATTACATGACACTAATATCATGAAGGATGTGATAAAGACAAAGACAGGGGTAGAAGACAAGAAGAAGAGAGACACTTCCCCTGTGAGCCCTCTTGTTAGCACTGAAACAATGTGGGCTTAATACAGAAACCAAGGGCTTGCTTGTCACACCTAAAGTGCTTTGCATTAATTACACCCCATATAAACTCTATTAATAAGACTTCCATAAGGCCACAGCACGTGGTCTGTGAGTTTGCACGCATTTGTGTAAGATCTCGTGGTGTTTGTGCCAATGTCACAGAGGGGGAGAGCAGATGCCACACTACAAATTAGTATAAAGAGTAATAATATCACGTTTTATGGTTCATTAAAATCTTGGGGTCTAAAACATCGGGGTCTAGAATATGCCACAGGCCACATGCCAATCACCGTAACGGTTATTGACCCGAGCAGCAGCACCAAACTAAGCGTGTCAAACCTGGGAATAGCAAAAACAATTCTCAGGAGCACATGAGCAAAAGTTGCCGTAATCAAAAGTATACTCTTGTGATTGTTCTATCCACTGCTATAATTATGAACAACAGAAAATAAATTGTCACATATGGAAAATGTCCCTGTTACAATTTCAGCCAATCTTCACATATCTGTCTAACAAACAGTCCTAATCATCCAAAAATATTGCATTTTTTTTTTTTATTTAATGAATTTACCGTTCCATAAAGCAGACAAATTCTCACAATTGAGAAGCTGGAACAAGAAAAGAAAAAAAGAAAAAAAATCAATCAATTGAGAAAAAAAACAAATCATGAATAATCAATTAATAAAATAAGAAATATATATAATTGGCTGATTCATTTATTGTTAAAGTTGCAGCTCCAGTTCAATCTGTCTGCCACTCTATGCTGACCTGTGATGGAAACACCACCAAGGATTTATTAGGCAAAATGAAACGACTGTGTGTATTCATGCCTGCACGCGTGTTTGAGTGACAAAGAGAGTGAATGCTTGTGTGCATGAGCATCATTTATGTTTGTCAGCACAAGTGTAGATATTGGTATCCTTGCATATGTGCGTGTGGGTCTGTACGTGCTACTGCCAGTGTGCGGTGTGTGTCTGATGTATCTTTTAGCTGCGGATAGATAAACAGTGGAGACAAACATACGCTGCATCAGTTTAATGACCCATCCCTGTAGAGTCCCTCTACATTCAATTAGCAGGAAGATAATTAATCGGGCCAAGGCTCTGGCTGCTGAGCTGGCTGGCGGACTGGCAGCGGGAAGCCAGGTGGTCTTACAGGAAAGGGTGTGTGTGTGTGTGTGTGTGTGTGTGTGTGTGCGTGTGTGTGTGTGTGCGTGTGTGCGTGTGTGCGTGTGTGCTTGTGTTATGTTGCACAAAGGGATGAAAAACTAAGACAGATTCAGTGATAGACTCTTCGTATCTCTCTCGTTCTCCAGAGACAATGGTCAAAAACAAACACTGGGACATGAAAACAGCAAAACAAAGGGGCTTTACATGTGAACAATGCCAGCCCACAAGCACATGAACACATACTCCTTCACACACACGCACGCACACACACACACACACACACACACACACACACACACACACACACACACACACACATTTTGGAAAAGTTTAACAAGAATGCATGTTTGTTTTGACTGGCATGCACATTTGCTGTCTGTTTCTATCTCTTGGTGGTGGTCTTTTTGCATTTCCTCCTGTCACTCTTTCTCTCTACTCACACACACACACTCACACACACACAGACAATGCTGTGATCAGTAAGCCCCTGGTGGCTAAATGCTGTCACTGCACCAACTCCAGTGCGCTGTGGGAGCAAATGGCTCTCCATCAATCTTCTGCTGACTGAAGGACAAGTCTGAGGTAAACACACCGTGGGGGTTTCACTGTGGCATCAAACACCTGTATTCTCTCACAATGGAAACACAGCCAACAGAGTAAACAGTGTGTCAGGTTTCTATAGCTTTCGGTTCTTATATCAATTAAGGCAACTTTGGAATTTCCGCCGATTGTTTGAATCCACAGGGAGCAAAAACTAAAACCTTGAGCGGACCAGGTGTCTCTTATCATCTATCAGTAACTACAGTTAGACATTGGAAAATGGAATTGATACAAGTTCAGGAAAATCAGGGGGACACTATATTTTCTTTGAAACTAATGGCTGAGTCAGAAAACACTATTAAAATATTTTTACCATCTGTTTTAATCTGCAGGGGACCGCAGGTAGGTGGGGCTTTCTGCAGTAAGAGTGTAATTCAAGTTGTTTTTGTTGAGCTATCAATCATACAGAGATGGATTAAATTGACTTTCAAATATTTTCCTGTGACTGATGAAATTTTGTGGCACTGATTTCATTGTTGGCACCGACTGTATATAGCTTACAACTTACCATGATGCACTGTAAGTGTTTGAAAACACTTTCCGTGCCTTTATCTGCTGACCTAATCACTTCCACAAAGTTTGAAGGTTCAAAGCTAAGAGCACAAACAAATCAGAGCCCATGGGTTTAATTGTGTGCTGATAATCAATGTCACGCATTGTGAAACCTAATACTATTCGATTTAGCTTATTTTTTGCAATCATTAAAGGATATTCAAATTTTGCACAACACTGTGGTGACACTGAACACTTGAGTGTTCAGATTGTTCTTAAAATCAGGGGTAAGAATTCGATGTATTTTATCAGTGACGAGCCGTCTTGGTTTGTCTTAGGTGCCCTCTCAAACACTCTTCATAGCATTGTCATCCTCTTCCTCATCCTCTTCTTCCCTCTTCCTCCTGTCTTTCTCAGCTTGTTATGCAGATTCCCAGATTTGCCTCCTTCAACACTCTCTCTCACACACACACACACACACACACACACACACAAACTGTCTCCACCTCCCCAGGGGCACCGGGGAAGGGCAGAGCGAAGATGGAAATGAATTCAGCCATGTTGCAAGTGGCAACGCAAATCTGCATCTGTAATTACCCACAGAAATACACAGGGAGCTTTCTTTTTCTCTCCTCATGCCTTCTGCCCTCCCTCTCTTCCGTCTTCCCGATCTCCTCCTTCTTTCCAAGACTCTATCTCTTTCCTTTTTCTGTCTGTATCTCTGAACTCCCCCCACCCACCCTACCCCTTCTCCTCCTCCATGTCTATCTCACACTGTCTCCGTCTCAAAGGCTTCTTAAGTGATGCTTGGTGGGCCAATTAAGGTGAGTATAAGTATGGGCCTGCATGAGTGTGTGTGTGTTGTGTGTCTGTGTGTGTGTTCATGCATGCATGAGTGTATTTATGCATGCATAAAACACCTTGCACACTCCTGTGTCCACACTGTCTGTGTTTGTGTCTGTGTTTCCACATATATCTGTTTGCGTGTGCGTGAATGCTATGTGTGTGCATGTGTGTGTGAGTGTGTGTTTATGTATGGTGTCATCTCTTTGTGTCTGGGTCGGGGCATATTCATGTGTTTATAAGTGTCCCCTCAGGCCAAATATGGCTAAGCTGTCTCTTGGAACGGGACAATATTCCAAATACGAAACTCAAAATAACTGTCTGTGTCTGCAGTGCACAGACCCACAACAAGCAGCTCCGGTTCAAAACTCATCAATAATGTGGAGTTCGATAAAGGCTGTCTGAACTATGACCTCCAGCCAGTGATGAAGCATCACAACCAAAATATATTTATATTTAAAAAATTAACAAACTACTGAAAAATTCCCCTGACCCATCCACTAACCTTTAATGAGGTTAGTGTTAATTTATTGAAAAATGTCATACATGTAAATGTAAAAATAATTATGTCAGTCTGCAAGATTAGTATCTTATATCCCCTCCCTGATTAATGTGTCGCATGACATAAAACACCCACACACCTCATAGAAGGAAAGTCTTTCACTATCTTTATATAATGTAGATTTTCATATTTGGAAAAACAAATGTTGTTCAGAAAAGCAAAATGGCACATTTGCAGCCATAATAAAGTGCCACATTTATTACAAATGTGACATTTATCTGATATATTTGTGATTCCAATGCGAACTCCTCTGGTATTGTTGCCATTACAGGTAAACACCTTGGCTTGCGGTGAGCTCGCTGCTTTGAAATACACCAATTCTGATCTTGTTTTGGATTATTCTGCTGGCCTCAGTGTGCTCGAGGAGAGGCGAGTGGGAAGACTAGTGTGAGGGTAAAGGGTGGAAGGAAGGATGGAAGGAAAGAGAGAGAGAGAGACACGCCCTGAGCCTCGATGGCTCCGCTGCAAAGGAGCCAATTAAGGGAAGGCAGGACACACAGGGGCTAAGTATACAAACCCTACTGCGACTGGGCCAGTGTTGGTGTGTGTGTGAATTAACCTATCATTATTTTCATGCCAAGTCGAGGGCATACAATCTGATCGCAACCTTTACTTTCTTGTTTTTAGAATCTTGTTTATTTATGTATCACAGCGAAGAAAATGTCAAATGCCACAGGTAAAATACTGGTCGAATGTGATTTTATTTTATTTTTACGTGGATTAGAGTCTCTGAGAAAGGCCGTTGTAACTGCCTGTGAGTTAGTGTTGTTAATTCATATCGAAGAGAGGAAGACCAATAAAATAAAATAGCTCTAAATTTCAGAATAGATTAGTGTCTGTTGAACACTTGAGTCTGTCGTCCTCTTCATTGTTCCAATCCATCAGATTATTTTACTAATAGCTCTGTTAATGAATATTTAATCTGGGTGTAATTAGTGTATTGGACACTACGGGGTGATGGAGAGTGTATTTCAGTGTGAAACACAGATACACAGACAAAGAGACATTCAAATGCACAAGGAGAAAACACATTTTACAAAATGTCTCATCAAATCTTTTTCTATCTACAGAATATCAGAAGGTCTAAACATATCTTATTTTCATGCAATACATTTTATTTGCGATGAAAATACAACATACCTTCGTATTATCAGGCATGTTAATAAATACACACAACCTAAAAACATCTTCCTACTGGACGCCAGCTAAATATTTTTGTCAGGTGCTATTTGAAACACACTGAGTTTAATAGAATTTGAGAATGTAGTTTTGACCAAAAGAGTACCTCAATTAGCTCAAGTGCGCTAATTCAATGAAAACAGAGATACATATCAATTATTTGAATTAAAAGAAAATCCTGTCGGACTGGTTGTGGGGCCTAGAGAGAGCCAACAGTGAGTGAGAGTGTGTGTGTGTGTGTGTGTGTGTGTGTGTGCACTTTACACACACACACACACAAGTGCAAATGAGTCTCTGCGTATGTGTGTGTGTGTGTGTGTGTGTGTGCATGTTTGTTTGTGTGAGCATTGCTGAGGTTGTGTGATATGAAAAAAAGGCGCTCTGAATAATGCATGAGTCTTTTGGTCAATGCATTGTGATTTGCTTTAAGGAGGCCTTCTCTCAGCCATTATAAGATTAAACCCAACCTTGGTTCGTCGAGAGTGGCCGGGACATGCAAGAGACCTGTCAACACTGCAAGAACTTGGACCTCACACACACAGACAGACACACACACACACACACACACACACACACGGTCATATGCAGTACACGTTTATAACTGCTATATATCCCACCACTAAACACACACCATCATGCTGCCACACAAAACACAGAATCAACCAGATACAGTTATGCATACAGATACAAGAACATACAAACATAGAAAATTAAGTGAGGGAACGATTATGAGAAGAAAAAAAGGGAAATAAAAAAAGGAGATATAAACAGTTAAATGAGTACAAAACGAAGAAAAGAAAAGACATCTCTGGAAAGAAGGAAGAAAAGGATGAAGGCAGGAGTGAAAGCAATCTGTCAGTTCCACTGGGGATGTTGGTAAATTGTGGTCCCTCGCTGTTTCGATTCCTGTCCAGCCAGGGCGCCTGCTGTGTGACATGCTTCAATCATTCTTTATTGAGCCCTCAGTCTCTCTCCTGCTCTCTCTCTCCCTCCGTCTGTCTTTCTCCCACCCCTTTCAATCAGTTCTGTTGTTGTTCCCAATCAATAATCAATTTCCTTGAGAAATAATGGGCCATTGCTATTTTGGGTCTTGCACATAGCCCTTGACCTTATGATAGGCTAATGGCAAATGCAAGGAGGCTGGGATGAAGGACTGGTCCTGGCCTATTAAGAATCATGACCCTGGAACATGGAAAATCAGGGAATGAAGGGAAAAGCTGGATGGGCTCTAAAGGGAGTCCAGGCCACAGTCTTTTTGAGATGTGCTATCTGATGGCACATTTTCAGGTGGTAGGCATCCACCGAGCTGGAGGAAATACTTGTTAAGACATAGCACTAACACAACTGTATGTCAGTGTGCAATTCAGCACTTGATTATGGCAAAATGTGTATCAAAATCAAGTTTACAGAATAGATTGGTTATTATATGAATAGCATCACAACTTCTCCGTGATTTCCAGTTCAAATCAAAACCACAAACAAAACAAAAAAGATGCTTTGGCGGGCGTCAGGAAAAAAAACAAAAAGAACAATCTGTGTAGAAAGTGACAAAGAATGTGCAGCGCTAACAGCCTCCATGTGTGAAACAAAAGGTAATGAGAGCAACAGAGAAAGGTAGCGAGTGAACGAGAAACAGAGAGAGGGAAAAGCACATACAGTTTAGCTGGACATTTAAGACTCCTCGCCTCTTGTTCTCCGCTTGTTGGCGTGTTACATGAAACCGTCATCCCATGGGACCTCCTCTGCATAAGATGAGGGAGGGAATGATGAGAAGGAGAGAGAGGAGACATGAGAAGAGAGTGGAGGAAGGAGGGAAAGGAGGGAAGGGAAACCTAGTTAGAGGAGAAGATCGAGAGCGAAAGAGGGGAGAACTCTTAAGAGGTTCGCGATGAGATAGAGACACAGCCATTCTATACGTAACATGTTATGACATAGTTTCTAAAGTTATGTTCCAAATCTGTACAGTGTCAAACCTTGAGGGAGGGTTTTTAACACTTGACGGATCTTCTTGTCAACTGGCCTATCCTGCCACACTATAATTCAGCTCTTTCTTCCCAAATAATGCATGTTTCATTTTGCAACAATATACAGCAGCACGTATGTATGCAAGCATGTGAAGAACAATATGTTCCCACGTTTCAATACAATAAACAGCACAGGTTTTGTTTTCTTTCTATATCTGTTTATTCAGACCTGTTTGAGGAAAACAATGGACGTGCGAGGAAGGCTTCTTTTGTTTTGCTTTTCCAAAAAAACAAAACATTTGTCAAACAACAGTCTGACTGTTTATTTAATTCAGTGATTTATGTTAATTTAACAATCTGAAATTGGAGAATTTCTAAAAATGAAAACATGTAAATTGATCGATGCAGCAATTATTTTTCTTGGTTAATCTATTAATCATTTTATCTACAAAATGTCAAAAAATTGTTAAAAATGCAAATTCTAACAATAATAAAGAGTAACAAACTACAAACTAAATCCCTCAGATATGCAGGTTGTGAGAGAGAATTGTGTGTATTTTATTATGAAAGATGATGCATAATTGATTGTCAAAATAGTTCCAATAAATGTTCTGCCAATCAACTAATGGATGAATTCCCAAATTGTCATCAGCTCTTAGACAAAATAAGTGAAGGATTATGGAAACATTATTTCAAACATGGTCATCTTTTTGAGTAAAATGAAACAGATCATCTGCGTTTCCAGTTTCATGATAAATGTGACACTGTTTTTTTAAGAAGACACACAACACTGTATGAATAACAGCTGGGACATTACCAATATGAGTAGGAGGCTGGGATGTAGCAACGTTAGCCACCGCCCGACAGAAAGTTAAATATTCACGATACAAGGCAAGCGCCTCAATGTTCAAACAAAGTGCTCTGCCAAGTTCACCCGTGTATGTAGAGGTGCTGTGACGGGAGAGAGTGTGGCAGGGAAAGAGAGTGTTAGAAGGATAGTTAGAAATGAAGAGGGGAGAGAGAGAGAGAGAGAGAGAGAGAGAGAGAGAGAGGGGGAGAGAGGGATGTTTTATTATTCACACAGGGCATAATAAACCAGGCACGCTCGGTTAGCAACACTTAAACTCCCCGTGCTGTAGCGGTTAGCCGCTAATGCGACAGCAGTGATTTGGACATGTCCTATTAATAGTGCAGGGGAGGTTTCCATGCATGCTAATGGTGGTGTGTATTAGCTATTAATAGAATCGCATAGGGGGCCTGAGATGGGAGAACATTTCTGTGTAGAGAGGAGTGTGTTCTTATTCTCAGTGTGTGTGTGTGAGAGAGAGTAAGGCTACACCCTGTATCTTTCTCCAACCGTTAGCGGTGATGCAAAGTCAGTGTGTGTGAGTCAATTCACAGGGGAAAGCACAGAGAAAGAGACCCTGGATGGAGCCTGTGAGGATTTTGGCTGAGCTATGATTTTTTGGTTGTGCAGGTGTGTGTGTGTGTGTTTTTGTCGCGATGTGTTAGAGAGAGAGAGAGAGAGAGAGAGAGAGAGAGAGAGAATGGGGGAAGAGGGGAAGGTGAGGTAAAACAGGGAGGAGTGTGCGAGACAGAAAGCGGATGGTGTGGTTTTGAAGCCGGTGCGATGCAGCTGGAAGTTTGGAAGTGTTGAGCGCTCCTCCTCAGCATGGATATTTAATGACCTGAGACCTGCACCAGGCCCCGAGATTCTTCCTCTCCCTCCCTCCCAACCACACATCCTTCTGGTTCTCCACCCCCTACATCGAGATGAGGAGAGAAAGCTTCCCTTCTTTGCTCCGAGTCAATGAATCTGGCAAGAGCTTAGAAACATCAAGGCGAATATAGAGAACCACAAGTCAAACTAAAGATAATAATGTCATATGTGAAACAATTTTCTGAATAATCAAAATGCTGAAAAATGCAATTGTCTACTCAGAAACACTTGAGTCAGTTATCCATTATTGTTTGATCTGCAACCTTGTTGTTCTAAGAATTAGTATCTTAATTATGTTGTTAATTATTTTAGATTAGAACATGTAAAGCTGCCTTTGACATTATATTTGACCTTGTCTTATTATCACATCATTTTATAAATACAGTTATACACAACCTTATTACCATTCATAATACACAACATCCTGCATGGTAATTTTAATAGGAGGACGGTTTGAGGATTTGATAAATATGTTGCTGTCAACTCTGCAGTATATGTGTGATCATATGGTCAAACAAAAGAATTTACAAGAAATAATAATAATAATAATGAATAATTCAACATTAAGTAGGAGATGAATAGTGCAGTATTTTAATGAAAAGTGATGTGACACTGTCATCTACCTCCAACAGCTGTTATTTCATTATAATATATATTTAACATATTGTACAACATGTTTGCTTTGTGCAAAAACAGCATGGTCATATCTATGAAAACAGATATTGACGACTCAACGCTTCATTGCAAAGATACTGGCATTTTGGCATTTGTTTTCAAAATGGCACATAACTAACCCTGCAGAAGTGAACCTGTAATATTCTCTTTTTTGCCAACCAGCTTTTCTTGAGCAGAAGGTGTACATAATGTTGTGATATCAATGTCTTCTCAAAGAGCTCTGTGGCAGTGAGAGAAGGAAGGGGGATGAGCATGTGTGTGTGTGTGTGTGTGTGTGTGTGTGTGTGTGTGTGTGTGTGTGTGTGTGTGTGTGTGCGAATGCATGCACTGGGCAGGTGTGTGTTGACAGAAGTGACTGTTTTCTCTCTCCATATTTTTACACATAAGCGTTACACTCCCACATTAAAAACAGACACATATATGTGCAACACACAACACAGACACACACACACACACACACACACACACTTCCTCTCACTTTATTTCATATTTGGATCCTGAAATCACTGCAACTCTGACTGCCCAAATGCACAATACTTATTAATCCCATATTGTGTATCTATTGCATGTGTGTGTGTGTGTGTGTAGTTGTGCGGGCATGCGTGTCAGCAGGCACATTCACGCATGTGTGTGTATGCATCATGCTGCTGAATAGGTATTGTTTTCCCCTGCGCTTCTGATCGGGCAATTTGGCAGCGGGCTCAGGGAGGGGATGCTAATGCGGATCTAATGAGTCGGCGGGCCTGCAGGATTGAGAAGTGTATCGGCGCAGTAATGTGGGGAGATGGGCCCGCGTCGCCTTGAGGGATTAGGCTTTTGAGCTGCAGTGGATGGGGAACCCCAGCACGGCCACATCCTTCCACCTCTTCCCTCCTCCCATCTTACACCGTTCCTTCTGTCCTGAACACTTCCCCTAGCGGATGTATGGGCTCCCGCCAGAAGCCGGACACACCCTGGGAGTAATTGATTTCTTCAGCCCTCCCTGTCATGGCGGTGGTGGTGGTGATGGTGGTGGTGATGGTGAAGGTTGCAATGGTGAAAGAAGCCCTTAGTCTTGGTTTTTGTCTTTGCACACTGATGCATGAAATAAACCAGGATGGAAAGAGTAGTTGCCAGTGAGTGAAAGCTGGTGTTTACTGGTGTTGTGGTGGGTGTTCTGAGGTCATGAATGGAGACAATGAAGTGTGAATGTGCTGTTCACCAAAATTACAAAAAGAAAAAAAAAAAATGTTCTCCATCATGCAGATAGTTCTGTTTTCATTTGTTCAGGTTTTGCATCTCTGATGTGTCTCCAACCACAACACTAGTATTATATTATTCACAGTATTGAAATATCAAACGGCAACTTTTCCTTCCAGAAACAATATCCATGTTACTCTTGATAATCCACAAAACAAGAAAACAGATCTTTTGAAAAATGGATAAACCATCCCGTTAACTGCATAGTGAAGCCTGAGTTTATGGTTAAATGTAGGTGTGCACATTTGAGAGATGAGTGATGAGTGTTTAATCATTCCCCATGTACTGTACCTCTAAAGACCTGCATGTGTGTGTGTGTGTGTGTGTGTGTGTGTGTGTGTGTGTGTGTGTGTGTGTGTGTGTGTGTCTGTGTGTGCTTGTGTGTGTGTGTGTGTGTGATGGCGAGGGTATGTGTGGTCGGGCTGTGCTAGTGGGGTGATCATGTCTCAGCATTGATATTCAAATATGCCCTGAAAATACAAACCCTTATGTCAGGGATCAAGGACTCGCCTGGTTTCAACACAATCACTTCACTGTGTATGCCTCTCTCATAAATAGAGGAGCAGCGCTCTACTTCATACCACTGTGTTTTAATTATTAAGATAGAACCACGGAGGTTATCTCTCCGTTCACTGCCAGCAACTAGAGAGACGGAAAGAAAATTTGAATTTTTGCCAGCACAGTGCTTTGAGAGCAACACTATAAGATGGCACAATTGAAGGACAATAGAATTCAAGAATTGAATCCTCAATCTTATAAAAAAAAAAACTAACGCTGCACAACTAACTAAACAGAGCCGGGGACGACACTTTAATGCCTCTGATGTTATGGCTACGATGTTAAATAAGACTTTAAAACCACGTGATATAAAAGCGTACAGAAAACGTGTCATATTTGGCTTTGTGATAAATTATACTTCTTGTCTCACGCGCCTCCATGTTAGAGGCGTACCCTGGTGAAACCGCAGGTGACTAGATAGATTCATCTTGGTGCGTGAGGCTACATGAAGTGAATTATCATTATGGCGAACACCCACATCCAAGCTGTAAAGCTGGCCAGCATTATAAAATACGAACGTTAGGCGAGGCACATTTCCTCTCTCATTAATTTAACCGGAGGACCATTATTTGTTTTCCTAGTGTTCATTAGTCAGGTGAGGCTGACATGGGGGGGCCACCGCAGTTGGGAGGCGAGGACATTTCCTCCGTTTGTAACCAGGCAGACAGGAGGTGTGCCTTTGGGTTTAGAAGTGCATTACATATTGCTGGTTGCCAAAGAGCCGAGGTAGTTGGGTGAAATGGTAAAGGGTGAGAGGGAGAGGAGGGCAGAGAAGGAGAAGAAGGGGGAGGTAGTTACGTGGTAGTTTTTAGCACATTGATTGCCTGTTTTTAATCGGGCATAACAAATATAACTTCCCTTGAACTAAATTCCCCAGGTAAACCGTTATAAAACTAACCTTGTTATATCTATTGACAGGGCCTTTACATAAATATTAGAGCCATCTGGAGAGAGGGGTTCCAATCCATTGATTTCTGTGAAAAAAATAAAATACCATCGTACTCATCTGACGAAGCACACCTCCACTGCTCCTCTCCCTCCCTCCGACTTCTTTTCCATCCCCCCTTACCCACTCTCCTTAGCATATTAGGTGGAGTATAATGTGAAAAAATGCTTAGCACACGGGAACGAGGCCGGTGAGCACAGACGTGGGAGTGGGTCCCCCGGGGGTGCGGTGGAGCCCCTATCCCATAAATCCCGGCTCTGGTGCAAACAATCAATTTTCAATTTTAATTATTTACCATGGCCTGCCGGACAGAGGCATTTATTTTCCCGCTCTGTCCGGGTTAAAAAATAAAAAATTAAGAGATTAATATTTGGTAGAGTGGGCAGAAAAACAAAAAAAAATCTTTATTATCTTTCTCCCCCTTTCCTTATGCGACGGGCGAAGGTTAGCGATAGCCGAACGAGTCAATCGATAACTTCATAAATCTTCTCGGACCTCTATCGGCTGGCCCCTGCCACTCTTGCACCCATTGCTGTTTTAGCCGGGCTCCATCTATCGGGGACCAGTAACATTAAGTCTGTGTGAGGGGAGAGACCGGCCAAACGTACAGCTCAGCACTTTCTGTCCGAGCGCTCCAGGTTCGGGCCTCTACTCTCACTAGCGTTCCGATATTTCATCCGTAGATTTAATTACTGAACCTGGAGCAATACAGCCGAGGTATCCCCTGTCAAGCTCTCATTCACACAGAACGGGTATTACAAGTGGCAACCTGCAATAAACTGCAGTGTGGGAGCACAGTGCAGCCCAACCGTGCAGCCCAACCGTGCAGCTCAAAGAGCTTCGGACAAACCAAATGAAATTGGTGACAGTTTACAACAGAAGATGTCTGTTTCAATATCATATGACCGCGTATGAATATGTTCCTGCGGCAAAACATTGTCCGACACCGTACTTTCTGAGTGGCGTTACCGTCTCACGGCCTGAAATAAAAAACATTACCTTTTAAACAAAGACATCCAGGTTAAAATAAAAGACCTGCCATCGTAAATTAACAAACAACAATTAGGGGTTCATCGCTCACATCTCTGGCCTTGTTGGACAGAAGTGGAAAGCAACACACCAACACTTTAGTGTCACACCTTTCTTCATGATGTATCCAGCAGTCTATAGGAGGGACTCTAATGTGTCCATAAATTTCCGCGGCTGAGCACACCAGCTTCTCCGGAGTGAAGGCTTTAATGCCGATCAATGGGGTGCTGCTGATGATCTCATGCTTGGTATTTGTGGGGAACGTTTTGTGCTTTAAAACATGTACCTGCGTGACTTTGTTCGCCGTCAACCTCTAATCTGTATTTCCTGGTATCATTAAGCTGTTCCATAGTATTTTGTACTGTATGTTTTTATGGGAAGATGTTCAACAGCACTTATGAAGCGTAAGGTCAAGCTATCTTTGGCAACTGATGAGAAGTGGCATCTAAATGAATAAAAGCAAAGGATAAAACATGCTCAGCGAGTCATTTTATCACATTTTAGAATCAATTATTAGTTTTACTAGGTCCCCTTTAACCACTGTGAGCTTTCCAGGAGCATTAATTCAAAACTATTCAGATGCAGTTGAATAGGAACACGATTTAATTTACAAAACAATGTTTTGTTAAAGCATAGAAAGAGCTGTGTAGAGTCCTATGAAAACTATTCATCTGATAATAATTTTGAGACGGCAAACAGGACACATTGGTTAGACGGGCTTATCGTCCAGTCCCCAGGGTTCCCCTTTCCAGGAATTTTCCAGGATGTTTTTAAAGATGATCTAGCTGGTATGACATACACTAATATGTTCCTATGAACACATGATGTCTGATTTAAAAAATGTGCAGACTATAGCTATCACCTATCTATGAAATCATCTCCCATATGCCAAGAAATAAGGAGGAACTTATCATAGAAAAAAGCAAACACACCTGCAGCAAAACAACCGAGCAAGCATGTCGACTTTAGCAAATGAACCCAACATGCAAACCAATTTCACGTTATTCCACCGTTTAAAAAGTTTGGAAGAAGGTTTCCACAACATAACCGAGAAAAGCCAATTCAAAATATACTTGTCCGTAAACTACCATTTGATGGCAGTGTTATCCGGTTTGGGGAGCTCTGATAGATAGCCTTGTAGTTCATTTTCAGCTAAAGGAAAATATGAGAATATGTTTCAGGGTTTTCCGGGACATTTTACTTTTAATCAAATTTTCCATGTGTTTCCAATGACTGGAAAATTGGTTTTCCAGGACGTCATTTAAAAAAAAAAAAAAAAAAAAAGGAATGTCAAACTTGGTTTGTTCATATCCAGATAATCAAGATACAACTGGGGCTATTTGTTAGGTATCACGCTGTCACATCCAGTCTTTATCTCATATAAATATAAAGAGCAATACTTGTCTGCTGTTCTGAAAAATAAGCATGTGACTGCCATCTTTTTTTTTTTTGCAATCTTGGAAGTGAACCTTGCATGGTTATTTACATATTCAGTTACTTTTTTTTTTTAACTTTAACACCACTTTTGCAGATATGTGGTTTCTATATGACTCCAGTGAGCGAAACCGGGAGAGGAGGAGACATTACAATTCATAGCGGAGGAAAGAAACAGCTAGCCTCTGGCTGTGTGAGTAGCTGTAGACAGGTAGACATAGAGAGCAACAAAGATACAAATAACTGTCAAGGCCCAGAAAGAAACAAAGCGAGCAATGGATGCGGTGGGGGAAAGGGAGATCTGAGCAGGAAAGAGACTAAGAGACAGAGGGAGATGGAGAGTGTTTTAGTTCAGAGCAGAATGTTGTTATTTATCTGCTGGCTGCTAAACAAATAAGGAGACTCCCAGTTCTGTGATTGTCTCCGTGGGGTGCTGTCGGATTTATCTTCCCTCAGCATGCAACGAACCCTCAACACTCCAGCTGTGCTCTCTCTGCTCTCTCAACATGTTCCCCAGAGAATATATATATATATATATGTGTATTTTGGGGGTTATTTGTCTGTTTCCACATTCCTCAATGTCCTTCACAATGTTCCTCAAGTATTGCTTTAACATTTTAACAGTTATCGAGGAACAGGCTAAAACAGCAGTTGAGTCCACTCGATCAATCGCCACTTAGATCAGCATCTTCAAATTTAAGATTTTCTATCGTCATGTATAAAAAAATGGGAGGAGCAATTAGCATGGAGAGGAATAAACTCTTACATACTGGCGAAAGGGCAGGCTTTCTCCGCAGACATAATCTGGGTTTTACAGAACGAATGTTAAGCACACAAGCCATTCGATCAAGACCCCATGGAGGATTCAACTGGCAATGCAGATCAGGGAAACTGCACCTACAGATCCAGCACCTGCTACCTCTGCTCTCGGTGAAGCCAACCATAGCCCGATCCAATGCCTTAAAGTGGACCCCTTATTGCAGTGGGACCTCTGACCTTTAGCTAGGACTGGGGCCTCTGACACCTGTGTGGCCAGAGGAAGAGGAGGTGGAGAAGGCTTGACCTCTCTTTCTGCATCTCTTCGAGGTGTCCGGTTGCAGATAAGGGTCAAGGGTTTGACCTCTGGGCCAGAGGGGTTATTGAGAACTGTTGACCCCTGCGACAGACCACTTGACCCTGCTTACCGTTGGGCTCAGGGAGCTTTCCTCGGTCCAGGACCCTGTGGCAGTAGCTTCCACCCCAAGCTCAGAGTGAGAATCGGTCAGGGCCGAACAAACGAGGTCAGGGCAGCAGTGCTGGGAGATTTATGTCCCTCTGAGGCTCCGTTAGCCTTCTGGCGGGGAGACTGAGCTCAAAGCTAAGGTTAGTGTGCAGCTTGGCATTGTTGCAAACAGGAGGCTAAATTGTAACATAGGAAGGAAATTACCTCGTCAACTGAGGTACATGCTAAACATTAGTTATCACTTTTTGCAGTAAACTGAATTTTCTCTCGTGGCACAAGAAATAGTTACCTGCACTTGTCCCGACATGTCTCCACCCACAGGATAAACAAGCTGTGAAAAGTGCTAAGTTTAAAAAGGAGAAGTTTATGATATAAGAGCTTGAGGGCATCTGATGTAACTGTTGAGACACAGCAACAGAAAGATGGGCAGGAGTAGAAACTAGAAACCAGGAACTGGGTGGAAAACACAACTATTTCTGTCACAGTTTTTTCTCTAATTGTTGCATGCCTTGAACCATGCTTTCTGACTATCATTTTTTTAGGTCACTAGGAAGGAAAAATAGCCGGCTATAGATAATGACCTCACACTGCTGATCACGCCGCAATAAAGTAACAATAAGTCAACCTGCATCACTAAAAACTTACGAACTCTCCCTCATTCTTCCTTGAGCCCCATAACATATAAATAAATAAGTGCAGAACACACATATCAATCTATCTCCCTTTCCCTGTGCACAACCCTCTTTTAAAGCAGTGCTGCGGGCTTTTACCCAAATGGCGTCAGGGCCATCGGTATCATTTATAACAGGACGGCAGCGCTAATGCAGCGCATGGTTCAGCCAGGATGTTTTATTCATGCTGTTTTATTATTAGGGCCCCACTTAAAAAGGTGAGGCACTCTCCTCTCCTCTTCTCTCCTCTGGCCGCCTCTTGCCGAGGCTGACTGAGGCACGAGCTTTATCTATCACCCTGACAAGAGCGTCTTCCCTGGGAAGTCTTTCAGAAAACTTCAAACACCCTCACTATCGATTTCTCCCCCTCTCCACCTGGGCACCGGCATACATCTTCACCCCACCGTGCAGAGAGACAGAGAGGGTGGAGGGAGGAGGCAGTGGAAGTAGAAAGAGAAGTAAGGAAGAAAAAAAAAAGGATGGAAGTAAAGTAAGAGAGACTCAGAGATAAAAGTGAAAGAGAAGAAGCCTGGCCACTGCATAACAATATGGGTGACCTCACTTTGCTTCATTGCTCCAATTCAAAATTCAAATTCAAATTAGCTCCACACAACCGTGGCTGGCAAGCAGACAAGCACAGTGATTACAACATCCCCAGTATGCTAATTATGCGTTCAAACAACACTTTGTGACATGTGATTAAATCAAACTGAAAGATCATATGCACATTGTACATCCCATGCCAAGTGATTGTTGGCGAAGCCTTTGTAGACAATCAAAGATTCTTGACCATGAAAGCAACACCTTGAAAGGGGAGAACGGTCCTTGAGTCCCAGAGACAATGGAGACACTGTCATTTTCTACTACAAGGGGAAACATGAAGAGGTTGCAATTCAATCTTCAATTAATACCGCCACCACAACGATTGCCCCTTGATATCTTTTTCAAGCCACTTCTTTAAAATAACAGTCTTGTCTTGTCTTTAGTACCAGAAGGAGAGGGAGAGAGGAAACTAGGGCAGATCTGTACAATTGTATAGTAAGATGGACAACTTTCATGTCATCTGCACAAGACGCCGGTCACTATTGTATCTTTTTGTCGCAATTTCAACAGGATACAGACACAAAATAAACGGAACAAGGACCCTTATTATTCCCTCTAATCAATGTCTCTCCTTGATAACAAAGAGACGCCACCGTGTCTACAATTTGAGGTCGTTTGATGATGGGATTTATTACCTTGCCCATTTGTTGGCAGAAGAGACGGCTCGTTGATACGGAAGGAGATATGATTTAATGAGTTGTTAATGATTTGTCCTCAGATGGTTAATGAGAAACGGTGGGCCTATGAACTATTTGAAAGTGCAGCCATATTTAAAGATTGTTTTAGAGCCCTGCACTCACTCTAAGGGGCACACATAAATTAAATAATGGACTCGAGCTGATAAGCAAGTAATTAACTCCGTAAAGTAGGAAGACAAACCGTAAGGAAGGATGTGAAAGAATGGGATCAATTAAATTCCTGGCATGTCACTGGGCAGCCTTTCCGACCGACGTAGGTTTTAGCTCTATAAACATCTTTAATTGCAGTGTTTCTTTTGGAATAGTCTTTAACTACACCATTAATCCATTCACTTACTTGGGTGGTAAAGAGCTTACAGTGTATGTTCCGAAGATCTTTTTCAGTGGTGTGAATCTTCTGCGTGGTTGTAAGGACCCCCTGGCACTCTAACACACTCTGAAATCAATAGCACAAGGCCCCATAGGAGAAGCAGGGAGGAAGCCATTGATTGACACGTTACTCTCATGTCAAACAGTAGAACATGGCATGGCAGCAACCACCTGCCGTCTGCTCCACCTGCCGCTCCCACCTCTCTACCAGACTTCACTAGACATGTTGAAAAAAAAGAGTGTATGCTTGTGAATTTAAAAGAAACACTGCGTATGTTTTTTTGTTTTTTCAGAACTGTCAAATTGAATTGTTCAGTTTCAGCTCCCGTGTTAATCAGTGATAGCAAATGCCTCACAGCAAACAAACTGTCACTAAACTTGACTTTATCACTTCAAAGTATTTCCAGATCCCCAACAGACCCGGCTAAGCACCTCTGTGAAGCGGAGAAAGATATCTTGCTTGTACGTGTTTGTCTGTTGTGTTAGCTCCTCCATCCACCCTGCGACGTTGTAGCCCGCGGCCATCTCACCTCGGCCTAGGTGGCTTGTTTTTCTTTACAGCGGGGCTCACGGCCCTCTTTAATGCCATTGATTCTCGTTTGCACTTTGGTTGGAAAGAGGGAGGAAGTGCACCTGAGTGTTTACCCATGCTGCGATGTTTGCTGCGCCTGGTGTTGTGCGCCCTGAAAGAGGCATAAATTAGCGCCCTCTACAATGGCACCCTGAAGCAACCTCCTGGTGCGCGACATCAATATGGAGCGAGAAGCAAGCTGCGAGCGCGTACTGTCAGAGGCCAAATGGTTGGGAGGAGATGTCACTATTCAGCAGATGCTAGACAATCACCAGCTCTCAGACGTATTCACTAAAGTAGACTTCCAAAAATGGACACATGAGCATCTGTATATGCACACAAATGCATGTACAAACACATACAATTAAATGGGATGATATAAATAAGTACACAGAAACACCAATTAAGTATATCCCCGAAGTCTTCCTCCTTAATTTAGAATTTGCATAGATACTTGTGAAAGTGCAAACACAGTCGCACATGCACACATCTTTCCTTCAGCCCTGAGTTCTCCTTTCCTCACTCATGACGCACACTGTTCCTTCAAATAACGATCCTGAAATGACAGCTAAGACAGTTAAATTGATGTATTACAAGTGATATGTAAATGAAGAGCAGTCAAATGAAAGACAAAAAAAACAAACAAGCAAATTAATATTTCATCATCAGTGAAATATTCATGTGTAAGACCTTTTATCAACCCTTTGTGTTACATTTGTGTGTGTGTGTGTGTGTGTGTGTGTGTGTGTGTGTGTGTGTGTGTGTGTGTGTGTGTGGAAGGTGAGCAAGAGGAGGGGGCATCTAAGTCGTCCCACAAATGGGATGAACACCGGGAAGGAAGACAAAGACTCCCGAGTATTCATTATGGGCACTCCTACAGTACATTAAATAGACAGAGGGTGCAGTGGTTGGTAGTATATATATATATATATATATACTGTTTGTGATGATTGCATACTCAAACATGACATCACATAAAAAGGCTGTTTTGTCGAAGATTGAAAAATGTATTAATTGGAATGAAACAAAGCATAAATTATGTATTTGATAGGGTTATGACATACAAAAACTAAAAGAGAGACTTAAAAAAATGTGGTTGAGCTATCATGCCTAACAGTGTGCCCTGTAGAGAAAGAGAGCTCCGCGGCATGAGGTAAACCTTCACTGTTGTCTTGAAAATCAATTCTCCCTCTCTTCCTCTAAGTGGTCAATATTTTGTGTTTCTCGCTGCGAGCTCCACCACGGCCCCTTTAATTCAATGGGCCAATTAGAGAAACCGTCATGTCTAATTCCGACTGCTGGGATGCTTGTTTGTGCCGTTACCTCATCCCTGGTGAGAGTCAGGAGGGGCAGAGCGAGGGAGTAAATGGCACACTCTGTCCAGTTTAACCCCGGCACCCGCTTGTCCTCGCAGGCCCACCCGCCCCTCGTGTTTCTTCCTCAGCCCTCCTGCTTTCTCCGTTCTTCCCGGAGTCAAGGACGAAAGCAATTGATGCAAAACTTTCAAAAATGAATTTGGCCACGTGTGTCACTTACGGAGCGGGAAGGAGGAGTGGCAGGGGCCAGGCCACCACCACTCCGCCGGGATCATTTGTTACTCAGCCCTGATTGGCCCTGACAAAACAATACCCTAAAAACTCACCAAAGTAAATTATGGTCCCGGTAAATGGCCAGCGAGGGTGGGGAGGAGAGGAAGGAAGGAAGCGGCCGTCGGTCGGGAGAGGGCCCTCGAGCTGCTTTGGCCCACTGCCAGACGCAAAACAAAGTAATGCGCTTTTGATATTAATAACGGAGATGATATTGATCCGCACTGGGGCCAGAGTCACTCTGCCTCCCTTCAGGGTGGGCCCCCATCGAGAAGGAGGAGGAGGGAGGGAGGTAACGAGGAGGGGTGCTCCTTGGAGAACCAATACCCCACTCCCAGCTCTCCGACTCTCATCCTCCTCCTCCACAACCTCCTCCTTGCTGAAAGCCACTTTTCCTGAGGGTCCATTTCATTTGAGTGTCTTTAATTATGTGAAATGGATTCTATGGGAAAAAGAGAAATGGCGGCAGTGGTGGGTACTGACAGAAGGAGAGGAAAAAGAGAGAGAGAGAGAGGTAAAGGGGTGGCTGTGCGCTTCCACTTTCTGTGTCAGATTCACAATTCTGTCAGCAGCCGTGTCCGTTTCATCCGCTTCTTTTTTTGTTGGGATGGATTTTCTTTCTTTGTGCGTGTGCGTGTGTGTGTTTGTGTGTGTGCGTGTGTGTGATTGTGTGTCCTGAGCTTTCGGGACAAATACGGGGAGAGGGTGGAGGAGAGTGAGATAGAGAGGGAGGACTGAACATAAAAATAGAAAATGGGCAACATAGTGAGGTGAAACGGTTAAAGGAATTTGGTTACGCACACATGTGACTTGAAGGTCACGGAATTCTTCAAATTGTGGTGGACAATTGGGGAGATATTGAACGAGTGAGGCTCCTCTCTTTCTTGGAAACCTCGGCTCGTTGCCCTTGAGTAACCTTCTGCACATACTACTGAATTGTGGCAGCTTTGGGTGTGTGTGACCCGTGTTGAGCAAGAACGCGCTCCTTGAATCTAGTTTTTGCTGAACGGTGAACTGAAAGTATCCGTTTGTAACAAATGACAACACACCCACTGTTTTTTTTTACGCTGCACCTGAGGATTTAGGGCACCCTGCATGGCTACTCCCTCACGGATACTGTGACGCATCTGGACCCCCTACATTCACTGAGATGCACTTCTTTCTTTGCATTGTGTGTGTGTGTGTGTGTGTGTGTGTGTGTGTGTGTTTGTGTGTATGTGTGTGTGAGAGAGAGAGAAAGAGAAAGAGAAATAAATGAATGGGAAAAAGCACCTCCTCTGGGTTACTGTACAGCTTGCAACCATTCAACATGGAAACAATGTAAACAAATGAGGCAGTGCATTAAATAATTAGTGGGTCCACACTAACAGCTTTGACTCCGCTGGCAACAGTGTTGTTGGGAGCAGTGGAGAAGCCAAGCACTGACACACTGAAGTCATACATTCCCACCAAACACACACACACACACACACACAAACAAACAACAGATTGTCCGCGCGCTGCTGTAGGCTGGTTTAATTTTTTAATGGAGTTTATTTTTTTTTCCCCTTCCCCTTTGTCGTTTTTGTTTGCCGTCTCTGGTGACAGCCATCAAGTGTTGTCAATTTATGAAGCAGCACTATTTTCTGTACGGGGGGGTCTTCCGATAGAAAGGCAGAGGAAGAGGAAATGTACTCATACCAAGTTGAAAAGACACTGTGCCATGAAGTCGTACTATATCTTCTGCTAGAACTGGGATCCCAGGGAGCTGTACGGGTAGAGTTGGTCAGACGGCGTTTTTCTAGGTAATTTATATCACCCCCGACAAAGAGATTTTAACACAACCTGAAAAATGACACCGCCTGAGGAGCTTTCTCACAAAGTGAATAACTCTATACTGTAAGCGCAGCATTTTGCAGCTGTGCTGTGCAATATTGTACAAAGCGTAAGAAAGATACACTTGAAAGACAGACATGGAAGACAAGGCAAGGTTAAATGAAAACACAAGAAAACTAGACATGTGCAGGAAGAAGAGATGGAGGGATGACTGATTGACTGACCAAGTGATTAATAAGAAACAGCAAGCTACATACACACAGTGAGACTGAGCATCATTTGCATCTGGCTTCCTCATGATGGTGTGTGAGCATTATTTACACTGGCTAAGTGTTGTCCCACATGGCAAACCAGAGAACAAGCCTCCCTAGTTCTCCACATCTCTCTCTCCCTGTATCACTCTCTCTGTTTCCTTGCTCCTTCTTTTGTCACAGGGACAGAGGTGAGCCCTGACAAGCCAGGGCCAAATATTTGCATACAAAGAGCCCACGTTCTTTCTACATGTCCTTCCCCTCCTTCGGCCGCAACTAATGATACACGAGCATGACATATCTGCCAGGTTAAAAGCCATTGGTCTTAAGCCAACTGCTGCACAGTGTGTCAAACCAGACGGTGATTAAAGCACAGACATACAGTATATCTGTGTTTTAATCATATGCATTGTATATATATATATATATATATGTATATATATATATATATATATATATATATATATATGTGTGTGTGTGTGTGTATGGGTGTACTGTACATATATTAGCACATGCTTATACTAGTTCCATGATTGCATACACACGTGTGGACAGAAACGCACAGGGGCAAACACTTTCTTGCAGTTAATTGAGGATTCATTACTCCCAATGAAAAGTTAATTGAAAGTGTGTTAAATATTTCATGTGAATTGGGCCCACTGTAAAACACACTCGGGGAAAAAAAAGGTGCAAATTCCCTTCGTCTTATAAATTGCTGGCATAGGCGATGTTGCCTACCAGGCCGTTAACCACCTTGCAGCGTTCTAAAGGAGTCACCTCACACGCACACCTTTCATTGAAATGTTTGTGTTGCATGTTATCTCAGTTTGCTAACAAACGAATATATTAGTAAACCACTGCAACAAAAAAAGCTTCATTTTCACTGTTTTAACGAGGCTAACGATAACAGTATAATAGAGAGTGAAAATGAATGTGAAAGGAGGTCATGGAGGTGAATTATGTTGGTAATAACTCCAGTATGTGTTTCATGAGTGAGCTTCTGTCCGTGTGTCTGTTCATAAGTTCGGTGTTCCAAACGTTCGTTGTTGCATTTCACTGTTGGGTGGTGACTGAAATCAAAGACCTTTCATTGCATCTTAAAAAGGCTTAAAAAAAAAGAACCCAAGATGTAATTGTTCATCATAAATTATGAGCTTGCTACATTTAAATTGTAGTGAATATATTGTGTAGAACAGACAATGTTGTTCAAACACTCCTGCGTATGTATCCTATACGAGAGTCATGCAAGCAAGCAGAATAAATCTGGATTTTCTGATTCACTCTCAATTGCACTGTGAACAAATGTTTTACGGCTTGATCATAATGGTGAGGACATGACCTGCATCTTCCGACTCAGACAGCTGAACAGGATCAAAGACTGAACGTAACCCCAGCATGCATGAGCAGTGCAGTGGGCAGCCAATGCTTCCTCTCTGTTTGGACGGAGTCAAATCTTTCACCCGAGGAGTTGCTGTGACAGACACAAGGGAGAGTTGTGGAGGGGTGAGGGGCCCTGGGTCCCATCAGGCCACGTTGGCAAACCAGAACTCGTCTGTCCATCCCACAAATACACACAACCTCCCACCCGTCAACCCACTCACATGAACACCTCTCTTGTCTGTTCCTCCGCACGCAACCCAGCAGAACAAAAGAGAGAAGGAGGTCAAAGCGAGGCGTAGTGCTGTATGTTTATGAGCCATTTCACTTCCTGTGTGCGTATATCCATCTACATATCAGCCCTCCAACACACACACACACACACACACACACACACACACACACACACATCGTTGGTCCATTTTTCACCATTTGCAAATTTGTCGATGTGCCTTTTTCTTTTTCATTAGGCCAAAATACAAACTAACAGTGAAAAATCAAGCGGGTGTGAGTATTAGAGAATGCCCTCCCTCTCCTACTGCTGTATTAAATATTGAGTCAGAAATGAGCTGGAAGGTGTCTGTAAATGCTAAATAATGGAGAGGCTGCATTCGTCTGGGTCAGAGCTCTCTCTACCTCTCTGTCTTCCCTCTGATACATTATTAAATGAGGATGCACTTCCCCATCGCAGCAGGAGAGAACAAGGGGCAGGGGGGCACCCTGTCTTCTCCACAGGAATGGTGGGGGAAGGTGGGGGGGAGGGGCGAGTGATAGGTGCAGATTCACAGACTAGGTGTGTGTGTGTGTGTGTGTGTAGTGAGGATTAGGTGCGCACACCAAACAACAGGCAGAAGAGACATAAGCATCCTCCAGCTCGGCCCCCCTCCCCTTCTACATCCCCATTACACACACACACACACACACACACACACACACACACACACACGCAGCCTCCTTACAGAAGTACCTTGAGCCCATTTGTACTAATGACTCTCCGTGCCTAATGCACTTTATGGAGGACGGGGCTGGATATTCATTTGGAGGGAGGGAAGGGGTGGGGGACGTGTCGGGACGAAGTGCTCTGCCAAACGGCTTCCCGTCCGCCCGTTTTAGCTGGCCGATTTTTCAGCAAGGGGCTCGGCCGGCACTCGGTCCAGCGGTAATGCGATTCATCACAGGTAAAGTAGGTAGGAGCCCTGATTGTCTCAAGCCTTTCTTAGCTGTCGGGCAGTCCATATGCACAAGCAGGGAAAGTGCCCGGTCGATAACTAATCAAAGAATTGCAAAAACAAGTCTGCCGCACAGGGAAGGCCGGGTAAACCACAGGAAGATGTTCAAGTTTGACACATAAGTACATCGTGTATCCTGCTTCTCGTCATAGTGACCGATTTTTGGGGTTTTCTTCTTCTTTGCTTTGATGTTACGCATTCAGTCTTGCCAGTGAATACAAACCGCATGCTCTATTTTTAATGTTAAATAAGAGCAATTGCAAAAAGACAAAGTAGTATTGAATAAATGAGTGGGTATGAATGTTTGCTTTGGTTGTCGGAGCCATGTCCGCCAGCCTCTGACGATTTCCCTTGTCACATTTGCCTTTGTTCGGTGACTTTTGCGTGTTCCAACTCCACCAGGGGACGGTTTCATATGTGAAGCGTTCCCAGGGTGCATGGTATGAGGCAAGTCTTAGAAAAACCCACTCATTCAAGGTGACAGTGCCAATAAACATCTCTCTTCCTCGGTTTTATGTGTTCCTGTGTAACTGCCAGCTCTGGGACGGTAGTTAGGGCAGAGGAAGGAGGTTCCTGTATCCTTTGAACACAGAGGAGGCTGGAGCACAGAGACCGGTGGGGGTCCCAAAGTTGGAGTTACAGGGACCCCCCACTGTCCCCCGGCTCGCTCCCTTTGCTCGCCACCAGGGAGGACGCTGCTGCAACCGGTGGCGGCGTCTCAGGACAGAATGAAAACAAACTGGCACAGAAGACAAATGCACACAAGCCGGTTCAAGTACGAACTCACACTCTCTCTTTTTCTCTCTACTACACACACACACACACACACACACACACACACACAGACACACACAGACTCTGTATAATAAATAAATAAGTCATAAAGAGAAGAATCGTTTGATGTTACCTTGTGCTGCCTGGGGCCAACACTACACTAGGGAGCACTGCCACCCCTGGCACAGGCACACACTCTGACACACACATACACACACACACACTCCTTGGAGATGTAACTAATATACGGGGCGGAGGGAGAGGAGCAGGCTCTCGACCCAAGGGGCCGTGTGGACCACCTTTGGATCTGGGAGGGAGTTTCAATACAGATTGGAGGCAGAGGTGTGAACAAGAGCAGGTGTGGCACCAGCTCTGATGCCCCGAATGCACTGGAAAAAGCACCGGTAGAGTACATATATTATATACTATATATACATATGCATAGCATTGATAAAAACCCACAAAAACATAAATATTCTTGGACTAGAATAAAGAAAACTGGAGCATTGCATCTTTAAGACCCACACAAATAAAAGTAATGGAATAAATCTGGATAAACAATTGTATTTGATTGATTAATACAAAGATAGATACATGAGATCCAAATTGACATTTTGCTGCTCATAAAATCAAAACTGAGCCCTCAATATTCAACAATTAAAATGCTAATATGACTTAATGACCTCGTTATCTGCTACACCGGATGCCATGTCCCTTAAGCTAGACCAATGAATTATTGGGATGATATTACCTTATTGCAGAAGTATTGGTATTGTGTATGTTGGCCAATAAGAATACATTCTATAGAAATGCTAAAGATATGTTTATGGTTGTTTTAAAACACTGTTGTCATGTCCACTGGAGAGGAGATGAACTACTTTAAATTAGAATGGTAGGTATTCGTGGTCCATCCTGAGTGTTGCTCAGTAACTTTTTCTCTTACTTTTTTTCTTCTTGTTCTTCCTCCTCTCTGCACAGCAGAGGACTGGACTTATTTTGGCACCTTTCCCTCAGTGAAAATGACTCTTTCCTGGGGCACTGACAGCCACCTGCACCTCATTCTGTGAGTTGGTGTGTATGTTTTTGTATCAGCTGCATACACGTCAGCACATGTCGGGGTGGAACCGTGTGTGCGAGTATTTGATTGAGAATGTACTCTGTAGAACAGGCAGCGACGGGAATTATTATCAATCATCATTATTATCAACTCATTAGCAGAGGCTATTAATCACATCAGACATATCTACCGCACAGCTCTGAAGAGGATTTCTTCAACATACAGAGGGAGAGTCAATCAGATGAGCACCACTAAACAAGTTGATAAGCACCTGCAATATTAAGCTGTGAAGTGTAATCTCGAGGCATCATCAGGAAACAACTCCGTAGTGAGGTAAAAGATGGATGGATAGATATGCTCCGTTTAAAATGAGGACTGGATAAGAATTAATTAGATAGAATGAATGACTAATAGACTGAACTTCATAAAACAAATGTACTAGTTTTTCAGTTCATTACAATTCACTCGGTAAAGACAATAACCGTGTAGTCAGGCTGCATATAAACTTTCTAGATTAACTGCCATAGCCTGACCTTAAGTCACTGTCTTTTGTGTAAGGTAGCAGATTAGCAAGTGCTAATTAGGTTTGAATTAATTGGAAAAACAAATCAATAAAGTTTTGTCGGAGCTCGCAATCAACCCCTGCAGCGGATGCAAGCTTACTCAGAGCACTATTTGAAGTTTGTGCAGCCTTCAAACGAAGAATTATTGGTGATGAAGCAAAAGTCCAACAGAAAGCACTGAAATCTGATTAGCTCCGGTCAGCTGATGACCATGAATACTTGAGCCATGTTTACAAGCGTGTTGACTTTCCACACATCGGATAAACCTCTCAGCTGATTTGCTGATTGTGTCGCTTGCACTGTTAACATAACAGAGTAAAATAATTCAACGAAATATTTGTATTTGATATTTTGGTGCAAAATATTAACATATTGTTTTATTTCGTTTATAGCAATTTTATTTTGGTTGAACTTACATAAAAAATGGTGTTACATATTTTAAAAGGTTCTGTAAGTCAATTAATTACTCTTGCTTTTTTACTGGCCATTCACTATAGTTGTGTATGAATCGTCCCTTCCCCTAAAAGAGAGATTTTAGGCCACAGTGTGAAAAAAAAACTAAGAGCAATATTCCAACAGTCTAAAGTGCTGGTGCAGTCAGTGGCTTGTGTTGCAGGCTGCAAACAAACTCAAGGATAATGTATTCAATTCTAAGACCATTAACTATAGGCCATTTTTTAGCCAATATATAATGGATTGACTTTGAGTAGTGAAGTTTGGCCTGTGGCAGACCCACATTTGATCACTAAATGTTAATCTGTGTCAGGCTTGATCTCCTCAAAGGGTTAGAAGACTATCATGAAGTACACAAGTGCTACTTAACTGTTGTTTCAGTTAGTTTTTGCCTGGTGGCACTGGCCCACACCAGCGTTAGTCTTTTAGTTGGCATATGCTAGAATGTGTGGGATTTAATCTTCTATGCCTCACAGCTGGAGCCTCGTTGAATAATGCAAGACACACGGGGGCAGTCTGTGGCTCGATTTTACTTTCGCCCTCTTCAAATAGGCCTACTTGCTCTTTGCCATTGGCGTCTGTCAAGTTTTGTGGGCAAATAACACGAAAGAGATGATTGAGTGTTGTAGAATTGTAGGATGTTATCGCTGTTCTTTATTGAAAAATGCATCATTATGATATATTTACACATGGAATGGTGCCATTAAATGGAGAAGCAACCGGTGGAATGAAGGATTCGAGGTGGAAACGTGTGTGTGGAATTAAACAATTAACAATATTGTAGGCATTTGGATCCTCCCAGCACATTTCTTGTTATTTGGATTTGAAATGATGATCCGTGATGTAGTCCTGCGGCTGCTGAGAGCCGAGCTTGTGCTTTGGGAAGTCTTGATTTTTAATTGCAAGGTTAGTACGTTCTTCTGGAGCTGTATTTTCACGGGTATTTGTAAATTCCTGAGGAATTTAGCGTCGACACTTCTCTATAAACCTCCCTAAAATCACACAAACCCCTTCGTTCCTCTTTTGTTCGTCTTTCCACTTTCATTGTATGTTTTTCAACCAGCTGGCATGTGATCGGGCAACTAAAGAAAGTCATGATTCCATTATGGTATTAATGATTTTTACCTGGTATGCGATCCACACTTTGAGTATTCTTGTGGCACGCCCATGACGCATTGGGCAGGGTTTACAGATATTGGGCTCCGCGTGTGGCAAAGGATAATGAAGAGCAGCCAGGTGATGTTTACACCTCCAAATGTTCACGACCCGGCCACGACACACTGCGCATCCAACGAGGGCAACTCACAGGCAGGTCACAAAGGAACAGGAATATTAATGGTGTGATTACTCAGACACACATATAAATATAAAAATATATAAAAACAGACCAAAAAATATACATAGACCAACTGTGCAAACACGTGTCACCGTTTAAAGTGCATTCTGTCTTTGCATAGAACCTTGCAAACCCTCAGACACTTCATCTTACTCCCCCCTCTCCCAGCAGAAACTCTCACATGTCACCGGGGACGGCGGCATCTTTAAATAATCCTTCAGTTTGTTTACATGTAATGAGTGGTCGTGGACTGATGTGCGCTGCTGATAGCTGGAGGGAAACGGATGGGCCTTCCATGTTTAAACAGGAGCATTAGGGTAAGGAGGTTGTTGGGATTTGCATGGATTTCCTCCTCGCGTGTCAGTCAGCTCATGACTAGCCATAGAGATTGGGTTAAATTACAAACAAACGCAAATACAGACGGGGAGAAATGGGGTCTGGTCTGGGATGACGTCTGTCTGGGTGCCTTGGTTTTGGGATGGTTAGAGTGAGGATGTGTGTTTATGGATGCCTTTGGATTTTGTGTGTGTTGTGCGTTTGCATGTGTGAATATTTCTAAGTTTGCATGCACGTGTGCATGTTTACATGCAGCCGTACTTTGTGTGTGAATGATTTTGTGTCCTTATGGAGTTGTACGTGCCCGACTGTGTTTATGTGTACCGTGTGTCCATTTGATGAGGGCCAAAACACACAAGTGGAAAGCTGCCCAAGGGGTGATTGAAGTTTCTGACATTTTAAGGCTATTGAAAACAAAAGCTAATAGGCAGCGCCACGTGCTGGAATCGTGTCTGGTTCATGTTTAACAAAACAAGGTCACAGAGGTTGTCGGGCCATGAATTCCATAAATAACTTGAGAATGGGATTTTAAAACAAGCCGTCCACCAGTCATCTCCCCTCCTCTCACCCCCTCCCCCCCTTCTGCTCGTAACGGGCCCAGTGTGTGTGTGTGTGTGTGTGTGTGTGTGTGTGTTGGTGTGTGTGTGTTGGTCTGTGTCTTTCAGAATAGAGGGAATATTAGAATGCAAATGGATTCACACCGCATCCTCATAAACAACGGTGTTCATTTAACCCCCGACCTCTGCATTTAACTGCCCATCAAGTCATTTGTGTTGGGCAAGACACGTGGAAGTAGGCTGAGGGAGGCCAGTCGGGGTGTGTGTGCATGTGTGTGAGTGTGTAGTGTGTGTGTGCGCGCGTGCTAGTGGGTATGTGCAGCCCAACGTGCGTTTATGATAGCAATTATGTATGTGTCTGCATGCATATATGAGTCTTTACGCCTGTTTGTGTGTGTATGTGCAGCATTGTGTCAACACCTGGATGTGTGTGCATCTGCGTGCATGCGTGTCCGTTTTTGAGGTGTGGGTTGCAGAGTTTACCATTTGCAATGCTCAATTAATCTTGTCAGCATGCATTTACAGGGGAATTGAACACCTTTTAAAGTGGGCCTGGCTTTGTCACTCTCTCCCTCTCCATCCATTACAGAGACAGTCCTTTGGAAGACCTTCTGCAGAACGCGGTTGATTAAAACATATTAGAGGCTCCTTTACTACACAGCACTGGCAAGGATAAAAGTTACCCTCGTTTAAACCATTTCATACTGTTCCGGGTCCTTGTGTTAATCTCTCTATACATTTCAAACTGTCTCCTTTTTATTTTTCTCTCCTTTTCCTCGGCTATTCTAAAAATGTAACACATGCACTTTCACTGTTAGGCTGTCAAAGCTAGCCAGTGAGGCATAAAAAAGTGGACAAAACCAAAAAGGGAGGCCAGATTATGGTCTCGGAACAACACATGCAGGTAAAAGAGAAGAATAAATAGACATTGAAGATCAGTGGAGAAATAGGTTGACTCCTCAGGGGGAAAAAATGTAGGATTTAGTGAGAGGACAACTTGTAAGGTCTGCACCAGAAGTCGCTGCCTCAGAGACTCCAATCTTTCCACTGCCATCGGAGACAAATATAGTTTACATCCAGAAAGACAAAAGGAAACGCAACAGTGAGTTATAAAAGAAAAGATAGACAGTGAAGTTGTCAGCCCAAAAGAGACAGGCGATAGAAACAACGCCGTTAGTCATGCTGTTAAAGACAGCATATAAGTGGAGTCAGTCAAAGAGGGACAGAGTGAGAGCAAGCGGGCCCCATTTTAAGAGGGCACACTGTGTTCGGCCCCTGTCTCTTAATCCTGGGCGTTTGTCGTGGCTAATTATGGTGGACAAGCCTCTTTATCGAACCTGCTCCTGCCATCGGCATTAGGATGCATGAGCTGCGCCTGTTGTTTTAAACGCTCTCATTAACCACACAAATCAGTGCTGTTGACAGAGTGCTTTTGAATTAAGCGTCTCCACTGCGCGCCAATGCGTGCAGGGCCCAGGACAAGGAGCAATTTATAACACCATTAGCCACACTCGCCGAGGTTACAGGCATCAAAATTGTTCCCGTCTAATTATTCTTAATGGATACAGGGAGGGAGCGACGCTCAGGACAGCTTTTTCATTAGCCCTCAATCAAGAGGGTCGGGGGAGAGAGGGGTGGGCCAAATGTACTGCTCAGGCAAACGGGAAATCAAAAATAATCGTGTTTGCTTTTTTCATAATACAACACGAACGCATAGATGGAGAGAGGGGGGAGGGAGGGAGGGAGCGAGCGAGGGGTGGGTGAGGAGATGCAGAGAGAACATTAGACATTAGAGGAATTCTTACTGTTGTCTAACGAAAACACACGCATATTGGGAAGTGACAGTTCACTTGCTTTTACTGCCTTGCAGACTAATGGCAGAGCAAAGTTATGCTGCGTAATAGATTTGGAAGACGTCGTTATTGGTTAATGAATGCAGACGTGGAGTTTAAAACAAAAACATTTAATTGTTCAGATGGGGAGCTGCTGATGAGGTTTCACTTATGTGCACTCACGTGTCATTGGTCATCGTTAATGATTATGGAATAGCTGTGTTAAAACTGTATTTTATTAATGAAGCAGCCTGGTTTGATGAATAATTTAGTAATGGACAACTAATAATTTCTAACCTCATATATCTATTTAGCCTGTGGCTGGACAGACAACACCCTAACGAGTCACCCGTATAAAAAATGTGACCACGACTGGTTTAACATTCTAACATATAGCCAAGGGGCCAATCATTTACCTTCTCTCAACTATAACACTTCACCCACCAAGGTACTGACTGCATGCAATTAACGTCCCCCACAGGGCGCTCGATGCTACTGTATCTGTCATCTATAGCTGTGGCGTCGAGAAGAAAAAAGGAGGGAAGCCAAATAGTGAGTGTTAACCATCTTTTTACAAGCCATTAAACGGGAGGACATTACCGCACGGCATAGTCCCTTAACGAGGACTGACATATGCGAGGGAGGCAGTTAGCACCTAACATTAAGACGCGGCGGCCCACTGATGAGATGGGACATTGTCCATGGGGGAGGTATCAGCGTTAATTAGGGGATAATCGGCCGCGCTCTACATCTCCCCTCACCACCATAACCACTGCCTTGAAGATGATATGGTGTGGGGGGAGGGGGGGCAGCTGCTATCACAGTAAAGATAGGTACCCCTGTTCTCTGCAGGAAGGAAGGAGAACCAGCTGGCAATACCTACCGGTTAATGCGTTGTGCCAGGGTGTGGCAAAGGAACTATAGTACATTAATCACTTTCCTGCAGCGCTCTGTGCCCGTCCTTCTCTTTTTACTGATATCAGAGACAGGGGAGGCTTCATAATGTATTTTTTTTTTTTTTTTTTAAAGCAATAATAAAACAAAAACAGCTAATTCTTCACTCTGAGGAATATTACTTTGCTTATATTTGCTGGTTGGATGACACATATTTGAAATAGTGCACCAAAGACGTTGGTGTGCAACCCAATTTGAAAGAGTAATACAGTGAGAGCGAAACATAATAATATGAGCATCAGTGAAATAACAGGATTCCTGGTTCACTGGCAATTCATTCATTGCTCAAGAAAAACTTCACTGGAGCTCAAACATTGGAGACCATTAGCAAAACCATAAAGCATTTAATTGATGTATTTTTTACTATGGCGGACAGAGTAACATAGTTTTGCAGTGGTAAGGGACTGGACTGGTTATATATGATGGAAGCAGGGCACATGGCGAAGTCTCCCAGGCCATATTCTCAAGCCTGCGGGGCATCCGAGGGCACTGAGAGAGACAGAATCGGGCTAAGCATCCCTCGCGCTGCCCAGTTTGGCCCATAGCACTTTTTGTCACAATCGAGAAACAAAAGAGGAGCACATGCTAGAGCGCACACCGTTCGCACGTATGCGTATGTGTATATAACGAGAGAGCGAGGCAACTGTGTGAGAGAGCCAGACAGAAGGAAGTGTCCGGACCGCACCAACATGAGAGAGGAAAATCTCTAAACGAATGGCATGTAGAACATGTTGGTATGGGAGGATCTTTTACACAAAAAAACAATAGATATATATATATATATTTTTTTTTAACAAATATTTTTTTCTTTCATCATCTAAATCACCGGTGTTAACTGGGCCAGGATAACCTGCTCCTCCCCTATTCCCACGATGCCCCTGGGCCACAGTGATGTACGGTGCCGGACAGGCCAGAATCATGCCTTCCAGCAGAGCTGGCCAATCAGGTTGAATTATACTCTCTAGGCGCCGGAGCGACATGTCAGGGGATATTCGGGTTGGACACAGCGAAGCTTGCTTCGTGTGGTCAGTCAATGCCCTGGAGACAAATGCCTAAGCTTCCACATGTGATAGGTTGGCAAAAACGTCCGTCTCTTTGGATAGCCACAGGTAATGGATGGGTAGTGGGAGTGAGAGCGAACCTCACCGTGTAAATCTACATTAACAATAAATGGTAGATTTATCTTGTTCAAAACCTTGAAGTCCCGTCCGGCATCCAGCGTTTGTTAACTGAGATTTCTTTGTTCATGCTGTTTTCCTGTATTTTTTATCTCAAAATTGCTTTAATGTAAAGCATTGCAGGGAATACGCATTCAAGGTCGGACAAATCCACCATATAAAATAGGGTTTTGATGGAGTAAAAAATAGATGGATAAAGAAGACAATCAAGCCTATAAGAAATAAAGGCAGTGATTCAGCCATGCAGAACACTAACTGTTTAAAAAGAGTCAAAAAGCAGAAAAGCATGCTAATTAAGTGTGACTAAAAGACAACGATAAGCAGTGATTAATATTCGATTAGAGCTAGAGGAATTTCCTTTTAAAGTAATTAAGCGTTTATTAATCCGATTTGTAACCCCTGAAGTGTCACAGAATATGCTGAATGCCAAAATGCAATTGGCTCCACACCCCAGCCATCAAAGAAATGTTCCACTTCTGCGTTTTGTTACCCAACACCTCGGTCGACAGGCAGGCTGCAGACATGCCAGATGAAGACGTTCCCTTACTCCATGTCTGCCAGATAACCGCACACTTTTCATATGAAGGTTTTATAGCCGCACCGCACAATAGAGTCAGACTGAGAGTTGAATGGCATTCTCTTGCACCTTGAACCAGACAAAGCAGGTTCGACAGAATCAGTGGATATGGAGAGAAGATAGCAAGAGAAAAGGTGCAAGGACATGTACATATTAAATGTCTCAATAGAGTGTGATAAGACTTTCAGTGGGGACCATTATCGAAAAGGAGAAAAAGCACATTCATCAAAACGTGTTATGCAGTCTTAAGATACATCTAACTTATGAGCAGCATCTGCCCACACTGAAAAGCAGTAGATTGGCTATTTCCTCAAATGTAGTTTTGAGGTCAGCCAGCACCTTATAGTACTTAACCATTATGCTGTCAGAAAATATGGGTCAACAAACAATACAAATAATCAGGCTGATGTTACGCTCTTTTCAGTTAATATTACAACTGACGAGTCCTGAAAGTTGGACCGGAAGAAACCACAACAGGTGTCAGCTTCGTGTAGAAAGGCAGTGTCAGGCAAGTCAAACATTTTAGGACAGCTATCTCATTTAGAGAACAAATAAAAGTGCAAACGAAAAAAAAATCCAGAGTCAGTTCCTCGTCACCAGATTTGATCAAAGGCCTGTGTTTTAATAACATGGATGCTGTTGCCGCGAGCTGAATGAGAAGGAAACACCTGCTTCATGTTGAGACAGCTGACACTGTCAATGCATGTGAATGCTTGTTGCTGGTTTACTGAGTGGAGCAACAGTTTGTCAGGCTGTATGATCAATGCTTTGCTGATCAATAAGCTGAGTGGAGGGGGGGGGGGGAGCTGTATATGGAGTTTCAGAGTGGGACTCGATGGCAGCTGCAAAATGGTTGTAATTAATATTTGAAGATGGTGACAGACTTGTCAAGACATCAAAGTTCTAATCATCACAGAAAGATCTCAAACTCTTGTGTCGTAAAAACTGATTCGCTTGGTAAGGTGGCTGAGAAAAAGCTTTAAATAACTAATATCTTCATTTGTTCCCAGCCGTGACAGCGTGTGGCTCGTATTGTTTTCACCTTATATAACATATACTAAGTCATTTAAATTAATAATGATGGGCAGTAGTGAAAACAATAAAGGGCAGGAAGTGGAATTGGTCGAACATGTGCACAACACCAGAGGTTAATGAGGAAGACGATAGAGTCCACGGTTCTCTTTCCCTCACGTGCCCTTTCCCTGCAGTGTGTGGTGTGTGTGTGCGTGTGTGTGTGTGCGTGTGTGTGTGTGTGTGTGTGAGCGTCTGTGTGTGGCTGCACAATGCGGTCATGAGGCCTGACAGGGCACTCCGGGGGGCACAAAGCAGTGCCACGTCCATCCGCTGCACTCTCCACAACGCCACGCCATGTCCTGACAGGGTCCCGCTATCTCCTTCTGCGTAATTTAACACTACTTTCCCAGGCTCCCCAGACGAGTGAGGTCCAGACACACAACGACACGTTAAACACTGCTCATATGTCTTGTCGAGTCGACTCTGAGATTTTCACTGCCTGACCCTTTATGCCTTCCAACGCAAATGGTTTTCAGTTTAAGTTTAAGTGGCAGCTGATTCCAGGAGCGTTACCCGTTTCCGCACCGTAGGCCCCTGTAACACTGAAGGGCCCCGCTCATAATATAAATCAAGTCAAAATTGAGTTTAACCTAGTTTCTTAATCTGATCTTTGTGGGAATTATTTTGAGTTAAACTTTCCATTTCTTCACCTCATTGATTCTCTAGTCACACGCTATCTCGGCTCCCTTTCTCTCCGTACCTTTGACAGTTTCCTGTAAAACAACCCTGATCCTCAGCCTAAGCTCTCTGTCTCTGCTATCCGCTGAGCTTCCCTGCCTGGCCTCCATCTCCAAGCTCCCTCTCCCCATGGCTCTCTCATCTCGCTGCCCTGCTTGACAGCTTCATCTGATCCACAGGACTTTTAGCTACAATATCTGGCATTCTGCCCTACCCACAGGACTCTAAATCCCACGGTTCATCCTCTCAGGGCTACCTTCCTCTGACTTCTTCCTCCCACTGGCTCTCTATGTGTGGCAAAGAGTTTTCGTTTCACTCCTGACTCGAGCACAGGTAAGGCTCACAGGGGTTAGCGTGCCTGTTCTCCCAATCCTGTAATACCAGGACACATAAGAGGAGGCAGAGATTGCGTCCTCTGTTTGCAGGAAATGGTGTGTCTCCATGTAAAGCGACAAGGTTTTTTTTTCCTGCCGACTCCTTGACGGGACACACTGACTCACGCAGTGCCGCATCTATTCCAGAAGGAACAGTGGTTTTGTGAGGAGGAAAAGCCATCTGTGCGTTGTCACCAACGAGATAAAGGGGGAGGGGATTTGCTACACAGGATAAGTTTCTCATGTTTGAAAGTATAAACTTTATGTAATATCCAAGCTGCGACAAAAGTGCTTTTGTCATACTTTATAATATGTTTCTTTAAGGCTCACAATGCAGGAACTGTAAGCTTTATATCAAACGCCAATTCAAATTGTAATGCTCATGGTAAATCAATTTACATTAATTGCAATGTTTGCTGTAAATGATGATTCAACACAAAGGTTTTAAGCCAATGTTTCTAGATAGTACAGCCTTGGGGCCTCGCTCGTCGGTAATGCCTTCAAACTGGATATTCCTTCTACTTCTGTTTTTGTTGTGTTCCTTTATTATATTGGTTGTCAAAAACTCTGTCAGGACTAAACATCTGATGGTCTCCAGGATAAAACTATTCACCGCCCTGATATTACTTAAAGGACACACCAGTCCCCCGCAGTGGCAGTGAACGCTGGCACTGGATGTAAATGCAGAGGTCCAAATTCATCCAATATGGACACATGTTCAAGGGATGTTCTGACATCAGTACCATGTAACAATAGTAAGAAAGATAAGTGGGGCTGTAACAGAGCCGGGAGCGAACTTACAATATACTTGAGGACGTGTATCTTCGAAATGCTCACTGTACAAAGTGAAATCGTAGAAGCTTGTAAGCTCACTCCAGGACGGGAGAAGCATCAGACAGCGACAGAGATCACATGACTAGGCTTGGGCTGGCCAACCCCTCCCCCTTCTGGTCAGCTAGACATACCCCGCTCCCATCCAAACACGCACAGACACACTCTCTCCATCTCCCTCACGTATAACACAGCCCCTGCAGCCCCCACCCTCCTTTAGCAAGACAGCGAGGGTCCCCCCTGCCCCTAAGCCCCTGTTAAAACCACTCCTCACCTCCCATGTCACTGGGCGATGTCTGTCATTTTGAATCTGCCCATCCTTTCCCGCTCTCGCACAGAGGGCCAAGAGGTTAATAGGGACCGAAACAATGGTCCGGAGCAGACACAACAAACAATGGCCCGTGGGAGCGGTTTGCCTTCGGGCTGCATCATCTCCCACCATTCCCTGCATGTCTCTTTTTCTGCTTTTCCCCCGCCTCTTTATCCCCATATTTCCTCTCTTTTCCTCCCTCTCTCGCTGTGACAGTCCCTGCCAATACTCTTGTCTCCTGGACAGTCATTTATACCTATTTGCAAGGTTAATTGCCATTTCATTGGCTGCTATTTATATTTTAAAAAGCCTTCTTAGGAGACTAATAAAGTGACTGTGAAGCTGCCGCAGAAAGGTAATTACCACATACGGTTAACAGTCGGGTGGTGTAAAGTGAAGAGGATGTCGCATTGTCATTTCAGTGGCAGAGTTGAGCGTAATTGTTTCTCTCTGCTGGTGTTGGGAGGGTGATAGGGAAGGGAAAAAAGCTGTTAAATATCCAGTTAGACAGGTGTGTGAAGCAATGAGGAGGGAGGAACAAGGTCCTGGAGGTACAGTCTTACATATGTGATGTGTATGTGTGTGTATGAGTCTGTGTGTGTTTTATTTGGGACAGAGTTAAACTCAGAACTCCGTCTAGATCCATTTTACCTGATTTGATTTTAATCGTTTACGGTGTGTTACAAAATAGAAAAGAATTAGGACACCAAATATTAAGTCTGTCTTGTTTATACTATCTAAGTATATTTTCTCTGTGTGTGTGTGTGTGTGTGTGTGTGTGTGTGTGTGTGTGTGTGTGTGTGTGTGTGTGTGTGTGATCAGAAGGACAGGAATACAACCTGAAACTATTAACAACTAACAAACTATTAAACACACACCATCAAATATGGTACACTCATATAGAAAGAAGACCATTAGCAAACATAAATGAGTGAAGCAGATCGATGTACCCAATGAAGGTTGAAGCAAAAGTAGCACATGTCACAATTTCAGGGGCAAAGATGTTTTTGTTTTTTTCATCTATTTAAATTTACCAGGACGCTCGTTAAGGCTTGAATGCTGACTATACAAGTGTGTCTTTTGGGTCTCTAATAAAAAACAAATAGCATAGAAAACAACCTGCATGCATTTTAAGCTCCAACAAAACATTTAACACAGGCTTTTCCATTGTTAAAGAATGGATACATCCATCTTACATTTCTTCACAGCATTACACTTTCTGTCTATCTACAGTGTTTGAAGGCGGTAAAACTGTAAAAATCGCCTTCTTTAAAATGTCAAGCAGATGTGTAGTCTTTCTATGACACCTTTTCTATTTATGCGGACTAGACAGAAGACAGTGTGAGAACAGCAAAAGACAGAGAGAGGGGAGAGGTGAGAGAGGGAAGATGGAGAAGAATACAATGAAGTGGCTTAGCAGGCTGAGGCTTCCCAAATCCTTCCATGCGCCCATACGGCGAGTTGAGGCAGAGAGAGATTCGACTCTTTGCCTTCTGTTTGCTCAGCAACCTAACCCGGCAGGGAGGCAGCGGTAAGAGAAAAGGGGCAAATGTGTCGGGCGGGTGGGATGGGAGAGGAGGCTGGTGTAGGGATACAGATGGGGTCGGAGGAGGTCACACTGTCGATTTCATTCTCTATTTTTCGTCAGCTCGGCTTTTCCAAGCACCGTTCTTCAGCTCACCCCTCCCGACACACACAGGCGGGGACACACACACCAATCCTTTGGAACCCCCAGAGAGAAGTGATCAGGGGGTGTCCCCTCCAAACGCCCCCCCGCCCCCCCCCCCCACCACCACCACCACTTATACTGCTCTGCCATAACGTTTTGTCAGAGTCAGCAACAAAACGGACGGTCAAGATAAAAGATAGGGAGAAAAAAAAAAAGAGTATCGATTAGCCTTCAGAGCTCCACGTGGGCCACTTTCATCGATTAGGAACGAGAGAGCAGCAAAGCACTAGCCATGTTCCCTCTCTCTCTCCCTCGCTCACTCTCTCTCCCTCCCTCCCTCTCCCTCTGTCTCTCCAGGGTCCTTTGTCCATGAAGAGAGCGATATAATGGCCCTTTGAGAGGGAGTGAAGGAGGGAGGCAGAAGACGGAGGGGAGAGGCAAGGGACAAGATGGAGGAGGGGAGGGGGGGTGACGGCTGTGGCGTCTAGAGCAGGATAGGAGAGTTCAGGCCTTGCGGCATGGGGGGAAGTGTACGTTGTGATGGTGGAAGGGGGAGAGACGGAGGGGGGGAGGTAAAGAAAGACACCAAGGCGAGAAGAGAAAGTCTCAATGACAAAAGGTCGGGGCAGCTGGGCTTAGGGCGACGGGGACCAAAGGGAGCAGCGGGATAATCTGCTAAAGCCCAGAAAGGAGAGATTCAGCATGCGCGCCACCCTCGTAGGGCCTAAGAGCAAATTTGCACATAAATAAGGAGCCAACTTTGCTTTGAACGGGAGGTCGAGGGAGAAAGCATCAGAAAGAGAGAGAGAGAGAGAGAGAGTCTGAGATACAGAGCGAAGCGTTGGAGCCACAGCTGCCTGCTGGCTGGTCGTAACCGGACCTAGGCAAAGTTCAGCTTTTAAAGCTCCGCCAGGGAAGGGTTGTTTTATTTTTTTCTTTCTCATGTTTGAAAAAGTAAGCAAAGATATGTATCATTTATTCCAACCCTCCGCCTTAGTTTTTCTTCCTCTCCCTAGCTCCCGGGGCCCAGAGCTTTCGAGCTAGTTTGGCGCTCAAAGACTCCTCTGTCTTCTGTGTCGACATCCCTGGGCTCAGGGGACAGGTTGTGTGTTTCTGAGGGCTGCAGGCTTTGTTGTGGCTGCACCTCACCTCTGAGACGGCGAGCCATTAACGGCCATACGCAAGCACGGGGCAGAAAACAGGGACGCACGCGAACACACACGAAGCATATAAAGAATGTGTGCAAACACTTTTGAGAGACAGACTACAGAACACACTACTGACCACATATTTAGAATCAATAGCTCAGTTGTTGACTCAATACTTAAAAATCCCTTTTAACTGCCTCCCCTTCATCTACATCTCCCCTTCATGACTCACCATGGATTTACGGGATCAAAGACTTCAGTTCAGGTGATAAGTCGACGCTATGCAAAGTGCAGTTCTTCCTCGTTTCTCTCACACTTACTGGAAAAATATATGGACCAGTCAAACACAAACCCTCGCCAGTGCATGGTATTTATGAATGTGCCCTCAGACACCTTAAAATCCATACAGAAGTTTACACCATATAAATCACAGTATGCACATGCTTTACGTTCTTAATTGGATTGACATTTTTTTCTGCAAAACACCTGCGCAAACCACTTGTGTATCACCTGCTCAAAGGTCAAGTATAAATAACAGCTTTTCTTGTGTTGAAGCACTTACTGTACACTGTAAAAAAAATTCCTAATTTTACAGGAAATAACTCTAAATTTTTACAGTAGTTTTTCTGTTTTTTAAAATGATATACAAAACTCTATAAAATTACAGACATTATCTGTAAATCAACAACCCAACTTTTAATTTACGTATTATGCTAATAATAACAAATTACATTTTTTTCTAATTTTTTTATAGAAAAATGTCTGTATTATTTATACAGTATTTTTACTGTTTTCTTAGATTACTTACAAATGTATGTAAAATAACAATAATTACCTGTAATTAAATATCTAGCTCGTTACATAAAGGTTTATGTCCATACTAACAATTTAACGATTTTCTTTGTAATTGTAAGGTAAATCATATTAGTTTTATATTAACATGTACTTTTACATTCAAACTCTGTAAATCCGGATTTTAATTTAGCAAATTTTTTCCATTACATCAAACATAATGCAGTCTTTTTTTTTTAAAGAGTACAAAGTAGTACCAAGAATGATACATTTTTAGTCCTTTATGAGGAGCAACATAGGTTAATTGTGGCCCAGTGAGTAGAGGTCCTCTGGTAACCGCAGGGTTGGTGGTTTAATTCCCAGCTTTTATGTGTCTGGTCGGACTTTTCAAACCCTCCAGCCAGCAGACACAGCTCCTCTCTGGACAACACATTGTGTTGGTGCATCTCTGCTCTCTCTTGTTCCGCCTGAATCGCTCTTTTCCGTTTTTTAATGTATTTACGAAGTTTCTTATAGTTGTGATAGTGGGCGGGCTGTACCCAGCATGCAGTTCGGCGGTGTAAATGTCATAAACGTACAATTATTAGCCTTATGTATTATTGTATTATAATTGTTTATGTGACATAAACTGTTGTCTTGTGGTGTTTTACCCTGTTAGAGCGTTAGAGAGTTGTGGGTTATTAATTGTTGTCATAAAGTTAAAACCATGACTCAAACTCAATGCACGTAACATAAGTAGCTCCGACTGCTGCACCCTCAGCATTCACTGGTGAACAGTGAAATGCGTTGCCTGTTGGGGAGGGACAATGTCTGGGCACCAGTGTGACAGTATGTGAAACATTCATACAGTATGTCAATTTGACGTTGGTATTCCGCCCAGCCTTACTTCTTTGAAGGTTTTGATATTAATGATTCAGGAAAATTCTGTAAAATAACAGTATTTCTCTGCATAACATTGAGTGAGATCACTTTGTTGAAGGTATTTGATCGTAATAATACAGGAAGAATCTGTAAAATAATAGTTTTTCTCTGCAGAAATTTAGTGATATCTCTTTATTGAAGGTGTTTGATTGTAATAATACAGGGAAACTCTGTAAAATAACAGTGTTTCACTGCAAAACCTTTAATGAAAATGTTCGTTAATTTATGGTTTTCGGCCTTTATTTGAATCAAGATATTTGACCTTCATTTTAAGGTTTTTGTTTGGCAGCCGCAGCTGCCAGTCATTTGACCTTCATTTTACGTTTTTTTTTTACAGTGTATCATTCATTATCCGAGAGAACATATTACACAGCTTCTCGTAACATGGTAACGTCAAACATTTTCTACATATATTACAGCTTTCTTTTCAATCAGGTGTGTGGAAAAAAAGATGCTTCCAGGGGGGATGGCTTCTTGGAGAGACGAGTGATTCAGGATCGAGTCGAGCTGGAGCAGGTGCTTATCGATCAGCCTTGGAACTTATGAACTAGCTGTCATTTCCCTTTCAAGAAGAGCTCAATAGGTATTGACTGCTGATGAAAAGCGTGTGCAAGTATGGCCGGCCATAAGGACAGGACAAAAAGAGGAGACAGGAGGACGGCATATGGGCCCTTGACACGCACGGTCGTCAGTGCACACAGATGGACACACAAAGACAGAGCTCAGACAATAAATTCACACCCATGCACCGCGCCACAGTACTTTGTGTCGGACCAAGCCTGACGTGGACACACAGGCAGACATCTAAACACCCTGTAAACACACAACACATCCAGTGGCACATACATCTGGCTAATGGCCTAGTGTGGTTTGGAGGCGTGATGAGATCACAGTAAGAACACGTAGTCATGTGGAGAGGGAACAGGAGGGGAGATAAAGACGGGATTGGAAGTGGGTGCTTGGCGGACAGAGGTGTGTAGATGAGCGTCACTGTGGGAGAGTGGGGGGATTTGCTGAGGTGGCGTGTGGCCACGTCACTGCGCGCGAGACCTTGAGTCCTTGTGTGTGCGGGCAGTGGACATTGACAGGCATATGTCGCCCACTGAGCACCATCCAGATCACAGACGCCCTACATGGCGCAGATGAAGGGAGGGCTTTGGGCCTCCCTAATCCCGGCTCATCCGTGTTCCATGTTCTGCTGCTCCCAACCATGCTTAGCAGAATTTCACGCCGGAGTCTTTCTGCAAACCTAAAACCGGCTCGCTACACTAAAGGGATAAGGCCGGATGAGCAACCTTTTGTCCCTCACAGACACCTCTTGGTCTCTTTTGACCGCGGCTGAACGCCGTCTTTCTTCGGTATCCTCTTTCACATCTCCGTTTCACTTCTAGTCTTTGATCGCATTTCGGTCTGATGTTTGTTTGTTTGTTTTCCGCAGACTTGTGTTTTCTCTCTTACATTTGATCCAGCCTCACTCCGCTGGAGAGAAACCGTCTCATCGGCTATCCCGGAGTGTAGCCAGCAGAACAATGTTTGTGCAGGGATGAGGCGCAGACACAGGGTGGGGGTAAATAATGGAATTAAAGAAAATCAAAAAAGGAAGAGGAAATAAAGGAAGGGAGGTAGATAGCAACCTCCCCCAGCAATCTACTTTGCTGAACAGGAGCGCCCACAGAAAAAAGAAAACCATGTTTGAATTGCTGCCACCCGATGCCAGCTGATGCCATCCCTCCCAGAGACACAGGCACATTGCTGCCGGCGCGATGGGAGCAAATCCACACCAGAACTAAGTCTCCCCAAAGAATGGTAAAGCAGGAAAACAACAACTAAGCATATTAGTTTCACCTCCACGAATATGCATGTGTGTTGGCAGGGAAATGAAAGATGAGTGGCCCTTTGCAAAACCTAGACAATTACAACAGAGCGACACTGTTATGTGCTGCACAAATAACGCCTCCCCAGGAATCACCAGTGATGGGAAGCAAATGTGAAAGCTGCCTTTGGATTTTTGTGATGAGCAGAAGAATGCCGGTATTTACTGCATGTTATCTCAAAACCCAAACACATTAGGGGCTATTCAACACATAGAGTGTTGAATCTTTCAGCCCATTCATTCTGGGCATTTTCATCATTCTGTTTGTCTTTAGGGCAATTTATCCTTTTCAGATTGGTTTTGATTCTACAAAAGTCTGAGAATCTGCATGATGAAATTCTTCACGATAGTTGAAATCCTATAAGGGATGCACCAATAGTTTTAAATCACCCAGTATATCATGCTATGTATGTACACAGCAAAGGTACACTTTGCAGCGCACTGCAGACCCCAAATCAGGCTGATCGTACACCAGGACACTTGGCTGCTTGTGAGCCTTAAGTTACCTCCCTGTAGCCTACTCACACATCCTAATTACAAGACAGATAGGCCCATCCGCGCAATATAGTGTGATCGCTAGCCTGTCTCTGTCTTTGTGCTTAGGCATACAGCCGACTGCTGAGCAGTTTACTTCAGCTTTGATAGCAACAGCATCAACAGCAGGACCTAATGGGGTGCATGACCGAGAGATCTGAGCACAGGCCTTCCATATGCATCTCCCCACTGCATCACAAATCTCATGCAGCATTACCATGGGCCTCGGAGAGAGGGGTAAGCTACGCTACGCTGGCAAAGTTCAGTCACGTAGCATCACAGTAAATGGGATTTTTAAAATTTGTGTGTGCATTCTTGTGTGTGTGTGTGTGTGTGAGCACAGCCTCTTTGGGTTTGTAATTTGCGGAAGCTTCGCTAGTGTGTGTTTGAATTTCTTGTGTGTATATGTGAGGCTGAATGTGTGTGTGTAGAATATCATTATGCGTATGCGTATTTGTAACCGCCTCTGTGCAAGTACATGGTGAGATGTTGTTTACTGCCTCTTCGGGCGGCTAGACTGCATGACGGCAGCCAACACCGAAGGGGGGGGGATACCGAATGGGTGAGGGGAGACAGCGCCAGGGTTATATAGCGGCTAACTGGGGAGCTGTTAACTTTTATGTTAATTGGAGGGGCTTACACAGAACTCTATTGACAGTTAACATGCCCTTCAAGGTGTTCTTTGTGGTTCAGCACTTCTGTCAAGACAGAGGCAGTCATTTTGCTTCACCTTTATTTATATGCTTGACTACTCAGAACATTATGGAACACTGTGGGGCCCAGTAATAGATGTAGGAGGGGGGCAGGTTTTTGTACGGGAGGTCAGATGCCTCGCAGACGACCCAACCAGGTGTCTGGACCTTCCGCGAGTCATCCAATGGCTGTCCAAGACGGGGTAACTAGGGATAAGGGAAGAATAGAAAGTAATAGATAATAGAATGAATAGTTTTTCTGAATATTATGCAAACCTGACAAAGTGCGAGGACGGGTAAGCGAGGTCAAGGTGGATTTTTTGTTGTTGTTATGTTTTCTGTCTTGAAAGAGTAATACTTGATACAGAACCTTTTTTGACCTCTGCAACCATCATTATACATGTTGACCTAGATACAAATAATACTGGCGGAATTTCACATGTCCCTGTCTGCATGTTTGAAGCAAAGAAGCATTTTTCATTTGAATTCATGAACACACTTGAAGACTGTTTTGATAAGTGGGGTGTGAGTGTCACTGCCATTTCATGTCTAATTGGTTGGGCATACATCTCTAGACAGGACCAGACAGGGTTTCCCACTCAAAGATCAGAGGGCTCAAATACCAGCCCAGTCTTCCATCACGCCACCAAGGTCACCTGTCACTTAGCACCCCTCGACCACTGTGCATGTTTGATTTGGTTGACACATTAACAGACAACTGTGACATTTAGTTGTGGATGCTAAGAAGTCTATGCCCTTTAAACTCCATCTTCACACTCAACAACCCTGTGATTCTGCCACAGCAGAAACAGGGAATGCTTTAAAAGTGTAATCGCCAATTAGCAAGTGATTAAAAATGCATTGGAATCAATTAGTATTTAACATAAGGTGAAGTTAAACCACATACAGTCGCCTCTGTTGCTGTACCGCCACCCTACACCCTATTAATCAAATACATGTAAAATGCTTTATGCAACCACCAAATTAGCATCAGCACAGCACGTCCAAAACAGAAATAAGGAAGCTCTGATACTCCAAACATTGTCATTTTCGGTCAATAAGACACAAAAGACCTCCCAGGAAAATAAATGATAAAGTGCAACAGCATAGAATGAAGTCACTATGCTTGTATTAGCTTGGTGGAGAAATGTCAAGCTAGTGAGGTACATGGCTAGAGCTAATCATTTAGGTTAATTGAGGTTTCCAGAAACCAAGGTCTTGTAGATTCTCCATCTCTGCCTCATGCGACTGCTCCCCCACAAAGCCTCCATGTGTCAGTAGTGACAGGGAGGTACCCACTCTAATTATGTAACCCACTATTATCACAGTATGACCTACCACTAATTGGAGGAGATGCCAATTGATGTTACAGGCTAAAGTGGGCAAGGTTAAACATTTCTTCACACACCTGCCTCCTACATCAACGGATAAAATTACTTCAAGACCCTGAGTTTAATTTTGGGGCTGACTGGTAAACTTGTCGATGGGGTAGCAAAGTCCCTCTAATCACTGCGCCTCTTCGGAGTATATTTTGCTCCCATCTTCTTCACCTATGTGCCCTGGTCAGGTTGGCAAATCAATGACCCAGGGGTCAAAAAGTGTGTGTCCATGACCCTGGGGTGGCTGACCAGAAGCCGAGCATACACTTCACTCCACTCCACTGTGGCACTGGACCCCCAGCACACGCACAAACATGCTCATTGTGCAATAAAGATGATTTAGCACTGTAACTCTACCTGCCCGCCACCACTCTTAGGTTTGTGTGCCTTTTGATTAATCATGGGCCAAAAGGGATTTATTGTATGGGGGATATTTGCCTCAGCGATTTAATAATGGTGGAGGAGGAACACAATTAATCAGAGGGGGTCCACACATGCCCCCGTTCTGGAAAAAAAATTGTAAAATTAATGACTATGAATATGTATATTTGTTTGTGAGATGCGGTGCACAGTGTGTGCATACCTGGATTTAAGCTGCATAGGTGCACACCGTGCTCAGTAGCAGTTCTGTGCTCAGTGAATAACATTGCCCATTGTGTGCTATGAATATATATCCATCTCATGGGTGGCCTGGTATCATTGCACTAGCATGTGCTGGGGGAACTGCTTATTATTGTGTTTTGATTCGACATCTACAGGTCCATCAAATACATCAACTCCTTGTGCTTGTACACATGTATACACTGACAAATTGAGTGAAAAAACACACACACACACACACTCACACACACACACATATTCCCCACATTTGTTCCTCTTCCCTTCCCCTGTGCAGCAAATACATTCTCAGGCTCTTGCAGGTATGGGAGCCTCCCTCCCACTCTCATAATCATGTACGAGCAGCTTGGCACTATAGAAAAATAATGATGTGCCGTCCTGTTGGCTCATTTATCAGCATGTTTTACAACAGGCGCCGGGTGGAAGTAATTAAACTCTGCCATCATTACAATGAGCCTGGCCCCCCTCTTAATAGACACCCAATGAGACATTAGAGGCCTGCCTGGTAATTGTAGCACCAACTATCTCTATCTCTCTCTCTCTTTCTCTGTGTGTGTGTGTGTGTGTGTGTGTGTGTGTGTGTTTGTCTGTCTACAATCCCCCTGTTTCATGTGTGATTTTAATTAGTGAAGGAACAGAGCTGATAAGCAATTGAGTAAAAGGGAACAAGCAAATTAATTAGAGGAATAAGGAAAGGGTCTTTGCTCCGATGAGAGTTACTTTGACCCCTCCATTTAACAATGGGCAGGCAAAATTAATCCACTGGATTACAAATTGAAACTAAGAACCATATCAGTGAACCAACATTACTTCATATAACATTTGATTATCCGGTCATCATCTGCACACAGTGTTGGAGACAGCAGGCTATTGATTAAGACCTGTTCATAATTTTCAGTGTCCACATGAATATCAACCGAGCCCACTGTAAAAAAAGAGAAAGAAAAAGAAAGGACACTGAGGAGGAAAAGAAGAGAGAGGTTATGATCCCAGCCATTCGATAAACAGATAAATACCTTCCACGGCTAATCCGGCACTTATACGATTTCCATAATAATCTAATAAAAACATAAATGGATCTTTTCGGGGGACCGTGCAATCCTAGAGCAATATAGTTGCATATACTGAGTGCAATATGGAGTCTTCTCTCTACGTGCCTTTACAACAGTGTTATTAAGAAACTGGCCTCCAAGGCTCAACACTGTAAAAACCTCCTTGCTTGCATGAGAACTCTCTGCAAATAAAATTAATGACATTTATTTGGTCTCTGCTCCTGAGACCAAATCGAATGACTCAGGCAGGTTGGCTTGGGCAGACTGAGATATTTTAAGCTCGTCTGTCATGATGGTACTGGTGCTTTTCTCAAGGATAAATCAGCTATTAAGATGCCTGATTGGAGATTTACATTAGATCCCTTGCCAGCTCACGAAACGCAGTATTTCCTTAACCATACCTGCGCCATTTAGTATCACTTACAGCTCTAATGGCACAATTACCCTTCACCACCAGCACTAATAGTGCTCTAAGAGAACCTTTTGACGTAGGGCTGATGTTGTGACCCTCGAACGTACCCCGTCAAGCCCCCATCTAGCTCCTACACCAATGTCTGCACTCAGCCCCTCCAAAGCCCCCGATCTCTAGCTATCGATTAGGCCCACGACCCCAACTGCAACTCCCGCTCTCTAACACCGGTCCTCCCCCTACTTATCCGGCTCCTTCCTCTATGTGCTTTCTCCACCCATCCTAATCCCATGATAATCAAATAGGCCCTGGCTGGCTCTTCAGCGTTGTACCAATTAGCCAGTGAATGGGTCTGGGGCTAGCGATAGCGGTACCAGCAGAGGTGGCGGGAAACACAGTAGCATCCAGGGAGGCTGTAAACATCCATTAGCGGTTAACCGTCCCTACTCATTTTTCCTCCCCAAAGCTCTCTCATTAGTGCAGTGAGCCCTGACAGGTAAACAGCACTAATGGGAATGGCCTATCAATAAACGCCTCATGTGTTAACAGGAAGTGCTAGCAAGGGGACGGAAGATGCAGACCAACAGCAATAAAGAGGGAGGGGGAGGAGGGGTTCACTGATATAAATAGCAATAAACATGGGGAGGTGGTGGGTTATTAGTGATAGATGTTGCATTGTGTGCTCCGATTTTGTTCCTAGCTGCTTTGCTTGGAGGTGGGATGGATGTTCTGTTGCAGAAAGCATTTGCAATTTTGGCCAAGAAAAGATCTAAGACCTAGCCTAATAATATATGATCTGAAGTCTTATGAAAGTCACTTTGATGTGACTGCAGCAATGTTGGCATACAGTTGCTGTGTGCTAGCAAGGGTACTTCAAGGCACGACCTCAGGTGTTCCCAAGACTGTGGTTATGTGTGGGAACTGCGAGCCGCACAACGCGCAACATCCCTTTGTGTTTAATGCTTATACTTTGCGTATCGCCGCTCACATGAAAGACTGAGGGAACCTGGAAGGGAGGAACGGGGAGTGACTTAAGAGAAAGAAAGAGAGAAAGTGAGGGTAGGAAGAAGGACTGAGGGGAGGGATGAGAGAGAGATGTTATTTATGTTTGGAGCAGGTTCACTCCGAGTTCACCTTACCATGAGATGTCCCAGGGCGGTGACAACCACACTGCTGCTGATGTGTGTGTGTCTGCGAGTGTGTGTGTGTGCAAGGGACTCATGCAACAGATTGTGAGTACATCCATGCTGGTGTGTTTCTTTATCTTTACATAAACATGTGTGCATATGTGTGTCTGAACTGAGGGTCAACCAGTGAGCAGTAACATCGTAGAGAGGACAACGCATGCGGGGTGGATGCACTACACGGTGTACTGTGTGCGCTCTGCGTGTGTGTCAGGGGCCCAGTACTTAGGCCGTGGAGCACTAAATCAGCAGTGCTACTGCAGTGGATAAAGCCAATGATACACGGATTACAGCCACACTCAGTCTCCGCTGGCCGCATCTATCCACAGCCAGACAGATAAAGAGACAGCGCATGCATGTGTGTGTGTCTGTGGGTGTGCGCAGGGCCGCATATGGGCCCGTGCCTGTATGAACATCCACATATGCTTGGGAATGCGTCTGTGTCGCTAATCCGTGTGTGTGAGGTTGCGTGATTGTATGCACCACACACACTTCCCTTGATTTGAGAGTGTATTACTAACTGCTGAGAGATAGGCGGACAGATAGACAGGGAGAGAGACATTGAGAGCAAGCATCAACTGCTATTGTCAAGCAGAACCCTGTTTGAGCAGCGTCTGTAGCCCCGGGGTTGTATGGACTCTAATCCACCGCCCGCTCACTCCAACAAACACCTTATCCATGTTGCACCGAGCGCACATTTACCACTTCATCTCCCGCCTCTCAAAACCACTGGCATAGTACTAATTCTTAAAAAAAAATATATGTTTTTTTTTTTAAAGCTCACTAGGATGGAAACAGCAGCAATTCCTGATAAAAGTACACAAATGACTCAATATTTTTATAATTCTGAAAGTAAAAGTTAAAAAGAAGTTGTTGGTGACAGTTGATGCACAATGTTTAGCATTTTAAATGATTATTTATGTATACTATCCACATCTAAGGTACAAGTACGACACTGTCTCCAACATCCTTCCTAGCTCCAGCCTTATCCTCCAACACCAGCCTCATCGCCAGTTCAGCGTTAGACCTCCACTGGTCTAATTACACAGGCTGACCTCCCACAGGTCGCCTGAGTAAAGGCCCCCTAAAGATCAATATTCATTCTTTTAGATCTGTCATCCGCTTTTGACACTATCGACCATGGTCTATGTCTGCTTCCCCCCCCCCCCCCCCCTCCTGTTCTTTATTCATCTATTTACCCCTCCAACCTCTATACCGTTGCCTGAATTGGACTCACTGGTACGAAGGGAGCTGGTACGACGCAATTTTGCCCCCTCGCATATTGCTCCTTCCAACTCTTTATGGCCACTTACAGATGGAATTATATGCAGCAGTTATAATAGCAGGCGGATCTTTCAGCCTAAAAACACCAAGAGCAGGAGAGGAATGTTTTCCAGACATCTGGTGGTGAACAGCACAGCCTCTTGCTCCTACATGCACACCCAAATGGAGACACCACGTGAGCCGTCATATTGGGTGTCATGTATGGAAATGAGAAAAAAACTGACCTTTTTGATCATTCATCCTAAACCATGCATTTTACACAATGCCCCCGGAAGAGCTACATGCGAATCTTGTGCTTATTTCGTGTAAAATCAGCAATGTCATTTCAGTTTCAACTCCACCCGGCATGTACTGCATCCTTTCAGACTGCAATAGACACATCGATGACAATAAATACTGTATGCATAAATGCATAGAAATATACAAGCAAAGGTATGCACACGAGTGAACTCAGTCTCGCTTTCTTTAACACTCTCTTATAATCCTGCAAGACAAGTTGAAAGTTAACTTGATATTAGGTACTGTATGAACTTGAGATATGTTTTAAATTTTTTAATAGGACTTAGGGGAGATTGGGGCGGAAGGGGTAATAGGGTAAAAGTCCGGCACCCTAAGCTAAATTTACACAATCATCTCCCCACCTGTAGTGCATCATTGACTTTGGCCGGGCCCGCTGGCCTCATATTCTCTTCAGCAGTGTTATTGTAGATAAGCACCACGTGGCTAATGAACAGAGAGAGGGCTTGTTGAAGGTCAGCCTCTTCATTTAGGGGCCCTCCAATGGGCTGGCCCACTCTGCATGGCTAAACGCATCATCATAATAATGCCAAGGACCCACCGTTTTAAAACTCTTGCATCGTTTTCTTTTCCACCCCCTCTCCCCCAATATTATTGCCTGGCATACTTAACTTTACATCGATGATATATCCCCTTCATCTGAATTATGTTGATTTCCCGGTTTCTTTCTGAAAGGCTTTTAAAGGTCTTGGCAATTATCCTTTTCTGGATGTGCTTAGAGAAGGATGCTGTCCATCCAGTGTCTGCTGATGTTAGGGAAACATGATTTAACACAATCAGAGATGCAAAGCTAGCCTGGATGAGGGTGCTGATGTGACCGGGTGCCAAGGCCAGCCAAGGTCATGTTCATCTGCATGATTAAGGGTGATGAATTCTGCCCTGACCTCTGGATTATGCCGGAAGGGAGTACTAGAGTCTGAATATGTGTGCATGTGTGTGTGTTTACAGTATGGCTGACCAGAAGTGCTGTGTGTCGTTTTTTTGAAGTTTGGTAATAATATTTTGAATTTATTTAATTTAATTTTCTTCCCTAACTTTCATCTCATTCTATTTTTTTTAATCAAAACATGGCTGTTATCTTTTACCTCCATTCCACTGCTCTACACTAACCGATCTACTTCCTTGGTGGCTATTTGCTGCTCATGATGCCCTTCTTTTGGTCCTGCTCCTGGATAAAGAGGAGGCAGATGTGGTCTCCCTGCTCGCTACTGTCCCCTCCTGGAGGGACCAGGCAGCTGGTTTCCACACACTGACACCTGCCCATCACACTCACAGTGCAGAGAAACTCTTTCATTAGGTGCCTGTACTTATTGAAACAATACAGACTTGTGTCAAATGCTACTTCTTCACACACATCTGATTAATATAAAATACATAAAAATACCTTTCCCACTTTGTCCAAGGGTCTCAGTGATAAACATTTCCTTGTAAGGAACCAGAGTGTATATCTGCATTAAGTTGCAAGAAAGCCCAGCGCGCAAAAACTTTTATTGTTTTTTGATTACCAAACTCAGAGGTGAGATGTGTATTTGTTCACACTGTGTGCTATTTTAATCTATCTGCTTTATTGTCCTTCAAATAATGAAATGTGAGTACCATACTGCATTTCTTTGCTGAAAGCATTCATTTAAGGGATAATTCTGTGTCTGCAATCAGGAGACGGTGACAGTGCCCCCTTTTAGCATAGTACGTACAGAAAAGCAGGCTTTACTGTAAGGTATAGCAGATGAAGGTTATTTCAGTTTAACTGAAACAGTCTGAACCATTTTACTGTAATGCTTGCCCCTTTCTTGTTTCTTCCCAGTACGTACTGCTTGTTTCTGTAAGTGCCCAGTCCAGCCCCAGTATGCCAGCTGGCTGAGGAAATATCCGGACCCCCCGCCCCCTCCACTGCCCAACATAGTCAGCCCTATGAATACTAATGTTGCAAGGCGTCTGGGCCACAGTAAAGAATAAGATGGGAGCAAAGAAAAGGAAAGATGGACAGAGGGAAGGAAAGACACAGAAGGGCAGGTTAAAATGTGTGTTTATGTGTGTGGGGGGGCTTGAGATTGCACATGCCTACACACTCATGCACACAAACAAACAGACCCTACCTTGCCAGTTAAGATCATTTTGTGTTAGAATAAGGGCTCCTTTAGCTTCGCCTCCTGAATTTGAATTCTCATTTGATATCATTGTTTCTAAACGAGTGAATGAAGCAGGAAAAAACCACCAAATTACTTCAGGCAGATCTTAAGCCACTACTTCTTCTCCCTCCTCTTTTATAACCTATCTTTCTTTCCTTCCAACTCCCAGAGAGTTGTGCTGTTCCTCCAATGCCCCGACGGACACAAGAACAATGGCTGGAGAAGGGGGAGAAAGGAGGGATGGGGAGAGGGGGGGGGGGGGAAGGGGGAGGGGGGGGTGATGGGAAGGGAGAAAAATAGGAATGAGAGGCCTCCACAGCAGAGGGCCAGGTGTCAATCACCTCCTCAGGTGGGCTTCAGAGACACGCACACATGCATGCACCGCGCACCACCAATATCTAGGGGAATTAAAAATACACTGGCTGAGAGCAGAGGGGAGAGAGGAGAGGAGAGACAGTGAGATGGTAAAAGAGGGAAATGAGGGGGGGGAAAGGTAGGAGAGCAAATGGGACAAAGGAGATGAGCAGGGAGATGAGCCTGGATGATGCAAAGGTTGGAAAAAGAATTCAAAGAGTGCAAAGTAGATTCACTGAAAGTCATTACCTGCCACAAATTACCTGGGCAACAAGCTTAAAATAAATAAATAAATCAGTTTGCATCAACAACAGAGGAGAGCGGGAGGGACTGGGGCGATGCAGGCGAAGAGCTGGGGGGAGAGGCGAGAGGGAGAGAGGGGTGGAGGAGGATGGGAAGGAGGCGGAGGGGGGCAGCGGCTGGAGAGGGATGAAAAATCGATGGACAAACAAGTGAGAGGGCGCTTGCAAAAAGGAAGCCAAAGGGGGGAAAAATTAAGCATTTAAAGAAATTCTGTGTTGGCGGTGTGGAGGAGGATGAGAAAAGGAGAGAGGGGGGGAGGACGTGGGAGGCCGGGAGCACAAAGCGCCTGAGGGTGGAGGGGAGGAGGGGAAGTGGGGGGGGGTGGCAGATACGGACGGACCACAATGCCCCGCAGCTCGATAGGGTTGAGTGACCACATCAGGTCTAGAGGCGAGCGGCGAGACATGGGCGAAACCTGATGGCTTTAAGTCAAGAGGATTAGGGGTCTCTCTCCCGCTCTCTTTAACCCCCCTTTTTTCCTCTCCACCTCCCCCCACACCCCCCACACCCCCGACCCCCCACACCCTCTTACCGGGTCTGTTAGGTGGAGTGCCCCAGTGCAGGTTGTCCAATCAGTAAAGAGAAGGACCAAAGTATTACTAATAGTCTGGTTTTAATGCTTCAAGTGGTAAACCGGAGAGCTGGCCTGTATGCTCGGCACCAAGGTAAACAGGTCAATAGTATTGATCCTGATTCTGACTCTCTCTCTCTCTCACACACACACACACACACACACACACACATACACGCACGCACAGCTTCTCGGCTCAGAAACATGGAATGTATTAAGAAGCTTTCTGCATTGCGCCGAAGTTGAGGATGGGGAGTTGACACATGCATACACAGAGAAATGGAAACGCACACACGCTATTATTATTATTTTTTCAATATTCACACATGTAAAACAGCAAGGCACACTCCCTAATACCGAAATCCCACAGGCTTCGACACGGATGCGAGAACACAGGTACACACAACACAAACACGTATCGGCTCGCTCACATCGTCATGTCTAATTTCGCTTCGTCTAACAATACAATAGAAATATGTGGCGGGTAGCAGCGCACACAGCAGCAGCTGCACCCAAACACGAGGGCAGAGCAAGTCATTTGAATACAGATTCCTATTGTCCTTCTTATGTCAATAAAACTCAGCAGTGCTGAGGAACTAGCGTGGTCAGCATCATTATGGGACTAATTAGCATTTTTCTTCTTTCTTCTGCTGGTTGATCTGTTTAAACAAGCCTGGGGGGTCCTGCTGTACTTACTGTAATTAAAGCAAAAGGAGCGACTCTCGCTTGAGAGAAGGCACACACAAAGGCTTCCTCACTAGGGGACTTCGGAACTGCACAACTAAGTATCCCAAAGTGGCTTTTGTACATGGAAATACGAGGGGCTATACAATAGGTAAAGTTGGCAGGTTAGTACAGCGGTTAGTGAGTTTTATCACCCAATGGGACGCCGACTTCTTCCTCAATATGGCCATACCTGTGGAAGCATCCCTGAATGATATTTATCTAACCCCTAGCCACTCCGGGAGCACAGCAAAGTTGCTGAAGCTGCACCCTAGCTCGGCAAAAAGGAAATTCCTCTTGGGCAATGCATAAAGAATTAAAAAAAAAAGATAGTGAAAGGCGCTGCAATAAATACACAGTGCGAGTTGTAAAAAGACTGAGGAGGAAGGGTTTCTCGCTTGCTCTTTTTCTATCACGAGCAGAAAGGAGGTGAAATAAAAAAAAGTATGAAAAGAAATGTAGAAGAAAAGTTATTATTCGGAGAAAAAGGTAATTTTATTGGCCAGCAGGAAATCAAACAGACAACCCCTCTCCTCTGATAGTTCTCCGTCTGCTCTGGCTGTGGGCCATGTTAGCAGGAGCGGTGATCATTGAGGCATTAAAAGCACAGCAATGACACCAATGTAATGTAGCCACTCTGATCTGAATTATGACACTTAGCATGGATTGGATAACCCTTATTATGGCGTTCATTTAGGCTGACGTGCGGCAAATTATAGGCTGTCATGATGCCGATACCCCAGCTGTTTGGACAAGAGCTGACACTAAGGAACTGCTGTTGCGTGATATGGCCTGATGTGATTGATGCAACAGTTTCTCTGATGTGAAGTATCTCTAATCTGAATTATGTCATTATTTTATAAGTGTGTCATTAATTCTCAAAAGCCTTTTTTATGAATGAGTTGTTCTCAAACTTTAGTTTTTTTTTAGACTCATTAAATCATTTTGAATACAAGCGTGCCCTGCTGAAACACACACACATACACACACACACACACACACACACACACACACACACACACACACACACAGACCACCATCCAGGAGCAAATAAGAGTGTGTTCTTGTTCTCTCAATCTTGGCTTCCTGCTTGTTACGGCTCTGTCCTGCTCAAGCGGAGCTCTTTAAGCATACATGCAACTGTTACAGCTGCTTCTACACACACACAAACACACACACACACACACACAAACACACACACATGCACAGTGACACTGAATATCTGTTTGGCGTGCATTGTTCAATAGCCTTTATCAAATCCTGGACACTGCAGTCACAATTTCACAACAAATCGGATACTGTAACTTCACTGATCTGGCTCTTGAGCGTCATAACCACAGCAGTAAGTAATATAAATACTGGGGATCATAGATTTACTCAGTTGATTTTTAGATTCTTGAAAAGGTCACTGCTTATTTTACCATATATTTTGGGAGGGAAACTACAATCAAAGAGTGCATCAGATACTGTGCATAGAAACAAATCATCTTGGTCTGGTCTCATCATTATTCTTGCACAATCATCTATGACGGACACACAGGCTCATAAGTGATCACAGCAGAAATAGACGGTCTACTCACAATCTTATGTATATTTCTAAGAATATGCAATACTTCCAAACTTTTCACTTCAGAGAGGAAGGTGTAAACAGTCAAATTGGTTTAATGAAAAAAGGTTATGAATTGTTCAACCATTTGCATCATCAACTTAATTACAGCAATGAAAAGCCTCCTAAATACAAAGGAACAGCTAATGTGTGTGCAAATGTGTTCCCTGTCGTGCTGATGAACAGATTCCGACGTTTAATATTTTACCGTTATTATTTAATTTAATGTCTTCTCAGCAGTCTGAATGAGACAGGTTCTGCAGTATTTGTAAATAGAATGTGACATAAGTAATGCAGCAACAATCACATGTTACAAATGCAGTGTGTCAGTCACAGTAGTCCATAGAGTATGCACTGACATGTAAACAGTGTGTGTGTGTGTGTTGTGACATGTTTGTAAACATGTGTACATTATTGTCTGTTTCCACATGCTTACATGATGCATGATGTGTATAAGTGCATGCAACTTGTGTGTATTGTGTGTGTGTGTGTGTGTGTGTGTGTGTGTGTGTGTGTGTGTGTGTGTGTGTGTGTGTGTGTGTGTGTGTGTGTGTGTGTGTGTGTGTGTGTGTGTGTGTGTGTGTGTGTGTGTGTGTGTGTGTGTCTGTGTGTGTGTGCGCATACGCCCTGGGGAGAACCCCAGTCTTAGGGTTGTGTGTGACAGCCTTCCTGCCAGATCAAGACCTGTCAGCCATGCAACCCAGCCCCAGCCACATCCCCTCTGTTCCTCCTCCTTCTCCTCTTTTTCCATCCCTCCCTCTCCATCCCATCCCTCCATCCATGCTGCAGCCTTAAACAAGCACCAGCACTTATCGGCCAGAAAAATAATTGGGAGGTCTGCCGCCTGCAATATGTTGGTCCTCCCCTCCGTCCATCCGGGTCGCTTCAGCAGTGTCAGCTCCCATTAGGGGGAACGCCGGGCGGCGGGGCCGAGTCTGACATCAGCGTCTCTATCAGCGGCTCTCGGTCTCTGTCTGTCTCGGTCTCTGTTTTCACGGTTTGTTTTTTCTCATTCTGAGCCATTAACGCTGTCTATGCATCTACCGACCAACCTACGACTAAAGCTGTGCATCTATTAGTAAAAGTGTTTATTAAGATCATTTCGAGACCCATCGTTGTACAGTATGGTCTATGAGAGGAACTGAACTGGAATTTTGAGAAACACAAATTTGCTGTGCATCATGTGTTTGTTTCTCGCCCTTTTCTTCGGTGAGAGAATGAGGGAGAGGAAGAAACATGGATATTTTCCCTGAGGGTCAACAGTGAGAAAAGGAGGGGGAGTGCGGTGCAAGGGGAAGTGGACGGCGCTGTGGGTGCTCTCCGGAGCATCAGTACGTTGTCACTGTCATGTCACAAGGCCGTCTGAGCGTCTCGTGCGGCCGTGCCGCCTGGCAAGCAGGGAGACAGAGAGATAGATCCAAGGGGCCGGCGGGAGTTGATGTTGCCCCGCTGCTGTAGCAAACACGTGGGTTTGTGTGCATGTGTGTGCTTCTACGCTGAGGAGCCATGACAGGGACAGCGGTTCAGCTGTCATTCCGAGCGCTATGATGCGATTGGCCGGGGCTGACATGTCGGGGGGGGGGGGGGGGGGGGGGGGGGGGGGGTTCATGTCCAGCAGAGCAGTGTGTGGGTGCTTCCGTGTGTGTGTGTGTGTGTGTGTGTGAGCTGTAGTACAGAAGGGGACGCCAGGTTATGCCTCCCAAACGCCACAACCGCTGAGCCGTGTCGCTCTATCTCTCCACAAATGCATGACATGCTGTGACCTCACCCAGCCCACCGGTATTCGGGTGTAATAACCATTTATTGATACACAGGGGAGAGTGGCACAATGTAAAAGCAGCTCTTGCACACTGAAATCAAGTCCATCTATTTACCTATGCTACCCAGGGGGCAACCGACTGCACGTGGCGCTCTACAGCGACTCCAAAAGCCTTTAGGCACTGTGGACTGTATGGCCCTCTATTTATACTTTATACTACACTGGTACTCATCGATGTCCTATAGAACCCCTTAGATGGTCATCCAGTGTGTCATACTGAAGCCCTCTCAGTTGAGTCTTGCATAAGCGAGGGCAGTTACTAACCCTCTGACCCGTTTCTGAATACATTACACACACCTAACTACTACTCCCACGCATGTGTCCTCCAATGCCTAGATAGCATATTGCCCTTGAGCCACTCTCTGCCTCAGCTCTCCTGGTGCAAGTCCAAGGGGCCGCAACTGCCTCCAACAATGCGCGAGGTGACATTGAGAGGCCCCTGAGTCTCGGCTGATTTGGGGTATCCATCCGGCTGCCCACACACAAATAAATAATGCAATGGCCGGCTAATGCAGTGGGCCCTGACGCAGTGGCTGACGTTGCCTGCAGCTACCTTTGGGCTGGAAAATAATTACCATGCAAAAGAGGGGGGGAAAGGCCCCCATACATAGTGTAATGGGCTAAAATGGGGTGATACAATGCAGCTGCCCTCCACGCTTCGATGCCTCTCTCACTCTCTTGCTCTTTATTTTCTCTCTCTCTCTCTCTCTCTCTCTCTCTCTCTCTCATCTGCTATACACCGTAGCCACTGCCTAGCCAACCCATGTTGTCCGTTCCTCTGAGGGGTCAGTGAGATGAGAAGCTGTTAGTGGCACCAGCCTGATATTCACGGATCTGGGGTTTCCACTGACACACTGTCACTCGTGTTGTTGTAGGTACTCACTACTGGAGCCAAAGGAGTGATTTGGATTGTCTGTTGTTTGTGATGAGGGGTAACACGCTCTGTTATACATAGTTCAAGCATCTGAATCATTATTATGTCCATTACTTAGTGGAACATTGAAAATACACCAATACAAATGCTATAGCATGAGTCCCTAGCTTTCATACGACCCTGCTCCACGAGTGTGTGGTATTCCAATTAGACTTTGGCATTGACATTGGCTTCAGTTTACAGTGGAGCAAACAAAATGTTGACTAATCCAGTGCAGGCAGAGACGGGCTGATTATGAATAGAGGGCTGATCAATGCACTGCTGTTTACACAGGCCTAACAGTGTTTACTGAGACACATTTAAACACAACCCTCCTGCTCTCATCCATCAACCCGAGTACAGGACCGAGAACGATGGTGTCATTTATCTTGGCCCCGAAACAGACATTTACTGAACAGGGTTATGATGCGCTCTCAGAAATACTGTGACAATCGTTCTACTCAAGAGCACAGCACTCACCAATCTTAACACCAAAGGTTATGGCTTCGGCCATCATGAAACCTCTTGAGTTGTAGATGTAGACCATGATTTTAAATAATGTTCCTATTTTTGTGGAACACATTTTTTAAAATAGCACATTTCTCTCCTTTTTTTCTGAGAATGAGTAAAAGATTTTACTAGCAGAATCTGTGAGGGACTGAGAGAAAACAATATAACCAACGTGTTAAGATTACTTTGATACCAAACTGAAAAGTGATGGGTAACTTCAGTGGGAATACAGTTCTATGTGGCCTTTGACAGAATTTGAACTTGAAAAAAAAAGTCCTGAGAGCATAATTTGAGACTAAACAACTGAATAACTTTGGTGTTTTGTTGCAGCAGTGAAGCTATTATTCACACGTGCTGTCCTAAGTCACAGAAGAATTGCAACACTAATGCAAAATAGGAACAGAATTTATCGGGCTCCTTTAATAGCAACCACAAAAAGCACTTGATTGAACTGTATGCTTTTGCACATAAATGTTCATTTGGAATTCCGGCCTTCCTCTCGCCTATTCAGAGGAGCTGTCATGTCCTTCACACTCTAGGTCCAAGGGCAATATACCGTGAAAAACCGAGCCATGATCTACTGCAGCCCTTCCACGCATCTTGACCCCCATCGTCTCAACCCCGCTTTCTGTTGAATACTGTGAAATGGGGGGGGGTTGAGCGCCATGGAGACCGAAGGGCATCCTGGGACCGGGGCATGCCGCCTGCCACCAGGTCCCCTCACTCTGGGGGACTGTCAGTCAAAGCAGAGAACTTCCCTTTGAAGCTCTGTCAACTCTCTGGAGTGTCTCTCTGCACCAAACTCAGCCCCCTACTCCCAACCCGATCCGGGCTCCACACCTCCATCCCCCTTATCCCTCCCATTAGCTCCCCTCCTCTCCTTTTGTTACTCCCTTCCTTCCCCGAGTGACCCCCTCTTGAAATCCGCTGTCCACTGTCCCCAAAAAGTTATCCCCATATCCCCCCTTATCTCCGTCTCAAGCTATGCAATCCAAAAATTGAACTTGGAAAAAAAGAAGAAGAAAAAAACGAGTGGCACAGAAAGAGCTTAGTTTCACTTTTGCAAACCAAATAAGGTTTAAAATGTTAAGGCGTCATGAGAGAGTAACTCTTAAGCCCTGAGACAGACACGCAGGGTGAATCCCTACAGCTCGCTTGGCTCATCGGTGAGTGACACTGACGGCTCTGGCGTGATGTCCCGTTTCAAAAAAAGTAAGAAGTGGTGAAGAAAAATTAAGCTGCATTCAGAATTCGGGCACAAGCTGCTTGATAATCGCTGATTAAGCCATATTTTTCACGCAGATCACGTGCCACCGACAGGGAGACCGAGGCAGCTGTTGGTGTTATCAATTAGGGCATTGTTGGTTTTTATGAATCTGAATCGCAAAAATGATAAATTTGACTGATCAGCAGCACCGCTTACAGTGGACGCATGATGCCGAGGCGTGGGGAGGATGTGCTTAGTGCTGATGTTTAAGAAAATGCTTTGAAGGCACATGTATCATTGAGTGCCGCTCTCCATACCAGGACATTAGACTTGCTGATGGCTTGTTTAAGAAGTGATGAAATGCGTATTAGATTTGTTGTGACTCAAGCAGCTGTGTTCACACCTCGCACTGGCTTGTTAGGGTTGCCAGTGGATTTCCGATAAGTGCTCATTGACTTACCCACGCTAAATGACATAATGCGTGTGTGTGTGTGTGTGTGTGTGTGTGTGTGTGTGTGTGTGTGTGTGTTATGAGTGTGCACCAGTCTAAGGCTCCAAAAACTACTCACGGATTGAGACCTCAGTGTGTGTGTGTGCATGTGTGTATTAGTGTATCTATAGGACATGTGCACATGTGCACATGTGAATTGAGTCCATCTGTGAAAGTGTATTAAAGTTTACAGTGTCACACCTCAAAAAGAATTAATTGAAAAAAGGGGGGAGACAGATAGTTCAAGCCCGGGGCTGCTGAATATGAAGTCTAAGGCTTAAAGAAAAGTCAGGAGGGACAAAGATAAAGGTGGAAGACTCAACAGTTTTCTCTTCGAGAAGCCTTGAGCCCTGTTCGATGAGACAGAGGTGTTGTTCTCCATTACCCCAACTAGCCAAGACTGACCAATTAACCAGCACTTGCTGCTAATTAGCAGAATTATAATTAACACCTCCGGCTTAACCAATAGCATCACCACTTTCCTCGAAATCCTATGGTGCATCAAATCCGCTCAGAAGCCAAGGGACTGAGTGCAATTGATCTCAAAAGGATCACATGATCTTCAAGGAAAAATTAAATGTACAAATGTGTACAACTTATGCGTAAGTCAGGGTGCTCACAAATGTGTTCTAATCTTGAACACATGTAAAACGGTTTGATTAAAGCACAAATCATAACCAGAATAATGAATAATATTTGCTAAGTCACTGAAAACAGTAATGTAGACGTTATAAACCAGCAAATGCAAACTAATAGCAGTAAAGTTAACCATCATCTGACAAGCTATTCTGTCTATTTAGAAAAAAGTATTTCCCACTTTAAAATTAAACACAATTTAACTCAAACAGCTGAAAGTCCCAGCTTCCCACTAGCACTTAAACACAGCACGCATTTATGCAAAAGATTGTCACAAATATCTTTAGACATTTTTTATACACAGGAAGCTTTTTGCAGGCAAAAATGATAAGATTTGTGGTAAAATATGAATATGTATTTATTGCAGTATTGCAGTGAGGTTGTGTGAAACTATTTGCTTGGCATTTGTATGAAAACTGGTGCATGCATTTGTAAATACCTGAAATTACAAACAATTTGTTCTACGCTTTTCGAAGTCTTATTTGAAGGTCATGCGATACATTTTTTTGACCATTTTTAGATACATTTTACGCCACAATCAACCAACCAAGTGGACCTATGGGGCAGTGAGTTGCCATTAAACACGTAGCAAGGCATTGTGCATTTGACCCTTGGAGTTATATGACCCCTCTCTCTCTCTCTCTCTCTCTTTCTCTCTCTCTCTCTCTCTATCTCTCTCCCTCTCTCCCTCTCTCGCCCTCTCATTGCCGACACGTGGCCGGCAGGCCAGCTCATGGCCACGGGGCCTGCTCCTTTGAATAACGGCAGGTTAAGACATAATCATCTTCAGCAAGGAGAAGATTCACTTTGACCTCATCACCTCCATCTCCCCATTCCCAAGCCCAGGGAGAGATGGAGGGAGAGACAGCGAGGGAGAAAGACAAAGAGGGAGAGATTAAGAGAGAGAGAGCAAATTACAGTGTGAACCCAGAGGCCAAAAAGAGACAGAGGGAGCGATCGAGGGTGAGGATAGTTAGTTCTCGACTTTGATGCTTAACTCTCGTCGACAGTGCAAAGACTGAGAATCATAGAGATGTACGGCGAAAAAAACACCTCTCTGTGGGTTGCTGCGCTGCAACCCCAAGGCTGCACAATCATTCTCACATGTTAATGGGCTGCCATTTGGCTCCTAAATCAACCGAGGGCAGGAGACTGAAGTGAGCATAGCACAAGACAAATACCCAGTCCATTACAGGAAGCCAGTGGAGTTCAAGTATGAAAACATGGGAAAATGACATCTGTAAAACTTTTCTATAATAAATAGAGGTTTCATGAGAGAAGAGGGCACATGCATCTAGCCACACGTAGCATACATTCACACAAAACACGCGCTCATGCATGTGGCATAAAGGGGTACACAGTGGGGAGCACCACCACAATTGATGAAGAACATTCTTCACATGTACCCCGTCCCAGTTTTAGACTTCAGATTCTCTCTCCCTCTCTCATGCTCTCTATCCATCTCTCTCTCTCATTCTTTCTCTCCCTCTCTGGTCCACTAACCCAATTTAAAAGCAAGCAGCCAGACACCTCCTCCTGCAGTTTGTCTGGGACAGTAGACAGCCCTGTTAGTAGGACTGGGCTTGTAATGACTACATTCTGACAGTGTGTGTGTGCGCGCGTGTGTGTGCATGTGCGTGTGTGTGTGTGTGTGTGTGTGTGTGTGTGTGTGTGTGTGTGTGTGTGTGTGTGTGTGTGTGTGTGTGTGTGTGTGTGTGTGTGTGTGTGCGTGCGTGCACATTTATGAGTGTGGCTCCAAAAACTACTCACGGATTGAGACCTCAGTTCGCACACACTTGTCTGTAAACACAGCTGTATCTATATTACTGCACAGTAAATCCATCCACTTCCATCTGGAACAATTCTAACCAGGGACTTCCCCATCACGTTTTATGGCCCCGATCCGAGTCCTTTAACATTGGGTGTCGGCTCATACAGACTTCAATCCGATTCTCGTATTTACCTAAATGCTGATAAAACATGTATCCAACCCATTCAGATCTGATTTTAAACTATAAAGTTGATACGCTGGAATCATTGATATGATATGGATGACAGTTTAACTGGGAGGATCCTGAAATTGACTTGACAGGCTCCAGTAAGACGTATGGCTGGGTTGCAGCTATTGGGACTACAGAAACACTGTGCAGTCGTGTTCGAGTGATGCTTCTGTTCTCTCATACACAATCTTTGTTTGAGTCGAGACACCTGCTGACTGACCCACACACCCACCAGCCAAGTTTAATTTCGGCCTGAAATCAAGTTACTCACTGAATTAACTTTAATTAGCAACTGTTGATTTGACCTATGAAGCGCTATTTTAACCGGTGAAAGCCTTGATTAGTGTCAGCTCAAATGAGAAGGGGGAAGATATTGCTCCTTGCTAATAAGAGAGGAGAGATAACATATTTATTAGCATCAGAGCTCAGCTTATACTGAATAGTATATTAGCCGATACTGATCCATTAAAAAAAAGAAGTCTGGTTCGGTCCCTATACAAGGCTCCTTTGACATTCCTAATTCTAACACATTTATAGAAATGGTTTGCATTTTAACTTAATTTGACCAAAAACGTACCAAAGTTAATGCATTTTTACATTCACATGAGACACTAAAGTGGTGGATGACACCAACGGAGCTGTTTGCAAATCATCAAGCAGTATCAAGATTCTCCTGGTTAAATAAATGAAGCTAGACAAAGTCCTCACCATTCACAGAGAGTAGTAGGTGGTCCACTCATGAATATACACCAGCCGAGCAGCATTTAGGATTTAACTGACTTAACTTGGTATTTTATGTTTTAATTGTTGGTGGGCAGGAGGTCAATCCACCCAAAAACGTTGCTGCCCGTTGGTGTGTAGTGTCAGTCGAGGACTGCCTGATAGCACAGACACAGACATATGAAGGGAAATACAACATGGTCACACATGCATACATGTGGTTAGCCACTGATGAGGGACAACTTTTAAGTTAATTGATTTCTATCCCCTTATTAATTTCCTCAGCTTTCTCTCTTGGTCTCTCTGTCTCTATCTCTCTCTCTCCCCCTCTCTCTCTCGCTCGCTGCCTCTTCGGCTTCATCAGCAGTCTGTCAATAGGCTCGATCCCTTATCGCCTCAGAAACGCCTCAATCAAATCCCAATCAGTCACTCATACCGCCCATCAGCACCTAATTCTGGCTCAGCTCTACAAACACACACACACACACACACACACACACACACACACACAGATGATAAATGGAGAATAAAAACACAAACATATTTATACTGATATACGCCTTTGTTATTATTGAAGTATCTCTGGTTGATCAATAGATCCGGCGATCATATAGTCATTAGTCCTAATTATGTCAAAAGGGGTTAGGCTCTGTTTGGAGAGTGGAGACAGATGGAAGGACAAGATTCATAGCAGAAGACCTAAAGCACTTCAAATCTCAGTAAAAATCAAATGTACTGTACATTTCGGTCTTTAGACTGTGTCGTTCTAAGAATATCATAAGATTTATTAAATGTAAATGTTTTATCTTGTACATTAGCCAACTTTTTCTTGACATGACATGATCATCATTATTATCATGGTTTATTCAAATACTCTTTTTTTAATCTTCCTCAATGTAAAATGATCAATTTTGTATAATTCATATGGTCAATCAATACTTTTTTTTCCACACTAGAGGGTACAGAAATGTACACGCTCCAAAAAGAGTAGATTGAATGTTGTTTTTACTTTTACATAAAATCACATTCCTAGTCAAATCACAGACAGAGAGCAGAACAGAATTTTTATTTTAATATTTTGTAAATTATAAAAACAATACCAGCATTCTCTGTAAATACATCCTGCAGACATAAGGGCATCCACCCCTCCCTCTCCAGCTCCCACCTTCCCTCCCTCCGCTCACCCCTCCTCCCTCTCGACATGCACCAGACACACCGTCTTCCCTGTATGCAGCCCCACCCATGTCCAGCTCACGGTCCCAGCCAGTATCCACCAGCCCTGTTTTGTCATCATTAAACCTCCCCTGCCCGCCCTGCTTTCCTCACTATATGTCACCTGCATGGGGTTGCCAGCACCGGCGGCGTAGGGGTTAACTCTATTTTGTCCGGTGCCGCATGCCTGTGTGTGAATATGGGGAGTGCGTGTTTGTGTTTGTGTGAGTGTACCAGTTTGTGTCCATGTCCACACAGGCATGTGTTCCTGTCCGTGCATGCCTGTTTGTTCACTTGTGTATGTGCGTGTGTCCATGCAGGACCGTGATCTGCTCTCTGTGTGTGAGTGTGTGTGTGTGTGTCTGTGTGTGTGTGTGTATGTAAAGGAGAAATTTGCCTGTCCTTGCCTAAGTGAATGGCTAGGATTAAGCTGACAGCCCACCTTAGTGATGGCGAAATAATTGGTTGTTCAGCTCTGTCCTTGTCAGAGCGCTGACAGTTCTGCAGATGTCCTGTGCGGTTCTCCAAAGGTTAGGCTCAGCTGGGGCCGCCATTCATTAATCATTCCGCTCTGACAGTGCACCGAGCAGCCTGCAGCTGCCACCCCGTCCCCCTCAATTTCTGTCACCGGCTTGCACCACCACCACCACCACCAATACCCCCCCCCCCCCTCCCCCTCCCCGCCCCCCTCACCCCACACACTCCCCCTTCTAGGTCTCCCTCCACCCCCATGTGTTTGTGTGTGTGTGTGTGTGTGTGTTATTGTGTTCCCCATTGTACAGACAAACAAGCACGCTTAAACATAAATTTGCATGAAAAGTCAAGGGATGTATACAAGCAACAGCGTGCCCCCTACATGAGAGGTGTGAACTGGGCAGGCGGTGAGGTAGGGATGCAAACAAAACGCACACCCTAAGAGGGAAGTCGTTTCTGCTAATGATCTAACTTGCTCTTCCCTCAGATCTATCGCTCAGCACTGAAGCCAGTAAATGACCGACTCCACTGTGCATGTAGCGTGTACTCACACCTTTCACAGTCCAGGACTCCACGGCCCAGTATTAACCCGTATGGACTATTAACCCAGTGATTCATCATGGATAATGGTGCTCCAAACACGAGCGTGCCTATGCATTGTATAGTGCTCCAGCAGACACCGTGGCAACTGATGTTTTATGAAATATAAATAAGGGCCTTATGTATTTAACGTGCAAGTGAACTTATTCAATTTCAAAGACCCTGCTGAAAATGACTATTATGATGGCTGCGAGGTCATCTCATGTGCGCTAACAGTTCTGACCGTGTCAGCAACATTGTCCTGACCCTTTTTCCCTTGCTCTCTATCTAACGACCCTCTCAACCTATTTTGTCCCTCGTTCCAACCCATTCTCCTCCGCCTCCACAACTCTCTCAGGAGTTGTGTTTCCATCAAGGCCTTTAGCACGGAGGGGGCTGAGGGGGTGGGGGGGGAGGTGATTTTAGAGAAAATGTTAGAAGGTACAGAGAGAAGGAGGAGGTGGTTTGGAGGTGTCCGTTGGGCACTAAGTGGTGTGAAGAACTGAGATAAATCCTCCATTATGGTCTACCTGCTCCTCAGTATTGATTAACAGCGAGCAGGAGACAAGAAGCTAGCAGCCATGATGAAAAACTCTCTGTGGTCAGAACCATTCTGGTCGTCGTACAAACATTTGCACAAAAAACACAACATTTGACATCACATAGTATTAGCTAGGGTGGGCGAGTAGCATCGTAAAAGATATTCACTACAGATAACATGCATAAAAATGTGCTTGTAAAACTGATAGTAGCATGATAAATACATAATGGGTACATGAAATCAGTGGTCCCAAATGTACTTTTTCACTAACCAACCAAGGGGACTGCCCAGAAAACTTCTTTACCAGTCAAAAGAATGAATTCCCTTTTGTATATATATACATTTGTTTCAGTACATTTGATTGAAATAATAAGGTATTACAAATGTTAAATGTAAACTTAGGGAAAAGGCTACAGCAAAAATGTAAGCAAAATATGTTGAATATATTGATCAACCTGAATACTAGGTTGAGGGATATACATGTTTCTCCTATACGGTATATGACCGTATTTGTGTATTAAAAAAAGGGGTGAAAAAGGCTCGGCAAAACTTGTCTAAATGAGAATAGCTGGTCCACCTTAACGTACAGTCTTACTCAAGTACTGTTCTTAAGTATACCTTTCAGGTACTTGTACTCTACTTCAGTATTTCTATTTCATGACATTTGATTCTACTTTACTACAACTCAGAGGGAAAAGTTGTTACTCCACTACATTTATGTTTACATAAAAAATAAGCTTATAAAATACAACACATGAGGTCTGGTTGGGGCTCCTTTGTTTGAGTTGAGAGCAGTTTCCCCAAAGATGCATTTCCCCTCTAAATAACTTTGAAGCCCAAAGGGGTAAAATTCTACTATTCTACTAAAACATATTTTACAAAAAATATGAATCATTAATCAGCTCATGAACTTATTCATTATTTACCTCAGATTTATCTTATGACCCTTCTGAGGGTCCTGACCCCTAGATTGGGAACCACTGGATTAAATTATCTAACAGTGTATAGTATAAAGTATTATAAACTAAGTCCACCTCCAGCAGCTACAACAGTAAAATGCTGCTTGGACATAAATGCATCAGTATTAATAATAATATCTATTATATAAGTCACAGGGGGCAAACTGAAAATGTATTCTAAACAGTAATATTGGTATTGAATTACGTTTTTTTTCCACACACATTCTTCATATTACTTTCAGAAGCCTTGGATATTACAGAATATGGACAATGTAGGAAGGGTATGAACAAAATGCAGCAGTATTTTCATCGGCAGGGCAGTAGAAGGTCAGATCAATAAAGGAAAAAATGGGTGCTTACGGAATATGCTCTTGCAGCCTCCCCTTTCTAATGCCTACTTTAATGTTTGAGTAACACTATAAATGCTTTAAAGTGTGCTTTGGCGTCAGAATAAATACAGGTGTATGTCCTTACTCTTTGACCTTAATATAATGGAGTCATTTCTACTACCTCCTTGTCTCTGAATGCTTATGTTTCTGAACGTCTTCGTGATGAGAACAGAGTTTGAGCAAAGCAGGACGAGGCTGCGAACACATATAAAAGCACAATACAGCCCACGGAGTGATGCTAATTGCTGACTGTGACATGGTTCATAGTCGCCGCAACACCGTACGTGAAACCCATCAATGACACAAAGTACTCAATAGTTTATTCTAAAAAACACAACAATGGGATCATTTCTAAACCCCATATTGACCCTCCACCTACACACCTGTCGACTCTTTAAATGGCAATTGTGGTCCCAGAACCATGGTGGGCTATGTGCTGACATCAGCAGAGCGAGAGAGAGAGAGAGAGAGAGAGAGAGAGAGAGAGAGAGAGAGAGAGAGAGAGAGAGAGAGAGAGAGAGAGAGAGAGAGAGAGAAGAGAGAAAGAGAGAGAGAGGGGAACAGGGCTGGTTGTTCGAAAGAGGAGATGGGCGGGGTGCCCTGTTGTGCAACTCTGAGGAAATTCCCCCTCTTCGTCCGTCAAAACAGTATTTTTCCCTGGAGACAAAGCCGGCTACAGCCCATATACACGCACAGCCAAACAGATGTGTATATAAATGGTTGTCAGTGTATAGGAGGAGCAGATACGTGACAGGCGAGACCATAATTTTATCGGATCTCCTTAAAAAGTTCATTCTTTTCATTAATATACGATGATGCTGGTTATACCCCGCTGAATGAAAGAGGAATGGAGATTTATAGTATTAATATTCTATACATTATGACCATGCCAATGGGTAATATTCTGGCAATTACACTAATGAACTCTCAGCATACAGTGCCCCATGTTAACATCACAGCTTGAGGGTGGACATTCTTTTAAGCTCTAATCTATCTACCCGAGTCTACAAGCCTACACCCATCCATATCAGTCATTGGTTAGCGCGATATATTAAAGTGCCGCCTATCCAGGTGCAAGGACATCTAAAACTGGAAGACATATCACCTCTACCAATAATGGGCATGCAAAAATGACGGATTCTTCAAAGGGAAACATGGCGGGGAGTATCATTGATTTGCCCCTCGGAGATTACCTATGTATCATAAGTGTATGTAGATCATCCCTACCACCCCTACCACCACCACCACCCCCAGTGGCTATCGCATTGGAATAGGAGCGCAAAGGGGAGGCACATACAGTAGATGACGAGCTCCAGTCACATGGTAAAGCCCACGGAGGATCTCATCAGCCTCTATGTAGATGTGTATGCTGAGTGAGTGATTGCCCATGGTTGAAAATTGGTGTAGAGGGTTTCACGGGGGAATTGAGGGACGCGTTTTCTCTCCCAATCTCTCTCTCTCTCTCCCTCCCTCTGTCATACACACATAGGCACACAGCCGCAAGAACACAAATATACACACTTATTGGAAAACACCCACTGCAAGACATGCATGCACACGCACGCACAACCTGCTCACAGACAAATTTCCCTATATGCACATGCACATCGGGCCGGGATGATTAAGGTCCTATGCAGAGGGGATTCTGAGTGGTACTATGCCGTGGCTGCCTGTTTTCCCTGCTGAATACAAGCCACTAGCTCAGTATTCTCCGATGGGGAGGAAACCCGTCATCACAAATGCAAGATCAGGGGTAATTACGTTGTAATATGCCACATGAAATATTTCTTTGGAGCAGAAATGGGATTCCCTTTGCTTCAAATTTAGAAAAAAATAAAGATATATTCCACACAGCTTGGCTGCTATTTCTGCAAGGGTGTATTTAAATTTGCTCTTTTTATTTTTAGTCATGGTCTATGCTGCTCATTTGCAAACGCTCCTCCTGTGTCAGTGTCATCCCATCCAACTGGCGCAGGAGATCAATCCTGCTACAGTATTGATCAATGATTCTGATCGGGTGAGATTATAGGTATTGCAGAGATATCAATGCGATGATGGATGATTGATAATGCAACCACAGCGATCGATCAGTGGGATATTGCTGATAAGACTCATGCAGTACACCCTTGCATGGCAATTTGCATTTGCTGCTGCAGTCTGTAGGTTTATTGTCTAATATTTATGTACAATATGGGCAGAATTATTATTGCAAAGCAAAGACTAAGATCCACTTGTTATTATTTGTTAGAGTAGTCTGCACGCCGCGGTACTACAGTGTACAATGTCAAAGCATCTGAGAGAGTATTGTCAGCAGAATTTTTTGTTAAAAAAAATGTCCAGATGAGCCCACATATTTGATTTGTCAAACCCCTGTATCTTTACGGCCACATATTGTGACCATTGGTCCATCAAGTCCCCCCTTGGCGGATTAAGGAAAGGAGGGTGATTTGTTACCCTTTTGGGAAGCTGTCTTGGACGCTCATTTCCCCCTGCTGCATATTCTGCCCCTCTGCCGCCAAACCCCCCCCCCCCCCCCCCCCCCCCCCACACCCCTCATCCCCCCATTGATGAATAGCCGGCCGCATGAAGGTGAACAGCCGATCTCGCCACCAAGGTTACGGTAACCTGGGCCCCCGCATCTGGGGGCTACCTGCCTCCAATAAGCATGGCAGGGAGAGGGAGTGAGAGAGGTGGGAGGGGAGTGGAGGTCTGTGCTGTGTTGGAGTGGCAGCGGGGAGAAGCAGCATTCCAAGGATGCTCCTTTATAGGCTTTAAATCTGCATGGCAATTTCTGGAGACTAGGGCTGCATGGGATTCTGATTACTCCTCCTCCATCGCCGCCACGCTCATCCTGCCACTCCCCCTCTTCCCAACTCTCCTCCAGCAGGTTGATGTCTCCCTGCATAGCTTTTGTCACTGATCACCCGGCCCCTATATGCCCTGATTACTGGCGGAGCAGCAATATGGATTGCTCTGAGGGACAGGAGGGACTTGTCCCAATGAATCGCTCCCCCCCCCCCCCCCCCAAGAGTACACAGGAGGCTGGATTTCACAAGTGAGAATATGAATGGATTTATTTGTCTGTAGATTAGATGGATTGGAGATTGGTTTATCTGAACACTTTGAGCAATAAGTCTGCGGAGAAAGAGGGAGGGAATGGGTCAATTAGTGTAAATGGGCTGTGTAAATGCATGGAGACATTCATAATACATCCACTCTGATTCATAATACATGGTAAAAAGTTACTACTATACACTTACTACTATATATATATATATATATATATATATATGTACTGTATATACATGTACTGTACATCAGTGAAAGCCTGAGCATGTTAAGGAGTCTGTTGGCCAATTACAAAGTACAATTCTCACATTTCTCATGCCCCTCTGTGACCGTGGCCTCCGTCAGCTGGTGAACCCTCTCATCTTTCCACGACACGACAACCTACTTTCTTCACGACCTACAGTCTCCAGGCTCCACTTTCTGTCCAATAAATAACCCCCATATTAAAAAAAATATATATATTATCCATATCTAGAACTGGAGAGTGAAAACATTCTAACTCTGACACTATCTCAGGCTCCCGCTTTTGTATGCTTTTATATTTGCACACAAAGCCTGAACGCAGCAGTTTTCTTTCTCTTTGTGTGGATGTCGGGTTTTCATCGCAGTCCAGCACCACTAGAGAACACTGTCTCTGCCAGCGATTAGAGCCCGAGGTACAAGAGGGCCACTTCACCTCCAAGATTAGAATGAAACAAAGACTGAAGTCTTTGCATTGTGCCAGGAACGGTAACAGACAGGAGAGGAGAATGGTCGGAGCCAAAAACAGGGTTTGCTGGAGAGCTGAGTGGAGTGACTTGTCCCGAAACGATTTCAATGCTTTCCTAATGAAGCAATTTACAAAAGAAAACAATGACGATAATTCAATCTCATCAAATCTTGCGCAGTAAAGAGAAAGTGCCCTTAATTTTAGCTTTGTGCTGAGAAATTGAACTTCACACCCTCAGAGCTTCTATCGACCATATCAAGTGTAACTTGAGCATACAGATCACACTGCTCCACCTATGGCCTTTGTTACCTCCTACGAGTGTTGTAGATTCAAAGCACTCAGCCAGCAGGGTCAAGGCCCTGCTGTGTGCAGAGGTGAAGGCAACATGACCCTCCTCTGCCTATTCTGCTGCTCTCCATTGCCACCCGCCTCCTACTGCTCAGCTCCGTCCTATTTATTCCTGGATGTTTGTAATTGTAAATGTGTGTCTGCATGTCCATGTTCCTATTTTTGTTCTCACATCTTTTGCCCGCTCAGTCAACAGGCCCTTGGCTGCCCACCACTGGCTGCTAATTGCCGCTGACATTGTTTGGCCTCTCGCTGCTTAGTTTAGGACAAACCCCTCATTCATGTGCTGCGGACAGCTCGTTAGGGCCGACCCCCACCTTCTCTCTCTCTCTCTCTCTCTCTCTCTCTCTCTCTCTCTCTCTCTCTCTCTCTCTCTGTCTCCTTCTTTCACTGACCTCCTTAATTAACTGGTAAGGCGCTGCTGGGAAATTTGCACACAAAGGCCTGGTGTCTGGCCTGTTAGCCTCCCACTACCCAAACACCCCCTTCCGCCTCCTCCTCCTCCTCCCTCTCTTCATCCCCACACTCAGCCCGCTACTGTCTTCATTCCAGCCCCAAACAGAGGTCATTGTACAGTCGCAGAAAAACAAAGATAAAGTGATTCAGTACACACACGGCATTCGCACAAATTCACCCATTCGTTCATTCTTTTCCTTGTCCGGCCCCCTCCTGCTTTTTTGCTTTCTCCTTTTTTGCTTTTCTCTATGTGCCTTTTCTGTTTTATTAGCGGACCTCATTAGAAAGGTTTGTTTGGAAGTGGCTCACTAGTGATACACTCTTTTAATGTCTCTGTCTGTTTGCTTGCTTTCTCTATTTAGTTTTATTGCTATTATTCTTGCTCTATCTTGCCCATTTGTCATGCCCTCGCCTCTCCCCACTCTCCTCCCTCTCCCTTTCAGGAAGCCCTTCGAGGCTTCAGCTGTTTTTGTGGTTCCCCGCGGAGGGCTCCCCAAGAGCAGTTAGCTGGCTGTCGGGGACGAGGGCCCTCTAAAGGGGCCCGCTCAAGAATGCTGGGGGCAAAGAAGTGTAAACAGGTGGAGCCTCTCCATTATATGAGACCCCCTCTACACTCGCACACTCCACCTCCGACTGTCTCTTTCTATGTCGATGTCTCTCACGCACATACACACAGTCAAGCCCACACACACGCTTTTACCTCTCTCTCGTCTTTGCTGCTGTTGGACCCCAAGACCAAGAAAAAGCATCCCACATCTCCCCAGGGTTCTCTTTTTTTATCATATACTCTGTCAGTCCATAGGCTCTTGTGTGTGTGTGTGTGTGTGTGTGTGTGTGTGTGTGTGTGTGTGTGTGTGTGTGTGTGTGTGTGTGTGTGAGAGAGAGGGTTTTGAAGGAACTCAAACAGCATCCACATCATAGCCATTTTCTACCAGCTCTTCATTTTCCCACCATTGCTTCCTGCTCTTACATTTCCTGATCAACTTCTCTGCATTTTCTTTTTGTTTTTTTGTTTCTTTCTTTCTTTCTTTCATGGGACATAGTGAAGATCCAAACTCCTGTTTTTTGTCTTTCAACTAAATAAATATGTATTGTATGGCTCGTCACATCCCAAGTTTCCAGAAAAAAACATTTCTTATGTCTATTTTTCACTTTGCTTGGAGTTGAAGGATCCAAAATGATGATTTCTGTATTTGTACATTACAGCCAACTATTTTATGTAATTTGGTCATTGCTGGTTTAATATCATTTTACCATTTAGTAAGAAAAGGGATTTTTTTCTGACCCACTTGGCCACATTTTGTGTTTGTCTTACAATGTGATTGTGTGTGTGTGTCTGTGAGGGTGGGCGTGTTTGTGTGTGTGTGTGTGTGTGTGTGTGTATGCATGTATATGTGTGTGACGTGCACTCAAATTTGCCTGCAACAAACTGCCGATGATGGAATCCTTTAAGGCAGAGGAGGGGTGCAGGGGCAACAGTAAGCGAAAGAAAGAGAGAAACTAACTTCTGTTCGCCTGGGGAGCACTGTGCAGCCCATCTGTTGAAATTGTTCCACATATTGTGACCTAGATAAAGAAAAAAACTTCACTCTTATAGGTAGCGCTGCCTTCGCCTGTGTTTGACACTTGTCTATTCATTTTATTGGTCTAGTTGTCTCAAAATAGAAGACTTTTGCATAATTTTCACCGTTACATATGTATGATTTCGATAAATTGGTATTAGAAGAATGATCTGGTATGAAACTAAAACAAATTAAACAGCAAAAAAAGTATAGAACTTTATTGTATTTCCAAGGAGCAGTTATTTGTGTCCAAAAGGTATATCTAAACATTTCCCAATGAGGGAAGACTAACGGAGCAAAAAGTATATTTTGGGGAGACGAATACAGAAGCTGCACTCAACCAGTCAACTCTGGCTGGCCTGTATGCATCGCTCTCTCTCTTCATTCTTTCAAAAGTGTGTTGCTATTATTTTTCCTCTTTTCCTCTCTTTCCAAGGACCCCCATCATTGTCAAAAGAAGATGCCCAGGGTTTTTGTAATTGACGGGAGGATGGAGGAGCAGGGGAAAAGGTTAAAAGAGATATCCTTTGCCTGAATAAGGAGGTAAAATTGACTGAGAGAGTGTCTTTCAGAAACTCCAGCATGACCTTGAAGGAAGACCAGGAGGAGGTTCCTACTCTCGTATGGACCAGGGATGGTAGGTTAAGTGGGGCCATCATGGCCAAACACACACAGGCACACAGGCACACACACACACACACAGTAAATGCACACACTTAGGCAGAAGCACAAGGAAACACTGGTGAGAGACTCCTATTGTGCACCTCTCTGACAATATTATGTTTGGGCAAGAAGAACATTAATTTGCCTTCTTTGAAGGGAAGTGCACTTCTCAGCCATCTTCAGCCCACTTGAGCTACAATTGGAGTGGAGTCCGCGCCCCCCCCCCCCCCCCCCGACCGCCCCCCAGTCTCCCACCCAGTCCCCCACTCCCCCAATCCTTCCCGCCACCACCCACCCACTCATTGTCTCTGCTGCCACCGCACGCCCTCCAGAGTTGTTCCATTTTGTTACTGTCCTTTCTTTTCTGTCAAAGAAGAAAATGTGTACTCGTTTCAGGATTAAGTTATGGTGGACAGTGAACTCTTTCATTTATGTAGCCCCAAATCGCCACATTGAATCAAAGGACTGGATAAAGTTTAAAGCATACAACAAACTCTGGCCTTAAACCCTTCAATTCTCAAAAAAAATAAATAAATCCCCCACAAAAAATCTTTAAAGTGAAGAAAAAGACTTCCAGGATGAGTAGATCTGGACAGACGGAGACGCAGACAAGGTGAGATAAGAATATATGTGGGATTTATCTTCCACTACACTTGACCTGTGAAAAAGACACATGACAGGAGTTTCTCTTCCTCACGAAGATGTCAGTGTGTTCTATCGTCCTTTGAGCTAATTGAAACAATTAGAGTACATGACCTGCCCTTGGTTCCCCCCGAATCCAAAAGTACTTGCAGAGACCACGCAAAGGCGTCACCTCAAAGTAGGAAGTACAGCCGACACGGTCATAATTACAGCGCCCTATGCCGCCTACTCTTTGTCGGCCGCGGCGTACCAACATTAAATTTTAAGTGTGAATGTGATTATCGTGTGGCATTCATTTTTAATGGGCTTTGCCTCTATGTGTTTTAGCATGCGGCAAGGCCCGGCGAACGGCTGACTCAGGCCCTTTTCTGCTGATGGCGCATATATTTCGTATATATACATGCACTGCTTATTCCTCCTTCTCGCAGAGCCCTCCACGTCTTCCTCCTCCTCCTGCTCCTTTACTCCTCTCCTTCATCTCCATCCTTTTTAACATTCTGCTGCTCGGAGATGGCCAAGGGGATAGAGGGCGAGGCGGTGCCCTCAGAGGTCTGGCTATCCAATGGGGTTGGCCAAAGGTTGCGCTGGTGAGGCTGTCTGTCCCTGGTGTCCTCTGTAGAAGAAACCAAGTCCAGCATCTGGATGAACTATTAATGACTTTTAATAAATTAGACCAAGGTCAGTATTTTTACAGTATCAGGAACGAGGCCGTGTCTGTGAAGATTCTTTTCTATTTTGCTCTATTCTATTAAAATTGGTCAGCATCAAAATCTAGGCACACTACTGACCCACTCTGCCCCTGATCCAATCTGTCAAAGAAAAGATGAAGGCTGACTTGGGGAAGGTGTGGGCCCTGTAATGAGTATCCCTCCCTCATATAAAGTAACCAGTCAGACTGTAAAAAAACATGTTACCTATACTCCTACAGAGACTTAATAATGCCTGTAGGGAAAAAAAAGAAAAAGAAATAAAGGAAGGGTTCATGTGAATCACAGAGGGAGCGATAAGGCCTTTAAATTAAAACAGATATATAGCCAGTCCGGTATGGAAATCAATAACATATTATTAACCGTGAAGCCACCCAGAGAGATAGGTGAGGCTTAAATGCATATATATTCATAATAACAATATTGAGATATATTATAAATAAAAGGAAAAGGGGAGTAAATACCAAGCTGGCTTTTATTAGCTGCCAGTCTCCCTGCCAATATGTGCCGTGACTCCGCTGTCCAAAACTGTAACTGTCCAACGCCAGATCAAATTAGAGAGACTGACAGGCAATAAGAAATTGGTGAAGTTAAACGTGATTCCCGCAGCCGCGCACCCAGAGCTCTTTGAATATTAGAGCCATGGTGTCACAGGGTAACGGAGGAGGGGGTTTGGGGAGGCGGGGAGGAGGAGGGAGACAGAGCTGAGGTAACTCCTGATAAAGTTTTATTAAAGCCATGTGCATTTTCCGTTCCCCTTTTTCCTCCCCCTTCCCTCCCTTCCCTCCCTCCGCTCATTCTTTGCCCCTAGATTCTGATAAGCCTTGACAATGACACCGGCATCCCAAGGACATACAAACAGCTCACTGTCACTCGGTTTCTCTCTTTGTGTGCCGTGTCCACAAAAAGACGCCCGGGCTAACTGCCGTACCGGTGCAATTCTAGAAAATTGACATGACAGATATTGAATCAAAAATAAATCTGATACTTAAATATCAAAACCAATTTTAGGAAAATCGTGAGGAATTGTAGCTGTACGCGTGCTTACAAGCAAAGATAAAGACTCATTTTCTATTACAGTTGCAGCAATGGTATGACATCATCGATAGTGAATCCGCTGTTCGGTCTCACTTCTATTTCCCACCGACTCTCCTCATTTATTTGTACTTGCTTCCTCACCTCCCTCCTTAATGCCCCCTCCCAGACTATTCCCTTTCTCCGCCTATCCGGCCTAACTTTTAGCATAAGGCCACACATGAAGCACTGGTGGGCTTTTTGAGGACCGAGACAAAATCCACTCCACTCCCAGATGCAGTTTGCAGATGCATGTTTGTTTTCCAATGAATAGCTGAGAAAACTCGGTGGCCTTTTGCCCAGCGTATGTACCAGTCCCCTTCCCCCCCTACTGCTACAACCACGATGCTTCCCAGCAGGTCCATCATTTCCACTCTGTCTTTCGCGCTCTTCCTGTATTTCTGACTGGCTCTTTGAACCGAGCATGGGGCCCGGTGCCATTGTGAGACATGCCTTCTTCTTCCTTCCCAAGTTTTGTCTGTGTTCCTCAGCCCCATTGAGGGCTCCCCGGCCCTTTTCCAGTGTGCAGCTCCTTTGTAGCCTCCAGAAAGGCCTTCATCTCGCACTTGTTTTCTTCAGGCCCCCCCCCCCCCCCCCCTTACCCCACCCGCTACCCCTTCCTTTTCACCTCTCCCCCCCCCCTCCCTCCCTTCAGAAAAAAAGACAGGAAGAGAATGCAGATGTCAGACCCACCTGAGCTCATTGCTCATTCTCTGTTTCTCTTTTCTCTCTCCCACGCGGTCTCTCTTACTTGCTCACTCTTTTTTTCCTCCTATAGACCCCCGTGGCTGAAGCAGTTGCTACATCATACACCGAACACATTGACATACTGAACCTCACAGTGGATGCTGTCCATCACAATAGCAGCATGCTTGCTTGTTGTCTCTCTCCCTCTGTTGCCTTGCTGTCTAAACCTGTACTTGTCTCTGATGCTACAGCACGGAGGCAGGTAAACGGTCTTTGTCTTCAGTCTGTGCCTTCAAGTCTTTGTAAGAGCGGAGAATATGGATTCTCTTTTGTGGATGAACTTATATTATCTGATCTGTCAGATCCACGAGCGTGCAGCCGCTCGCGGATCATGAAATATTTCTTCACAGTTTTCTCTCTGTATGATGGGAAAATATCAGACACTAAAGACTCTACCTCAGTCAGCGCCCGTCGACAGGTATCTACAAAAGGAGAGAGGATTCCCACAGCAGAGTCGTTACCGGAGGGCAAGCAAAACAGAAACAACCCTCTCTGCCAGGTTCTTTCCCTGTTGGCTTGGCACTGCCGCGCAACCACCGGGCCTCCTCAAAGCCCATCATCAGAGTGTGGGTGTACTGCGGGACATATCCGCTGCCTGGCACCGCCCACAATCCTTGGCATCTTCCGGAGAAGAGTATGGGACAGTAACTGCTCCGCCCCGGGGATCAGGGCAAGAGGGCACGCTGCCTGGTGCAGACACATGATGGGCGTCTGGCTCCTGTCACGGTGCCCACTGCCTGTGCAGGGCACAGGAGGGGGGGGAGTAGGCCTGGCACAGGGCACCGGCAACTGGTAATGTTGGCACAGGGGGCACATAACATTCTTTCACATGCCATTGTGGCATTCAGACAGGCCGATTTTTTTTTTTTGTTGGCAGGAGATCGTGGTCCTGCTTCTGTTGACGTTTCAGGCGGTCCCCGGTTCCCCAAACAGCAAATGAGCCTGGAATTTAGTAGGCAGTCTTTCAGCAATGTGTTGCCATGACTTCTAATGGAGGGCAGGACAGAAGGGTCAACAAGACTTTTGTATTACAGAGCTTTAATTGAAGGGCAAAGTCAACAGAATTTCACTGCTAATTGCCATCTCTGTACCCCACCCCCCTCAAAAAAAAGAAAAAAACTGGCAGTAGATAGGAGTCGTGTTTCTCAGTGAGAAAACAGGATTAATCAGAGCAGCGTGGGAAGTCTGAAAAAAATGTCATGAGGCACTTTTGAACACCACACTGCATCCAACAGACTTCTAAATGCACTATGAATTGTCCTCATATTAATCATAACGCTGACAACAGGAGAATTTTTTTCATCATGTTCTCGTTGATAGGACTGATAATTTGACTGCCCTCTGAATCATTCCATGTTTGTGCCATCTTTCACCACAACACCTGAGGTATCCCATGAGGCATTGCTGCTGCTGCTGCTATAAAAGGTAGGCATTGTGCTGTCTGGGGTGTAAAATAAATAAAGGCAGTGGACAACAAGATGAGGTGGGGGTTGCAGAATGCCAAAGATGGGTGTGAGGAGAGAGGAAGGAGGGTGTTTACAATGGAGAGAGAGAGAGGGAGAGAAGAAGAGAAAGAACAATTGTGTACTGTGTGTGTGTGTGTGTGTGTGTGTGTGTGTGTGTGTGTGTGTGTGTGTGTGTGTGTGTGTGTGTGTGTGTGTGTGTGTGTGTGTGTGTGTGTGTGTGTGCATTTGTGTATGTGTGTGTGTGAGTGAGTGTGTGCATTTGTATGTGTGTGTGTGTGTGTGTGAGTGTGTGCATTTGTACGTGTGTATGTGTGTGTGAGTGAGTGTGTGCATTCGTATGTGTGTGTGTGTGTGAGTGTGTGCACTGGTACAGAGATGGATCACCAGCGCTTGTATCTTCTCCGCGGCCTAGCAGCACGTCAGCGGCAGCCTCCATTTACATTAGGGAGATTTAAGCTGTCTCAGGCAATGGTGACAAGTCAAGGTGTTTCACTTTAATTACACTGGGCAAGGTCACCCCCTCGCTGGCTCACCCTCACACAGGAGGGAAGGGAGGAGGACGACTACGAGGAGGTGATGGGGGGAGTTGGGTGAGCTCACGCCTGTATTTACATTCTCATTTTCAGCCCCCACTTCTTACCCCGCCATCCTTTAATACACCGCCACACCATATGCACACACACACACGCGCACACACACACTGGAGGCACACGTTACAAATAAGGTGGCCGTGGATTTAAGGAGAGAAATATTCTCCTGATAATATAAATCAGGGCGCACTGTACACAAACAATATATTCGTCAACACTCACAAACAGAATACAAGCATGCACAAAGACACACACTTTCCCCCGGCAAAGCCCGTTTGTTCCGAGTAATCCCTAGTGACAAAATAAATGCCAGGGTGTATGAGGTTATAGCCTTAATGGCCCATACGCCATTGAGGTGACATAGTGTATTACACACCCTTAATATGACACCTATTGCCTACTGTGCTTTTAGCCAGGTCTCTCTGCCTTTTTACTCCTTACCTCTCCACTCTAGCTTGTCTGTCCCGGGGCCATGGTGTTGTACAGTGGAACTGACAGGTCGGGAGTTCACAGAGTGCCTTTATGGTGGTTAACCATGTCCTGAGAGGCCCACGAGAGGCTGGCTGTGAGAGGAAAGAAGAAGAATCACAGTCAACGAGGGCAAAAAGGAGGATGCCCTGATATTTAGACTTCCGTCTTCCTGTACATCTGGTAGAATTCATTAAATGTCTATCATATTTATTCCACTCCCCCCATGTCTGTCTCCTTTGTGGCTTACTGTAAGATGGTGTAAAGAAGAAGTGATTTGACTTTCTCACACCAGAAGACTTGCATATTACCCGTTTGTGTTTTGGCGACAAGTAAATAAATACAATAATGAGAATCAGATACTGTTTTGTTTTATCAGGATCCTTATCAGTACTCTTATGTATACGAATAGGCAGTAAAATAACTGAGTAATGAGTGCCACGGAGTACAAAAATCTATACTCATTTGTAAATGTATCTGTTAAAAGTTGAACTTGCAACAAGCATGCCTTTTCTGATTTTTAAAACGTCTTATTATGAGGACCACCGGAATAGATTTGTGCAATTTAATGGACTAGTATTAAAGATTTTTATAAATTAACAAAAGAACAAATTGACATGTTAAGTGGATTTTTTAATACAATTTACAATATCTATTCTAGAAAACACTCTATAAGCCTCTGTAAGTCCACACATGCTCCTAACCCTCTACTCATTTGCGTGTATTTTCCACAGAGATTTGATGTCAGGCTGCCAGTTAAAAGCAGCCTTACCTTTCTTATCAGCATCACAGCTTTACCCGTGAAAACTGCAGTCATTTAAAAAAAAATAGAAGAGGTAGGAGGGTGGGAGGGAATGAGAGAAAGGAGGAAAAAAAGAAGAGAGAGGGGAGGGAGAGGGTGAGAAAAAGAAGGAAGTGCCTTCGGGGGAAGTTATTAAAGAAGGTGCAAGCTGGCTGGCTTGGCAGCAGTTCAAAGGGGGTGGATCCCCTTGCCTCTCTGCACCCAAATGGCAGTTGCTGGCACCACCGCTAAACACACAATGCCTTGTGGCAAAACTGTGTCTTTCATTGACAGATGAGTGGGGCAAGGAAAGGAAAAAGGGAGGAGGGAACACAAAATGCTGCTATTTGCTCTCTTTTTTGAGGTGGAAAAAAAAGACTTAACCTGAAAGAGGTGTTAGCCTTCTAACCAGTAGTGAAAGGCAGAGCTGCACTCTCTCACACACACACACACACACACACAAATAAAATGGGGTTGTAGCCATTTGTGGAAACATGAGTGTGGGATGGTGTGAAAAATTAAAAGAGGGAACAGTCATTTTATCATCATTACAGCTGGCTAGGGGTAGTAATAAAAATGATATTTTAAGGTATAATAAAAAATAGAAAAGAATCAGCGGAGAGTCAACACAATACAAGTTTCATCTTTACAAATATTTGGTTGCTTGAAACTGCATTGTTGACGCTAAAATTAAAATGCCACATTTAATTTACTGAGAACATGTAGAAAAAAAAACTAAATTAAAATGAAAAAACATGCATGGTTTGTTTTTCCTCTGCTTCTTCCAGAAGCTTTGACTGCACAGTTCCTGGCAGGCACAAGGTTAACAGATTTTATTGGATACAGGCCCTTGAGCCTCAGTCAATACTGCCGGTCAATAGTTCTTATTAATAAATTGATTTCAAAGGATATCTTTTATTCACCTGAATGTAAAAGGTGCAGTTGAAGTGTGCCACTAAGCCAGGCAATGCTATTAATACATGAGCATACTGTACATGGGGCTTTAGTCCTGGTAAATACTTGCAACTTGAGAAATTTAAAATATCTTAGAGGATGAGGGTTGATCATCTACTTTATCAGAATACAGAAAGCCACAGATATACATATATATGTAACGTGGTGCACAGGTCTACTTCAACAAGCCACACACACACACACACACAACATTACATGTTTCACTATCACTTTCACATGACCACAAACAAACACACGTATGAAAGACCGCACACACCGTCAGGCCACCCTATAGATAGATTTATGCATACATATATAATCAGCATCCTATGTTGAAGCCCTGACCCTGCAGGTCTGGAGCAAGGACAGGGAGATGCATCTGAAAAGTCTAAACTGAAAGGCATTAATAATGACCTGTCCAAGCATCAAGCACTGAATCAGAATCAGAATCAGAACCATTTATTGCCATGTATGTTTACACATACAAGGAATTTGTCCTGGCGGGAAGGTGCATACATTTAACATTTAACAATACACATTAACAGTTAACGCAGTGCAATAAATTAGGATGAATGGATGAATGAATATTTACATTGAAACAGTAGCATATCAAAATACCAAAAATAAGATAAAGTGCATGGAATGTGCATGAGTGTAAGTGTTGTGTGAAAGTGGCAAGTGTAATGTTAAAGTGTCAAGTGTATTTAAGTATAAGGCTATGTGCAGGGGAGTGTCCGGTGGGAATTGTCTGGGGGTGACAGAGTCATTAGAGTCAGTGGGGGACCCGGGCTCTGTTAGGGGGACCCGGGCTCTGTTAGGGGGACCCGGGCTCTGTTGATGAGCCCGACTGCAGACGGGAAGAAACTGTTTGTGTGGCGTGAGGTCTTGGTCCTGATGGACCGCATCCTCCTGCCAGAGGGGAGGGACACCAACAGTTTGTGTCCAGGGTGAGAGGGATCAGCTACAATCTTCCTCGCCCGCTTCAGGGTCCTTGAAGCAAACAAGTCCTGGAGGGACGGCAGATTGCGGCCAATCACCCTCTCGGCAGAGCGAATGATGCGCTGCAGCCTGGCCTTGTCCTTGGCAGTGGCTGCAGTGTACCAGACGGTGATGGAGGAGCAGAGGATGGACTCGATGATGGCAGTGTAGAAGTGCACCATCATTGTCTTTGGCAGGTTGAATTTCCTCAGCTGCCTCAGGAAGAACATCCTCTGCTGCGCCTTCTTGGAGATGGAGCTGATGTTTAGCTCCCACTTGAGGTCCTGGGTAATGCTGGAGCCCAGGAAGCGGAAGGACTCCACAGCTTTGACGGGGGAGTCACACAGGGTGAGAGGGGCTGGTGGGGCTGAGATCTTTCTGAAGTCCACAACCATCTCCACTGTCTTCAGAGCGTTGAGCTCCAGGTTGTTTTGGCTGCACCAGGTCACCAGGTGGTCAGTCTCCCACCTGTAGGCGGACTGAGGCAAGGTACAAGACGGTGTGATGGTTGGATGGTGAGATGGATGAGTGAAGGAAAAGGAGGTTTGTAACATGCTAACAATCAGCCAGTTCAACATACTTGAGGAGGAATGACATTATGTGTTGAAGAAATTATGGCCCTGAAGTTAGCACCAACGTCTGCCCATGCTGGGCCAGCTATTCTCATTTTTTTCCTCTGCAGTTTTTGCTCAGCGGCCCCCCAAATATACAAGCATGCCAAACCAAGATGACTAGTACAGCCTCTTTCAATCTTGCTGTAACATAAGCGAGGAATAACACAGCTATCCAGACAGGAACACCGGGTAAATCAGCATCAAGAAGGGCCGATTCAAACTTAAGGAGGCCTACTTTACAGAGGTTAGTGCTGCTACCCAACTCTTCTTCAGGGCCTGCACATGACTACAGAGTGACAGAAGAAGTGAACACTCTTTCTGTCCAATCTCAGTCACAAGGGTCCATTTGCATCTGCTTATTTTACATCCCTTAGTGGCACTTCGGTTTCACACAAGACCCGTGTGTGTTGGACTCATCCCACCCGCCCTCACGCCTGTCCCCCACAAACTGTCTAATAATGACGCAGATGTGTTAACATTGGAGTCGAGGAACACTGCTCCAGCTTCGGTATTTGCAGTGTAAGCCAATAAAACGTATCTAATAAGTCATCCAGCTATTCCACTAATGATTGCAGAACTAGAGTTACAATATGTAACAATCTTGTATGCGCTTCACCACGCCTCAGTCATCGTTAGCATGTGACTTTCCCTTCAGGTCCATGATCCTGTTATGTATGTTGTGTATGCGTTTATTGTTTATTTTTCAATTTGGACTGTATGCCTATATGTCAATGATGGTTTTGTTTCCCAGCGAGGTGAAAAGACAAACACTCCACTGGTGTACACAATACACATTTTTATAATGCAATACAATGTGACACGACAGCATCTGTCGTCCTGCAGGAAACTCTGATTGTAAGGCAGCACAGTAAACATCACAGATATCATGCAGAAAAGCATGCATGGCAGCAGGCCACATACAGCAGATTCTTCACAATATTGCGGTATCCTCTTATCTTGAAAACGAAAAGGCCAGAGAGGATTATATATATTGACGCATACAACGTCTCAGTCCTAATTTGGGGAAACTGAACTAGGCCACACAATGGCACACAGATTCTGCCCCACGAGTGTTGAGTGTGTCTGCATATTCTCTCCCATGTCTGTGTGAAACAGAGACAGTTGTCAAGCCGTGGCCAACTCAGTCACGCTGCCACTGAGCTCCAAACAATGACCTGAATATAATGACAGATGACACATAGGGTGTGTGGATGCAGCACAGGACGGAACCCAAACTCCATCTGTTACGCTGCCATGTTAGAGGAAGATGGACTTTTTTTTTTTTTTTAAATGGAAGCACGCCACACTGGTTAAATCTGTGGGGACACACGCAGCACTTTCCCTTTCAATTAATAAACAATTATCAGTGGATTGTAACGTTGTGGTTGGAATGACAGACTTGAAAAAATACATTTCACATCAGAATCGTTAAAAGCCCTCACAAAGCAATGAGGTGAACACTAAAATGCACTAAATCAAAGTTTGTGGTTGAAGGAGACATGAGCTGCATGCACACGGCGACGAAACACTTTGGAGGTTCCACTATTAGTTCATGAATTGATGAGTTGATGGACAGAATGTATTAACTGTACGTGTCCCAGTGTTTCCAGTTCATCCAAATTGAACATTTGCTAATTTTCCAAGTAGCTGAATTACAGCAAATTGAATACTTTATTCTGACGACGTAACCTTTTGGTTTTAGCGTTTTACACTTTGATCTGTCACATCATAAACTTAAAAATTCATCATAATAATCGATAATGAAGATCACCATACGTGACCATATGCCTAAACATACATACTGGATATGGGGCCTAGCTTCTTAATGTGTCTTTCTATAAAGAGTGTCCAGGAAGAGATCGAGAGTAGACAAAAAATGTGTGTGCACATTCTTGCATTTGTGTAGGTCCTACCCTAAAAGACCTGTCATGAGTGAGGGATTTTAGCCAAATCGGCCAAGATGAGAAGCTTTCCATGGTGAGCACAGCTGCCAGTGCAGGAGGTTGGGAGGGAGGTTAACAGTGGCAGTTTTAAATGTATTTTCTACAACACTTTCCCAATTAAAGGCCCTTTTTACACATAGCACTCTGCTAATAACATAATGGCAAGTAGAATGTCATTGAGTGGTGTAATGTACCTAAATCCTTCACTAGCATTTTTAATGCTTTCATAATTGGAGCCCACTTTGGAACATAGTGGCACACAGGAGGCAGTGGTGGGAAGGCAAAAAGAAATGATTTGTAAAGATGTCCGCGCTGGAAATAATAACTAGCCTTGGTGCTAATGTAGGGCTCTTTGCAAAAGGGGAGAAAAAAACAGGTTGCTAATTGAGTTTGCCTGAAAAAAAGGCATTTAAAACTCATCATTTCATTTTACAGTCCTTTTTGAGGCACATTGTTTTTAGAAAGTGAAAGGGGAACACTCGCAGTGTTTCACATCCATTTGGAGGTTAATGGTCAAGTTTCTGGCTTTTAAATGTGGTAAAAACTACACTGAAAGGATTTTCTTTAATTAATTGCAAAGTGTGATTTTTTTTCTCTCCAAATACTCATGAACTCTTGCCATTCAAAACCTACCTATGCAAGATAAATACCAGTTTTAGTCTTTTTGGCTCGCAATTGAGAGTAATATGATGAGTTTGCCAAAACATTTTTACCTGTATTTAAAGTTATTTTGGAATAATCAACACATAATGCGAGGCTCAATGAGTTCTGAAACGTAGCCAATATAACTTTCTGTTTCGACTTTTGCAACATCTGACTTTTTCCTTCTAATTTCTTTCTCTTCTTCCTTTCCTCACAGGAAAAAAAAGGCTGTTTGGAGTGGACTGCATCTGATTTGTGAGGCCATCCTGAGACTATACATTAGCTTCCACCACAATGACCCCTAGCCCTGTCTAAACACAGACCTTGATGACTCATGGTCGGTGCGCACGCTGCCTGGTTATAGGACTCCGCAGGCTGTGGCCGGGGCGAGGAGAGGACACTGTGCACCAGGATTGAGTGGACTCCACACAGACATTAGGGCCCTCGCTTCTGGCTTGTATTGCATCAATGTCAATGGGCAAAAACATGTCCTCCATCTTCAAAACCACACCCTGAGGGAGGAGAAAAGCACCTGCGGACCCCTTATCTATCAAAAGATAATGGCCAAAGTCAAATCAGTCTTTCTCTGAAAGCACTCAGCTGTTGCGCCACGGCAAGATGTGGCAAGTCGTACAAATTAGCCGAGACAGCGTTACTCGTAGATAAGCTATTGTCCTCAAACAGCATTACATCCCTTTTAGCCTTCCCTGCTTTTTTTCCAGTGGGGAAAAAATGGGAGGTCTCCTGCACAAATGTCCCCTCTATAAAATGAAACGAGGAGATGGGCGCTTCGGGGTGAGGGAGCAGGGAAATCATTTACAGTAGCGTGATGAAGTGTCCGTTTCTCCTGGCAACAAACAACTTAGCAGGTGCCTTAAGAGAAGGAGTTGTCCTATAATCGTAAAAGCTTTTTTGATCATTTAACCCGCACGCCCAATCAATCAGCCGAGGAAGCAGACGCATACACGCGCGAACGACACAGCACATGAGCAAGTATGTTGCACACAAAAGGTTAATCGCTCAGAGAGAAACCGGGGAAGGTCGAAAAATAAGTGGAGAAGATGTATAGTAGGTACATTGGCAGCAAGGTTTCACAGTGACCAGGGCTCTATGTACATCTGTATCTGTTACTATATGTGCAAAATAAAGTATAAATACACTGCTATATTCATTAAAACAAACTTTTTTCCCACCAGTACTTGAGTTGATCCTGCCACAGAACACTGCTCCTCTCCACGGTCCGTGGGTGATTTGTGCTCACGCAAAGTAGCGGAGTGACACTTTCATTAAATACACGTAGGAAGTTTTGACGGATGAGCCCTGATGGCCCTGAGAATGGCACAGAAACCTCACCAGCTGGTAGTGGACCGGGCGCCAACTGCCCATCGAGGCTGGCAGCTTGCTTTAGCGTGCCAGTCGAGACCTGTGTGGGCTCAGCTCATGACCAGTACAACGCCGGAGGGCATCAGCTGCCAAACCTTCACAGTGGGCTCTCAGATGGAGCAACCGAGGCGTTAAATCTAATGAGAAGGATATGAAAGTCATTCAATGGACAGTTTTACGAGAACTAATATAAATGAGCAGTAAAGCAATTCTGCTGTTTGTACCTTTTTTTTCTCTTTTTTTTGATGAAAATGAATCCAAAAAAAAGATTGCCTTGGAAAACCTGTAAATGTTGAAAATGTGGTAAATACTTATCAATTCCTTACAGCTCGAGTCAAAATGAAAAGAATCACATCTCAGTTCATCAATAATGAGTAAAATACCACTTTGAGAGACTTCCTGTGCTTTCTGAAGTGGATTGGAAGTTCACAGACTCTTTCTCCACTCTCCTGTCTCAACAATAAACTATTTTTTATGAAAAACATTTAACTATTCCTGCTAGAAATCCCTGTCTCGAGTAAGTTCCATATAACTCTTGTAACACAGGCTGCCTGTTGCATCGTGGTGAGTCAGAACATTAGTGGGATCTAAAAGATGTACGGTATGATTGGTGGAGTTGAGTCTCTTTTTCTAACATCAAGCAATCAAGGATCGGTCACTTATCTTAAACATGCAAATGTTTTATCATGCATTAGAGATAATTATGAAAGTTCAGCTCTCGTGGCCAGAAGACAGAAAACAGGTGAATTTAAACAGTTTTCATTTCAGGTCATTTTTGAAGAAGAAGCGAGGTACGAAAGGTCCTAATCACCAGAATACTATTTCTAATACACTGAACGTGTTTGGTGGAGTGGTACTACGCCTGAAAGGTCATTTTTTTTCGTTGTTGAACGAACTAGAAAGGGGGGCTAATTATCAAGTAAGGACATAGGCGGATTAAAACTGGATAATTCTTGCAACAGTTTCAATTAAGAGAGCAGGTCGGGTTGTGCTCAAAGGTAACGACCTATTATTGGGCTGACCAATAATACACCTTTCATCAGATAAGAGTAGTTGATAAGGACAAAAATAAGTACTAATGCAAGCATTTAGTTGGCTTTAGATTTTCATAATTTAATGACTTTAGATTTCTAGTACAGAAAGAAGACCTTTTCGACTTTTAAAGGAGCTGCAGACATCCTGCAAACAGATAGACTAACGCTGACACACGCTGGCAGAGATTCCAACTGAACTCCAGCTACACATGGAAAAGACAGACAGATCAAGAATATCGAGGCGACGGGCGGGGGGGCGATGGAGAGCAGCAGAGAAAAACCGAGAGACATAGAGAAAGAGAATGGGAGATCCAGAGACTTGTCAGTCATGGCAACGAACACTGACAAGCCAACTCTGTGGATAATGTTTCTGTCACTGAGCGCTCTAATCACAGTGTTCTTAGTCAAAACCAATCCCCTCGTATCTGTACACTTGCAAAGTGCCGGGATGTTTGTAGCAAACAGCTGAAAGAAGCGCACAAAGAGAGGGCGTCAAGGCACGCAGACCCACTCACATCTCCACCATTGTCACCCGCTGTGAGCAGCACATGGGGTAGAAAACGCCGGGGAAGAGGAGCGGAGAGGCGGAGAAGAGGTAGAGAGTGTGCACCGAAGAGAATGGAGGAAAGGGAACGAGAAAGATAGCAGTTTTTAAAACACGCCCGGCCAGGTAGTGCCTGTCAGAACACATTGCCATCGTCTAATTGGGTCATTTTTGATACCCCCCCCCCCTCAACCGCACGGTGCCAGCGTATTGATGGGGAGGTGTCAGGGTGCCAAGAGCCTGCGAGGCCTCGCTGGCACCGAATCAAAGCAGGCACACACGCTGCCCGCAGACAATCTGGCAAGCCCGAGCACACACAGGCGCAAGAACATCCAAAAACATGGCCCCACAGCTCCCGCCCGTACCACCGGGGCGTAATTGGTACATGGGCATTCCGGCGTGTTTTCAAAGGAGGGAACTTAATCCACATGTGTACTATGAAATTGGCTATTTTATACCCTTCCTCCCCCCTTCCCCGTTCACACTCTCTCCCTTCTTGCCCTCCCCCAGTTTGCAACCCTACCAGCGATTTAGCACTCCGAATACGTCTTGTTTCTCTCACATCCGCTCCGTCAACTATCAGCTGCCACTCTATCTCTCTCTCTCGGAAATCGCCCCGGGATTGACCACGACGTCTCAGGCTGTGAAGGCGGACAAGGATGCCTAATCTTTACTCGGTGCTCAGCTTGACAAGATTTCTCTCGTTGGAGTTTGTTCGCGGTTGTGTCCCCGCCTGTGTGTGTGTGTGTGCGTGTTGGTATGCTTGTCTGTACTGTAAGCATGCGGATCTGCAGAGCCGAAAACAAATTTGATTTGTTCGTCATGTGCTTGCACATAAAGCTGGAGTTTGGGTTTTAAGGGCGTGGGTTGTGGATTGATGCTTACAGTTGGATGTGGGTGAGCCAAGACGAGCACATCCCACTCCTCTACTGAGACGAAGAATCTCTAAATCTAAACACTAACATCCTCTCATGTGTGTCTTGTGTCTGTACATTCCGACGTTGAAGAACACTGTCGCATCTCCTCTTCCTTTGTGTGGTGGAGTGTGCCTTCCAGCCAGCCTGGCACTGACTGGCACATGGAGTAAACCGACTCCAGCTGCTTTCTGACCGAGGGGAACTTGTTTAATTAACCGCGCTCTGGTTCCAATGAAAGGGTTGGTTTCGCCCCCAGCTGTTGACCAGTCTGTGGCACCCCGGAGGCCCTGATGGGGACTGGCATATCACCCCTGGTCCGGTCCGATCCATGTTTCCCAGACAAAGATGGACTCTGCCTGTCATGCCAGGATGTATCACGTCTGAGCCCTCCTTCATAAATTAAACATGAGATCTGGAGGAGTTCTTTTAAAAAAGGAAAAAGACCCAGAGGATGTTTCTCTGCTCAGATTCACCCACGCTGCTTTTCTTTCCTTTTTTTTCTCTCTATGACTCGGACTCACTCAGACATGGAAAAAAGGAAGAATGGGGAGAGGGTATAAACAGGTGCAGAGGTGAATTAGAAAACAGTGCCCTCAAAGACTTTCTCAAGTGTGTATTTGTGAGTACTTGTGTGTGGGCAACCCATGGTGGCCTGAAAGAGCGCTTCAAAGAGCCTTCTGATGGTTGTCTGGCCGTTTCCATGTGCTTTTGGGGACTCACTCATATGTGGGAAATGAACTCAGCTTTTGAGCATTACTCATCCTGTGTTAAGACCATATCGTTGGTGCAGGTGGAGTGCTACATATAAAGTTTCACCTTGAAAATATGTGGGTCTTTTCTTTTTTTTCTTCTTTTTTATCGCATATGGTAAAAGCAAATATGCTCTGACTGTCCTATGAATATCAGCATTCACTATTATTACATTTGGAATACAAGTTGAACTCACAATTTCAAAGTATAATAAACACAATTTTTAAAGTAGATCATTTCAACTGCTACTTCGCCATTAAAGCTATCGTATTTTTAAACACAGAGCACTGCAGCATTGTGCACGCTCAAGATTGACCCTCGTGGGTAAATATATGCAGACGCATGTAAACACCACTTCAACAACACCGTCTCAATATCGTGACCATAATATAACCCCAGCCCCCACCTCGCAGTCTTACTACAGCCATGAATCACGAGGCCAGGGCACCACCGAAGCCATCAGGCACTAGTTTGTGTTTGCCTGCGTTTCTCTTGGTCTGATTCAATTAAGAAGCCAACACTTACATAGTAATTTGGGTCGGCATGAGATGGACCAAAAGGCCTAAAAATACTCACTTAAAAACACGTCTAACTTATTACAAACTAAAGGCAGTGTTGTTATTCACCCAGTCACATGTTATAATTTGTGAAATAAAAAACTGTGATATTTTCTAATGATTTGTCCTCATTATTTCCACTTAGTTCCGTGACTCCTAAAGTGGTGAATCTCAACAGTGCTAATTGTTCTGTCAGTGCGTTTCCACTCTCATCCTAAATAAATCAGGCTTTGCAAGACAAGTCGAATGCCAAAGTGACATTCTGAGAGGTAACATCACCACCCAGCCACTGTGGAAGTCTCTCGAAATCTAGAGAGAGCTGCCAAGAGAGCTAATTTCACCAGTGTCTGGATGACAAGTCGTACCCTCACCAAGCACAATTGTCACCTTTACACCTTTACAAGTTGTCATGTGTCTTGTGTCCTGGATGCCCTGATAATGCTCACTGGAAGGGTGTCATGTCATCCCCTCAACAAATCATGTGTGAACACAGCAAACAGGCAAAGCCTATTAACACCCAAGAGCAAATGGAAGCAGGTCTCAGTTTATATGTATGTAAATTTATATATATTATATATATCTCTATGATTTTAGTTTGTCTTACATCCACACAACTCCCACAAGAGCTCTGTGATTTAAAAGATCTATGAATCAAAGCTGGATTAGCTTTTTCTGCTCCACTCTATTGCCAAACTCATGCAGCCTCCAACCCTCACCCCCTATCCACCTCCCCGTGTCATTTTTTTTTTCCCTGTGAGTCCAAGGCAGAGTCCACGGGAGCCCCATTTGCTGTGACATATGGCGAACAAGGCAGGCACTGCGAGCGAGCGGCCCTGTCTGGAGCTGTGACTTAGTATCGTCCCTCAGTGCCTCTGGCAGCACAGGGACAGAGGGATGAAGGGGATGGAGGAAGAGAGAGAGGGGGTAGAGAGACAGAGGGAGGGTGGGAGTTGGGGCAGAGAGGATGGGGATGGGGGGGATTCATGCAGGAGTTTTTGCCCTGGAGACACACTGGCAGTCCTAAGATTAGAGGGGTAATCAATCTCAGCGTGGAGCCGGCCAATCCCACCGCCCCACGGCCTGGCAACCTGGCCTCCTCAGGTGGGGGCAGGGCTGCGGGGAGCAAAGGAACACTGACAGGAGGGATGGAGAGGAGAGAGAGAGAGAGAGAGATGAGGGGAAAGAATATGCTTTATTAAGAGTCATTTGTCCTTTAACAAGCCTTGGTGCTGGACAGGTGATGAAGCATAGCACCACAAACACATATGATTACTGTCATCGTTGTTTACTGGCTTAGCTGCCTCTGTCACCTCTCCAGGGAAACCTTGTTTTGGGTGCTCCTTACACACACACACACACACACACACCCTGAGCGGTGCAGCAACTATCTTGGTCATAGTTAGACTGTGCTGATGTCACAGTCAGCATCTGTATTAGTCCAATTCTAGTAAAAAAACAAACAAACAAACACTGGAGCCGTTATCAGAAAAATATATAAAGTTGAAAATAAGATACAAACTTTTTAAAAATTTCCACTTAAACATCATCTAATTTTTTTCTATAGGCACACTTTAGACAAAGAAATGCATCGAGAAGTCGCAACTTGTCACGCGTTAACGACAGTAGCCGCCGTAGCTGTCAGTATGTCAGCTATGGTATTTCATGCTAAAGAAAGGGGGGAAGCACAGCGACACACTGTCAAGAGTGCAACACGAGCGTGTTAAGGGACGCAATCAGTGTCGCCTGGCTTTAACACCAAAGACCTGATGAAATACTTGCAGAAGTATCATGCAAAGGAATATGATTAGGTTTGATGTGCTTTCCATTGTTCCCTTAAAAACCTCTGGATGGTAAAACACATTGTGGAACTTTTTGTGGTGGACGACCAGTCACATTTCCTGGTAGAAAATTGAGGACAAAATATAAAAACTGAAACGTGGAAAAAATGTGTGACACAACAGAATATTTACTTAAGCACTGGTCCTAAACAGACTAATCAGTTTCCAATTAAGAACAAAAATATTCTAAATATTATCTTGTATATATTTTATATGAATATGCATTTGCTTCTGGATTGTCACATATTCACCGATTTTAAGCAAACTGTAAGTAAATAATTACATAACAACTAAACAAAATATGAAGAAATATGTATTGAATTAGTATTGGTATCCACATATCCATACTTGATGTCGTATGTGTAAACAGAAACACAGTATTGAGCAATAGTTAAATCATAAGTACGGGGACAGAATCAGCCTGCAGTCACAGTGAGCTATATACTGAACAGATCAGTTAAATTGTATTTAATATATCATTATAGTATTTAATGTGTGATCAAGGAGAGGGGTTTTAAGTCCATATAGGATAGCCTAAGTCACACTGGATTAGCTTGAATTACTTACTAATACCATCAATGTCTCCGCTCTTCAATTACTGTCCTCAATACATCCTGAAAATATGATATGAACTAGAGAAAGATATGAAATATAACACACTAAGGAGGAGAATGCTAAAGGTAAAAAAAATAGAAGATAATATAAAATAAAAAGGAAGGAAACATCCTCACGAGGCCTTTTACAGATAAATGAAATACTTAGACCCAACTCCCCAGTGGGCGATACCATTTTATTTTATTTCTAGAGAAATAATTAGAGTTTTTTTTTTTTCTCTTGCAAAGTGTCTGTTTTTTGTCTTTAATCTTTAATCAGTGCGGAGCAGCTTTGTGCTAAGATGTAATATTCTGTGGTTATTCAGAGTTGCATTGCATTATGAGGATGCAAGCGTCATGTATCAACCAGTGTAAATGCCTCACCGCTGGAAAGCTATATCAAACTAATGCACTATATATATATATATATATATACCTGCTTTGTTACATATATATGCTGCTTTGTTACATATATATGTAACAAAGCAGGTAGTCCTGAAGTTGGAAAGCTTCTTTTAATTGGGCCAAGAGGTCTGAACTAAGTCCCATCTGTGGTGTGGTAGGGACGTAATTATAAGCAAACATGGCTACCTATCGATACACCACAAAACCGCAGCGAGGAAGAGGGTTAAGAATAATCTTGATGCCCCGCGGGTCATCGCACACTGTAAACAACATGGATTTATCCAAAAACAAGACAGAGAAGAAACCAAACATAACAAGTTGTATGAAATCAATATGAGCCAAAGCAAGAATCAAAGCTGGAATAAGGGAAATCAGGCTAAATTGGACTTTTTGTTGTGCTTGGTCAAATATAGCGCAGATATATGAACCTCGGGAGAGAACGGCAATAACAGAGTAATACTTAAGTCGAGATATCTAGACAAAGTCAATTCAGGTCCTTATGACCCTACACAGTGGACGACGGCACATGTTTGAGGCACACTCTCAGGCCGCTCTTATGAGCCCAAAAAGCCATTCTAAGGGGGAGATGGACGCGAGTGCTAAGCCAAGGGGGCGAGGGAGGCACTCAATGCCTCAGCGCGTTGTTCGTCTGTGGTCCACAACATCTCGGGCTAGCTGCTCGGCTCATCTGTGATCTGCGCTTGGAGGCACTTGCATTAATTGAGCTCGTAATTGAATAGTTGTCTTCATTAGTTCCAGTCCCCTGCTCGCGAGTCTCCGTTACGGATTATTGGGGAAATGTTTGCGCTAACATCCTCTCGGAGAGCTTATATACAGGAGGACATGGTCGTCCTTCAGCGCTCACCGCTGAGTCCTTATGTCACTCGATGAGGAACAACTGTCACTCATGGCTGACCGGTGACACAATGTGTGTTCCCGTAGCAACCATGGCTTTTCAGAGACACCGGCGAGACACAAAAACGAGGAAGCGGCTCGCTGAATGGAAACAATCGACGAAAGTCATTAATATTCTTGTGGAGATTCAGGCTGTGGCACAAAAGCTTAACCTGCAGGAAGGCTCTTCCAGCAGACGCAATTGATCTCATCATCAAATCGCAAAAAAATAATTCACAAGACTTCCGAGTTAAGGCTTCACGTTTGTGATATGAATTCAACACGTTATGCTCATACAGCTTAGAGAGGCATGGAGAATTATCTAGATACCTTGGAGGCACGGGCCGAGTTCTGGAGAGAAAACTCCATCCCGTTTGATTGAGAAGGGAGGGAAAAAAATCAGGTACACAAATAAACAGCATGCATAGAGACAGGCCAGACATCAGCACTGTGATGTGCTTGGGGTCGTGCAGCATGGTAGAGAAGATAAAGGGAAATTAAAGGAAAGGTCCCTGACCCTCTCCGATAGCTCTAAATGCCTTGCAATTTTCCACAGGAGACGAAAATCCTCCTCCACAAATGAAGGGCTGCGTCTGACCTCTTCCAAGAGCGCAGGAAGTTTAAGAGAGGTTGACAAAAAAAAAAAATAGGAAAGACTCAAAGAGAGGTGAAATGGTAATTTGACTTGCAAACAGACATTTCTAACCCCTTTAAGGTGCATTTTAATAAATCTTCGGCAATTTGCATCTCCCGCGCCCAGCCAATTATTATGGCATGCGTCAGATTGAGGCAACATCTATAGAAAGTGTGACACTGTCAAACGAGCAAACAAAATGAAGCCTTAAAAAGCTGGCGTCACAGCAAGCAGGCCCGGCTCTCACGCAAGGACTTACGGACAGTTGTTCCCTCATTAGAGCATCATTTGGCAATAATTATCTTTAAGTGCTCTCAGTCGTCTTGGAGAGGTGAAACAAACTGTGCAGAGCTCCAAGAGGAAGCATGACGGGTTGCTAGAAAGAGCCACAAAAGTGCTCGTCAGAGCAAGTCCACACCCGGCACTGAATGACATATTAAACAAATGTAATCAAATTAAATTTAGGTGCAATTTCGGTAGGAGTGGGGCTGGTGATCAAGCCACACTTTAAATATCTTCCACACTCTGCCACAGACACCTCACATATGTCTTACCTTGGAGCACAGACACCTTTCTCCTCTCACCACAACGGATTTGCCCATTTCCAGGAACCTAACAGCTTCACAAATAGGAAGTGACTCCGCCGCCCTGGAACAAACAATGCCCGAAAGCATCAAAAATGTATTTTATATGAATATTCAACAAGGGAGCATAAGAACCTGAATTCCTCATTTTCACCTTCCTTCCTTTCCAACATTGCAGCTTTTTCTTTAACTGCATAATTAATGTGTGAACAGCAACGTGTGAATTTGTTTGTGTGGCAAAATAAAGAATGGTGGGAATTTATAAAAAGAACACAGCTCCATTCCTTTGGAAAAACATTAGGCTAATCAGAGAAGTAGGAGGTGAATTTTACAGGAGGTGGAAATTACAGGATAGATGTGTCTATATGTAATTCCTTATCCTTTATTCAGTTATAATTGTAGAAAACTACAAACGTGCTGCTTCCTTCTCTGATTGGTGGCGTAAAGTAGCTGTGATTTTGTCCAATTATTTATATATTTTGTAAAAACGCATTTAAATGCATTCTTTCTTCCAAACAATAGCTTTACTTTTTATATCATTGGGATAAATAAAGATAGAAACTGAATGTGTAGTAAATGCCCCCGTCCCTTATTTTGTCAGGCTCGGCACGTAGAGTGTGACGTAGGCTCGGCAAGACACACACACACACACACACACACACACACACACACACACACACACACACTGTGTCCACCCACCAACATTATCTCCCCTGCTTGTTAATGGGGACAGCTCACACAAACGCCCTAGCAGAAGTGAAAAATCTCCAGCCCCTTGCTCAGATTTGTTCCCCTGACATCAATCGTTGATCCTGTAATTTTCGTCCCACCTTTCGGGGGTTTCGCCCCAGTGTGTGCTTTTAAAATGTATGTGTGCCATTTGCCTTCGAGTATACAACTGGGTATACAGACATAAAAACAGAAGAGGAAAACGGGTGGTAGTGAGGGGTTTTGCAAGCTAAAGGGATTTTTTTTTTTTCAAAGGTACACAGATACCCCGAGGAATAGATTTACTGGCCTAGAATCGTCTGTCAAGATGTGATACATTCAGAAGTTTTGCAGAGATGAATCTAGACAAATTAATGCATTTGTGATTCCTTCCTATATATATGTGTGTGTGTGTGTGTGTGTGTGTGTGTGTGTGTGTGTGTGTGTGTGTGTGTGTGTGTGTGTGTGTGTGTGTGTGTGTGTGTGTGTGTGTGTGTGTGTGTGTGGCTGTAGGAGGGGAGGAGAGAACGAGAGGGAGTTAGTATGCTGAAGGTAAGTCAGTGGGCCGGGAGGTAAGTAGTAGACAGAGCGGAGTAATCAGGCTGCCCACAGCCCAGTGGCACAGATATCACACACACACAGAGACACTCACACACACACACACACACACACAGCTCTCCAATCGTTCATTTTCCTAATGATCCGCAGAGCAGCAGGAGGCAGGAAGCCATGTTGACTGGGAGACCTCTGCCTTAACCCTAACTCAGAGCAGCATCGCTAATGATACTGTGTCAGTCGTACTCTGTTGAGTGTTTGTCAGTTTGTAAACTTTTGTTATTTGAAACACAAGCTGAAACTTTACAGAGCAAACTACTTTTAGCTCAAAGTCAGAAAAGGAAAATTCACTTCTGTCCATTTGGCTTTTGCAAACAGTCTTTTCATTCGGAATATACGACGTCCATCTTAACATGTTGAGTGTGCACTAATGTACCATACCACCAATTAATAGCCCGTTAACCGTGGCACACAGGAGCTCCCAGTATGTCTAACACCACATATCCCCTGTGACCCTCACTCCCACTCTCTCGCTTCTCTCACGTCATTTCTGCTGACCACAAATTCTCTGTAAATATTTCTAGAAAAAAAACTTTCACCAACGTGTTTAGGCAAATATCAGGACGGCCGCGGAGGCGAGGTGGCCCTGGGTGGCCATTAGGATGCAGCAGGCAGCGTTTCCATGCAGACACCATCTCCACATGGAAAGGTCACCTCCCTCCCTTCGCGGGTAAATACGCAGGCGTATACAAATGCGGTTGCGTGCTGAAATGGCTCACCTTAAGAAGGCATTAGGCTCTCTTCCACTGAACTTTACATCCCTCTCTTCCATTATCTTAACCAATGGCATTTCAACCTCTTCTAAAGTAGTGGATTGCTCCCAAACTACGCAAAGCCATTAAGTCTGCGTCTTCAAAAGCCAAGAGGGGATTTTATTTAGGTGAATTGAAGAACAAAATCGAAATGGTTTATGGTACAAGGATTTTATGAATGTCAATGTTGTATGTTTTCCACTGTAATAAGTAGACAGTCTAAATTTGAACACATCAAATGTCTATTGAAGTACACAGTGTCTGCTAAGCTGTCTGTTGTCATCATTATGAAACAGCAGAGCAATAGGGAGTGACGCTGATTGAACAACAGTTCATCCTGTTTGACTTGAGATGTGACTCAGTGCTGCTCCGTGTGCCTTTCCCCCCTTTGAGTCCGGTGTGCTGTAGGTTCACTATGAGGCCCTTAGCACCCAACCTGCCTACCGGGCCCTGCGAGCCTAACTGCTGTCAAGTCGCATCGAGCCAGGAGACTAACCCATGCTGTCAGTGCCCCGCGTCCACTACCAACACACCTGAGCTGGGGCACGCCTTCTACTCCAGCCGCAGGCATAGCGGGCCTTGAGTCACTGTGTAGAGGTGGAGGAGGGTTAGGTCATACTAAAGGAAGCTTTGTTTTAGAAATAATGGCTTGATGATGAATGATGATAGAAATTATAGAATGTTCTCCTCCGATTCTTATGTATTTCTGACTCTCTCTTATTGTTTTTGTCCTATATCAAATGCTAGATCCTGTTAGTTCACTTCTTCAGTTACATCTACTTATATTTATTCTATTCATACCACGCTCATGGGACTGTAACTGGATTTTTGTTCATACTTCTAGTACTTCTTTTAAACTGATTTTAATTTTTTTTTACCTTGAATTTCTTATTCCTGTGTGTTTGTCTTCTACTTTCCTCCATTGTCTCCCTTTTCCCCCCTTTTGTTGCTGGTCTTTTCATATTTCCCTTTTGTTGTCTCAACCTCGCCGTCTCTTCCCGTCCCGGGGGACGGCCATCTTTCCCCTGGCACCAGATCCCAGTGGACGCACGGGAGCCCCGCCGCCGCGCTAGCAGCTCGGCAGTTAGCTCCTCGTGCTGTGCCGAGGCTCGTTTCCGTGGTGCACACCCTCCCAAAGGGAATTCCCACCAGAGACAATGGGCAGCTTACCAGGGTAAACAACAGCCTCCTCCTTGCCAGCCTGCCACAAAGGCACAGACAGCGAAAGGGGAAGAAGAAGTGCAAATATAGTACAATACTGCGTGGTAGCAGAAAAACCAACCACAATGCACGGAGCCAAGTCAGACGCATCCCTCTCAGTGCTTTAGACATTTAGAATCAATGGCAACACAATCACACTCACAATATGTAATTGTGGCTCCAGCTGCCTCTTTGATTTAGTCAAACAATTGCTTTAGTTTGCGGGGAAAAATCCATAAGAACTAATTTTCAGTATCGCCAATGGGAAGGGAAAAAAAGTCTCATCAAGAAAATGCAATGAATCAGGGTGCAGTTGGACTCCAAGTGCGGTGAAAAAAGTGAGCCTGTCTGATGTCACGATTATGTCAATGCGTTTGTGAGAGAGGCTGATATGAAAGGATGGTTTTGTCTTGAAATTCATATCCACTTACTGCCTGGGCAGGGCTGTATACCTCTCCAAGTAATGGGTGTTTACAATATAAAAGAAGAGGAAAAATAGCCACTTTTCTTTGCTCAGACATGAAATCCTCTTATGAAATTAGGCTGATAAAAGGGCCTTGTGACGTCGGACATTTTTCCAACCTTGCCTGTGAGCATTATTAATGGCATCCTTGTGGCATGTCATCTTTCTGCATCTCCAACTCCAGCTCCGTACACCAACGAGCAGAGGGCTGGGCCCGCTCTGCGCTTTGCCAGAACAACAGTGGAGTCACCATGCAGCCCCGTTAAGCTCCCCGAAGCAGGTGCAACCCGGGAAGAGCCACAAAACACACTTTGCTGTGTGCATAATGGCCAAGGGTTAATTTTTGTTGGTAGCCTTCAGAGGGGGAAGAGTGGAAAAAAATGAAGCGGCGATGGAACAAATAGCAGCGTCGGGAGAGACGTGTGGCCTTCGCTTAAACAGAGCCATAAATCAGCAGACTGACATGGAGAGAGGGAGGGAGAGCGAGAGAGAGACAGAGGAAGAGAGCGGGAGACGGAGCAAAACCAAAAGTGAGACGACAACAGCATAACATTACCAATGTTTAGCCCCAACATCCTACGGGATGAACTCTTCTTATGACTTGTATACTTCTTTTATACTGTATAAATGTGCTCTCTGTTCTTCCATGTTCTTAAGACAGCATATCTCACTTTATAGTTCCCACTCCTGTGAGGTCATGTGTGATTGTAACCCCTCATTCGTGAGACAATGTTGACCCTCTACCCTTTACCTTTATTTATTCAAACATATAGCTGCAGCATTGTGTTTGAGACGCTCATGGGACATTTTCTTTCTACAGAGGAGAGAAGCAGAACAAAAACTGCTAATGGTTAAATCAAAGAAAGACCCTCGTACATGTGTACCTATATTATATTGATATTATTCACATCAAAAAAATCATGCAAAAAACATTGCATGGGCGCTTAAATGTGAATGCGTCTGCATGCACAAGTGTGTGTGCATGTTCATACAAAACGTGGCTGTGAAGTCCAGCATCTGCCTCCACACAGGCGAGGATTAACAAGCCTCTTTGGAGTTGCAAAGCGGAATGGGGTGAAAATGCATGGGGATTACATATAGCGAGCATCATCTTGCAGTTATGCTTTTAATGAAGTCCTGTGTGTTTAAACCTGCATGTGTGAAAGGGCCCACATTGCTTAAGGCTCCAGCTTGGCAGGCCACGTGGCTTGCCAAATCGCTAATACATTCAGAGTTTGTCCGTAAACCCAGGTAGGGGCAGAATCTCGGAGATATCTTATGCGCGGCCGTGTGTGTTCAAGCTGCGACCCACCCTGTGTCACTCATTTTGTCCTGACTTGTGAGGGATTACCGCAGTGTGGGCTTGTGCTGAGGTGGCAAAATACAAAGGGAAAAGGAAAGGAGAGGAAGCTATACCAGGCTGAACGTGTCTGTGCTTTACATACAGGCCGAGTCTCCAGGAAACCTGTAGCGGCATGTTGGACCCAGCTGAGGGAGACGTTAATGTATGTCATCCATTGCCATCGGAGTGTATAGAGAGACAAGAATGGAGAGATGGAGCACAGGTTTTTGAGAAATGACATAGTAGATCTGGTTTAGGTAAAGCTGGATAAATCAAATAGGGTAGCCAAGGGTTTTCCAACTGCATGCTTTGAAAGTGAGCCTAATAGCGCCTTTTGCAACCACAGAGTAACAGGAAAAAAGGAGATTTGGCGCGTTTGTGTGATATAGTGTAGCAAAGCATGCAATTGCCCCCTGGATTTCCACAGTTAGGCGCAAAGTATGTGCAAATTATTTCATTCACCTGACACCAAAGAACAGCGGTGGCCTGGCACTTTCAGAGAAAATTAAATTAAGCGCCGAGAAAATGTTCGCGAAAAAACTTGGAGGATATAGAATGGATTTATGGCTTTAAATCTGATGGAGCTTGATACTAATGCGGTATAAATCCTCGCCTTTCATTATAGTATTATATGAAATGCATTGGAATGGAGCGATGGATCCTATTTGACATTCCGTTACCGGAGCAGTTGTGCGCAGCTTCACACTTAAGCCCTTTAAAGCTAATACATAAATGTAACATTACATATAGCCGCAGCTCTCAACAGCAGTTTTTTTTTTCTACCTCTTCTGACTGAATCAGCAAACACGTGAGATGATTCTCCCAAATGGTTTAATTACTCAAACAGATTGAGGAGCGTAATGATGTTTTGCCTCTCCAATGGCAACAATGCTGCTAATCGGCTCAGCTATTATTCTGACAATGAAAATGAATCATAAGATGCTTGTTCCTTTTTACAATATGTTAATGTCGCACACTGTAATCGACTGGGCTCACGGAACGATTTGGAGGCAAGAACTGTGCATTTCACAGAATGTGCATGTGACATCAAGACCACAGACAGGGTATTACATTTTGTCTTTAATTTAAAGAGCTTCAGTTTTTGGAAGGAGCTGGAGAGACTATTCTCTTTCTTTCTTACTTGTAGCAAGCAGATGTATCCACACACACAGACACACACAGTCTGACCTACATGCTCTAAATTATGTACAGAAAAAAAATGAAAATATCGATTATAAAACAGTTTTTTTTTGGACCGGCTTTCAACAGACAAATAAGACATCACTTCAAGATGAACACAAAGAGGGTTTCCAGATGTATCTTTCTTTTCTTTACAGCGCAGGTCATCATTGATGCATCCGATTCCCATCTAGTCCACGGTGGGCCACTGAAGGAGGACTGGGCCCTTTCAGGTGGTGGGTGTCGAGATGGGGTCCATTTGGTCCGGTGTCATTTGGTGAGGGGGGACGGCGCAGATGCATTGTGCCCTATGGCGTGGCTGTGGCGGCAGCACGTATGGGCCCCATTGTGCTGCGATTATGTAGGACGAGCACGCCGCCTGCTAATCCGCCTGTGGGAGGGTGCATGCCTGTGAATTATTGCACTTTGGGAGAGAGAAAAAAAAAAGACGGGAGATGAGGAGCACAGGAAGAAGAGGAGGAGGAAGAGGAGGAGGAGCGAGAGACAGAGAGAGAGAAGCCCCCTTGGCTGTGATTATGAAATGGTCTGTCACAGATTAAGGCTACAGGGATGCAGGCAGAGATGAGCCAGAGCCTCCCACAGACACTCTGGCTAGTCAGGCTGCTTCATTGAGCTTACCTGAGGTTATACACGCCTCGCATCCATCGATGGATGTACGGCGCACACACATACGCACACGCATGCTGGGGAAAGAGAGGGAGGAAGGGAAGGCAGGAGAAAATGAGAGGGAGGGAGCGATCGAGAACGAGAGGAGAAAGCGTGAAAACAAACATGCTCCAAATAGGCTTGCGATTGAAAGAGAAGGGAAGAAAGAGGAAGAGAGGGAGAGAGAACTGTGCCCAAGGAAAAACACAAGAAAATAAAAGGGAAACGGGAGAGAGGGAGCTTGAGAAGCCTGGCAGCCATAAAAGCCAGTGACTAAAATAAGGCCTGTGTGGCTATTGTCTGTTTCCAGGAGGGCTTTGGTGATAAAAAAGAAAAGAAAAAAAAGCCCACGCTATTTGTCTTTCTCTTGCCTTGCCATCCTCGAGAGCATAGATACCTGGAGATGTTTTTTTTAAAACAAGAGATGGAGGAGAGAGTATGTCAGGAGTGAGTTCACAAAGTGAAGGACTGGGTGTCTTTTGCAGGTTTGTATAATTATACCGGGAGTCTTTAACCTAAGTATCTATTATTTTCACGCCTGGCAGCTTCAGAGGTGCAGCGTTGTGAAAAGGGTAAGAAATACTCAACTCTTCACTGATTGATTGACAACTACAGCCTGCTCAGTTCCGTCCAATCACACGCTCCACTGTCAGGTTGATTCTTCCCCCGGCTTCAAGAGGGGAAGAAAAGCCGCTGCCAGAGTTTGATACGGCAGAAACATCCGCCTTTGATTGGCAGGCCGGCCCTCTTTCAGGACAGACGGAGCCAATCAGCTTAATTAGCCCGATAGTATTTCCAGGTTTTGTATCTACAAGGCTGGGATTTGTGAGTCAGGATTTAAGTTTCAGCCTTTTGTTTAAGGACTCACTGGGGCTTGCAAGTCTCCTTCACTGTAAGTCAGACAGGAAGTAGATATGCATAAGACAAGCATTGGTTGGAGTTTCATACAGGTGTAGGCAGCTGTTTTTTTTTCTTTTCTTCCTCCAAGTGTGGTGGTAAGTCGGGAAGAATGGAGAGCAGAAAACTTATCGGAGGGCCATGTTGCCCTGAATAGATAATGTGTGAAGTTTGATACTGAAGGCGTCTGTATGGTTAAAATGAAGCGCTTGTCAGATCATCGGACAGCCGCTGAAACTCTTTCCCCCTCATCTTTCAGACATCGGAAATGTGGGGGCTTCGTCCGACAATTTATGGATTTCTTCAGAAATCCGACAAGCACAACCGTTCCTGCACAGTGTTTGGTCGGGCCGCATGTGTGCTCCATATTTGCACGATCATCACATCTCATAGCTTCCTATGAATGCGTTCCCATCCACCGTTGTTTACGCATATTTTCAGCGTACACATAAGAATCTAAAAAGTCTAGATATCAGAAAAAGGGTTTTACGTGTGTCTAAGTGGGAAAGCCGATGTATCAAAAGAAATAAAAGCAAAATGTGACAAAGGAAACTGAGGGGAGAGTTGAGTTCCTCACATTAATACATTAAACAAACATTAAAAAGACAGTCATCGGGTTGGGGCTTCTTCTTCTGCAGTAGCTTAACGCTACCAGCTGATCATTTCAATGTCTCCAACTCCTCATATTTGCATCACAGTAGTGGATGAAAACATACATTAATTTGCATTTCAGATTTTTTTTTCTGAAAGATTTGGTTAAAATTAGCATGACAACCTGTTTCATGATGGCATATTGTTATCCTCCGTGTGTTCTCCCAGTGAATGAGGCCATTCAGAGTGTCTATTTAGCAATCCCACTTTGAGTGTAAGACTTTGTCCCATCCCAGCATCATCAATTTAATAAAAACAGGAGTACTGTATGTTTTGATCAGGTAACCTTGAAAAGTAAAAACCCACTGTTAATATTTCTATAATAACATGGTCGATGTCTCTTATGGGGATGTAGGAGAAGCAAAACATGAATTTGCATATTCAGAGTGTATTTATTAGTACTCCCAAAGAGTCTGCTGTGTACCGGCTTTGTATAGAGAATCAAGGACAACAACCATGTGACCCTATTGTGACCATACTGCTACTTACATGCTACTCCTTACCCATCGGACCACATTAGATGAGAGAGGATAACCCTTTAAAAGTGGTGAGTTATTACAACATCTCAGCCTGACACGCCTGTGACAACCCGAGCTGATGCCAGATAATTGCCCTCATGCTCGCCACTTAATGAACATAATTACCACATTCTTCGGTGTTCACCCGGTGATTAATTGTTACAACATTTCTTTGTTGAGTTCCCGACAAATTACCCCCACGTACCACCGTTGCCATTTTCACATCAGGCAATCATAAAGTACGCAAGCAGGCACTCATAAAGGCAGCCCAGAGCCACTTGAGAGCCATGTTGGGATTATTGAAGGAGGCAGAGGAAGTTAAGGACTCACCAATCAGTCAATTATAATCATTGGGGAAAGGTTTCTGAAGCCGTCATTCCTCCAGGAGAGGAGAAGAGGGGATCTCATGAGAGCTGTATCCGGCGTGTCCGTGAGCTGTGCACACACACACGCACACACACGCACGCACAAACACAAACACTCACAAATAATATGAAAAGAAGGAACTGAAAAACTACAAATGACTCAGAAATCATTGGCGCGCACGGAAAAAATCTCTTTGAGCTCCGTGACACCTGTGAACTTAAACGAAAAACATGTCCATACACGTCAAACGGAACGGAAGTTCTAATCCGAGTCTTGAGCTCGTGTTTGGGGGCAATTAGCTCGGGCATATTTCACAGACGACCTAATTGAGAAGCTGTCACCAAGTTAAGCAAGGCTCGTCCTAAGAGCGTTTGCTTAATAAGCCATGGCCTAATGCAATAAGGTACCTATTCCCAATCAGCCATGACAAAGTCTAATTTATGCCAGGCCAAATGAGCAAGACGAGGGGGAGTCAGGGGGGCAGAGTAATGATCGTGACCGGTGGAAAGTCTGATTTAAAAAGAGTTTGGAGAGACGAGAGCCGTCCCACCCGAAACACAGTGAGTGAGACGAAGTGCGCGTTCAGCGCGGCCTCCTGCTGAGGGGAGCGTGCGCCGTGTATTTTGGGCCGCGCGCCTCCACTCACTTGTCCTCATGAATGTACACACAAACACAGTTTCACGTTCAGACACACACGGACACATGTATACAGTACACGCAACCCGCAGCGCTTCTGCGTGATTGATTCGGCGACGCATCAGATCGCTCACTGTGACAAATAGCCGGCTGACAGCCCAACACAAAAAAAAAGCCCACACCCTAACGCCTAACCTGTGAGGGGGACTGGGGCACAGGGAGGGGGCTGACCTAGCAGCAGGCCTCCACAGCTGTCTCCATCAGGCCTCCCTCTTCTCTTTCTTTTTCTTTAGCCTCTTTCTCCCTCCATCTGATTCCCTTGTTCTTTATCCCTCTCTCCCTGCTCGCTTTTCTCACGTTTACCTTTTTACATCCCTTCCTACTTCTGTATCCTCGTCAGTATCTCTGTAAGGTATTCTGTCCCTCCCTCTATCTCTCTTTCTCTCTCCCTCCTTCTCGGGGAGTGATAGATTCCCTCTCAGTTCATTTATCCTGGAAGCGGAGGAGACGGCAGTGTGATGTGATCCATCTCGCCGGCGATGGAGGGAGCGCGGCGTCCCTGATCACAGGCCCTATCAATCTCACTCATAGGGGCCGGATCAGCGCTGCTGTCAGACAGCAGACACACATGGCCCGTTTGCCTGCCGAGGACTTCCTACTGTACCTAGCGCACCAGCTCTCACTGGGGATGTGACTGTAGCTGAGATCGGGAGACCCACAGAGGGGATGTGGCTGTTTCGGAGCTCCAGAGAGAGAGAGATATACGTTAGTTCTGCTCAGGTGCTGCTGGCAGGACTTGAACAGGGGTGAAACGAGTTAAAGCCACGTTTGGAAAGGTCCCTTATGTTTCTAGCAATGCTCTGACACAGGTTTTTACTGCAAATGCTAAGCGTCACAGTTGCGTTGTTGCCAGTCAACATGTCTTTTGAATTCAGTAATTCATTTCTGGAATAATTACAAAATGTGTCATTATTGTTATATATTCATAATTATCAAGCGAAATTGCCAAACGTGTTTGTTTCATCTTCTCAAATATCAAATAGTGCCACTGTTCAAAAATGTTTGGCCATTTTATTAAATCATTATTGCAATGGAAAGTTTGATTTGCTGTACCCGGTCACCAAGTTGATTATCTCCGGCAGCCGTGAGCCTGTGGAGAGGTTGTGTGCTCTGTCGTGTGTGCGTCCATGCTTCTCTGACTGAGTGAGTGTCCACGGCTAATCTTGCATGCTGTTGCGGCAAACTGCACAATATTTTGGGTCGGCAGTTATGGATGCATGTTCAAGGACCACTCATGGTTGCAGTGACTCCCACTTTGTCAAAACACCCTTTATTGTCTGTTTTATATACTGCCACTGACTGCCTGCTGACTCCCCACTCGCCACTCTGATGGTGATCACACAGCTGAGTCACCACTCCGACATTTTACAACCCCTAAAACAAGAGATATTAGAAAACGCTGCTGACCTTGTTGTCTATGTTAGCAGCTGTTGTGCAGTTAATTGTTGCATTTTGCAATGCTACTCCTGGAAGCCAGCTCTTACTGGAGCGATTTGTGAGCAGCATGTCCGGCGGCGTTATCAGCCCTACGAAGAAGACATTTGAAGGCACAGTTTGCAGCTTGGAGGAGGGCGATGAATATAAAAAGGAGGACGTAATCGATGCTTATTTTGTTCTGCACAACCATTGTGAAGTTCAGAAGAGAACAAAGCTTAACGCTGCTCTCCTGTACAACAGGGGCTTTGAGGCAGAGCTATGAGTGTGATAACAGAAAACCTTTCCTCGCCTAAACTATCACAAAACTTTGATTTGTTCTTCTTTTTAAATTGAACAAAGTCTGTGTGACTACGTTTGACAGCACTGGTTGGAGTTATTGAGTCACACAATGCAGCGGTGGTCGTTGGAGACACACCTGGGGAGATCTGCACTCTACTGACGGCACATTTTGTCATTTAAAGTGAAACAGTTTCAGACCTTCATCAGGTATAAAACTCACAATATGAAACAACAACATCTACACGCTCGAGCTGCTGCATCAGCCAATTAGAAAAAAAGTTAAATCACAAACCAATTACATTTATTTGAAAACCGCTGAAATTTGTCAAATAATGAATCAATAGAAAATTTGAAAACACAGGATGGGCAATAAAAAAAATATATATATATCCCAATTTTACAATCACAATGTTGTTAATGTCATATCCTGATAGCAATACATATCAAGATATAGAATGTTTTCTTGTAATTTAATAAAGAAACAGTTAATGGTTTTGATGATTTAAATACTTAAAAAATGAAACTGCAGTGCAATATAATGAGATTTGAGAGAAATACACTGAGTTAAATGACACATTTAACAATCAAAACGCCATAAATCAGTTAATTTACTAATGACAATAATCAGCTTTATAAATTGGAGAGTGAACCATTCACCCACCATGCAAGACATATCGGGAGAAAACTGTTATTCAGTTTTCAACAATCAAACTAATATTATGGAACTTTTTATCATGGCACACACAGCACATTTTGTGTCTTGGCAAATATTGGCAACATGAGGATTACTATTTGAGGGCAGCATTTCAATCCATGTCTGACCATATTTCCCAACACACTTGCCATATGCTGTATCAAAACACATCAAACTCTACTTGACACTCAAGTACACAAAATCACCATCGTCCGTGACATAAACCACCCTTTGCACACACTCCCCTTTACACACTCTGACACCCCTCAAAAAACACTTCCCTGCTGACGTGTAACACTCTCATGCACTCATCCACAGACACTTCATAACCTGACATGCATCACCCTGACACGCACACACATGCACGCATCCACACACATCAAAAGCAGTGGGCTGTAAAGCGCTGTCCCTATCCACCCCAGACAGCGTCGACCAATCAAATTAGGCCTGATCAAAACATGCCATTCAAAGCCAGGGCTGGGGTGGGGGGGGGGGCGTTCAGGGGAGCGCAGCCAACGCTCTGACCTTGGGAGCAATTAGCATGACCAGAGAGGGAGAGAGACGGAGACAGACACTGGGAGAGAGAGAGTGAAGGGGGGGCTGAGCAGAATAAAGAAGGAGGTAATGCAAAAGCACCCCCACCTTACTAGATCTGCAAATAGGGGATGGAGCCCTCTGAGGGCCCACTCAGCACAAGGCCCTGGTCTTAGCAACCTCCTCCTCCTCCTCCTCCTCCTCCTCAGTCTCTTCACCCGAGCTCCCTTAACTCCCCCGCCGCCTCCCAGAGTTCCCTGGTGCGAGCCTTGGGCCCAGGTCTCCCCCTGAGGAAGCCGAGGCCTCATCTCTGCGTCTTCTTCAGACTTGCTCTCATTAGACTCTGCGTGTCATACTTGATTTTGTAGGTCATTAGGTTCCATAAGGTCGCTGTGTGTTTGAGGTACACTGTGCGGTGGATTTTTACATATTACAGAGTTCTTTCACTCCTTTTCAAACAGGGGTTGGATAAGATCAATAATGTCATTGAACAACCTCGGCAAACAAGTATACACACATCTCCTCTACAACAGCTTGCAGTGAATCCGTATTTTCAATCACAGTATCAATATCTTCTATATTTGATAATATAAAGTGCTCACTTACAACTCCTTCGTTTCAAAGGAAGCAGAATTTTAATTCAACATTTGTCGGGCTGTGTTTACACAACCGTGTATTCCACCAGCGTAAGAGAGGCGCTCGTGACACTCCAACCCGATCCCTCCACCCCCCCCCCACCCCCCTCTCTCCACCCCCACCTGGGAATCTAATTTCAATTGACTGCCAGACAGAGGAGGTTTGAGGTTAGAAGCATACAGTAAGAAGGCTGGGCAGGGCCGCCTAACTGAGGTGCGCAGGTTCAAATTGTTTTCTATAAGTCACCTCTACAGGGGATTTGTGTTTATCCCTGGCCATTGATTTGTTGCTGGGGTTCATTGGGTAAGAGGGAGAGAAGGGGAAGGAAGGCAGACCAAAGAGGGGAATCCAAGAGAGACCGCAAGAGGGTCTATCGTCCTTCTCTTGGAGCTCCGCAGAGAGGGGAGTTGAGGAGGGTGAGAAGGACACTGGGTTGGAGATGGAAACCGTGTTGCTTATGTTGGATAGGATTCTCAGTGCAATGTTTTTATGGGATTGTATGTGGTAGATTTGAGCACATATTACATCTAAAACTATTAAGCGATCTGCTTAAATGTAATTAAAAAAACTTAAGCACTGAAGTAATTTATTAAGCAAAAGCAATGTTTTTTTACTTTTACAAATTGCTGCTTTTCTCTCTTTTATTGTTTTTGAAATATATATATATATATATATGTGTGGGTTCTGAACTTTTAATCACAAATTAGCAATTTGAAGTCTCAAACAATGTATGGCAATTTATTATCTAATTAATCAGTTAATCATAAAATGTCTAACACAACAATCAAAAATGAAAATGGTCATTAATTGCAGCCCTAATTGGGTCGACGGTGTGCGCTTTGTGTTTATGTTCAGGGGCAGTCTGTGTTTCAGAGCTGCATGTTTGTGAACAATTAAAAGAGTTGAGTTTCATTTCAAATTCAAGGAGTTGACAACACTTCCCATGACATGACGCACTTCCTCATAGTCAGCCGGTCCAAGAACATCACCGTCTTATTATTTTACACTTGTTCAGTCTTCTCTTGCTGATCTCTCTTTCACCTACGAACCTCCCACGCAGGTTTAACCGGTCTGGCTTATACACAGTGATAATATTCATACGCATGTACACATGCAAATGTCATTCTTTCATCATGTTATGCTAAACACTTTGGCATCTATACAACATCGTGGTATTATTTTCTTCTTTTCTTTTGCTCTATTGTAGTTTTGTCTTTCTGGTACAATAGGATATTCCTGATGGGGGGATTCCACTTCCTGGCATTGTTCTACCAAGCTCTTGTCATTCCAGGTCTGTTGTTCTCATCTTATAATGCCGCCGCGGCGCTCGCCCCACGACTCGCCTGTTTCAGATTCACTTAGTGGCTTAATTACCGCTGAGCGTCTTCAATGCAAACGATAGACAAATGGAAAACAAATACAATCAACACACTGTCTTATTAGCCGGGTTGTCTGATCCTCCCCAACAACTCTGGCGTGAGGCAATACCTTGTCTCCATGTGTGCTCTGTACACCACGATGAGCTGATGGAGACACTGTGAAGCGAGTGTAAATACGGGTTTGCATATGCACACAATACAACAGTGGTCTGTAATTGGGGAAAAAGGTAAGAGGGTATAGACGGCGACGCAAATAATTATTGGGTCCATCACTTAGTTTGAACAAAGTAAACAGAAGAGCAGCCAAATGCAAAATGAAGGCGCTTTCTATAATACTGTATCTTTGTATTGGTGTTTATGTTAAAACTATTAAAGCAACCTTTTTGATACAGGAATGGTAGCTAATCCAGAAAGAAAATAAATAGACGAAAGGTAAAATAAAATACATTAAAAGTAGTAAACAGAAATCAGATAAAAGATGATCTTTGGCAATACTTAAAGGAAAAGTTCACATTTACACTTATTTTGATGACACAATTAGTCTCAATATTAATCTACCAGCTAGTTTATCTATTCATTGACGCAATATTTGGCCTATGAAATGGTAAAGAAAAAATCACAATTTCCTATAAAGCCAAAATTGACATAATCAAATTGCTTTGTTTTGTTGAGAAGTGAGTTTGTTGGTATTTGAGCTTGAAACATGACCAAGACTATTAATTAATTATCATAGTTGAAGATTATCTGTCTGACTAACAAATGAAATGATCGCTTTAGCTCCAACCTCAGCTACACTACACAAAGATGCATACGTTAATTTGTGCAAATCTAAAATAAGTTCCTAAGCGAAAAAACAACTGTAGCATCATCACAGATTAAGTCTACATAGCAACATTCACACTTCAAACCCCCAACTGCTTCGCAGTTACAGTGGTGAACCATCTATGGATGTGTTTTGGTGTATGCTTGATCACTCATGCATGCTGTGGATTTCATCAAGGAGTGTGTATTCATTTGTGTTTGTTCAGTTTGGGGAGCGCGCCTCAGCTTGACAGTCATCTTGAGGGGCATGCTTGCTATACCCATAAACAAGACGGGTCCAAATTAGCCGCTCAGAAAGCCTGTGGCCTTGAGTGGTGCCGTCCTACCCTCCAGCTACATTATTGAGCAATGCTAATGATCCAGGCTCTACTCATTTACTCCCTCTTCAACACCATTTCGCTGGCTCTCGTATCAGATTTAGCCTGGCTGACTTCGCAGCAAGCTTCATCATTTTAGATTTCAACCCTTCCCTTCTCCGAAAAAAAATAAAAAATAAAAATGAAAACATATACCCAGTGGGAGCGGGACTCTTCACTCTGACTCTTGCTGACTGACTCTCTCTCTCAAGGTTTTGGTAAGCAATGCTGCTCCTCCAGGTTTTAATAAGCAGTGGAGCAGAGGGTTTGTGTGTGTGTGTGTGTGTGTGTGTGTGTGTGTGTGTGTGTGTGTGTGTGTGTGTGTGTGTGTGTGTGTGTGTGTGTGTGTGTGTGTGTGTGTGTGTGTGTGTGTGGGGGGGGGGGGGGGGTGTTTGTGTACATGCATGGCTGTTTGTATGTGTGCCAGTTTGAACGGTGAGCCGGTAACGAGACATACGCCCCCCTCTACCACCACCACCACAACCACCAACACAACTGCCGCCGCACCACTGTTTACTCTAGCAAATCCTGAACGAGGCCGCGGTGCTCCGAAGAGAGCTTTGCTCCTGTTAATTGGTCATTAAAAGTAGTGGTTTGTGGGCCTCACTAAATCTTTAAACAGGCCATGAAATAATAAAAGGGGAGGTTTGTCACCGCTGTTAGCTCCCCAGAGCAGGCAGCGAGCGAGAGGGGAAAGAGAAAGAGGAGCAGGACTCGGCTTTTGATCATTATCTGCAGAATTAACATGACTGATAATAATTGCTCTGTTCATTTCGGGCCTTGTAAATACATCGTGGATGTGAGGCTGCACACCGGCAGATGAAAGGAGGTTGTCATTGATGTGTGAGGGGGTAGAAAAGAGGTGGGCTGGAGGGGAAGATTGTGGCAGTAATCATGATTAGTGTGAAAAATACAAAGTCTTGTTAGACACAGGTTGAGACAGCGATAGCTTGTTGTTCCTCGCACTGAACCTACAGTGCCGCACATGTTTGACATTGTTGGATGTGTGCGGTTGCATTGTTGTGCTCCGATCTGTGAGAGGAAACGCTACTGAGGATGCTGAGGAACCAGCGATGAACATCGCACACCGACTGACTAATGATATCAAAGAAAGTCAACCTTAAAAGATGACTCCAGCAGGATGGAGACAACAGGTGTCAAAGCAAACACACACGCACACACTTTCTCTCACACACACAACCCATATTGTGTATTGTATCCTTCTAAGCCCTGTGAGAGTAATGATTCTGTTATACTTGCATGGCTTCTCATATATTGATTTGGACCAGGAGGAGGCCCCTCCCGTAGGGGGTCCCATTCCTCGTCTCCCCACCCGAGTCCTATTGTGCCTGCGTGTGCATGTGTGCAAAATACCAGCAGTTGGTGTGTCAACAGAGGCTGTGTGTGTGTGTGTGTGTGTGTGTGTGTGTGTGTGTGTGTGTGTGTGTGTGTGTGTGTGTGTGAGAAAGAATGAAATAAAGAGATGAGCCAAGACTGTGGATCCCCCTGACACCGATAGGAGTACTGACCTATCCCCTCGCACACACAAAAGGTATGTGCACATAAATGAACACGTGCACACATGAGCGTACCTCATTGTTGGGGTATCAGTTCAAGCCGTCAATAATTATGCAGTGGACTGTGAAGGGACAGCCATGACCCAGACTGCCCATGGCGTGGAGTTCATGTGTGTCTGTGTGGAAGGATCCATACAATCCTGCGTGCTCACACCAAATAAAACACACAAACACCCACCCACACACACACACACACACACCAACACCCACACACACGCACACGCACACACACACACACAGATAAAGAGAGCCTGATCGCTGACCTATATGACCTAACCCTCCTCGCTCCTTCTGTCTGTGAGTTGGCCTATGTGTGTGTGTGTGTGCGTGTGTGTGTGTGTGTGTGTGTGTGTGTGTGTGTGTGTGTGTGTGTGTGTGTGTGTGCCCTATACAGACCGTTTTCCTCCCCTAACCCCAGACCCCCAGTCCCTCCCCTCTCCTCACTCTTCGACCCAAACCTCCCATTGTTTCCTCTCCTCCTCTCCATTGTCTCAGCTGAGAATGGAGGGATGAGCAGCCGGTGAAGAAGGATGCTGATTCAGAGAACTGTCGACGGAAAGGTTCATCATACAGGCTGAAGCAAAATAAAAAATAAATGGTTTGCTGATGTGTTCTTTTGCAAACACTAAACTTGAGACTGCAACAGTGGGTAAAATCCATCTGGGAGAAAATTAGCTTTTTTTTTTCATCTCCTTTTTAATTGAAAACAAATTCACACTTTATTTAATCAGAAATTAGCATAACTATGTTGCCATTTTATTTAACGCACACAGACCTTGAGTAATTGTCTTGTTTTTACGTCAAGTTTTACATTTTCAGTGACCAAAGTGACAAAACACCCGACTATTTTCTGCCCAATCATACAAATGTTCTTCCTCCTGTTTTCATTGTAGCAACTAGTATACCGTGTTTTCTGAATGTCATCCATCATGATTAACCTTCCTTGTATTGCAGAACATTGAAAATGCATCTCACTTAAAAGGTAACAAAGCTTAAATGTGTCTTATTGCTACTTTGACTGCTGTATTTCAAGAGAAATGAACATGTGCAGGTAAAACATGATTCTACACAGAAGATACATTTGACCTATGAAGTAATATTAGGAAAATGGGCCCGTAAATGCACATGGCAGCTAACTGGGTTTTGGCTGCCATCTTCAGGCTGTTGTGAGTATTCCCCCACCAACACATAGGATTTACAAGCCCTAGAGCTAAACATGGAGATTGTTCCTTCATGAAAATTAGATATCCCCACCCCTAATCTCTTCTAATTTCATTCAAGGATTTGTAGAAGCCATAACCCTAAGACGTACATTACACGTAATCATTAACTGTAGCGTCTGTTTACATAAATGCTCATCATCAGTTCCAATTCTTACAGATTTATACACATTGTAATCATTTTCCTCAAAAGCATGAATGGTTTATGTGTGTGAAATTAACAGCAGGAGAGTCACCATATAAATATATGGCAAGCCAAAGGCAAAATAATCATTGTGGTTCAAACCACCAGAGATATTCACAGAAATAATGTCTCAATTCTCAGGTACCGTTGCAACCAATTCAGCCAAGTTTACTTTTTGAACGACTCTGGACATATTATTTTATGTACAAATCTATCCGGAGCATTAGGTACAGTGAGGAGATGTGTGCTTCAAATCATGCTCCGAACCCTCGGGGAGTTGTGGTATTAAATAAGACCTACCTTTGGAGCATTAGTGGAATTCAATATGTGCAATGTAATTATTCTGCTCAATAAGCCACTGGAGGAGGATATTCCATTTACTGCACGCTCTAAAGCAGGTAGATTCAGATGCTGTTTTATGTTCACACAATAGAGGCAAACATGCTACTGGTTAAAGGGGGAGAAAATATCAAACATACATAAACGGGTTTCATGTTAGTTCACAATTAAGATGGGGAGACCGTTTATGAATCTTAGAGCTGTTGTTGAAGAGGGAGGATATGATAAGTTGAAAATCAACTTATGGTTAAAGTCATCTATCAAGAAAACCGCAAAGAATGTGCTGGTTGCAACAGATCTGCTGCTTCCCTCTGTTTATTAACAATGTGCAATAATACAAAATTATGATTTATCGTCTCAATGGAAACATATCGTGAGGAAATCAAATATCAAGATATCGTGATACACAAATGATTTTTCTACATTGATGATTAGCATATAACTAACGCAAATTGCTCAGAAAATTGCGAATAACGAAATCCAGTGGTAGTTTCATACATATTATTTATTTATTGGATAACCAAACAACATGGTATATTGTCATATATATATATATATATATCGTTATCAAGCTATAAAATTACCTTTATTGAGACAGAAGCACTGATTATAATTTAAGAATATTGTTGAGTTTTTGACTGTTTGTCGGACAAAACAAGCAACATGAAGACTTCACCGTGGGCTCCATTACATTGTGTTGGTCACTATTAAACAACGTGTAATAGACTAAACCATTCATTGAATGATCAAAAGAAAAACTGCAGACTAATCAATATTGAAAAGCCATACAGGATAGTTTATATTCGCAGACTCCCCATCTCGTAATACAGAGAACAGGATACGTGTCAAGGTATCAAAAGCATATAAGTAATTTTACTGCAACATAAAGGCTGTGACAGTGAAGGACAATGCATACAAGCACTACAGTGCTGAAGCCTGTCTGCAGCATCACCCATTCAAAACATAAAGAGCGCAAGTTTGAAAAGAGAAAGAGAGGAAGGGAGGGAGGCAAGGATGGAGGCAGGGGAGTTTGGGGGGGGCGGGGGGGGGGGGTATGCGTTTCATGCTGTCCCAGTTGCCTAAAGTGATTCTCTCAATAATGTATTAGAGCACTTGTTTATTATTTACTGTTTACACAGCTCAACTCATGCTGCTTTTGTGGAGTGACATCCTCACCCGCGCCGTCTGTGCAGAGCAGAGCAGGCGAAACAAGACGCGGCGCAGACAGACGAGCCGGCCCCGCCAGCCGAGGCAGGCAGCCAACCAGACCGGGCAGCCACGCGCTCCACGCCACGCTCAGTTGATGCAAAGCCACTGGACTGAGAAATAAAAGACATCTCGGTTCACAGGAGCCGTTGTACACGCATCCTGAGGTTGTCAAAGAAAAACACACACCAACATGCACAGAGGGGGTTGGAAAGAGGGTGGGACTGGGTGTGTTACTGATATTAATATTTATGTAGACACCTAACTGGCCACCACCCCACTCATCTGTTTCTACGTTTTCATCTCATTTTATTTCAAAGTGCTCCTTTGTGTGAATTAAAAGATGGCTGGAGCGAGGGTGTGTGTGCTGCACGATAGCAGGTGTGAAAGGGTTGTTTTCTGCTTGTCATGTGACATAAAAGTGTTTTCTTAGCCTCAGACTAAAGAAAGAATGACAGAAAACCGCTTTTCCTTTTCTAAGGTAATCCTAATGTAATACAAAAAAAGAAAATCCCCTACCTATACTAAATGATTGAGAATTATTTAAATTCTTCCTCACGCAGGAGGGGTTTATAGCTGAAAGCAACATGATTTAAAGGCCAAATCTGAGCTACATTGTTAAAAAAAAAGTTCACCACACCAATAAAACAAATAATAAAAAACATAATTGAAACCTGCTTTCACTCCATTAAAAAGTTATTCATGTTTTCAGATCCTTCTTAAGGTCTGTTTAAATCAGTAATACTTTCAAATTCAGCAGGAAAAAAAACATTCTCTATTGTGATCTGTAAAAAAAACAAAAAAAACATTCACATTCTGCCATTATACTTGTGAATATGCCTTTAATGATAGGATCTAAAAAAATATCCAGACCATATGAAAATAATACTATAGGAAAGAAAGAAGAAACATGTGTCAATAATGACCCGCCTCTTGGATTAAATACGTATCTTGATGTTAAATATAAAATAGAAACGATCCTCTAATTATCCGCTCACACAAGCGGAGCAGACTTCGCGGCTCCTCACGGCGCATGTGAAGTGTTTACTGGAGGAAGAAGCACACCGATATGAGTCTGGTAATTACAAATAAAAAAAGTCTATCTCTGGTCATAGCAGGCAATAATTACATCCTCTTGTGTAGGCATTAAAGTAAATCAGTTCCCAGGCCAATTTCTCAGAAAATTGTAGAGGTAGACTCTTGAGCACACACACACACGCACACACAACAAACACTTACTGTACCCCAAAAACAAAAACAACCACAGACACACACACACACGCAGCAGTTTCAAAGTCATAAAACGAGGGGACTTCAAATGCAGCTATTTGTTTGGGGCCTGTTGTCGTGGGAATAGGCAGTGCGACTGTGCTGGTTCATTAGAATTCCTTTCAAGTTGTGGAGTGCGGCCTCCCTATGTTCCTCTCCCCATATTCCCTGACCCCGACGCATCTCCATGGGGCTGAGGTAGGGCGGGGCACAGCGGGGAGGGGAGGGGGAGGTAGGGTTTGGAAGTAAAGCACAGTGCATTACACTGCAAATACGCACGCAAACACACTTCTGGATGCACACTGCACGCATCGGGCCTCGCAGACACACACCAGAAAGAGTGCTTGAACTGGATGTGAAGTCACCAGAACTCACACAAAGAGGAGAAGAGAAGAAAAAAAACACACACTTGCTGCTGCTGCAGCAGACACACATTATTTTGAATGCAGATAAACACACACACACACACACACATCCACACACACACACACAGAGCTCTCCTCCCTAACGGTGTCACCTCGCTGCATCACCCTCTCAGGGATGCAGGGGGGAGGTTCGCCTCAGCAGGCACAGCTCAACACTCGGTCACAGGAGAGGCTGCGATGTTGTGTTTTTGCCACCAGAGATGGTGCCAGGGATATTGTTTGTGTAACGCACCTGGATCTTTTCTGGCACACTAATAATTACTCCCCTCATCTGCTGCAAGAGCAGCTAAATGTTGCCTCGAAAGTCCTCAAAACGAATATGAATGATGCCGCTGTTAAGTGATGATTGAAAGTGAGTGAGTGGCATTTGCGACTAGATTACCAGCATGTGCACTGAGGTAACCACTCATTGAACTTCCTGACTTGCAGGCATTATAAAGATGCTCTAGAAATGTATGAGGAAAATATGTCGATAGCTGATTTTAACATCACATTAATGAGCAATCTAAAGACATTAATACTTTTTTATTTATTTATAAAACTAACAAGTATATTGCTTAATATAGGAAAACATTTAGCCAAATAAGACACTAGAATAAGAACTTCCTAACCGGCTTTCCTTTTTGAGACAATGACAAAATGACAATGCATTTCAATCAGAAATGCAGAATGATTAACTTAAGTGAATTACTTCTTTTCTCTTTGGTTTAAAAAATGGTTATATTCTGTAAACGTTTCTGTAATTTATACGCATTGTGCTCTTTATGATCCTAAACCATTGCTGGACCATTTTGTGGTAAACTATGATAATGATCAGAAAGCTTTAACAATGATAAACAAGCTTGAAAACTGTTTGTGAAAGCACAAAGCACAAACATGATTCTGTGATGACAATATCAACAGCAGTATTTGTAAAAAAACACTGGTTAAATTCTCCAGCAAGACGAATCAGCGTTTTTGTTGAAATATTTAATGAAGCACTTATAATTGCAAGTATACATTATGAATGTCAACTGCAAAAAAGCCGCTGTTGGTTCATTTCAGCGTTGTCCAGTTTGCAGAGTGAAAATGGCATGCGGTCTGCATGAGTTTTTTTTTTCTTTTTTCCCCCTCTCAGTTGGAGTGAGGTCACTTTGGCAGGCTGGGCTCCCGGACGAGACCCCAGCGGGCGCCAGACTGCAGGGAGAGGGACGCGGAGCTGCTGCCCGTCACAGCCCACTGGTCGCCTGACGGGCCCAAAGGCCTGCCAGACTGACACCACCCCCGGCCGGCAGGAGGCAGAGAGGGGGCTGGGGGAGGGGGGCCAGGGAAGGGATGTACGGAGGTGGAGGTTGGCATGGGGGACAATCAGTATCCAATGCATTTATCTATTTCATATAGTAGGGTAAAGGTGGAGAGGACGCCGAGTGGAGGCACGGTCAACGGTGTGGCACTGTGCCTGCTGTTGGTGTATGACTGAGGTTGTTTCAGGGTGTACAGAGAGAGGGGGGGGACTCAATAGACAGCAATTACTCAGCATATAATAGACAGATAGATAGCAGTTCACGCAATACGCAGTTACAATAACATTGTAGTTGAGTGAGAGAAAAAAAAGTCATGTATTTTCCGCGAGAGAAAAAGAAAGAATGAGATAGAGAGAAGAAAAGAAGAAGAATAAAAAAAGATAAAGGAGAGTGAAACTAGTTGTGTGTGTCCCAGCATGTGTCTGAGGCTGGCGTGGAGGAGGCAGGAGGGTAACACTCACAGAGTCTCTCAGGCGTGTCCGGAGCATGAGCCTAGTACCTCTACTACATTCAAGAACACACACACGCTCACAAACACACACATGCACACCTGCCGTCTCTAACACACCTGCGCACACAGACACAAACGCACAGCATTGTACATGCTTGCAGTTCATCGCACCGACACACACTCAAACTTTTACCCTGGCAATTATAAAGTTCATGCAAAGTCACACTGGACATGTACATTTCCCCTCAGTTGTTCCCGTAGGAGAGAGACATCCCTCTAAATGCTCTCCTACTCGTTTCCCCCTCCAACGTCTCCCCTTCGCTCTTTATTAATAAGATGTCTTCTTTCACAGAGGAACGAAAGCACAAAGACAGCTCTATTGTCTGCGTGTATCTATGTGATATTCTTTCCGAAGCTGTCCTGTGCTTATGTAAACATGACAGTTTTTGCATTCAGAGAAGTGGTTATGCTCAGACACTGAGCCAAGCGTGCAGCTCTCACTGCTTTTAATATACAGTAGCTCTCATACTGGGGGATAGGGTATCACACACACACACACACACACACATATATATATATATATGAAATGTGTAAATGCATGAGTCTAACACTTACCTTGAAGATATTGAAATTAAAAACACACTTTTCCTGTACACCCTTGCAAGTACACATTATAAACACACACACTGAGAGCCAGCAGACATCCTCGCACATGGAATAAAGCAGTAACTGATGAGGGGAGCAAATTGAATCTTGTCAAAGAGGGGTTCGCGTTCTACGGCGGCGCGTACGCTGTAACTTTGCAATTAAACAGTAAATGGATCAATGTTTGTATATGTTTGTGTGTGCATGTGCGTGTTTGGGGGCCCTCGGGGGCTAGTCCTAATGAGCTATCTGTGTGCATTTCTAACAAGAGCTCGGTGCAGCGCCCACGGCACTGTCATCCTGGGCCGCAGCTGACCTTGCTCGGCTGCTAGGCTGTGTCGTTTGCTATATTTATGGCACCACCACCATCTTGCTGTGTGATTGTGTGCTTGTGTGCATGTGTGTGTGTGTGTGTGTGTGTGTGTGTGTGTGTGTGTGTGTGTGTGTGTGTGTGTGTGTGTGTGTGTACATTCACCAGTGTGTGCATTCCAGGAGGGTGGGAGTGCAGGGGGGCTCAGTCAGGAAGCAAATACTGTGTATATCAGCATAATGAATCAAGTGAGAGAGAGAGGGAGGGAGAGAGAGAGGGAGGGAGGGTGGAAGGGATGAAGAAAGCCATTTTCCCTCTGCTGTTTTCTCCCCTCTCTGCAACCAGCCCCTGTGGTGTCTAACCCATCTATTCTGCATTTGCCCTCCCCTCCTTTTTATTTCTTTGGTTGGCCTGATCAGAAAGCTGCTCCCTCCTTCAGCACCGCATTGAGGCACTGCAAGTTGGACTGAGCGCAACACTCAAGAGCTTATTTGATGCCCTCTATGTCTTTAATACCGTCTCTGTCCCCTGCTCCATACAGCAGCAACCCTCCCGATGAGAACTTGGAGCGTTTACACAACGCACGCAGTCACATGTGAGCGGGTGGCGCGTGTCGAGTCATGTGCCGCTGTGCGTTCTCGCATGCAGCGATACGCGTTTTGGCACCAACCAAGCCGGCCGAATCGCCAATGGAATAATAAGATGTGTATGGAATCAACTGGATCCCCTGCTCGTTTCTGGGCAGGGGAGACAGGCTGGTGCACACTCATACACAAAACACACACACACACACCAAAAAACATACACGGCCTCAATATGCAAAGCTCCCCTGTGCTGGGTTAAGGGATAGGGGCGTGCTGCTGTGAATACTCATCTGAGCCTGGCAGAGGGAGAGAGCTGTGTCTATCCCCCCATAACCTCGGGGCGAGGGGCAGGGGAGGGCGCTCCATTTGCGCGGGACACACATACACAAGTCGAAACACACACACGTCTGAAAACACATTTTCACACACAGAGACACAAACAGACCAGTCAGACACATACATGCTCATACGCCAACACACACACATAACATAGCCCATTCGCATATGCGGGCGATAAGCGAAGGAGCACTACGGGGAGGGGGCGCCGTGACCAAAAGTAAAGTTTTAATTCGGTCCTCGGGGACACTGCTTACTCATCCAACTCCCCCAAGGACGACTTCCTCTGAAATCTATTCAAATCACATCTCTCCTCCGCCTTTTATTGCATTTCTCATATCCCCCCATCACAAAGTGACAAATCACCACACACTTCACAGAGCCAACATCACTTTCTCTGCATTTTGGGGGACAGAAAGATTTGGGGGATTTTTACTTTTAAAGTGATTAGAGAAACTCACTTCCTGCTGCTTTTCCCATTATTATTTTCCATGAGCATTACTGTACATGAGTTGTCATGTTAGGAGTCCAGCGATACCTCTACCTGACAAAAACAAGCAGCTGAAAATACCTGCAATCGTTTTGAAGAGGAGGGATTATTTATTATTTATCCGACAAAATTGTAACTGAGCCTCCCTCAGTACTACACACACAGATGTGCATCATATTTAAGTCACAGCACCCCTGCCGAAGAAGCTCACACACTTCCTGTCTCCCTCTCCAATACACTAATTCCATCGCACACTCCCTCCCAAACATAAAAACACACGAGTGTAGGAACACACTCTACTACTCAAGTCCCACACTTCCTGCCACTGCTCTCCCCTCCATCCTTAATAAAGCAGGTGATGAGAGCGTTGAGGTCTAATTAGTTTATGCAGACGTATGAAGCTGGTGGGACTGGCAGCATTGTTATTATTTTCCTACCAGCCCACAGCCGACACACACACACACACACACACACACACACAACATCAACAACAACAACAGTGACACTTACAACGTCGCCTGCCGCATCCCCAACCACGCTCATCGAGGATGGTTAAGGGGGGTGAAATGGTGGAGCGGGTTAGGCTGGATGAGAAAGGGGGTGTCGGAGTGAGGAGAGCCGGTGTGCGAGCGTGAGAAGAGAGGGAGAGAAGCGCCACTTGATATATTCGTAATGTTCCTTAATATTTTCATTTTGATGTAATTTGTGGCCCCGGTTTTTTAAATATCCGCTCTGTAATAATGTTTAATTTCAAGGGTCAGTCTGCCAAGGAGTATATTAAAGCTGATAAAACTCATTTTCCACAGGCCCAATATCGCGCCCAGATCAGGTTAGGAGGCCAGCCTCCCTGAATATTTCATCTTTTATCATGCCGATAATGGGAAGATGACAGAGGCGCATTATTACAATGAGAGAATTGCTCATTTTCCTGACGGGGAGGGCTGCCTGGCTGCTTGGCGGCCTGCTTCCCTGACTGCCTGCATAAATGACTGGCTGGGGCTGCCGAAAGCCGAGGGCTCCACAGAGTGTTTGTCGCAATAAAAGAAATTCTTCCCTGGGAGAGGAGAGGAGAGGAGAGGTGACGAGTGGCGAGGAGGAGAGGAGGCGCAGGGAGGGGATGGAGGTAGAGAGAATGAGAGAGAGGTAGGAAAGAAAGTGAGAGAGAGAAAAGCAACTTTCTTCAACCACCTCACTTATTTGATTGCGATGAATAATAAATGTGTGGGCTTGCAGTTGAGGGGGTGGGGGGGGGGGGGGGGGGGCTGAGCAATGGAGCAATCGCACAGTGTGTGTGTGTGTGTGTGTGTGTGTGTGTGTGTGTGTGTGTGTGTGTGTGTGTGTGTGTGTGTGTGTGTGTGTGTGTGTGTGATGTGGTAGGGGGCTAGGTGATAATCACAGATTTGAAGAGGGTCCCCATTCCGAATTAACCCATTTAATTGAGCTATTAGAAAAGAACAAAGCTGGGGCTATGAGGCGAGACGGGGGTACAGCGTGGGGGGGTTCCAGCCCATCATCAGCCTTGGGAATGTAACCTGCCCCGCACGCAAATGACTAACTGGACCGTCTCTGGCGCCAGAGCAGCTTAATAAATGGACCCAATCAAGGCTGTTCTGGGGACCACCTGTGTCCCGTACAGGTCAGAACCATTAGACCCACATTAGAGGGCCATGATAGACGCAGGCGCCACTCCAGCCACCCCAATAATGAGGATAATAAGAGTACCATAATGGCATATTTATGGGCTGGCGAGGAAAAGAAGAGACTGGCTGCAGAGTTTGGGGTTTATTGAGAATGGCAGGAAAGGAACGGGGAGAACTCTGATTCGGAGACAGGTGACTGTATGAGACTGTGTTGCTTAAAGCGATGTGCAATACCACAGGCTGCTATTTCAATTACCAACGTGATTACAGGACTTAATCCTACCTATGAAATAAAGCCTGTAATAAAAGAAGCAGCAAACGAGTAAACCAGGAGTGATCAGAATAAAATTACTCACAAGAGACCTAGTTCTAATACATTTCCATTTCCACTGGCTGCGCTGTGTAAAAGATCTGTCACACACCAGGTGGGCCCATCTTGGCATTTAATATGTTAATCTGTAATCTTCCTCTTCATTCAACTATTTTACTACAGGCACCGCATAGAAGAAATGTTCTCCCTTTCTGTATTTCTCTCCAGTAATTTTGACACTTCTCACTGCCTACCGGCACTGGTTCAATACTGGGAACGACGGATGGGAATGTTGAACCAATTAGTCATTTAAACATCTAAAAAACACTACTTTTACAGTCTTTGTTTTAAAAAGCAATCATCAAATGAGCTGTCTTCAACTTAGCAACTTAGTGTGTGTGTGTGTGTGTGTGTGTGTGTGTGTGTGTGTGTGTGTGTGTGTGTGTGTGTGTGTGTGTGTGTGTGTGTGTGTGTGTGTGTGTGTGTGTGTGTGTGTGTGTGTGTGTGTGTGTGTGCAACAAGCCTGTTCCTGTGTGGAGACTGCAATGAAATAAAGTAACAAATAAAGTTTCTTTTCTCCCTCTTGGTTGTCCACTTGCATGACTCGGCTTTGGAATCAAACACTCAGGCTTTTTGCAAGCAAAACAGTTAAAGTTACATAAATATACGTATAAAAGAGTGAGAACATTAGATTTTGAATTTCCTGACATTCAAATTATTATTGTCAATATATTAAGAAACTCTCTTCCTCGCCACTGTGTCTCAGTCCAAAAGTCAAAATCAATTGGGAAAAAAAATAATAGATGTAACCATTTCCAAAACTCACAACATGTTTTTATTCTGCTTCAATCGATATTTGTTTGCATTTAGATTGTCAAAAACAACATTTGGTCGCTGGTCAAAAGAAGTGTCTCCCGCTTGCTGCAGCCTGAATTAACACGGCATCTAACAGCACCATAAATTACATTTATAGAACCACAATAACACAAAATCCTATCTTTTTAGGGTGAAAGGTGACGGCAAACTGGTGTGTTATTAAGGATTTAAAATTCACTCGTGCTGATTAACGAGGCTCAGCAGGCGAACATGCCACTCCACTAAAGATCTCTAAGTAGGGAGCCAATTCCAGAGAATTCTTTTTTTTTTTTTTATAACATCTTAGTTCTAACAGTTAGCTAAAATCGCCTAAATATCAGCGACGGAAAAAACAATCGTCGATCACTCCTTCAATCGGCAATGTACTATTTGCCACACCCATTTGCCACAGGTCTACTCCCGAGTGTCTTTGCAGTTCATGTTTACGGCTCGCAAAGAGCCACAAGCTCAGGTGTGCCTCCATTAGCATCGTTAGGTCTCATCATCGTCTCCATTATTGTGAGAGACAGTGCTACTTGGTTGCTGTTCTGTTCCCGCCACCCTCACCGGGTGTCATCCTCCTGCAGCACGCACAGCTCCATCGACCGCACCAGCAGAGGCGGTCGCCACCTTTTGTGTCTTTCCATTGACTTTATATTAATTTGCGCCGTTCAAGTCCAAATGCACTACGTGGTGCGTGAGAGAGTTTAAATGATGAGTTTTCCTGCTGTTCTTAGAGGACTGCTGCCGGAGATTTAAGTTTGTTCTGCCTCTTTTCCCCACAATGTTACGTTGTTAAAAAGGGCACTGGCAGGTGTGGGGAAGGGGGCATGCACTTCAGAGCAATGAATTATGTATTATGTTGAATTGAAGTTAGTGGACTCGGTATGATGATGACGTCCTGGCAAATGAATGGTTTCTTGTTGCTACACAACACAGAGGGAATGGAGGGAGGGGGAGGGGGGGCGCTACCATTTGGCAACAACAGTTTGGACAAAATAATCTCTTTGTGAGTTTAACAGCTTGTCAGCGATGTCAAACCGGTGTCTTAGCTCTTGTAGAAAAGCCTCCAAAGAATGGGCAACCTATCCCGAGACCCACCCACCCATCTTTTGCCACCCTCCCAAAAAAGGTGCCAGACACTTTGGTGCATCCCTGTGGAGAGGAAGTGGAAGCGCCGAGGACCCCAAAGGGCAACGGAGGTCACCGCTGACCAGCGTGACTGCCAATGACCCCAGGAAAGGGTGGGATGGAGTCAATGTGTCTGGACCCACACCCCAATCATAAAAAAAGAATAAGAAAATAAAAATCTGTCACCGTGTCGGGAGGGGTGAGTGGGAGGTGGCGGGGGTTAGGGGGGAGTGGGTGATGGTGGGTACCAGACTGGGGCACCTCGGGGGACTTTTGGGGAGGAAGAGCCATGCACCATGTCTCCTGCTACCAACCGTAGTTCCCTCATTTGATTGTGAAGCCATGAATAATGCATAGCGGATGGGACTGAAGGAGGGGGAAGGATGGAGGGGTGGATAGGGGGGGGCTTCAACCTTAAAGGGGCCCTGCCACAGTGGGAGTCATTACCGATGAACAACCACACTGATGAGCCACGAAAAGAGAGAGAGAGAGAGAGAGGATGGGAGGAAGAGGGAGAGAGATGTGAAATGAGTAGAGGAGAAAAACAAACAAGATATAAAAAAAGAAAGAAGGATGCCCATGAAACCAGGCTTCTCAAACATTTCAAGCATGCCGCTTATTGAGTGTTTTTCCCTCCTCTGTTTTCATCACTCTGTAGATGTTTTGTTGTTGTTTTCATCTGTTCATTCATCTATTCATAATTCAAATCGGGGAAATACTCAACATATTTTTACCCCCGTTTGTTTGTATTTGTTGCCTAGCTTTTTATGTAATAAGTTTTATGTAGAGTAAATGTACAGTGAAAACTTTAAATACTACGGTGCCAACTGCAGTCAAATGCAAAGCGCAACTGTGATCAGTGTGGTTGTGTCAGACAGGAACGGCAAGGTGAGAGTGTGATGTCTTCATGATGACATGTTGGAGCTTTGAGTTCCCTCAAACTGCAGCTCTCTACCAAACCAGTTCACTGTGGCTGCTTCCGCTTTTACTTTTCTTTTTCTTTTGCCAGATTCTCCCAACAAGGATGCACAGTGTTCTTACTGTGTAGCTGACTAGGGTGTGTGTGTGTGTGTGTGTGTGTGTGTGTGTGTGTGTGTGTGTGTGTGTGTGTGTGTGTGAACTGTTCCAGTGTTGAGACAGACATTACAGGTTATGTAAGTAGACATCCACCAAATGTTACCGAGCAGCATTTTGGCCTGAAAAGAGATATTATGACAGGAAGAAGAAACGTCACATGACTATAGTGACTGGGCATAATAGAGCCAGAAATAATCAATTAAAATACGCCTTAATCGACTCAGATACCAGTTATACAATATGGTTTGTCAGCAGTGGGGCATATTTTACTGATAAACAGGACATCGCTACAAAGGGATGAGATAATTAGTGCGTTACTCGACAGAAAACAAAATCTGTAACAATTATATTGTTTTTAATCCAGCAAAAATATAAAAATAAAAGATCCAGTTTCTCCAATGTCAGATTATATGTTTGTTTTTTTTCCATTTTTTATCATTGTAAATGTTCTGAAAACTTGTGCTGGCCTATTGAAAAGTAATAATAACAACAACAACAAAAAGACATTAATTGGTAATGAGCATAAGTGTTGCAGCCCTATAGTATTTCTGAACATAATTAATCATTTGAACTAAATACACGTTGCACACACATACCACACTGGCTCACACCAACAACAAAAACCAAAGAGGCTCATACTTGCAAATCCATAGAAACACAATTTATTTCCGCATATGCACGCTGGTGGAGCGGGAGGTGGGTGGGAGAGGGAAATGAGCAGAGCCATCCAGCAGTATTGCTGCTGCTAGCAGCAGTGTGTGTGTGTGTGTGTGTGTGTGTGTGTGTGTGTGTGTGTGTGTGTGTGTGTGTGTGTGTGTGTGTGTGTGTGTGTGTGTGTGTGTGAGAGCCATTCCTGCGGCAGCAGCTAAGGCGCTGTAGCAGGACTAGGTGTTATCACTCATTCTGATTCCGTATTACAGCATGACGGATGGGCCCCCGCGGGCCGGTGAGCGTCGCCGCGCGCTTATTACCGCAGCTCTTAAGTGGGAGTTGATTTAGCTTAAATAGGTTGTTTCATAAGGAGAAGACACCAGCGCTGTCACCACTGCTCTGCTCCTCGCTACAGCAAACTGCCACTCTAATTGAATAATGCCTCCTCTACATACCTATTAGGGTGCTTAGGTACATAGTGTGCCCCAATAATTGCTTATACAACCTGGCTAATTTGGCCTTCACCCCCTGCACACATGCACACTCACACACACACACACACACAACCCTCCTGATATTCATGTTGCTATTATAATCCCCAGTATGTGGGTGAGTATTTTACAGTACTGAATGGTTGAACGTCGTCACTTTTGCTCCGGCGTATTAGCAGAAACAAAACAAATAGGCCCATATTTGAGTCATAAATTCCGGATTTGATACTGCATATCTAATTCGATATTCCTTCAACCTGAATCAAATCTGGATGCCGAACGCTATAAAAGTGCAAATAGACCGACACTATGAAGGATTAGTGTTTCATTACCATATCACAGGGAAATATTTGAGCATGCATGTTCCAATAATACAAGTGCCATGGTGTTTTAGCGTGGAGGTGGTTACGACGGGAGGAGGTTGGGATAAAGGCATTTCGATTAACGAAACGTTGATCCGCATCCCTGTCTCTGTTGGCTCTGAGAGATTATTGCTGATGCAACAGTGCGGTGGCATGTGAATTGTGCGCCACTGTGCAGTGGAACCTGTGCCAACTCTCTGGAAGTGAACAAGGGGCCATGGATCCTTGCCAGCAGCAACATACTCCCGGGGAAGCCGAAGTTGGCCGTCAATCATGATCCCTCAAATGGAAACGCACCAATTTCTCACTAGCTATTCCACCACTTCACTCGGTTTGTCAGACAGATGCACGGATATTCATACACATGCACAGACGGGCACTAAAAGTGAAGGAGAAAACAAAAGGGGGAGTACTCGCAGGGGGAAATTGATCAGCTCCCAGAATGTCTAGATTAAAGCTCCTGAGCAGCCGCACCAAATCCAACTGGGAATTCAAGACCTCATGAACAGCATGGGAATTTCAGCAGCTCAGCCTTAGGTCAGAAATGATCGGGTTAGAATATCGTTTTGCTCACTGGACAGAATTCTGAATATATGGAGTTGGTATCTGCTAAACATGCTGTACAAGCGCTTAAAAGAGTCCCAGTGATCTGATTCAAATGAACCTGAATTAAAATGTGCATTGTATCTATACAATTGTATAAATAGTGTACCCCTTTCTGGTTCTATTGGTTATGTTTCAGACCAAAAATCTATATTCTCATGTGTCTTTTACCAGGAAAATGACTTTTATTTAAAAGTACCATTCCAACTGCAGAGTGACTAACTCCTCTGCTAGAAGTAGCAAAGGCCAAACATAAATCAACAAGTATGACAAAAGGAATGTTTCTGTTCTTTGTATTATATGGACCGACGATAAGCCCGCCTGACATAATTGTAAGAAAAAAAACGAATCTCATCTTATAATTTCCGCCAAAAGCAACTGAGTCATTGCCCTTTTCTTGCTATCTTTAGACCCATTAAGATGTTATGCTGTAAAGATGGATTTAATCTTATTTATATGCCTCCAATGCCTAACTGCATATTCCTGTTGCAGTAGTTTTCATTGTGTGGGGGTTTAAGGGCCAAAACCCTATTTATGTTGTTTTAAATAATAAAGAAACATTAAGAAAACCTAAAATGACAATTGTACTGAATGTCAATGAACAATGCATTGCTTGAATGTGATAATAGACTGATGTTAAGGTAATGTTACTGATAATTAAGATAGATAGGAATAATTACAAATCCAGATTCATGAGTCTTATGCTCCAATAGTGACACACACAAATCAACAAGCATGGACACAATGAACGCACCCCCCCCCCCTCCCCTCACCCAACCTCTCCACATTCAAACTTTATAGAAAACGCACAAATTTCATCACACAAACACACTCCCATATGTACACACACACACAAACATTTACAGAGTACACATTTGTACAACCTATGTGCACACGTGCCCACACATGCACAGCCCTGTGGGTGCTTTGGTGTGCCACCCCGCTCTCTTTCCCATGCGTGCTCGCTGTGCCCTCTGGTTGGCGGTGATTGATGACGGCCATGGCGAGGCAGATCATTTGGGTGGCCCCATCTACACAGGACGTAAATCAAATCAGCTCCGCTAATGATTCTCAGACGCTCATCTGGCAGCCGCGGCCAGAACCCTATCGGGTCTTGCACGGAGGGACAAAAGAAACATCAATAAGTCCCGGAATGATTTTATTTGACCATCCGTTCCAGGGATTGATGTCCATTTTCTTAAAGATTTCTAGGTGAAAGAGAGGCACCTCTGACTGGGAAAAAAAAAAATCAAGATCTCATCATCTGTGCCGCATCACAAGTGTGAAGTTGATGCATGTGTGGGCATGTGTGTGTGTGAAGCTCTATGGATATGCATCTATTTAGATGTGATGCAAGCTGGTGTAATGTAGCTGAATAGGTAAAAGATTGCTTCATTGGAATATCTACGATCAGCTCTGCCAGTTAGAGAATCTCAAAATAAACCTATAAAAACAAGCAAACAGGTAGCAGGGGTGAAGAGAACTGAAACTCCAGAATTGAAATCCAGCCACCAGACGTGTCTGTGGGTCCACTCCTGTTGCTGGCTGTGATGCGATGTGATGGATAACCCCGGCAGGTGAGATGACCTCAGCCCTCAGGCCTCCGGGGGTGACCCATTACAACTTTTCATTAAAACGTCTGTCCGATGTACAGCCTTGATTTGCCCATAATTTATGATGCCATTACGAGCTAATTAGTGCCAGGATCCCTCTGCCCTGCTCGGCATGCCAGGCCCTTGGCAGTTAGGGGAGGGCACATGCTGCCGGCTTTGGCTGAACAAGTACTAGACAAGGCTACTCTCTCCAGTCTGGGCTTCAGTTTCCTTTTAAACTGTGGTCGTAAAGGTCGGTAAATACAGAAGACTGCCACGTCAGAAACGTTATACAAGTAGCAGTAGCAGTAGTATCTACTGGTGCTGTTACACTGCGATTGTTTGGCAAACTAAATTATTATTATTTGTGCATAAATGTTTTACCAGTATAAAAAAAACTATATGTCAACACGGTCATGATTTAAGAGATTATTTCATGAGAGTGTATCGAAAGCATCAATCCATTCTATTTTAATGTCGTTCTGCTGCGTCACAAGCAAAGGTTCAGGAATGATTTATACCTCATACATATATACCTTTATACCTTTTCTGTTGATAAGTGTTGAGTTTCATTCTAAACAAACCGATGATGCTGCAGGTGAACATTTGCCAGAGGCCTCAACGTGTGGATCCCAAAAGCTTTTTTCAGCTCGCTGCAGGTTGAATCACTGTTAATCAGTGATTGTGAGAGCAACAAAGTATGTGTGATTAATAACCTTCCATTAAAAAACATATTTAAAGCTGGATTCCTTTGTCTTTACAGTTATCTGACCCCAGCAGAGGCCTTGTAATTCTAAACGTGCACCATCTGCATACAGAGCAAATGTTTAACAGTAGCCTAGCAGAGCAGAGAGCGACTGTCCTCAGCAGCTTGTCTATAAGATTGGAGGGGAGGGGGTCTCATCAAAGCCAGTGCACCCATGCATGAAAGTCAATCCACTGCTTGTGTGTGTTTTATTTATTCATTAGTGACACGCGGCTTGAAAAGGAAGAAGAAAAAAAGACAAGAAAGTTCCATTCAAATAGGCATGGCATCCCTGGAGCGGCATTGTAAGAAAGAGAGAAACAAGGGGGGGAGAGATAATGTGTGCGTGTGCGTGTGCGTGTGTGTGTGTGTGTGTGTGTGTGTGTGTGTGTGTGTGTGTGTGTGTGTGTGTGTGTGTGTGTGTGTGTGTGTGTGTGTGTGTGTGTGTGTGTGTGTGTGTGTGAAAACAGGGTGCTGGAGGAAAGGAAGATGAGGGAAGAGTGGGATGACTTCTTTTAATTTGGGGAACCCCTCGAGGGAAATCGAGCCTGTGAACACACAATTACGACAGTCATCAGTGAAGCGCGCACGTGAGGAAGTCGGGCGTCGATCGTAAAAAGGAAAATAACAGGATGGAGAAGGAGGGAATGATATGAAGCATTATTATCTCAAGTCTCGGCTGCCCCTCCCCCGCCGATAATCACCTGCACATACGCATTCACAAATCTCCATGTGCTTCATTTCGGAAATGATGAATGTAACTAATACACAGATAATCTATTACAAATAACTGTTTTGGGGGAAGGGCAAGACCATCATCATTGGCCAATTATCATCTGATTATGGGTGTTAAGTGGCCTCATATTAGGGTCAGCGCCCCTCATTTCAAGGGAGAGAATAATTGTTAACCTCTGTAATAGCGATACACAGAAACGCTTTAACACACCCCAGGGGTTTCTCTCACACCTCGCACACACAAACTGTGTCAGCGCATTGGCCAGAAGTTCAAATGGCTTTCTACACACACACACACACAAAAAACGCTGCACTTCCAACCTGCTGCTGAGTATCAGGTTTATAATACCTTTCATTTATCCAACAGATCAGATGCAGTAATGTGTGACCAGAAGTGCCATATCTTCCATCAGGCCGGCTGTGATATGTTAAATCATATTTAATTGTGTACCCTTACAGCTCATGTCGTGCCAGTTGTTTATAGCCGTATACGGTCATTAAAGTTTCGGCCACCACACTATATTTCTGGCCAGTGATATTCAGTGACAGCTATTTTAAGCTTTTCCACCATGGTTTAGTGGCTCGTTAGTCAATTCTGCCGCAAAATACTCTTTTTTTGGTACAGATGTGGGTTTTGAAGGACTCTACTCTACGTAGGTGTAATGATTAGTCAATCAACGCAAATATTCTTCAGAAATGTCACAATAATAATCCTTACAGAAGTTTTGATTGTTTCATAGTTCATAGTTATTGTTTAAGCAGAAATGTCTGCCAGTCTCACGGAACAGCTTCTCTAATGTGAGGACTTTACTTTTTCCTCTGTTTTTTACAATATAAATGTAATATCTACAGGTTGAACAGTGTTGGTTCGATAAAAACAGAGGAAACTGAGATTGTATTGACCAAATGACAAATTTACATAACAGAACGATTGAGTGTATTAATCTATAATAATCATTGGTGGCCATCCAATTTCTTCATGAAACTGAACTTGTGTTTCTACCGGCTCTGCCCACCTTTTACTATATTTTCCAGTCTAAAATTGCTAGAAAATCCTTTCATGAATGAAAATTGAGTTTTACTTTTGCTCTCACAAACATTTGAGATTTACTAGAGATTGAAATGCTCATCAAATTGTACCGATGTGAGCTGCATCGAGAAAATGTAAGAATGGAGTTGGTGTCGGGAAAATGTATTGATATTGTAATTGACTAAATGGCCACCAAAGAGGAAATTACATTCATTCCATCCAACAAAAAAGTTGCATTCATCCTTTAATCTGACAAACTCTAGAGAGACATATCGTCGATAAAGAAAAGGAGATCAAATCAACTCTTTGGATTGGGAATTCAATATTGCTGAACACATGACTAAGGTGTTTTAAATGTTATTAAAACAATCACATCTTTGACTCAAGGCAAGTCCAATAAACTTGCAGGAAGTCTGAGATCTGGCAGCGTCTTTAAAAGTAGATTCCCTTTCAAAACAGTGTGAGCGACGAAAATGGAAATCCTCTGAGGACATATCCAGCGCCTCACTTCCCCTCGGCAGTCCACATGAAGAGACAACAGACTTGGTAAAGTGTGTTTTTCAATAACTTTTTCTTTTGAGTCAGGTAAAACCAAATCCATTTAGCTTGTAGATAACAGTCAATCTCATATGAATGACTCTCCTAAGTCAACCTGGGGTATATCATTTTTGGATATCGCTTTTTGCAAATAACTTTCAATTCCTTTCCGGCCTAAATCAAGTTTTTCAGGAAATTCTCTTTGTGGTATATTGCATCTGGCTGAGTGGCCTTTATTGTGCTGGCTCTCAGGTGGGCTGTTATATGGGAAGACCGGACCCTGGGGTCCTGTGTCGCCTCTGGCTTATATTGCGACAGACACCAAAGTGACGATCTCCCCCAATAGCCTGACTCTCTCACTCAGCGAATCCTCTAAGTGAGTTACCTGTCTAGGAGGGTGGCTTGGATAGAATGAAACACTCACTTGTCACTTTTATTAACCCTCTTATTTCCCCTTTTTTCCCCCAACACTCCCCCCCTCAACCCCACAACCTCCTACTATCGCTCTAACCCTCTCTTCCCACCCAACAAAATCCCCATCTTTCTTTTCTTTTCTCCCCTACATTAACCCGCAATTCCCCCTATCACACCCCCTGAAGCCAAAATCATCTCCGTTTTGCATAATGCTCCATTTAAACTGATAGCGGTGACATGAGCGGGAGGGCACTCGGAGAGAGATGGAGAGAATGGGGAAGCGATGAAGCTTTGTCCTCTCTTTCTAACTCACCCTCACTCTCTACCTCTCTGCCTTCGCAGCTGGCTGTGACCCCTGGTGGCAGTTATTATCCACAAGGTCGCAGTCGGCCCCTCGTCCCATGAGCAGGACACAACCCCTTCTTAATGTAGTCTCCCAGGCCTGCTCCTGTGAAGCCATATACTCACTACAGCACCCCTGCTCTTCAGCACGCGGACACACACACACACACACACACACACACACAGCCTGCCCAACCAATCTAGGAAGCTTTCCTCTCTTGTGCTAGTCGAGTGTGCTTCCTGCAGGCAGGAGAAGATGTGATGTAAGGCGGTCAGTACGACTCATGACTCAAGATATTATACTTCTTCTTTTTTTTTACCACTTTGGGTTTATGTCAACAGAATAGAATGAATCAATCCGCATGGATAATTGATTCACCTATTTTGAGAATACATGTATTATTTAAGTAGCCTAAATATCGAGGAAAACGGCAAAAACATTGTTTTAATCTCGGCTTCTTAAAGATTTTGCTGCTATTCTATAACTGAACAATGAATACTTTTGGAGTTTTGACTGATTTGGACAAAACAAGCTAAATTAAGACATCAACTCAAAGATGTACAGATTAATTGACCATGAAAATAATCATTATATTGTCCTAATTCTATGCTAAAATGCTATGACCCTTTGACATTCAATTAGATAACATAAAAAATGATTTACACAGCTCTTGAGGCTGCTTTGGCTCACGTACTAATGCGTACTTAAATCTACTTAAGTACTTAATAATAATGAATTTAAAGTATTTGTAGTACAGTTATCTCATTATCAAAAGGAATTGTTTCAACATGATAATTAGTGGGATAAGAAAAGAAGAAATACATACTTCTGCTGTGCAGCTTTTTACAATATTCATTCTTTTTTTCTGAAACACGGGACGGTGCTATCTTTTCAGGCGTCACATTTTTTGGTTAAAGCGCTCACAGCACATTGACCCGTACTTCCTGAAACGAGGGGTCACATGTATTCCTTTGATTTTATGGGTTTAAAAGCCAAAACATTTGGGAACCACTGTGGCGTAAGTAAAGATTAGACAAGCTCATTTTTACTCTTCGGATAGACATATATAAAATATGTTATTAAAGTTTAATATTTTGTTGGTAGCACCTGCACTATACTGTCAGCTTTTTACTGGGAAGATTTGATTGCAGCTGACTCTATGCAGCTGAGTCTATTTTGGCTAGATCTGATAATGCTGAATTTATCATGAATATTATTAATTATGAACGTTTCTCTGGATGAGAACATCTGACAGATGTCATAAATGTGAATATAAATATTAGCAAAATAGTGGATGGACAAGATTATCAGACTGCAGCATTTTGTAAATCTAAAAGACAAAAAAATCCCTGTTCACCCAAAATTAACTCCTCCTAGCTGTCAACATCCATTCGTTGATTTATATATCAGATATTACCAAAAAATAGAGCCAGCAACCCCAAAAAGAGACTTTTAGAAGATTTCAGACAGAAAACAATGACAGAAACAAGCTCTGTCGACATCTCGATCTATCTTTCCTCATGTGACACATTCTTAAATATTCCAATCGAGAAGTGGGCAGAGACGCAACACAACCTCATGAATTCAAATGGGCGATGCCCGGAATGCCAATGGTTTCAGTCTTCCCTGCTGCTACCAATTTATATTTTCCATATGGGTCCTTAAACGGCAAATGGAAGTCAGTCTGTGCCCTTCTATCCCTCCTTGCCTCCCCCCTGGGGACAAAGGCGGTCAAAAGTCAAGGAAATTCTGATTCCTCAGCACAGCACACCAAGGGCACCTAAACACAAACCAAACAAGCTCCCACAATGCCTCACTGTTGGCAAACTTGGGTTCCCTCCCTCAGAGATCTGCTTCTAAATGGTAATTATCACACACACACACACACACACACACACACTTGCAGACGTGCATACACACTACCTGGACCGCACAGATGAAATGCAAAAGACAAAGACGAGAAAGGGAGGAGTTCAGGGAGAGACAGAAGAGAAAATGAGGTGTAGTAAGAAGAAAAAATGGAGGAAGTGTAGCAATTTAAACCATAAAAAAAGAGAAAATGGAGGGGAAAAAGTGGTGGGTATGTAAATGTGGAGTCAGAGAGTTCAGGAGGAGAGAGGAGGTATAATGTGCTGAGCTGACCTGGGGGCCGCGGGGCTGAGTGTCCAGGGGCCAGTGGGGGACGGTGGCCAGATCTCAGTGGTTATCATTATGTTGAGGGGGAGGTGTCCTCCGTCCTTCTCTCCATCCCTCCCCCTCTTTTATCTCAGACTCCATTTCTCTCCCAGGGCAAAGGTGAGGTGGCCTGGGGAGCGGCGGAAGGTGAAGGGTAACGCGGGGCGAGCACGGGGTCAGCGGCTGTCGTTAGTGGTGCAGCTTGACCTGCTCACCTACAACTTTAAGTTTTACTCCCCAAGTTTTTTTTTGTCACCCTCTTCCTCATTCTCTCACCGCTGCCAGACCAAGCCGGGATGGATGAAATGTCCCCTTCTGAATCTTAATAGATCAAATGTTTCATTGAGGGAACTTGCTGGCTAAAGTTTGACAAAGAAGTCTCAAATAGAATAAAAAACACAGAAGTGTTCTTTTCTAAGGAATTCTTATGAAAAGTATGCAATTAATCAGATTAATTTGAAGGGGCAATGTTAGGCATGTTTATTTATTATTATTATTTATCTATACATGTCTACAAGAGGCCTGTACACATGCAGTACAGTTTTATCTGTGGACAGAATATGTAATATGTCTTTTTCTTGTTGCAGGAGTTTAGTATCACTGCTGAAGAATAAAGATAAAACTGGGGGCGACTGTGGCTCAGTGGTTAGCAGGTCTGCCTTTCAATCGGTGGTTCAAACCCCGGCTCAGCCAGTCCATGTTGTTGTGTACTTGAGCAAGACACTTAACCCTCATTGCTAACCGTTGCTGGGTCTACTGTATAGCATGTAAGTTGCTTTGGATAAATGCGGTAATGTAAAACTGTCATTGTATTACATCTCATCTAGGTTTCTAGTATTAAATGATCCGGGAGATTTTATAATGGTTAAAAAAAATTGAAAGGGGGGCAGAAAAGACTAGAGAAACGAGTTCAAGTGGGAGATGAGAAGGTAGAAGGACCCTTACACCTTAGATGTAGGAGATCAAAAACACACGGCCGTCTAAAACACATGGCACTTTCTACAGATTAGAAATCATCTCAGTTTACAAAAGCCTCGCTCCACACAAAGGTGTTCTTTTCACGGAGACGAGGCCGTGGGCTCAAAGAAGAGCCCCCGGCCTTTTCATTGTCAAGCTCTTTCTTTTCTTTTCTTTGCCGCCAACAACACCGCCCTCTTTATCAGTGCAATTACAGCACAAACAGACTCATCATTGGCCCAACTGTCCTCTCCTATCGCCTCCATTTCCACAAGCAACCTAATTAGTCCTAAAGAGAGAAAAGCCGATGAGCAGAGGAGAGTAGAGAGGCAGCGAGAGAAAAGACCGGCTATCATGTCCATTTGTGTGGGTTTGGAACAGCAATTGTATGTGTTTGTGTGTGTGTCTGTGTACGGGTGTGTTTTCCCCTTTCTTTTTGTTTGTTGTTGTTGTCCTCACTCTTTTCTATCTCCTTTTTTTTTCCAGAGAAAGAAAGCCTTCAAAGGAGCGATTGTGCAGAGCGGCTGAAGTGGTCTGTTGGTAAGCGGACAGAGCAGAGCAACACAACAAACATGGCTGGCACTAATCAGGGTCCCGGCTAATGTAAACAATGTCATTTTTTGCCCTTAATGAGCCAATTTTCCGCAGATACGAGAGGGCTAACAATTGGGGCAGCGCCTTTGATGTGATTCATCTGAAGGTTTGTTTGTGATCGCTTGGCACTTTTTGTTGGAAGCCCTGCGCCCAGCTGCATTCATCTACCCCTGAAAAGGGAGAGCAACGGCTCACTTGGGTACAGAGGGAGGGGGCGTATAAAAATAATAATTTTCTTTTCTTTCCTTTTTTTTATTTTTAAAAGACAACCACCCTCCCCCTTTTATTATAAACTAGTCCTAATCAGCTGACCGGCCCCCTCCTTCTTGTCTCCCTCCCCTTTAGCCCCCCCCCCACACACACACACACACACACGCACACACACTTCTGTGAACATGCATACATATACAAGAGCGAAGGAGCATCGTTCATGTGGGATGAAAAAAAAAACAAACGTCGTTCGAGCCGGGTGTCTATAGCGATCAAATAGCGAACTCATTAAAAGGCGCCCCGGTGTGCGAGCGGTGGACACTGACAGGGCTTTCATTAACATGGTGCTGACAAAAGGTGAGGCAGACCAAAGAGGCAGCCGGCGGGCCAGGTGTGTGTGCCGCGGCGCCTTTCAAGATGGCACCATAGCCAGAGGCAGGCGGGCTGGCAAGCACACTCCATCAAATGGCATACTGACCAAGAACAAGCTGGTTCTGATGAGAGGGAGAGGAATAAAGAGAGACAGAGTCAAACGGAGAGTTTTTCAGTGTTTACTAAATCCTACAAACTTCCCGTCTGCAGTGTGTTCAAGGTAAGATAATCCTGCCATCCTGCCAAGCAATTGGTCCATTTCATAAAGCAGATCAGAGTGCAAATCTGTCCGTGAAGTTCCTGGACCGGGAAAGCGTGTCTTGCGCTGATAATCATAATAAAGTGAACTCTTCAAAGTTCAGTACAAGGCCACAAGAACACACAAATAACAACAACAAAAAAACAGAAAAGAGGAAAGAGAGGGATATTGATGTAATGAAGGTAGTCAAAGGTAATGACCAAAGGCAATACATCGCCCATGTCCAGGCCGGTTCCAATCAATCACCGGAACTGAAGTGAAGTCAACTCCGGGCTAGTCAGCCAGGCCCGTATTGCATCCACATATATACACACAAACACACACACACTTCTGCCTGCCTCTCTGGCCATGAGTCAGGGGCCCTCTGGGGCCAAGCGCACACACACACGCACGTACACACACACACACACACACACACACACACACACACACACACACACACACACACTGCACCTGCTGGGCCCTGCAGTTACCAGCTGTCAAATCCACGTGCTCTGTGCCGTCTGTTTAATGTGTGTGTGTGTGTGTGTGTGTGTGTGTGTGTGTGTGTGTGTGTGTGTGTGTGTGTGTGTGTGTGTGTGTGTGTGTGTGTGTGTGTGTGTGTGTGTGTGTGTGTGTGTGTGTGTGTGTGTAAAGAGTAAAGGGTTGCAGCAAAGTTACACGCCTCAGCTGGGTCATGGACAGAGAGGAAGAAAGTGATGAGGGACCTTCAAGGACATTTACCTGCATTCAACAAATGTGCTGACAAAAATGAACTACAAACAGTTGCATATTTTTAAATAACAATTAATTAGATGTTCTAGACATTTTCTAAACACACAAAAAAACACTGAATCCTTAAATGGAGTCAGAGCTGTGGAGAGAAATTGTTTTGACAGCTTGCTTTACACCATCTGAGACAGTAACATAAAATCTCAACGATCAGGACTAAAAAGCATCAAAATTCCCCAAAAATCAGCTCTTCCCATACTGATAATGCATTCAGTCGCTTCATTAATTGGTTAATTTGATCAACATAATATGGTCAACAATACGGATATTGGATTGATGGTTGAAGTTACTTCTCAAATGCAAAGATTTGCTGATTTTCTCTGCCTTTAATTAATGTAAATGTAAAATCTCAGCATTATTGTGATGTAGTTTTTTTTTACCATTATCAGCCATTTTAGAGACTAAATACTTTGATAATTGATTAGTTAGTTGAATCCCTGCATCAGTGTAAGAAAAATAGCCCCAGCTGTGAAAGTGCAAATTAAAAAGTGATGCACCCAGTAACGGTGGCGGGAGAAAGAACCATAAATCAGTAAAATGGATAGATTTGGTGGAAAAATACAAGACGCATTACAGTGTTTACCTCTAGGGCATGACCTTAATCCTGAGCTCCCTCCCCACCTCTGTAAGGGACAGAGAGATAGGAAACCAAGCTCAGGCAACAATGAATAACATGTCTGTTTTGGGGGGGGGGAATCAATAATGTGTTGTGATGTGAAACTGATTCAACACTGGATTTCGCTGTGCTCTGTGCAGGCCTATTCTCTGTGTGGCCCTGAGGTAAATAGTGTACTTTGTTACAGTGTGTAGCAGTAAGCCTTGGAGACCTGTGCAGCGATTAAGCCGTATTGGAGCACATTAGCCCAGGCCATGTCATGGCAGGCTGAAACAAGCCTGGCATGGAAGGGAAAAGGATGAAGACAGCGGGTACACCAGAGGGAGAGGAGAGGAAATACGGGATCAGAAGAGAATGAAATAATAAAAAAACATGACGCGAGGGCAGGGACAGAAGAGGAATACAGGGAAGGAGTAGAAAGAGATAAAACAAGAAAGAAAGAAAATATGACAGAGAGAAAAAGGTCTGACAGAGAGACGGCATTTGTGTGACTGCATCGTCATACGAGCCTCCCAGATGCTTTCTCGTGTCCGGAGTGAGACGAGACATGTCGCGAAACTGAGACGCTTCCCGGTGTCACCGCTGACGGCAAAGAGAAAGACAGCGGGGATGGCGCGACGGAAGGGTGGAGCTATGGATAAAGAGAGGAAAACAGAGACAGGACAGGGGTGGAGAGAGTGACAAATTCCAATCTGATGACTATTTACAGGCTATTCTCCCTCACCGCGGAAAACCCGAGGCCTCCACCCCCTTTTCTCATTTCCTCCTCTGTATTTATCCCTCTCCTTTCCTCTGTGGTGAATTTGTCACTTTTGCATAATGGTGCTCCACACCGGCGTGGACTGCTGTGAGATGGCAAGATGAGGCAGCCCAAGGTGTGATGGAGAAAGTAGGGCCGGTAATGGAAGAGAGGAAGGAGGAGTTGACGGCTGCGATTCCTTCCTCAATCGCTGAGGAGGGGAAAAAAAAAAATGTCTGACCATCTTCCTAAACCCCCGACCCCCCTCTCTAGTTCTGTCCCCCTTTGCCCCATCACCCACCTCTCCCCTCCACCCTTCCCTCTTGTACACCACCCCCTCCTCTCTTTCACTCTCTCCTCTCTCCCCTCTGCCCAGCCCTCCACCTCCCCTCCTTCTCTCTCCAGGAGGCAGTTGTCAATCAAGCGCGTCTCCCACAATCCCTCTGGAGCTCATTGTGCCCGCGGTCGCTGGCGGAGGCAGGCGTTGTGAGGCGGCAGTGAGCCGCAGATGGAGGGAGCGCTGTCAATCATTGTCACTAATTATTAATTTCTGTCACTCAGGCCCCCGTGGCAGCCACGTAGCGGGGGCCTCTCACTCGCTGTCTCTCCCTCCTTTTCCTTCTCCATCCTCCTCCTCCTCCTCCTCCTCCTCCTCCTCCTCGCTCATTCAGCAAGTCGGTCTGCATCCCCGTCCCTCCCGTGTTCAGTCCCTTTCTACCTCCCTTGTCCCTCGTTAAAGCCTCTGCCTCTCCTTCGCCTTTGCCACTTTCGTTCGGGTCGCCTGTTGTTTCCATTTCAACTTCCACCATCTCTCACCCTGCCGTCCGCTCTCTCTCTCCACTCCCCCTCTGCTCTTTCTCTCTCTCTCTCTCAACACTCCCAGGGTGAGTTGATTTGGTATGCCACCCCGGCCACAAAAAGTTCAGCCTTTCATTATGTGGTGCACGTGCACTAAGAACTGCCCCCTCTCCCCTCCCATCACCAGGTCAGTCCCCTTGACTCTCTGCTCCTTTTTAATTGTATTCTGCCCTCCACCCCTCTCAGCCTCTCATTTTCACTATCTGACCCCCCTCCCCACCCCCCTCCAACATAAAACTCCTCTAATTCCTCAAGAATCCCAAAAAGACATTAAAAAGATCTGCTTGTCTTTTTTTTCTTCTTCTTTTTTCTTTCTTTTTAAAGCTCAGACTCAGCGGGTCTATGCTGAGGTTCTGATTTGATTTGGTGAACTTGGTGTTTTCAATTTGCACACCGGAGCTTTCGCCTGTGATGTCACTGTGATGGCGGCTAATGAGGGAGGCCTGACCCGCATGTAGTTGCGACTGAGAACGGGACCAGTCCACTCTGCTAAGGGTTCTGATCCACCCTCACCCTCACCTCATTACCAAAGGTGGTGGGCTGGGAGGAAAAGAAGAGAGAGAGAGAGAGAGAGAGAGAGAGTTGGTGATTAGGAGTTAGGGTGCAAACACACATTCATATATATTCAAGAAAACACACAGCGTACACACAGACCCACATCTAAATATTGCCATGCTCTCTATGCTCTATCATAAATGCATGCACTGACTCATACACACACCATGACCATGACATCCTTATACACACACTCTGTTGAATTCAACCTAAACACACACCCCTTTCACCATACTGTATTTATAGAATAAATATATAGATTAATCATATTGTATGCCCACACAAGCATTTTCAGTCACACACATGGGTATGCGTAAACACAGACATAAAGTGTCTCTCCACCTCTTATCACATACCTGCTGATTAACACACACGCAATAGGAAACATGCATTCAATCTCACTAGCAGACACACAACGATATCAGGTGAACCCGCTCTCTATAACACCCACTATATACATCTTCTCTGCTGCCTGCTCTAATGAGCGGCCGAGGAAGTGGCCAGCTGGACACCACTGATCCTTTACCTCCCGTCTCCATCTATCACTCCATCTATACCTCTCTGTATCCACCCACCCACACACACACACACACATATACAATCCCTCTGCCCCCCAAAAAGCCCTGCATGCCCCACAGTCCTGCTCTGCATACAGCCATTAGCGCCCCTCTATCCCTAACCTTCTGTCTCTCTGCACCTCCTCCCACCTCCCTGTCTGCCTCTTTCCTTCAGTCTCCTCTTTCCTGTCGCTCTCTTTTCCTCGGCACCTGTCACTTTTCCTTTCACTTTTCCCTGTCTTCCCATCTCTTGTTTTTTTTTTTCGCTCTTTCTCCATCTCCTCTTTCTCATCTCCTCTTACCTGTCACTGTCTTTCTCATCCCATCTGATTGTCTCTTTACTCCCTTCATCTATCCATGTCCCTCTCTCTGTCACCAACCTCCTTTCTCTCCCTTCCTCTATGTGTGAGTGTGTGTGTGTGTGTGTGTGTGTGTGTGTGTGTGTGTGTGTGTGTGTGTGTGTGTGTGTGTGTGTGTGTGTGTGTGTGTGTGTGTCAGCATTCAGCACCTCAGTGGAGACAGGGTTTATTGGGGTAATGCATTTATCACTGCAGGGCCTCACCTCCTTCTTTGAGCCAGTGAGTAATGAAAATAGGATCAGTTCTGACAACACTCTGCAACAAACACAAAGACTCACACAAATGCACTCCTGCGCACACAAAACACAAAACGGGACCAATGCAACCCAAACCCCCCAAAATAACCAGACCCAAGTGATCGTTATGAGCACACACCTCTTTCACATGACACTGCTATTTCTAATGAGATGGCCTTTTTGTTTTGTTCTATTGCTTTGTCTTTGATCAATTAAAGTTGCTTTGTAGTAAATTGATTAGTTTGAGCAGCTAATTAACAATGTTTAATTACACAGAGGTAAGAGGCACACAAGCTGGAAACTGTGAAAAAGAGAAATAGTTTTGATGTAACTTAAATATCAATAAAGAGTCTCTTAGTTGTAAAATGTGTTACAATGAGGTACATTATCTTTCTCTCAAGAAGTCTTTTGTTGTTTACTTTAATATCTCATTGGAGGAAAGAACAAAACATTATAAAATAGAAGCTTAAGATCTATCAAATCAGGGTTAAAAGATGCTCAACATTTCAACATATTTAAAGTGACATCATCATCAACAAAGAACGAAATCAAGGTGAGTTGAAAAAGTATAAATCTCAAAAACAACATGGACAGCAATAAGCTGCAACTTGTGTCTAAATAAAATAACTATAGGTATGTCTATCCACATATTTGATTGCATTGCTGCAATATTTCTGAAAATCAAAACAAAATATTTTCAAAATGGTAAAAATTGCTTTTAAGCTCATACTCTATGAAAGTAATTAACACTTTCAATAGAAAATCCCCAAACTTTGAAAAGATGTAGGAACCATATTTGGACTACCTGAAAAATAGTCACAATGTGGGTATTTAAATATGAGGATTTTGTTTATCAAGTATAAAGTTGTGACTTAAAGGTGTAACAAGAAGCAATATTTCATCCTATGTCAGCTATGTCAGCTAAGCACATGTTATAGTAGCAGGGAGAAGTAGTGCATTAGTTTCCATTTTAAGGCATAATAATAAATTCAAAATATGTTAAAACAATTGCAAACTTTACAAATATTATAAATTAAAGCACTGAGTATTAATGTCCTCTGTGTATTTCCAATAATATTGACAAATTGGGAAAGTTATGATTTTTTTATTTTGTGTTGTTGTTGGACTGCTTGTGCTGCAAAATAAGCATTACTTAAAGACCCAAACCCAAATCCAGATTCCCAATTGGCCTCAATAGCCACCAACCAACAATATTACACCTCTTTTTTGTCCTTGAATTACATCTGACTAAATTAAAAACTAGAAAATTCCAGTGGGATTGAAAGGCAACATGTCCAACTATTTCAGCCATGGTTTTCTCTGGAGAAAGAAAGCAGGTAAGGATCAAGTGTTAATGGCCAGGGGTGCCTGTCTTATCCCATTTGGTCTGGCAGTGTCGGGAAAGTGGGGGAGGTCTTCACCAGTTTAAAACGATACCATCACCACAGGTATTCCAGCCAGGCTCTGATTGGCCTTGACAGAACAAAACATCGCCGCAGCAAACGACTCAAGCACCTCCCACTACATCAGACTCAAGAGGACAAGGTCAGATCAGCAGCAACATAAAGTTTAATCTGAGAAAACAAACTTCTCTTCAAAGTGCACACTTAAACGGAGTGTATCGTAGCCGAAGAGAGCGTCGCTAATACACCAAGTGGTGCGTGGAGAGCCCAAGTCAAAAGACTGCTGACTAATGTGCCGAAATGGCTGGAAATACTCTGTGGTATTGCAGATGGCAGAGGTATTTGTTATTCATATGGCCCTCAAGGTGCATCCACAAGGCTTGCGTGAAAGTGTGTGTGTCTGCATGTGCATGTGTGGATGTCTGTGTGTTCGGGTGTGTGTGTCTTGTGCTTCATCCACAGTGCTGAGGATGCCATTAATGCTTGCTGCTGATCGCCCTCCCACATTTAAATAACAATAGTGCAGTCAGAGAAAGCATCGGTGTGAATCCAACCCGCAAAACACCCAGGAGCTGCAGGCCCCACTCCTGCTGTGTGTGTGTGTGTGTGTGTGTGTGTGTGTGTGTGTGTGTGTGTGTGTGTGTGTGTGTGTGTGTGTGTGTGTGTGTGTGTGTGTGTGTGTGTGTGTGTGTGTGTGTGTCTGTGTGTGTGTGTGTGTCTGTGTGTGTGTGTGTGTGTGTGTGTGTCTGTGTGTGTGTGTGTGCGTGTGTGCGTGTGAGTGATTTTAGGTGCACTTGTGCTCAAACATCCACATAGTGGAGGAAAGCATGCTGCAGCAGTGTCTAAAATACAGATAGTCACTGAGTTGTGCAGATAGGTTGTGTGATGAGAAACTGCAGGTCCATGGAGCTGCACCATTAGCATGCACTAGTGGCCCTGGATCCCTCAGTGCTTGAGCTACATGTCCTTTAAATTAAATATGGCACTGGGCCAGAGATGGCCAGAATACTGACTGTCAGGTTTCGGTCTTATTTTGTTTACCTCAGAAGGAATAGACATTTCAAGTGTTCCTCTCATTGTTGCTTCATTAAAGTCATTACAGCGGCACTATTACAGGCACAGCAAGTGACAGCAGAGCTTTTGCTCAGCACTTCTGTCATTATAAAATAATTTGGGCAGCACATCATGAGCATCACCGAGCCAACACACAACATACACACAGTGGGCTCCCACAATAATATCACAGACGATGTGATCAAGGAACTGGAATATCACATTGCTTTCAATTTAGGACCCACACTTATTTTAGTCCTAACTAAACACTTCATACAGCCCCGTTTATAATTTCACCACAATAAACAAATCCATGCATCCATTTATCTGTTTTTCCAATACCCGCTCATCCTGTGCAGGAGCGGTAAGACACTATTCTAGCTCACATTGGGCAATACTGATATCCAGTCTATAAACAACCATTCAGAATCTTTCTTTTTTGGATTGTGGGAAGAAATCAGACCACCAATACAGACACACGGAGAACTTGCAACTCCATACGAAAAGGCCTCAGCAAGGCCGCAGTCAGCTAGTGAAACTAACATTGAATAGTAATGAAACTGAATTATAATCAATTTCTATGTATTCATAAAAACACAGACCTAAAAATAACACAATATCAAAGTAGCTGGTGCACATCCATAAGCGCAAATTAATTTTCAATTACAAAAGCACTTTTTCCACAGCAGACAGTGAGCCCAGCTGGGACAGCACTAGGACCCTGAAACTAAAGCAGCTATAACGTTACTTACAACTGTGCTTCTCCCCCCAATGTGACGTGGCTTCCCACACATTGATCCGCACTGAAATTGATACAACACCAACACAACAAAGATTACAAAATAAAAATAAAGTGTAAGTAAACCTATTTAAGGGTAATGGTGCTCACCAAAATGCATCATGTTGCCCTTAAAAGATGAATAGGCCCATCTCTTCTTCAAGTGGCAGTGGGTTTTCTGTCGACCTGTGGGATGGATAACTTCAGCTTGAGAAAATAAAAAAGTATTTCTTGGAACTGTAACGTATTCAGTTAGTTAACAAGTCGTAACTCTAACTCTGACTTTATCCACTCCCCAAAATGTACTTCGCATCTAATTATCGCAAAACGTTGCGCACAAGACAATAGTTCCCCGTTGGTGCAGGCGCTGTCCTGTCGTCGCTGAAAGTCACCTGTCCAAAACAAAAGTTTAATGAAGTTGTCTCGGTCAACAGTTGAAAATACCAACTCACCGGTGAGTAACGTGACGGGAGTCAGCTCCGCAGTTACAGTTTGGGAGCGTTCACGTCCATCTCAGCCGTAATGTTAAGTGAAAAGAAGAAGAAGAAAAAACACGTCAAAACAGGTGCATTCAAGTTTAGCGGTGACACTAAATAACGTGACGGTAACAGCTTGTGTCAAAGATGGCGCAGGAGTTTTATTGCTTGTATAGTTGTCTCATATCCTATTTTCTGAAACGTTCTCCTCCCGGGGGATTTCCTGTCCATATATGGGTATCTACCACTGTAGGTCTACTTGTCTGTAAAATGTAAAACAATGTAATTCATATTAAAAACAGCACTTAAACTGCATCACTACTAGTTAAGTCAACAATTATGTTATCTAATGTATACTAGAAGGCTTGGAGACGTTTTTGGAACAGCATTGCTACGCTTACTTCCTTTCAGCTGATTTACTTTAGTAATTTGTTTTACGTTTACAACTGTGAAACTCACTCTCGTCTTTTATTTTTCATTTTATGTGTGTGACCATAAATTGTAGCCTACATAACATCTAAATCAGGAACCTTGTTCTTTCTGACCTTTAGATTATGAACAGCACCTGAGCCCCATATGCATCATGCTTTATATGTAGCCCAGTCATTGTTTGTCATTAATGTGGACTGGAAGGAAGTATACATCTGTTAAAATCTGTACTGCACATGCAAGAGATGTAGGCCTACTTTTTATTTGTTTTTGTCTTTATCAAGGACGTGCTAAAGCATCCAGTATTCAATAAAATGTGTATCCTCAAATCTAAAATGCTCTGACACTCAACTCTCTGTCCTACTGCTTTCGCTCTAATAACCAGAGAAAACATTCTGCATCATCATCTCTCCATACCCTTTTTCATCTTCTTCCATCCATCCAACACCTCGCTGGCCCACACACACATACACACACACACACACACACACACATGCACGCACACACACAAACAGGTACACAGCTGCCGGATTCAGTGTCTTTCTCCTCAACTCTTTGTTACACTTGTTGGCTGTCTCAGAACACCTACTCGCTGGCATTGCACACAGAGAAATACACAACCTAACATACTATATTGTGTATTTATGAGCATATGCACACACACACACACACACACACACACACACACACACACACACTGACTGATCCCATTCAGATTGTTTCAAGAATAAGTCACCGGGAAATAAAAGATACAAAGATAAAGCACTAAAATTCTCAGATGTCCCTTCTCAGATGTCCCTGACAGCAAATAAATTAAGAATACTTATAAACTTCTCTCCACATGCATCTTCTTTTATTCCTCCACAAATTGATGCCCAACCGTCACAAGAGCGCCGCGCACAAGACAAGAAGAGGAGTGAAGTAAAGAGAGGAGGGAAGCAAAGTATAAGTGGGATGCCGCGGGTGCAGAGAGTTGTGAGAGACTTTTGGGAAGAGGAAAAAAAGACGGAGACAAAAAGATTGAGAGGCTGAGCCTAATAAGAACCAAGAGACGGCGTGCTGATGTCTTGTGGTGCCATTTGAATACAGGGCAGCAGCAGCTGGAGTCTGTGTCGAACAGCTCTGCACTTCACACAGCATCAGCATCAGGAGAGCATAGCGCTGGTAGTACTCTGCTGGAGTCTTACGTTGCTTCACACACTCCCACAGACCAGCCTGTGTGCGAGCATTTGTGTGTGTGTGTGTGTGTGTGTGTGTGTGTGTGTGAATGTGGGAATGACTTGGAGCTCCATGGTTCTCATTACTCAGCCACTGTAATGTGCTCGGCTTTCTAACTTACCATACTGGGGCTGGTGTTCCCACTGTTGGCTTACAGAAAAGGAGAGGACCGGCCTCACCTCTGTTCTGAATGCATTAGCACACATCACATTTCCAATCTGGACCTCAGCACAGGTTCCCAGCAAGTCTACTGAATAGTAACAGGGTGTATGCAAGTGTGTGTGTGTGTGTGTGTGTGTGTGTGTGTGTGTGTGTGTGTGTGTGTGTGTGTGTGTGTGTGTGTGTGTGTGTGTGTGTGTGTGTGTGTGTGTGTGTGTGTGTGTGTGTGAGGGAGCGAGGGGGGCTGTGGCAGAGTTTAAAAATGCCCATACTCCTGTTCGGTGCTGATAAGTTGTGTTATGGGAAACTGCCGGGGCGGACAGCAGGGTCGTTAGCATGACTGCAAGATTGAGAGGGAGAGAAGAAGGAGGCACCGAAGGAAGTAAAGAAGGAAGGGAGGGTGGAGAGAAAGAGAGAAATTACACCCAAGTTTCCAAAGTTTTCGAGGGAACCAAGAAAGTGTCCAGGTGTAAGGGGACAGATCATCCGAAGTCAAACACGATCCTCCGACCTTTCACGTCCACTTGATGAGTCTACCGTGTTCATAGTCTGTCACCTCCGAGGTCCACTGATTCCCTGAGGTGCATCAAGGTAAACTTTCTTTTCTTTTTAGTATCCGTGTCAATTGCCTGTCCAGCAGGGGTACTAACAAACGGTTTTGAGGTACTTTACTTGAGTATTTCCATCTCCTTCCTGTTTTATGCTTCTACTCCACTACATTTCTAACACTTACAATTATTGTTTCACAGTCAAAGTTGGGTGCTTAAAATCATGACCACAACCTGACCTTAACAAAGTGTTTATTGTAACTTAACCCAAACCATTTACCATGCTTTGATCTAAACTAACATGTAAATGTATCCTCCCACAAAATCAAAGAAAAAGTTAAAAAGAAAATAAAAAACAGAATACATATTTGTATAGCAAAACCTTGTTTGCCCCTCAGATTTATCTTGACTTAATTACTACAAAGTAGTTAAAACCACTTCAGGCAACTACGACAGTAACTTTCTACATGCTTATTAATCTGCTATTTAATAGCATATCAGTTACAGCGGACATTTTTCTGTATAATGAGAACTTTGACTTTTGCCATTTTTCTACTACTTAAAGGATCTGAGTACTAATTCTACCACAGCTGTCCAGTGGAATCCCACCTAATTGTTTCTGTTTTATTGAGTGTATTACATCTGAAACACAAATCTTTTCTTTTATGGGGAAGGGACCTGGGGATCCTCGTCTCTAATGTTCTGTTGCATTACAATCGCCCTCAGTCTCTAAGCATCAGTCCAATCCATCATCTTTAAGTCCACTTGAGCCCAAATATTCTCCGAGGCCTTTTAGATAGCCATTACAACACTAGTCTCCTGCCTCAACACCGGGGAGCCTGTTTATTGTTTTAATAGCAGCACCTTCAGTATTCTTTGTGCTGTAGTTGCTCCCTTTAGGAACAACAAATCACGAAAAATACAACTCGGATGGCTAAAGGACATGCCTAGGCTGTAAAGAGAACACATAAAAAAAAGCCACATATCAGTGGAAAGGCTAATAAAGTCTGCGTGACCTATAGTGTTGTGAAGGACTTATTGCGGGAATATCACAAACTGGTTACGGAGAGGTTTTTTCTCTCAAATTTCATTCTAAAGAGCCGTCTCCTTTTCAGTGTTATTGACTCAGTGGTTGACCCCTCTTCTACTCATGAAATTAAAGATTCCTTTGAAAAGAGTGTGAAGATTTTTTTTGTTGTTTTTTTGTTGATGTTATTTGACCAAAAAGGTACTAGAGATCTCAGTTTCTGACAGGGACATACAGTACAGACAGGTGAGAAGCCACAGGAAAAACCTTGAATGAATGAGTAAAGAACCAACGCATGCAAATGCTTCCATACTGGGTGTAATGGGTCACTGAATGGTTTGATGAGAATGGAAATGATGTGAATCTGCTGTGGCCTTCGAAGTCACCAGATCTCAACCCAACCCCTCAGCGCTCAACTCCTCAAAACACCAAATGAGGAAATATCTTTTAGAAGAAGGGAGTTCATCTTTCCAGTAGAGGGGGTCTGAATCAATACCGATACGGTTCGGTGTTAGTACAGAGTTAGGATTAAATCAAATGTATCTGTGATCTGATGTCGAGGGGCAGTCGTCTGTTACTGTTCGTTATTAAACGACTTACTGCTAGTGAGGCACTTCCTGTTTGGTTCTTTAATTTGTCAGGCATGACTTTCCCCCGTGATCCCGTCTCACCTTTAGCTTTCTGCTCCTTCCCTTGACTATTTATCCATTAACTCTTGAATCATCACTAGTTTTCCCTCCAGTTTTAAAAACGTTCTTCCTCAATCTTTTCTTTTGGTGGCGTTGACAGAAACTACCGGCCTGCCTCCAAACTGGCATAGAGTAATTAAGGAAAGTTTTATTTAAATTTGCACATGTCCAATTAACGGCATTGGACATTCCTCTGTGACAGGCAACCTCTCTGTGAAAGTGAGGATTTTACCTACTTCTTCTTTTTTTTGTCAATCTTTAAAATGCTTATTGAAGCACTTTATGTGTGTGTTAATGTAAAAGTAAGCTCATTAGGCTGGATCTAAGAAAGAAAGCAAACTTCTGTACCGCCACTGAGAAAAAGATAAAAACATATTGCTACTTGTGTCATGTGGGGGGCCATTAGAAGTAGGACATTGACCTGTTTCGAGCGCCATAAAAACCAAGACTTTCCACTCGAGCCTCTCACACGAACGCGGGTACAACAGCAAGACGCGGCGTCACCACGACGTCACATCTGTCTGGTTTGTTCTCCAACACTAATGAGCAACTGAGAGAGAGAGAGAGAGAGAGAGAGAGAGGACCCTGATTAGTCTGGCAGCATCAGTGTCAGACACTCAGCGGGGCATCCACAGCACACTGTGTGTGTCTGTGTGTGTGTTATGTGTATACGCAAGCTTTGTATGACTGCCAGTCTTTGCTCTCTCCTTTATTTTTGTTTCGCCCCCCTCGCCATTCCTCTCTTTCTCACTTTCTTTCGTCTTCTCTCTCTCTCTCTCTCTCTCTCGCTCTCTCTCTCTCTCTCTCTCTCTGGTTCTCTAAGCTCCAAAAACTCTGATCCCTGCATTCGCTCAGTCTGGCAAATGACTGCAGGGGCTGACAATCCACTGTCAGCATGCACCGCCACAGTCAATAACGCTGTCCCATGTCACCGCACCACACTGGCTAAAGCTCACATTTATTATCCCTCCCAAAAAGACTGCTGCTTAACAGCCCTTCTCTGCCTTTGCCAATCCTGCTAAATGCATCGCCACATCCCCCTCACCCCCCCTTCTTCCAGAAACCCCACCCTGACACGTTTTTTTGGTTCTCCAAATGGCCAGAACATCCTTGAGCGCTGCATATCTTAAGGTCAAAAGAAGCACCCAGTGAAATTTGCTACCAAATGTGATGCGCCTTTCACGACGCCCTCGAATTCTGAGCAAGTGATGGGTGACTGATCTGGCTGTCTGACTGTAACAAGCCAGGGTCATGTAGGCTGGACTCAAATACACACCCCAATTGCATATACGCGCATATACACGCATGCATGCATGGGGCGCAGAGGAGCTCAGACAAGTGTTACCAAGGAATTGTAGTCTCCACGATAATCCACTTCTCCTCTATCGTGTTCCATTAACCTCACAGTGTACACACACATGCTCCCTCTCTTAGCCCACACAGGCCCACCACACACACACACACACACACGTGCACGATCGTGCACGTCTGTCAGTGTCGGGGGCCTGTGCCGTCCAGCTCCATTGTATCTGCATGAGGCTGAGATAATGGCATCTGTCGCTGCTCCTTTTGTCAGCCCGGGCCCCGGTCCCTGCTCGATGCTGGTCCCCATTAGCTGGCTGCTGGCCCGCTGGCCTCCCCGCTCCACGCTCTACTGCCTGACCGAGAAAATGCAGGAGACGCCTGTCCCTTCCTCTAACTCCCACTTTCGTTATCCTTCCACCTCCCCTGTACCTCTCCAGCTCCTCCCTCTGCTGCAGATTAAGAGTAGTCAGGTAGTTTGGTAAACTGAAAAGGGTGGGAATTAAAAGGAGGATATGTGAAGGCAGTTTGGGTTTCAATTGCAACAGAAGCATCACGCTATCGTTTTTTTTTTTTTGTTGTTTGTGTATCAGTTGAATGGCAACATGTAGAAAGAATCTTTGAAAATATTATTTCTGATATCCCTTGAAACCCACTGCTTTTAAACTCTAATGTTTTCCAACACAGGTTTTAAATCATTGCAAATGAATCAACAACAGATTTACTGCTGCTACTACCAGTTATTTTCACTGTCGATAACCTGACAATTATTTTCTCAATTGATGAATCACTTGGCCTGGAACAAAGGAATGTGTGGCATTTATCCCTGAAAACATTACTTAAATTATGTATTGGTATAGTTGACGGTTACTTTTCCATCTAACAACTAATCCCATCAACTCTAACAGACCTTAATTAATCAGCAAAAAAAGATCTGTTAAAAAAAGGCATGCCATGTTTAACATAAGAAGGGTAGTAAGAAGAAACGTTTCACAGAAATTCTCCTCATTCCCGATGGAAATAGAAGAACAGAGAAAAACTCAGAAACTTGAAGAGGTGTGACACATCATGTCACATTTAAGTTCCTACTTTTAAAGAAAACAGCTAAAACCGAACGTCTGAACTGTTATTGTAATATCGCCTATCACGTAAGTTGTGCAACCCATATCTTTACTCGTGGGCATATTACATCTGAAAATGTTATTTTGTAAATATCACAGCCGCAGACTTGTAATCAAAGTGCGTTATCGTTGCATTATGTCTCTTCATTAACAACTGGAACCTTGAAGCGGTCTCATTTGGGCCAGAAGAAGCTAAATGCATGTGCTAGCTGCTGAGAGTCACGTCCATGTCACCAGTTCGGCCTGGCTGCTGGCCACGGCCACCACCTGGTGTCATTCCACTCACCTGCACACTCAGCTGCTTCCAATCTGACGTAATCAGACCCATACTTAACCCTCTGTCTCACTCTCACCCTTTCCCAGATCGTCCAATGTCTTTGCTCGTGTCCACAGTGAATCTCCGGCTGACTCCTCGTACCCGACCACGCCTGTCCCCGACTCTCCGACTCGCCAGCACGTCGATAGCCCGACGCTCCCGTCGGCTCGCCAGGATCCGAACCAGCCGGTCACCTTCGTGCTCCTGTGTTTATCCACTGAACTGTTTATCTGTGCACCGAGGCTCCAGTAAAAGCTTTCACTTCAGTCCTCTGTCGCCCGAGTCCTTCGTCCTGCGCTTGGGTTCTAACGTTCCGCGTTACAGAACGATCTGGCCAAAAATGAACCCAGCAGGACCCAGGAGGCCGTGCTCGAGCAGCAGCGGATTGAGGCAGCTGATGCGTTCGCTCGCCAGACGGCGGAGGCTAGCACGACCATGCTAACCGCTCTCTCCAACCAGGTGCAGCAGCTGGTGGCATCCGCCCGTTCGCCGGCCCCAGCTCCCGTTCCGGAACCTCCGGGCCCGGCTACGCCACCGACCGAAAGGATCTTCGAGCCCCGGGTGGGAAGCCCCGAGCGCTACGGGGGAGATCCGGAGCGCTGCAATTCATTTCTAACTTCCTGTTCTTTGCTCTTCAGCCTGCAGCCCCGGACATTCGCCACGGAGGGGGCTAGGGTGGCATACGTCATCACCCATCTGACCGGTAGGGCGATTCTCTGGGGAACGGCCGAGTGGGACAGGAGGACCCCGGCGTGCGCGTCGTTCGAGGCGTTCGCGGAGGAAGTGCGGAGGGTGTTTGAAGGTGGCGTGGCTCGACCCGAGGCGGGACAGGATCTGCTTTCCCTGCGCCAACGGAACCAGTCCGTCGCCGACTTCGCCGTCGACTTCCGGATCCGAGCCCGACGGAGCGACTGGAACCCAGCGGCGCTGTGCGACGCCTATCGACATGGGCTGGCGGACTACGTGAAGGACGCGCTGGTCGCCTACCCTCCGACGACGTCGTTGGAGGATTTGATCGAGCTGACGGAACGGCTGGATCTCCGCATCCAGACCCGGGAAAGGGAGAGGAGACGGTCCACAGGGGATCATCACGCCCTAACCCGCGGGTCGGTGGGGGGGCCAACCTCTGGTTTTCCGGCTCAGCTGACGGCCTCGGAGGAGGAGGCGGAGCCAATGCAGGTGGGGCGCACCAGGCTCACTCCGCAGGAGCGGACACGCCGCCGGGGCGGGAACCTATGCCTCTCGGGCAACCACCGAGAGACAATCCAGTTCCGCCTGTTGTCGGTTTCCAGCGCCCCGCTGATCCTGGGGTACCCATGGCTGCGCCGGCACAGCCCCCACCTCGACTGGGCCACAGGGGCCATCCTCGGTTGGGGAGGTTCGTGTCACGAGGTCTGTCTGAAGGGGGCTCTCGTGCCGTTCCAGCCAGCGTCCACCCAGGCCGTTCCGGTGATCCATGGGGTTCCAGAGGAGTATCAGGACTACAAGGAGGTCTTTAGCAAGACAAGGGCGACAGCGCTTCCTCACCACCGACCTTATGATTGCGCTATTGATCTGTTGCCGGGCTCCTCACCACCCAAGGGCCGCCTGTACTCCCTCTCGGGTCCAGAGAGAGAGGCCATGGACACCTACATCAACGACTCCCTGGCGGCAGGGATTATCCGGCCCTCGTCATCTCCGGCAGGGGCGGGGTTTTTCTTCGTGGAGAAGAAAGACAAGACCCTACGGCCGTGCATCGACTATCGGGGCCTCAACGACATCACCGTCAAGAACCGGCACCCCCTTCCCCTCCTCTCCTCGGCGTTTGAGCTCTTACAGGGGGCCACCATGTTTTCTAAACTCGACCTCCGCAATGCCTACCATCTCGTCCGCATTAGGGAGGGAGACGAGTGGAAGACCGCGTTCAACACCCCCTCTGGACACTACGAATACCTGGTGATGCCGTTCGGGCTCACCAACGCTCCGGCAGTGTTCCAGGCGCTGGTCAACGACGATCTCCGGGACATGATTGATAAGTTTGTGTTTGTGTATCTTGACGATATACTTATCTTTTCCAGATCCCGCGAGGAGCATGTTCCGCAGGTGCAGGCAGTACTCCAGCGGCTGCTCGAGAACTCACTGTTTGTAAAGGCGGAGAAATGTGAATTCCACCAGTCGTCCGTGGCCTTCCTGGGGTATATCGTGGCTCCGGGACGACTGATGATGGATCCTGCTAAGGTGGACGCCGTCAAGGAGTGGCCCACCCCGGAGAATCGTAAGAAGCTGCAACAGTTTTTGGGCTTCGCCAACTTTTATAGACGGTTCATCCGGGGTTACAGCTCGGTTGCTGCCCCGCTCACTGCCTTGACATCCCCCAAGGTTCCGTTTCAGTGGTCCCCGGCGGCGGAGACAGCGTTCCGGGTCTTGAGGGAACGGTTCAGCTCGGCGCCCATCCTCCAGGTTCCTGACCCCGAGAGACAGTTTGTGGTGGAGGTGGACGCATCGGAAGTGGGGGTAGGGGCCGTGCTGTCACAGCGCGCGGCTAGCGACGAGAAGCTTCACCAGTGTGCTTTTTTCTCCAGACGCCTTTCCTCCGCAGAACAGAACTATGACATCGGCAACCGGGAGCTCCTGGCCGTCAAACTTGCCTTGGAGGAGTGGCGGCACTGGTTGGAGGGGACGAAGCAGCCGTTCTTGGTCTGGACCGACCATAAGAACTTGGAGTATATCCGGTCCACCAAGCGACTCAACTCCCGGCAGGCACGGTGGGCTCTCTTCTTCACCCGGTTTGATTTCACCCTCTCCTATAGGCCCGGCTCTTGGGATGTCAAACCGGACGCATTATCCCGGCAGTTCCTGAAGGACGAGGGCAGCGAGGCTTCCGAGACCATCCTGCCGGAGCCATGCGTCGTGGCGTCCCTGACCTGGGACATCGAGGAGAGGGTGACGGCAGCAACGGAGGGTCAGCCGGGTCCGAGTGCATGCCCCGACGGTCGCCTGTTTGTGCCTCCTGCACTGAGGTCACAGGTGCTCCAGTGGGGTCACACCTCCAAGCTGACCTGCCACCCCGGGGCCCAAAGAACCGAGGAGGTCCTCCGTCAGCGGTTCTGGTGGCCTACCATACAGGAGGACACACGGGAGTACGTCCGGGCCTGCCAGACCTGCAGCCGGAGCAAGACGTCCCGCCGAGCACCGTCCGGCCTGTTGCAGCCACTCCCGGTGCCACATCGACCCTGGTCACACATCTCGGTGGACTTTGTGACCGGGTTGCCCCCATCGGACGGGTAGACGGCCATCCTGACCATCGTGGACCGCTTCTCAAAGATGGCGCATTTCGTGGCGATCCCGAAGCTACTGTCCGCCAAGGAACCAGGAGATGGAGTCGGCCCTGCGATGTGTGGCATCCCAGGATCCTTCCTCGTGGTCTCAGCAGCTGGTATGGGTCGAGTACGCCCACAACACGCTGGCCAGCTCCGCTACCGGGATGTCGCCATTCCATGCGGCTTACGGGTACCAGCCCCCGCTCTTCCCGGCTCTGGAAGGGGAGGTTTCGTGCCCGTCCGTGCAGGTGTTCCTCCGCCGCTGCCGCCAGACCTGGGCTCGGGCCAGGACGTCCCTGCTGAAGGCGGCGGGCCGCTACTCCACCACGGCTAACCGGCGCCGTTCGCCAGCCCCGGAGTACCAGGTGGGCCAGAGAGTGTGGCTCTCCACCCGGGACCTCCCGCTGCAGGTAGAAGCAAATAAGCTGGCGTCGAAGTTCGTCGGGCCCTTCCCCATTGTGAGGATCATCAACCCGGCGGCAGTCCGGCTCAGACTGCCGCGGGCGATGCGAGTGCACCCCACCTTCCATGTGTCCCGGATCAAGCCGTTTAACGAGAGCCCCCTGGTACCGGAGGAACCTCCGCCGCCGCCCCCGCGTTTCCTGGATGGAGGTCTCATCTACACGGTGCGCCGGATCATCCGCTCACGCCGACGGGGAAGGGGCTGCCAGTACCAGGTGGACTGGGAGGGTTACGGTCCGGAGGAGAGGTCTTGGGTTCCTGCACGCCACATCGTGGATCGTGGAATCATCCGGCGTTTCCACCAGCAGCACCCAGACCAGCCCGGCCCTGGTAATCGGGCGAGGGGTCGTTCCGCCGGAGGACCGGCAGCGGGTCCGCCCTCGGCTCAGGAGGGGGACGGAGTCTCAGGGTCGCCTGAGTTTTAGCCCTCCGTCCGGGTTCCCCCACCTCCCACCCTGGCTTGTTGATGATGGGGACGTCAGGGGACGTCCCTTGAGGGGGGGGTTCTGTCACCAGTTCGGCCTGGCTGCTGGCCACGCCCACCACCTGGTGTCATTCCACTCACCTGCACACTCAGCTGCTTCCAATCTGACGTAATCAGACCCATACTTAACCCTCTGTCTCACTCTCACCCTTTCCCAGATCGTCCAATGTCTTTGCTCGTGTCCACAGTGAATCTCCGGCTGACTCCTCGTACCCGACCACGCCTGTCCCCGACTCTCCGACTCGCCAGCACGTCGATAGCCCGACGCTCCCGTCGGCTCGCCAGGATCCGAACCAGCCGGTCACCTTCGTGCTCCTATGTTTATCCACTGAACTGTTTATCTGTGCACCGAGGCTCCATTAAATACTTTCACTTCAGTCCTCTGTCGCCCGAGTCCTTCGTCCTGCGCTTGGGTTCTAACGTTCCGCGTTACAGTCCATGCAGCATAATTACACTCACTGAAGCTGCATTACCTTAACAATATAACAAATGAAGCCTGTATTACATCCGTCACCTATCTGAGACGTCTCACTTAGTCTCATCATCTTCCCCTCGTCTCTCATAAGCATGGCTAATAAAATGTAAAGATGGGAGATAGCACGCGGCTGACTGAGTTTTTATTAAGAACGTAATGGCAATATCATTGTTGTAATGATACTAAGACATCCCAGATGAAGGGCGGGCCGGCGAGCGGAAGTGAGCGTGACATCACAGGCAAAAGTATGTTCTGCTGGCTTTATTTCATTATTGGTTAAGCTTCCGTATTAGGGACAGGGGGGGCGAAGCGGCGTTGCCTTTGATAAAGCAAAGCAATTTCAGCAGCTGCTACGCTGCCAAATTACAGTTGTACATCATGCAGCCGTCTCTCTCTCTCTCTCTCTCTCTCTCTCTCTCTCTCCCCTGCTTCCTCAACTTCTCCTCAGTCTCCCTTCTCTCCAGCTCTCCCTAGCTGTATGTGATGTTGATCTCCATGTTGCCCGCACTGTGGAGCAGAAAGGCTGAGGGAGGAGTGAGGGAGCAGCCGGTGGAGCAGCAGACAACAGCCCCATCTAGAGAGAGAGTTGAGTCACTGTGATGCTCAGCGGATCTCAGAGGATCCAGCTGCTCGGATATAGTTTGTATTGGGTTATGTTTTTCCCCCAATTTCTTTATTTTTTACTCAACTCATGTGGGAAGTTGTATTTGATTGTTATTTAAGTCTGTTTCATTTCGGTGAGGGTTGATGTGAGATTATTGTAGCTATTAAACAATGCCATTAAGAGTTAACACACTTATTGGACAAAAAAAGTATGTCTTTGACCCAGCATTAGTTAGTCTAGAATCTAGATTATAGATTCTGAAGACACTGTAATCTAAAAAACACACACGTTGCACTCTTTTTTTATATTTTGCTGGTACTCGGGCAATAACTGTTTTTTAAGCCGGTACCGCTGAAAACAAAGTGTAAATTCTGATTTACTTTTTATTGAAACTTTAGTGACTTTCTTTTTGTCTCAATACACTTATTTGTGTTGCTGTATATTATTTGGCATTTTTTATGCTTCATTTGTATATCGTAGAATCTACTGCTCCTGCCAACATAATACTATGTAATTATGAACATATATATATATATATCTGTTCTTTTACTTGCTGCTTTAACAGTTGACTGTGATAAAAGTGGAGACAACAACACTTATCCTATTTCATCAACGATAAAAGGACAATTAGGATTTGAGTAGAGTAAGTCCATTAAAGGCCCAGTGCATCGGTATATCCACCCTGTCCCAAATGAGGCCAAATGACCTTCAAAACATCATAAACACGACCTCTCCCCTTCCCCGAACACGGAGTGACTCGCAGACCAACAAACCATCAGGCTGACAGGTCTAACCTATCTGCCATTAGGCCGTCAAGATATCACACTTTGCTTTAATTCACCATCTTTCAGAGTGTCACACTTTATATTCCTTGGCATGGGAAGTCTACATGCGGATGCATAATTTATCTCAAATTAGCGCCTATTTGAGTAAGCATCAAAGCAAGGCGGCTAAGGTTGGAGGAGAGCTTAAGGAACCGCAGGGAAACCATGGCCGGGATTAATGCGGGAGATTTTTATAAGAAATTACTGGCTTAATGAAGTGGATAAAAAAAGCTGTCAGTGTTTTATTGCATCTAAATTGTGTGAAAGTGGTGTTTAGCTGTCTCGCCTACTCCCCACATAATGGCTCGTGACAGTAGCTGTGAGGCTTATTTAACTTAACTGGTGAATAACTTGCATGCTGAAGCTATTCAGCGACTTGTTTTTCTTCCCTCCCCCTTCTCACTCATAACACCATGAGAACATCAGCTAACTCAAGAAAACAGACAATTAGATATTGTATTTAATATTTTGAACATTACAGCAAAGGTTTTTTTGGTTTTAAAAGGTCTTTTAGACTGTTAACTTAAAGAAAATATCTAGGAAACACAATCTTCTCTTCTCTACAAACTATATGTGAGCTGCAGCCAATGTTACATCAATACTGAAAAAGCCAATCTACTCCCTTGCTATGCTTATGCTGCAGGGCCAGTGGCTGTACTGGGTGTACTGGGTGTACTGGGGTCTCTGCACTGCTCCCTGTGGTTATAGAAGCTGCTGACATGTACAGTCGTACTTTAATGTATAATTCACCGTACAGGCTCAGACAGTGGGGCATGCTCACTGTAAAGTATGAAAACAGTTACTGGGATTGTAGAAGAGAGCAAAACATAGAACAAGTCACTGTGGAGGAACAAGAGTAATCCTACAGCGCCACCTTGTGTTGGCTTGTAGGTTTGTATTAAATTAAGGGCCGCATTTGTGTCACCTGTCATTTAAAAACAGTACAACAGATTGTTTTTAATTTGAGAGGTTTTAAGAAATACATCCAAATAGTGGTCAGACAATATGTATCCTACAATAACAACATTACAAAACAAAAATTTTAATTTTCATTTATTTCACAGAGTATAGCATCACAATACATAAAATCAATCATCCATCACAGTTCAGATGTGCAAGTGTTTATTTTCTGCTCACTGGGTTGAGAACATCGAGGTTTCAAGAAGAGTTACAAAAATATCTTTGCCGAGTAAAATCCCAAAACGCCTTGAAATCTGGAACGCGAACGTTTAGCGTTTTACTCAGCAAACATCAAGAGAACTCGTCATTGTAGCTTCGCAAGTCAGGTTCCTGTTCTTTAGAAGCAGCCAGAGCTCCCACATCTCACCCCTGAAATAAAACACACAGGCATGAACATATTGCGTTTCATTGTAATGGCAAAAGTAAAGAAATTTGGTCTTTTTCCCCTCCTTGTATATAAGCGTTTATTTGTCTTGGTTAGCTTCACTTTCTCACCTTTGAATGCAATGAGCAGTGTTAAGGTTGAGAACGATACGAGGTGACGACACGTCGACGGATTTATGCTTGGAATGGGTACATTTTGTTCTTGAGGATCCGGCTGAACAGAGCCAAACTAAGTACACAACATAGGTTAATCATTTTGGGCAGGACTGAAACTGTAGGTGGGGAAAACATGCACGTTTCAACCGGTTCACATCCTCATCATACAATGTCTCAGACGGACGATGTGGAGGGCGAACCCCAGCACCAGTCCTGCATCTCAACCGAATACTTGTCTTTATCAGATGGCAACATCATCATGTTTTCCATCATGACAAGTTCTCATCGCTGTTGACTGAGCCATTCAATCACTTTGGCAGTGCTTTTGCAAAGACAAGTTTCCAACCAAACGTTTTAGTTTTTCTTACAAACTATCACAAACTTAATCAAAAGTTTAATTTTCAGTGGGGCACACACAAAAGTTTCTTTCACCGATTGAAAAGACTTTAATCTCTCACACACACACACACACACACACACACACACACACACACACACACACACACACACACACACACACACACACACACACACACACACACACACACACACACACACACACACACACACACACACACACACACACACACACACACACACACACACACACACACACACACACACACACACACACACACACACACACACACACACACACACACACACACACACACACACACACACACACACACACACACACACACACACACACACACACACACACACACTTAAGTCTGCTCGCAAAACCGTGTTTTCCCTTCACGAGTGAAACCGAAAAGCGAGTTTTGGGCAGCATTCAGGTAGCGTGAGGTGAGTGGTGCTGAGAGAAAAGCTTGCACTGCAGACAAGCTCCATCTACATAAGGCCATCTCTGAACATGTGTGGGTTGGGACGAGCAGTTCACGTCCACCAGCATTTGTTTTGTTGTTTTTTTTCAGTCAGCACAGAAGTGGTCGGGGGGGAGGGGGGGTCATCACGAGACAGACTCCTGCACACCGACGTCGCCGTCTGTCCGTGAGCAAGAGGCGACAACACGGGTTTGTTTCCCCTCCTCACATTGTTCATCAAGAGGGACCAGCAGCTTATTATCGCGGCCTTTGACCGCTTTGGGAAAGAAAGATCCTGAACCTTTTCCAGTCCAGGTGCAGTTTTAGACTCTTCGCCTAATGCTTGAATTTCCCTTTCCATCTTGGCTTGAGAAGCCTGACCCGCTGTGCTCCAGTGCCGTCTCACTGTCCTTTGGGTGCTAGGGGGGCAAAGGGATTGAGATTGCAGTGAGCCCCAGTTCAGCAGTCTCTTCTCTCGAGGCTCTCTGGCCCTTCTCTTTCTTTCCTGCGCTCTCCCGTCCTCTTTTTTTGTAATTTTTTTATATATTTTTTTAAATGTAGCATCAGTGTTTAGACAGTGTTGCGCGGCGTGCCGTTCAGAGCGACGGCCTTGGTGCAGGGCGAGCCCACCGCCAGGGAGCCAACGGGACGCTGGGTGGTGACGCCCACCTCGAATACTTCATGGATGGCCTTCCGGAAACAGTGGAAATTGTAGTCTATTAATCCTAAAGAGGCAACAAAGACACACAGATGGTGTTAGGACATTGTTACAAAAGACTTGCACATTTGATTATTTGTCATGTTTGGCTAATATTATTAATTGTAATGCATCAAACAACAGATTTCTCATGAACTAGCTTTTCCTTTACATCCAAAAATATTCTACAACATCTTTTATTTTTTGTACCAACTAATGTTTACTCCATGTAGAGACTGAAAGGTGCCAATTTAACTTCATGGTCACTTTTGAGATGTTGAGCTATAGTTTGTGGTCTGGCATCGCATTGTAACAAGATCACGGTCATAAAAAATAAAATTAAAAAAAAAAGCTGAACACCTCGACACATCGTCAAATATAAAACAGAATACTTCAAACATAAAAATGCAGCATTGTTTGCAAAGTCAAAAAGGAGCTTCGCCGCTTTAACAGATTAAGATCCGTTTACTCATCACAAAAAAATTATGACCAATATTGTGTCATTTCCTCTGTGGCTTTTGAAGGAGCTTTCGGAATTCTGAGAAAGTAATCTTGACAATCTCATCAGCGTCTCGCAGCAGGAATGTCTAACAAATAAAAGTCAGGATATCTCGGCTACTGCTGAGATTTTATTTCACTATTCTTTTACTTAATGTTCTTGTTCAGGCGTCCTTGTTTTGACTTCATACCCTCTGTAAACATGCCGATAGACACTCGCTGCAATACTCAAATAACGTGGAAGAAAATGTGAATGGGCTTGACTCAAATCCAAATTAGCCTGATTAAGCAAAAGGAGCTGCAGGGGGATCAGAGATTTCTCGTGACGGTTTACCTTTGCGCTCGAAGCTTTCCTCCCGCAGGATGCAGACAAGCGCCAGGAACTTGGTGACCTCTTTCAGGTACAGCACAGTCGTGTTGTTGAGCTTAATGATGGCCATGGACTCCTTGTCGTAGGCACTGCCGCTGCCGTCCTCCCTCAGACTGATGTGGAACAACACAGCACCGCAATGTTCAGGGGAAAACTTTAATACATTGCTCGTTTGTGGATGTGGATTAAGAAGTAAATAAACGCATAAATTAAGCATCAGACAAAGTATCCAAATAAAACATAGGGGCGAACTCTATAGCCTAAAACATTAAGTTCTTTTTTGTATTTAATATGTAAATCAATGAGAGTTCATTCAAACTACTCCATAGATACTCCCCCTACGTCTAAATCACACTCACCCGTAGATGCAGGAGACGTCGATGACCACGTCGATCATATCGCAGCACAGTTCATAGGACTGCATGTCGACAGGAGAGCTGTCTGTGGCGATGTAGATCTTACTGACCACGTCAAACAGAAAGGCCTTCTCTATCCCCGAATTCTGGCATTGACGAAGACGAGAGAGGAAGAGAAATGAAGGACGAAGAGACAAAGGGGGCAACAAGAGGCGTGAAGAAAGAACATATTAAATGTGCAATGTCTGAACCGTACATAATACGGCGATATGACAAAATGCTTTGAGACATTATTCATTTGGGAACGGTCAAGATATTTTACAAGGGTACACACCAACAAGTTTTTGTTTTTTTTAAATAATTTGCTATTAAAATGAGACAAAAGTAAAATATTTTTTCTGAAGACATTTGCTTAGGACATTTTGTTGAGTCAACAACTCAAATTCCAATTTTTTTAGATAATTTGTATGATAATAGAAACAAATCTCTGCAGATTATTATTCTGATGGACGGCTTATTGATTAATTGTTTCCGTACTAGATATTTATTCTGTTTATACTATGGTAGGTAGCCATACATATTTCTGGGTGTACAGTATTTAGGTAAAGATATTTTTATATTGATTTTGCATCAACGTGATGAAGTACCATCATTTGGCATTTTATTTGCTCAATTAGACATAAACAGACCCGTCTGGTGTATATTTTACCTATTCATTATGTCTCAAAATGAATCAACACACATATTGAAATGTAAATACACAATAATAATTTAAATTCCAGATATCCTGATAGTGAATGTTATTTATACAGCCCACAGAATATATAGGACAGAAAAAACAAACAAAAAGAAAGGTGTCAACAATGTGGGCTTCACTTTTATTCAGTTCTCTCTGTAGTTTTCAAATACATAGTTTTACTTCATGTTTTAAATGCAATTTTAATCATTCAGTCGCGACAGGATGTGTGCTAACAGACGACGTATATACAACCAAGAAATCTAACAAACGTTAGATTTAGATCAAAGCTGAATCTTGCGAGTAATTCCAAAAGGCCGGGTTCAATTAAATGCTCTTTGAAGTATGTCAGGACATATGAAATGTAACTTCAAAAAAAGAGAGTTGGAGCTTTTCCCTTCACCCTTTTTAAAAAAGGAGATATTTTTGTCTGACACTCAAACAATCTGAAGTATCTGGACACCAGAACATTTTCTTATCATCATGCGAGGCAGGACTGCTTGTTTGGTGTTATCGACAGCAGTAATATTCAAAATGTATCATTGAGAACATGTGCAGCAAACGTGTGCAACATCCACAGACCATCATCGTAATCAACCACTATAAAGGGCATTGGAGGAACTGCTCACCATGAAGGGGCACCAGGGCTGGCAGTGACTCACACGATGCTGCTGTCACGCATTAATCACGCTGGCCAATGACAAAGTCACAAAGAGCTTGATTTACAAAGCGTTGGCTGCTCCAAGTTTACTTACCGAAATAAAGATGTTTAGGAGGTTCTCCAGAGTGGGAAGCTGAGGGATGAGCTTCTGCACTACTTTGCTGAAGGCCTCAAAGATGGAGTGGTCATAAATACTCGTCAAGTAAAAGCTGAACGACAAAAAGAAGAAAAGGAAGTGAATAAGCAGTTTCTAGAAGGGAAGACTTCTCACTTCCTTCAAACACATGATAGCAGGTACAAATACAGATAGTCACGACGAGATCACGCAACACTGGATGATAGCAAAGAGCTGGAACGCTGATTCAGACAAAAACACCGGAATAAAAACTAAATGTTTGCAAAAATAACTGTCTTCATACGCCAAACTGGACACACATGACTTGCAGAGTTGTTACTGAGGCATAAAAATAAAGGAGGCGCATTACAGGGAAGAAAGCACCGGAGAGCCACAAAGCCATAAAGAAATAAAAAGGCCCTCTCAGCTATATATCCAGGAACGCTCCGGCTGTCGAACCTGAATAAACAACAATCTCACCTCACATAAAACACAACAGTAAAGCTGCTGCAGAGATGAGCGCGATCAGCCGGGACGGCCTGGTTCTGCACAGACCGTCTGGGCGAAGGCTGCAGCTAATGAGGACATTTATGTTTTATTTGGGCCTGCAACCAATTATATTCAGAAATCTATTGATTAATCTAACATTCTATTAATCGCTGAATCGTTTTGCTCTAATAATTGTAAAAAAAAACAAATGTCAACGAGATTTGAGAGAATAGAACTACTAAATTTACTGCATTCAGTAGAGTAATCATTTCAGCTCAACCTTAAATATGTCCGATGTTGGGAACTTGCTCTGGTTTCTGAAGTAGGGCCATTGTTTCTTCATTAGGAGGTCAGAGAGGAATCTCACAGCAACGCTCAAAGTTTGCAGGACATCGGCTGCTCTGCATCAACACTACTGAAATCCCCACTAAGCTCCTCCCCTGAACTACTGTGTCACACACAAGTAACTTTTCACACAGTTTCACATAATGTTAGAACCATCCTGATTAAAAACCTCCTCTAGGATTCAATCACAAGTCATATGCGATGACGCTGATGTTGTACTTCAAGTGCAACACCTGAAACTGTGAGCGCGGCCAGGTTTTCACTTTCAAACTTAACACAAGTGTAATGCAGCGGGAGGTATGACTGACTGGTTGTTGACACCTACATGTGTTGTGGAAGCAAAGTTGTTTTAACACGGAGAATTGCACAAAACAAATACTTTTAATTAATATGTTGAATACAGCAGCAACAGTTATAAATAACCAAACATCATGGGATGAGCTGCATTAGAGAAATAACTTCTTAGAAATTAGGATTCTTTTTGAAGAAGTTAGAAATTAAGACAAAAATGAACACGTGGGGAATGAATAATTAAGAAATAAGTATGAAGAACACTTAACGCCCTTGCAAGTGTTCACATTTGGCCGGCATGAGCGTGTGGTTATGGAAATGCTTTTGAGGGGATTTGATGTTTCTGATTATCGGCAGTTCCAACCTGTTAAGGCTCTTTTCTAAGCTTACGACTATGTTTTTGATCAAATTTGGAAAAATCCGCTTTGCAGAACAAAGTCTGACTTTAAACATTTATTACAATGTGTGATTTGTCTTGATATGTTGGTAAGAAGTAGGTACCAAAGGTTGCTTTTAGTCGCCACTATACCAAACAAAACCAAGCATTTCTGATTTTGGTGATATTGATATATTCAGATGAACTGAAGGATTGAAAGTTCCTGAACGAAAAAAAGCTGCTATTTCTTAAGATTAAAAAAAACATTAAAACCCCTCTGGATTATCTAAATAAAGAATTGTCACAAAGATAAGAGACAATTTTTCTTAGCTGATGAAAACGTGACATTTTGGACAGATGTTTGGTGTTCATAGGACAACGCCGCAGTGTTCAGGTCACAGAGTAATAACCCTTTACAGTCTGACAGAGTGTTTATTAGATCTACCTCTCTGTTGCAGTGAGATTGTACATGTGTGTTTAAGGCACCATTTTAAAAATTAACAGTAATACGCAGGTTGGACAACCTGATGTTAAATGTGCTTTGGTGTATTTTCATATTGGATTAAGCCATTGTGTATTACAGGTGTTCTATCCCACTTATTTTAAATACAACGTTATCATAGTCTTATATTGATGGGACTCTGGTGTTACTAGGAGAAAGACACGGGGCCTATTTACATGACTTTTATAGCCATGCAGCAGTGAAAACTGATAGCAAAAACTAAAAATGCACAGATAACAGGTGCGACAGTGTGTGTGTGTGTGTGTGTGTGTGTGTGTGTGTGTGTGTGTGTCTCGTCATAAATGTAAATGACTCTGTACCAAAATGCGAGCAGGGATATGGTCTTCTTCAGCCTTGTACAGATGTAGAGGTAAAATATTAAAATGTTACCTGAGATGCAGCTTTTCTAAGCTGGCGTCTGCCAGGTCGTCGTTGGCTCTCTGATGGATGTCTCTCTGGGTTTCGATCTTGTGATCGTCCGAGAGGCCGTCCACTTTGTGGATAAACACCTCGAAGTTGATCTCTGGGTTGACTCGGTAGGCCCGAGACACAGTGAGGTGAAGTCTGCCCAGGGCCTCCACATAATCATCCTAAGAGGAAGAAAGCAACATATTAACACACATATTCAATATGCACATCTTTTGAAGTAAATAATGAAAAAAATACAAACATGGATCACAATTATTTTCTACGGCTACATTAATGCACACATTCAACATCAAATTAATAACCGTTATTGTTGCTATACCGTCAGATGAGTTAAAGCATTTGAGAAGACCACAATTAAGCTTCTTTAAACGTTTACATACTTCAGAATGTACAATGAAATATCTCAGAATTGCATGCAACTATCTTCTGCTTGGGATAAACCTAAATAAAATGGCCATTTTAAAAATTTACGGCAGTGAAAGACAATACTTAAATTGCAATTGCAGCTATGCCACAGCCAATCCCATTCAGGAATTTGGCCCAGGTTTGAGGAAATGTACTGCTGCATGTCTTCAAGGCAAAACCAAGTCTCCTCAGATATCACTGTGTGACCAACTGCTGAAACTAATTGAACCTGATGCACCTACTCCAGTACAAACAAACCCTGCAATCAGATCAGCCGTGGCTAACATTGCAGCTGAAATTACTTCTTGAAAGCACTTAGAGCACTGGCATAAAAGACATGGCGTGTAATTGTCTTTTAAACCGGCTGTCCATCACCGAGTTCATTCTCAAGGGCTTCAACTTACAGCACAAAAAAAACATCTGTTTTCTGTATGTGTGCATTTTTTATTTGATAAAATAGAACATTTGTGTGGAAGTGAGTCAGAATATTGTCCGATGTAGAATGTAACACCGTTTCCAGCCGGTAAAACACCCCGATTATAACCCTGGGACATTAATACGATTTTTTTTCCTGTTCCTCACCTGAGCATCGATGACAAATATTAAAGCGCCGGTTCCTCTGAAGATCATCTCGTAGTCGAAGGTGGGGTCGAAGAAGTCCACCTGACCCGGGAAGTCCCAAATCTGGAAGTTGACAAAGGAGCTGCTGGAGATGTCGTCCTTGTAGATCTTGTTGGTGCTCTCCAGGAACAAAGTCTCATTGGGAGACATTTTGTGGAACACCACCTGAAATCCAAAGTTTAAGTATAATAAATGCAGATGACTTAAATAACTTTAAAGTTTTGTTTTCAGAATTTGCCAGAGTGAGATTTGCTCAAAAATGTATTGGTCATCTACGTAAAGACAACAACAATCCCTGGTGCCCAAGTTGATCCCAGCCGAGAGATAATGGACCTCCTCACTGCCATGTTTTCTTTGGTGGATGGTTCTAATGGTTTTGTTCATACAGATAAATAAAAAGCAAATGACAGAACTTTTCTTTTTCAGACATGCTGTGCAGAACCTTCAGTATATTTTGCTTGTTTAATTACTTTTTAATATGCGTGTAAAATGGCTGAGACGTTACGCATTCTTAAATCTCATTATGACAAATAGTAATAATACATTAAGTATATAAAGAATACAAATGTATATGGAGACTTGTTGGTGTTTCCTTCACTAGTTACACAGAAAGTGATGTGTTGTAAATTATTGTCCAACAATATGTTTGTATCTTGCAAAACTGCCTCTGTCAAAATAATATTGTTTTATGGGAGAGAATACCCCGGCAGGATTGTGTTTTTGGCTAATGCGATAATTCAAGTATTAAGACATCATCCGGACGTCACATGAAGAGCAAGAGGGAAAAGGGCACAACATTGCAGACTCACTCTGATGCAGCACTTTGATGCAAGGCATTTTTCAACTGCCTGCTGTCAGACAGCGGACAGGAAGAGTGCAGCTATATGAAGGGATGTCTGATCAGGCTCTTGCTCTACTGAATACAGTGAAAAGGTAGAAAATAAGTTGCAGTGGTGGATGGTGGAGAACCTGGGAGTGCTCTCTCCACCACTGCCATTTTGAATCAGTGTGTGGGCCACTGAGGTCAAAAGGCCAATGAACCAGAAAAAAGCCAAATCACATGTTTTTCATCCCAGACTTGAGGCTTAAGGAGAACATTAATCCAAGACTTGACAGGAGTGTGGATTATAGCAAAACAGTGCAACTGTTCACTTCAGTACAGAAATCTTCTTCTCGTTTGTTCCTTCAGGCGATGTCTGCGGGACAGGCTCCCGGCGAGTCACGATATATCAGGCCTGATTCTACTTCCCCCTTGAATTTAACATAAATAATAAAATGTGCATCTCATCCATTATTCAACACAACCACAGTGTCCATCTGAATGAGTAAACTTGAAGAATATAAGCGAGACAGCTAACCTTGCCGTAGGATGTATGACACAAAGGAAAAGGCTTTCAAATCAAGAAGAAATTACCAACTGGCCGAAGTAGACAACAACTCCAAGGGGTTGTAATAATTTGATTAATTGCACCTTTGTTCTGGAAGTTATTCCACTAAAGTACAATATTGACTAAAGGCATTGTATTGTCGAGAGAACCTGTGTCAAAATCTCACTTTAAAAGCTTTTGTGTTTTACGTTATATTGTGCATATTCCTGATTAAGTTTTAGTCAGAGTGAAATTCAAACAAACAAACATAATTTCAATATAATTATAGTATACAACTCAGATTTCCCTGCTGTTTGTTTATTGCAGAGGTGTGGACCATCTCAGGTGGACCATCTCACCTGAAACAAAGATCATGGCTGCTCATATCATACAAAAAAGTACGAGGACAATAGTTTAAGAATCAGGCCAATATATGAAGACATGTGGGGGGGGGATGTGTTGGTGGCTGAGTGAGGATCAGGGCGACTTACCGCCACAGCTAAAGACTTGTTGCTCTGGACTTGGAAGGCCCCCATGGGTGCATATTGCACATGGGTCGGTTTGGTGTTGGCCCATCAGGGGCCCCCTTAACTAATTAATCCAGCTTTGATTTAAAAACAGTGGCAAGAAACAAAAAATATGGAAGACCATGTTGGCCAAACTGGAGGTACTTCTGGTGCACTGATTTAAAACCAAGTGTAAGGACTTGCAGACTGGTAGGTGTGGTCGGGTTGCAGTCATGTGAGGAGCTACACGTCAGTCCTCGCCCGGTGCCTTACAGCTAGGTGGGACTCGGATAGATTTGGCAAAATGTTCGACAAGTTTAAGCAAACAGTCACGTGCCTTCATGCCCATGTGTCAGTGAAGATGCACGCGGGCGTCACCTGTCCACCTGGTTAATAATCCACTGCTGTGGCTACACTCGCGTCAGCTAACACTGGAGGCTAGCTCGGGTCATCAGCTGCGGGATCGGGTCTTGTAATGTCGGTTCTTCCCCTCTCGTGAAGCCAGACGTGCTGAACTGACTCGTTATATATTCTGGCTCACTTGCAGTTTACTTGTGTGAAGCAGCAGCAGCGGGGCAGCTAACAGCTAACAGTTTAAACGTCTCCCCCCTACCTTCTGGATGGACGATTTCCCACTTCTTCTCAAACCCATGAGCAGGATTCTTGGCTTGCTGTCGGACGCCGCTGGGCTGTCCTCGATGTCGGCCTCCTCTTCGCCGTAACCGAAGTCTTTGGGGAAGGAGTCCGCCACCCCATAGCTGTCCGCCAGCTGTTCCACCTCGTACTGAATCGACATTTTGACCTAACGACGGTCTCGTCCCCCCTCTTTTCCTCTCTCCCCCACCCCCTTTTTACTTGTCGGTTGCCAACGCCCGCGTTTGTATCGGGGCGGTGGGTACGCGCCACAAACTGTCACCACACAATGAATATAGTTTGTCAATAAAGCCCAGGCTACTTGGAAACACTGAGTGTGATCCCACACATTTCGGATTTCCTCTCCCGTGAAAAAAATAAAACTACCCCTTTGTTGCCACCCCTTAGATTCTGATTGGCTGTCTGAATTCATATGAGAAATATGATTGGTCAGCAGCTCCTGTCACTCTACTGAGGTTTGTAGCTGTCACCTGACTAGTACTCAGACCTGTTTTGTGACCTATCACCCGAATAATACGCAAATGCACACTTTTAACAAAAAGATTTGAAGACATTTAAGTTCGTTACATTAACAATTATTTTTGTACATGTTTATTTGTGGTAAAATAAGTGAGCGTTTGAAGAAGGTTGCTAAACAATGAGCCCATTAGAAAGTGAGCAGAGCCGGTGTTCTGCTATATGACCAGCAGATGGCGAAAGAAATCAATTTAAGTGAAGACTTTCAATGTCTATGTTCAATGTCGGAATTAATAAAGTCCATAATATGTTAACGAATCAAGGATTAGTTGTAGCCCATTTGTAACACAACAAACACACGACAAACAAACGAAACAAAAACAGTAGTGCATTGCTGTAGTGATTTTATTGTATTAGCATCATAAATAATATAAACGACAGCAACAACATCAATTCTGCCATCTGCTAATGACGGTTTTTGCTCTCGCTGATCTATACGTTTGCTGCATCCTTGTTTTACGAGGGATACCTGAAGGCACCATCTAGCAAGGCAGCAGACCAGTTGCATAAACGAAACTTAATTCTCCTGCCCCCGAGAGTTTTCCTGCGTTTCATATTTAAGGTTTACAGAGACAAAAACAGTAACTATCAGAAGAAGAAGTCAACTTTAAAGACGACATCATTATGGCACATTATAGAGTAAGTGTGTTTGCTGCTGTCGCTTTGTCTTTACACTTAGTGGAAACAGCTTCTTGAGTAACGTGACTAACGTTAGCGGCCAGTTAGCTAAACTAACATGGGCTCGCTCGTCGTCAAGGTGCTCATCAGGCCGTCCATGTCCCACCTGTGACAACTCGTGTGGTGGCCTGGGGGTCGTAAATGTTTGTGGATGCGCCTCAGTCAATTTAATATCTATAAGCCGATTTATTTTGTCTTAACATTTTCTCCTGCAGGTTACAGTTTGACCATTTTATGCCTGACGTTAGTCACGTTCACTGTTAACTTTGAAAATGACTAACGAGCAGGACATTCAAGCAAATTAACTACTGGCGCGAAAGCAAGTGTGAAGTCATTTATAACCATGATTTTTTATTTTTTTTTTATCTACTTTTCTCTGGTATATTCTAGTTAACCAGACCTGACAGTTTACAGTTTTGTTGGTAATACATTGAATTACTTTTCTCTCCCTACAGACTCCAGACCCCAAACGGGAACAGTTTAGGAGATATTTGGAGAAAGCTGGTGTTGTTGACAGCCTGACCAGTGGTATGGCACTCCTTCTCCCTCAGGTCTTCTCTCTGTGAGCCTGGCAACTGTTCACAAACTTCTCTTTTTAATGAGAAGCAAATGAGGCAGGCCAGATGAGTTTGAGACAATGTTACAGCTGAAACCAGCTACATTTGTACAAATGGTCAACACAAATCCTTGTCTGACCGGACTGGACTGAAAATACTAATGAATATCAAAATATTATCATCAAATGGCAGATTTTTGTTCCGAGAAAAGAGTATTGTTTTCAGTATAGCTGAGTTGCAGTGCTGATAACAAAACAATATTTTGTTTTGTAATGCTCACTTGACCTCAATGAACATATCCAGCACTATCTATGCAATTTGATTTAACTTTCTTTGTTCTTGTTTTTTTTTCAGTTCTAGTGTCATTGTATGAACAACCTGACAAGCCCAGCAATGCCCTGGAGTATCCTTTTACACACACAAGCTCAGCCATGGTGGTTGCAGAAATTGCCTCTCGGGCTCATAGTTGGTCCTGAGTTGAGCCTCGGACCGAATTCATTCCCGCACCGACAACTCCAAACCAAAATAAAGAGAAATGTTCAGAGGTTATTAATCTGCTTGCTGTAAATTCTTTAACAAACTCCTTTCTCAGATTTGTGAAGCATCATCTGAATTCTGGGGGTCAGACTTCAGTAGACACGGAGGCTCTACAGCAGGAGGTGATCGACTTGAGGCAGAAGTGTGCACGTCTGGCGGAGGAAAACAAAGACCTGAAATCAAAGGTGCGTTTTGGCTGGTTCTCATCGTAAGTTGTGTCATTTCAGGCCACACGCCTAACGTAGATGCACTTTCTCCTCCGTCTCTCCAGCTGCAGCGTTATGAACCTGAAGATGGAGCCTCAGCCGACTAGACCACGGCAGCGCTTTGGCTTACTCAATATAGATTTTGTTAATTTTGCTTTCGCTTTCATGACACAATAACACTATTTAGTGAAGGCAGATCATTTTAGGTGGCTGTTTTTGTAAATCTTTTTTTTTTATTTATTTTTATTTTTTTACTGTTTCTTAGAATTTAACTTATCCTGTACATGTATTTATATAAGTTTGTTCCTTGTTTAATCTTTAGCTTAGTTTTACTGAGAAATTGCCCCTTTTTGACTGAAAAAGTCAGATCTATAAGAAATATTTCAACCTTAATAAGGTATTAATTTAAGAAATGGGGCATGTCCTTCTTTGGAGAAGTCTATGGACAAACCAAAAAAGTGCTAATTTTCTTTTTCTTTCATAGTTAAAACAAACATGCTTTGTCCAGAGCATCGAGACAGTGTGTGACAAAGACACATTCATACCTAATTTACAAGGAGCTGGTTACCAGTAAAATATATCACTCTTCTTGTAATCATTGTTCTTGCTGATTAAACTAATTTCTAAACAATAATATATCAGTGGGTCTTTCATTAGTATATGATGGAATTTTAATACTGTGGTCAGATAAAGCTGCATACTTTTATTATAATGTGCATTGCTTTCTTCTGATGCAAAATGAACAATCTTCTCAGGAAACAAACAGTATACCAACGAGAGTGATAATACTCATTGGACATTGGAGACCAGAGAACATCTGGTTTTCTACCAGGTTTAATCAGATTGAATCATTTTAGAGTCAAAGCTATCAACAGTAATCCAATAGCTTTCTTGTAGTTGAGGTCAGTGCTGCTAATGTTATCTGCTTATTGATATGCTTGGGGAAACTTGACTAGTGAAGACTACATCTCCCTGCTAATGCCTTAAAACATACAGAGATGAAATTGAACTACAAACTTCAGACTAAACCATCTTTTCTTCACAAGTATTTGGATGGTTTAGTTTGACTTATGGTACAATGTACACATGACAGTTTGCCCGTCATAAGTCCACCTTGCCATTTTTAAATGTACTATGTCATTTAAATATTTACAGACAAAATGGAATAGTGGCTAAAGAGCAAGTGCAGTAACCAATAAGCGCGCTACTCTTACAGTAAAATTATGTCACACTACAAAAAGATTACTTCTGACTTCTCATCTATATTTGAGTCTGTGTAGGCCTGATCTTGTATTGGACCACTAAGATGGTTAAATTCAGTTTTCATGCTAATTGGGTAGCAGTACATGCAGTCAGTCACAATAGAATACAGGTTTGTTTGAAAAACAGTAAAAAAAATATATATAAACATACTACTATAAAGTTCTCTTTTTGTATTACTGTAAGATGTCACCAAAAGCATTTATAGTTGTCAGTTCCATTAGTTAAACTCCAATGAAGCATTTAAGCATGCCGCATTATTTAGACTCAGACAAACAGAAATAGAAGCAAACTCTCACCAGATTGGCAGTTTAGTGTAAAAACCCTTAATGTAGATATGGGGGTCGAGTCAATACACCTGTGACTTGGATTGCTGTCAGGAAACGGTTTGAAAGTTTAGATTTGCAGGTCTGCCGCTCGTCTGCTGCTTGCATTACTTGCCATTGATGTTTTGCAGTTTGAGGAAGGGGGTCTGGGGTTGTGCCCGGATTCTGAGCTGGAGTCGTCCAGTGACTCCGGCGTGGACGGCCGGCTCTGATGTTTGCCTTCTGATTGTGACTGTGTCTGAGTGGAGGGATGTCCACGGCTGGCTTTTGCACCGTCGCATGAATCCGTGTCAGAGCTTTTACTCTCCAACACCGTGGAGCACTTGATAGCGCCGTGAGCCCTGCACGGCCTCTTTGATGCGACGGTGGAGCTGTCCGCTGCCTTGTGTGGGCATTTGGGAGAGTCTGGACTCCCTCTTTCACTGCCACCATCCTCTTTACTGTGTAGGGGGAGGTGCAAAAAGTCTTCGGCCTCCTGCTTTGGATGAATCAGGGAGTCGCAGCATGGAAAGCAGGGTTCTTTGGAAGTCAAGGTGCAGTTATAATGTGGGGGGCTTTGAGCTGAACATCTGTAATTGTCCATGTTTTGCTGAGTGGTCAGCTTGCTCTGAAGAGCTAGAAATGTTGACGGTTTGATAAGGTTTGGGTACATTGTTTTGCCCTGCGCCCTCTCCAGCAGGAGGTTGTAGTCACTGGGTGCAGAGGCAATTGTAGCCCTGCAGGGTGCACTGGTGCATGTTTGCACGACAGATTCTTTTTTGCATCTGTTGGCATAGTAGTCGTCAAGTTCATCCCTCTCGTCCCTCAAGTGAGGGTAGAAGTCCAAGATGCCCTTTTTGACCTTCTTGTAACCCAGGTGCGTGATCTCCAAGATGTTCAGGAAGAGGGATATTGCAGCGATGCATTGCATGAACACCATGAAGACACTTTTCTCTGTCGGTCTGGAAACGTAGCAGTCCACAGCGTTGGGACAAGGGTCCCTCTCGCACTTGAAGAGCGGGGAGAGGTGAAAGCCATAAAGGAGGTACTGGCCTGTCATGAAGGCCACTTCTACAATCGAGCGAGTGAAGACGTGAGCCACGTAGGTACGCAGCAGAGAGCCCCTGAGAGGAGCTTTGTTCAGCTTCCCCTGATCCACCTGTTTCATCTCCCGCTCAATCCTCTTCCTCGCTTCTGCCAACTCCACATCGACCAGTTCCAGCTCCTTCCGCAGCAGAGCCTTCTTCTTCTGCCGGGCCTTCTCCAGCGCCCGCAGCCTGTAGAGGGCGTGGCCTATTTAAACCAGCGAGGGGGAAGACACAAAAATGACCTGCAGCACCCAGTAGCGGATGAGGGAGATCGGGAAAGCGTGGTCGTAGCACACATTTCTGCATCCGGGCTGCTCAGTGTTGCATATGAAGTCGGCCTGCTCGTCGTTCCACACATCCTCAGCCGCCACGCCGAGGACCAGCATACGGAAGATGAACAGGATGGTGAGCCAGATCTTGCCCACCATCGTGGAATGGATGTGCACCTCCTCCAAAATCCCCCCGAGGAAGTTCCAGTCCCCCATCTTCACTCCGCCATTGTGACTGGAAGAAAGTCAGTGACAGAGAGATGAAATAAATGCGGGAGAAATTCTGCTGAAATTGTTTGAAATTGTCGTACAAAGTTAATAGTAGAATGAAAATATAGTGACAGGAAGTACAGTCAACCTTTGAGAAAATAAGTTGGATTGAGTAATTCAGTTTGCTCCATGCCGGAGTTCTGTGCTGTCGCCGTATCAGTTTACCTTGCAGCGGCATGGACAGACTGCCGGTGGTGACTTAAATCTCCTCTGGTCATGCAGCCGTGACGTGGTCACCCAAAAGTTCTTTTTAAATTGTTACCACCCTCCACACGAGTCCCTGTACATCATCCAAACCCAAATGACCCGCCTCTCCCTCAGTGTTGCCCGAAACAAAGTGGGAACAACTGAGCTGCTGTGGGAAGGTTTCCAACACTACTCTGACCAGAGAAAGTCAATACCAGCTTCACCCATTCATTTAAATCATGACCTCCCAATGATGGGCTGTAACCGGTCGTAGCACCGATATTAACCTCAATATTCATCAGGGATGTTTTGTCTTTTCTTTTTCCACATTTCCAACAGAAATACAGCATGCATTCAGCAGCAGAGATCATAACTCACCGAACATATTATATTGTGGTTTGCATGTGTGTAGGTGTGGGTGTAAATAAGCAACCTGTTTCCATATAAATAGATGCTTTGCAAGTCAAAACTGCATGCTTAGGCTGTGTAAGCACTCAATTGTTGGAGTTGTATGTGCGAACAAAGAAGAAGAAACAGTCCCTGTGGTTGGTAACCCCACATTATCGATACCAGCCAGTTATTCAACCAGGCCTTGAACAATCAATAGTTTTATACTATAACAAAGTGATCAATGAGTCACCATGTCTGATTTCATACCCTGCTGCTCCTCTCTGGATGTAATTAGGTTCTCTTGCATTTGACAACTTATGTTATCCCATTTACAAGAAATATATCACAATGGATTAGTGTGCTAGCCAACCTCTGGTTGCCAACTGCACACCGTCTCATTCTAAATACCTTTAAATGCCTCCGTGTGATACATATGCTTGTTATCTGAGGTCAGTCTTGATATCACAGCTCCTCACCCCCATGACACGACATGTGTGTTGATTTTTGTGTACAGAGAAAGACAAACTATCTACACGAGTGGGAATATTTGATTGACAAGATTCAGAAAGCTGAACTTACCCCTTCTGACCTAAAACCTCTCACTCTGCCCATCAGCTCACGATTGATTCAAACCAGTCTGGTACATACACATTAGGGGTGCAGGAGGTCGTACTGGGAAAAATACTGGGAGAATGCCAATGTTATTTCCCCTTTTTCAATCAGAAAAATCTTTTTTTTCCCCTGTACTTCAACCTCAGGAAGTGATCTATATAAAGTATATATATATATATATATATATATATATATATATGAAAATGTGTAAATGCATGAGTCTAACACCTTGAAAATATTAAAATTAAAAACACTTTTCCTGTACACCCTTGCAAGTACACAAACACACACACTGAGAGCCAGCAGACATCCTCGCACATGGAATATATATATATATATATATTCAATGTATTCCATGGTGGATAAAGAGTACCTTGACATTTTGGAATTTCTATTGAACTTTATTTGTAGAGAAACAATATCAGACAAATTACTCTTTTTTCACTTTACAATTTACTTCAGTTGTGATGTGTCTCACCAGCAAAATTTTAGTATTTATATCTTAAATAATTTAACTTTAACTTCAACTAAGTGACAAGATGTTCACAAGTTGATGGTAACGCATTGTTGTCTTTAGGACCGTTGGGCCTTACCAAAAAAAATGAAGAAACTCTAACGAAAGATCCTCATTAATTCTTTATGAGTCACAACACTGATGTGTTGTGACTCATGTTTAAATGTATGATGTATAACATTCAATACAGTTTTAAATGACTTGCTCATTTAAAGCACATTTTGCTCCACATTGTCTAAAGATAGAAAATATGTCTTCTGCAATGCTACGCATGAGCAGCAGGAGGCACCCTTCTCCAAAAATAAGACACTCATATAGTAAAATAAAATAAAAATACCCTGTGCACTTTCACAAAAGTCACTGAAAAGTGACTTTTTTTGGCAACTTTTCATTGAAACACGCAAGTACATCAGTAAACAGCTTCCTGAGTGACATTAAGGCTTTAGTGTTAACTTAAAGATAAAAAGGTTGGAGAGTGCAGCTTTATGGTCCTATGATGCTGGGCTCAGGAAGATGTTGAAGACCACAGCGAAGACCACGAACAACACATATCCAACTATACACAGCCAGAAACGTGGGTCTTTGAGTAGCTTCATATTGTAGGCGCTGAAGAAGACGTAGCCGATGGTCATCCCGGCCGCGATCCCTCCAAAATGAGCCACAAAAGACACCTAGGAGGGGAGACGATGAAGTGAGCTTTCAGTAGGCCTGTAGGAACTAATTACCCAAATTAAATAGAACACCCTCGGGTACTGTCATCTGACCTCACACCCAAAATACTTGCAGAACCAGTTTAACAGCCCAAAAGACACAAAGGAAAAGGAAGGCGATAAGAACATGGAGGAGGGAACAAGGAATCAGCCAATCAGTTAGAAAAACAAACAAGCCTCATCCAACAGGAAGGAGATACCTAAAGCGTTGTAGTCGTTTTATTCAAAACTAAAACTATGGCGTCAAACGGACAAGAGTTATCATTTCTCAATATGGATTACTGATTTTTTTTAAAGAAGCAGTGTGTGAAAAGAGTGTTGGTATTCAGTCTTCGTTCATTAGTTCAGTCCCACACAGTGAGGTATTTATCTGGAAGAATAATCAAGTCCCAACAAGAGCTATAAAGCTGCCTGTAGCCACAAGCGAGGTGCACCCATCACACACACTGTCAGCGTGGGGGAGGTTAGCTGATGGGAAAAGGTCACGCATGAGTCCTCTACTGTACAGGGGAAGGAGAACCATACCTGCAAACCAGCCTCGTGTGAGATAAATCTTCTGTAGAAGGCAAATCCAAAATCGGTGGCAACTGGCGAAAGAAACCAGTATTAAATATTATTAAAGCGTGATCACAGCAGTTAGAAAAAATATCATAACAGGTTGAAACCACACAGGAGAACATACCAAATAGCACTATACCGCCGATACGAAATACTCCAAGAAGAGGAATCATCTCTCGGAAATTCTGTAAAATGAATATGCCATTTATTTATTAAGATTTGAGTGAGTACACACATTACGCTATCACCCAACCTTTAGACAATGAATTGGAGCACCACTGGAAATAATAGTTTCCAATGTCGTTTCCATTCTGTCCATCAAAAATCCTTCAAAATAAACATTTAAATGATTAAATTATCTTAATATGTATCTATTTATACTATTTAAAATATAGGAAAAAAAGGGTTTTGGTCTCTTTTCACACAACAATGTAAACACATGAGACTGAAATGCTGACGTTCAACCTAGAACTCACCACCACTGCGTTCATAAAATAGCCTCCTATCAGGGCATAAACGCCCCCAGAAGCTCCCACCAAAGCACTGAGAGGATCAAAGATGGAGCTGGCCAACGAGCCTGCGGGGAAACGGAAAGCATCAGTGGCATTTCGTACTCCGACACAAACAGGAAAAACCTACTTCAAGACGAGTTAGTGTTAGAAGGCATTCACAAACACAGATGAAGTCCAGCTCGCTAAAGCTGCTTGTGTAACGACAGAGCCACAACTGAAAAAAATAGATTAAATTAAATACATTAAAAACAGGGGATTTTTACCTGCCAGGACGCCTGCTAGATAAACCATTCCCACTTCAAATCCTTTGTGGACCAGTTCCAGCGGGATGCCCAGCAGCAGCTGTATCAACAGGTTTCCCAAGATGTGCTCGATACTAGAGGCAGGCGGAGACGAGAAGGAGAAGGATGTACTTCATGAAGGACGAGGACGGACAGAATATCAAACACCTGTAGCCCAGCGGTCAAGTGGACTTCAAAAACAATGTCAGGCTTTTAGAGGGTAAGACTGGTGTTTTTCTATAGCTTTGATGTTGTAAACAAACCCTGCACTTATAAGAACAGTTGGGCACTGCAGGTGTTAACAAATGTAACCAACAGGGCCAATATCAGGGAATCAAATCACACCTTCGGTGCCCTCGTGTGCGTTTCTAACAGCAGGATGACGTGTGTGGGTTTGACGAAAAGAAAAACACAGTGTTCATTGTAAGTAAGGAAGGTGTCATCTTGTAGTGTTTTTGGACAACAGAGGGTCCACAGCACAGATAACCAATCAATTGTTTGTCTTGGTCTCTTAATGGGATTCGTACCCTCAAAGCAAATACTCTGCTTGGTGTCATCCAGTTGGCGAGTGACTGTGACCACTTTTCCTCTTGCTCATGGTTTTTGGTTTTCCTGTCGTCTTGTGGCTTATGTGCACATGATTGTTTTTTCAGACTGCGTGCTCGCCACATCACACAACTTTGGCCGTGTTTTGACAGATGTCCTGGCAACTCGGGCAACGAACGCCTGGCCTCCATGTACCTATATAAAAAGCTAATAGCACTCTGCTTCTCGCCTTTATAACTGTGAATATGAGGTAATGCGGAAACAAGTGTCAAAATCATGACGGCATATTCCAAATGCAGGAACGCCATAATAAATAAAGAGGTGCAATGGTTGCACTAACAGAATTGAATCAACACCTGACAGCATAGGGGAAAAAAAACAGCAGAGATTATGAGCTTCACGGTCATGATACTGTAAAGGGTCTGTGGGTTTTTGTCCACACCCCAATGTGACTCAAGCTTTCATGGTGTAATTAAGGTCTCTAAAAAGGCCTGGCCATGCTTACCCGGCGTGGACAAACATGTACGAGATGAAGCGCCATGCTTCCTGCCTGCCTTCGGGCTTGTATGTCAGGGGGCTTTTCCAGATGCCTTCATCCAGGGTCACCCACTGCTTCTGAGGCTTCCACACGGCGTAGTAGATAAACACTGCCAGCTGACGCAGAGCAGAAAATATATGCACAAGTTAGTCTGAAAGAACAAGATGCTTTTTAATAAACTCAAACTTTAAAGTTGACAGCAGCAGGAGGATGGGGGACGACGCTAAATCCCAAACAGCTGAGAAAATAAAGATGGGAAGGACGATCAAGAAATACAGATGTTGAAGTGTGTTTAACCGACCGCAGAAAATCCCCCAGTGGGATCGGACATAGCAGCTCATACGTCTGAATCTGCCAGCATCGGTGGGAATAAAAAGCGATGGCACGCAGAGAAAGAACACTGCAGCTCAGTCGATCCTCTCTGGGTAAATAAAGTGCCTCCTCCCCCCCAAAAGTATTCACAGACATTCAAAAGCAGTGACATTGGGCATCTGTGAGCAGAGAATGAGCTGTTCATCCCCAAGTAGAGTAGGCAAGTGTTCAAAAGACACTCAGTGACAAGAAACAGAGTCATGCAACAGCCAAACTGGCTTTGCACCAGGGTGTTAAATGACTTATGTGTATGTATTTATCCCCTAGTAGTAATAATGTAAAGGAAATATACAAATCAATTCAATATATTAAATGTGTTGGGTTCAAACATAAAAATGCAAAAAAAAAAAAATATATATAGGTAACTATTTACTGCAAGTCCCAATACGCAACATGAATAAGCACAATATAAAAATGTAATAGTTTATTACACACAATAATGTAGTTGTCAGCAGCTATTAGGACATTTGTAAGTGTTGTAAAATGTTTTACCATTGTCCATCCATATCTATCAATTTGTTGCTGAGAAATACCCGGTACATTAATAAACACATGTATCTCCCTACTACCATGTATTATACTTAACGTTACAGCTAAATAGGGGAGCTTAAAGTAAAGAAACAAGTTTCAACACAAAAGGGTCAACGACAGTGGCCAATCCGTAGCTGCTCAACAATATAAATAAGTGCATTAATTGATCTTAACGCTTAGTAAACGGACCACCTCTCACTCGACTAAAAACCAAACATCCCTCTGTTTCACATTCCTTTGAGTTAGCTTCGAGTTATATTAAAAGGCTATATACCTCCCCTTAAAGCCATAGATGTGGGGCCAAAATGAAGCCCCCTCATGCTATTTCAACAAATCACCCACTGATCGTCCACATTCCACACTTTATTTACCTGAATCTAAGTCAAAAAGACATAGTGGCTTTCTGTTTGCACATTCAGAAATCCCACCAGTGAGGATCAGCTGGTCTTACCTAAAGCTACGACTCCAAGCCCCCCAATGCCTACTGCCTGCTAGTGTGCACTTTATGAATCAGGACATTCAGAAGAAGAAAATGAACGTTCACCATTATATGGGTATTTCGATCCGAGACTAGATATTGTCTTCTATTTTGGATATCGTAATATGGCATGAATGTCATCTTTTCCTGGTTTTAAGGGTTGCATTAAAGTAAAACATAATGTAATTTTACCAGACTGTTCTCTCTGTTCCATTATTAGCTTTTACCAACTTAGACCTCAGATCATCATTATTAATGATCATTTATCAAAAATTGAATTGTGTAAATACTATGTGAAAGCACCAGTGATCAACCACACAATATTGTCACACTATCGATATTAAGGCATTTGGTAAAAACTAGAGTGATATTTGATTTTCTCCATAGTGCTCAACCCTACTCATTGCTGGACAAGATCATCTCAGTTCAGAGCAGTGGTTCTCAAATGAGAGTATGTGTACCCTTGGGGATACATGAGATTTTTATTTTATACATTTAAAATTTAAATCCATTTTAAAATCCTTTAAAATAGTTATTATATTACATGCTATGTATTACATTTTTTTTCAACAAAAATGCTTTGTACTGGTCAGGGGGTACTTGGCTGAAAGAAATATTTCACAGGGGGTACATCACTGAAAAAAGGTTGAGAACCACTAGTTTAGAGCATATATGTGAAAACAGAGGTCAATTGTTTTCCTAAATGCCACACTTTAAAAATATCCCGCCCAAGCTTCTACGACTTCACCTCGATATCTGCTCCACGACATACAATCACTGCCAATCTACGTATACAGTAATTAACGCGCTGGCAGAATTTAACACAAATGTAGGCTGCATGTGAAATTAGATCACAGAACCCATACTGCTCGTCCCAGTGCTCATGCAATATGTGTGTGGTGCACATTCAGGGCAACAGCTACCTCTGCAATACTGATGAGGATAATGAAGATGGGGGGCGGGCAGCAGTTGGCCCGTTCCAGGTACTTGTCGCGGGAGTCTTCTGGAAGCATCCATTTGGAGACAGAAAGCTGGAACTTCTCGCAACATCCTATCTTTCTGTCACCATCGGGCTGGTCGGCTGCACTCCCGAGCGGCCGCCCATCTCGGTCCACAGGGAGAGGCTCCTGCTGCTCGAGGTCGATGTCCTCCATCACTGCTCCAGCCCTACACACAAGATTAAACCGTTACGGTTTGGGGGTCTCCAAATTAACCACATCGATGAATCAACACCTCCCTCGTACAGCTTCAACAAAAACATTATAACCGTCATGAAGGTGGGATTTACTGCAAGGCCAGTTTTAGCTTGGGGTACCTAATAAACTGGCTAATAAACTATTGTGATGTAAAATGAGATTCAGTTTACTATCATGCATGACAAAAAAGAACAGCAAAACGGAAAGATATTTGGCATCTTAACTTTATTATGAAAATACTACATGTTCTGACTAATTGTTGCTGCTCCGCTGACAACAATGTAAAATACATCTACCTGTATACAATCATCACTGTCAGACCCCAGAGTCAGAGAAATGTGCTACAAACAGTGTACTAAAAAGGGGTACATTTTTTATTAATCGTCTCACTGAACACTCACTAAATGCCACTAACCAATAGATGCATTTCAAGTGTAATTAAATACAGGATCTTACTCAAATACAACAGATAAACGCTGGTGACGTTTTGCACAAAACTATACACTGAATAATAAATAATAATAAATAGTATTGCTTCCCCTTTTAAGACCTGGGCGGAGACCTGACTATTAAAATAAACATAATATTCATTTGAGATACGACAGAAGCAGAGAGATACAGTAACAGTAGCCTGTTATAGTACGCTCTGTTACAGCAGCCTGTCAATTAGCGTTTCCCGTTTACTGGGCGTTGCTGGTGATAATCATGATTTTGTGGGTGACACAAAAACTATTCCTGACGGATGAATGAAAAGTGCAGTCAGGGCTCCCACGTGTTACGTTTCCTATAATTTTGTTTGAATGAATTCGACTTAACTTGGGCCTTTACTCACCTAAAATGTCAACAGGAAGAGTGCAGATGGCTCCAAGCGGTTCCGAACGCATAGATATCGATTCGACGAAACTAATTAAAAAACACTCAATTTGTGAGCTGAAGATAGCATAAGTTCAAATGCAATACTAGAGTTAAAAAAAAAGAAAAAAAAAGGGAACGTCGTGTTCAACAGCGTTCCTCCATGTTTTCAGACAAGTAGCGGAGTCCCTTCTCCGTCAGCCCTCGTCCGTCTCAGTGGGATCCAAATAAGAAGGAAAGCCACTTGGAGATAATTATAGACCATTCATTGCTTTTTCCTGCAAGAAGCTTCCTTCCTCTTTCCAAACAGCCCACTTGTTATCCCCCTTTTTCAGCTCAACTCCAGGTGAGTTTCACAGGAACACAGCGAAACCTGCAACCTGCGCGCCACAGCAACAGCATACCTGTTACCCCGTGCCACACCTGAGATCGGTGACGTCACCGAGACTTTATCCAGATCAGGTCTCCTCCTCCCCCACCTCTCTACTCAGTGTGCACGCGCACACACGCGCACAAAATGCGACCATCTTTGATCCACGGTGTCCTATATTCAAATAGTATACAGCGCCTAGTTCAGTAAAGTGGATTGAGGTTAAAGTTTAATATAAATGTTGCTTTGACTTGAATGAACCACAAGGTGGAAGTAGAGTCCACAATGAAGAACAAAGGAAGTGTGTTAGTTTTTCTCAGTCGCTTTAGTGCGTTTTTCACATCATCCCTAACATGTGCAAAATAATAAGTGCATTTCTCAGAACAATTTGTACAAACTGCAATATACAATAGATATGTTTCTAAAGCTAGTCAGTCACTAAAAATCCTTAGTACATCTCTCAAAAGTAAATATTCATGTCAATGATCATGTCAGTGTCATCAGAATGATAAGTCATTGAGTCATTGTTCACGAACAAGGTCGTCAAAATGTTTAGGCATGTTGTCAATGTAACTGTGTACTTTGACAGTATTACCTGATGTAAACTTAGGCTACAGTTTGGATGACAGTTACTGTATTGAAAATGCACAAGGCTGCACTTCTATGGCATATATCAATTTCAGTACTATTTACATATTACTGTATGTGGGTTATTGATTGAAAGAGACTGGACAGGATTTAGTTTTTCATAGCTTTTACTACTGCTACTTTATGAAAGAAAAAAAAGAAAAATAATTTACAGTAAGAAAAAGACAAGGGGCACAAAGGAAAAAAAACTAAATTAGAAAGAAACACAGGACACACCTCTAAGGCACAACTTTGCCCGCAGCACTGTTCTAGTGCTGTCTCTACACATCCAGACGTTCCCGTCTGTCAGCCCACATATTCTCATCCACATCACACCGGATTATTGGTTGAACTAACACTTTACATTCCTTCATGAGTGAGGGTCAATTTCACCTGCACGATTCATCAATTCACTTTTTTGTACAAAAGGTCTTATAGAAATGTGTAAAACTATGCTTGACAGTTTATGACAAACAGTTCAACAATTTTGCATTTAATGGCTTATGCAAGGAACTAATGCCTAGATGTTTTGAGGTGTAAGACTATTCAACAGAGAACCATCTACTATATTTTGATCAACATGACATGAGCAATTGAAAATGTGGAAAAAAGCTGACACTTGTTCATTATCAATTGCAATATGTACAAAAGCAATTGCAATTTGTTCAAAGGAATAATAAATTGCTTTAATGATGTGCACAAGTAACTAGATGATTTGGAATTTGGAAAAGTAGTATCAAGAATTGCACTTTTGATCAAAGAAATGCACCAAAGCGACTGAGAAAAACTGTAAATGGCTCAAGTGGAGATTGCTGGTGATAAATGCTGCACTTTTATATGCAGCCTCCCATTTACTAATCACCAATTCATCATCATGTTAGTGTGATTTCGTAAATACACAAATTTACTTGTATTTTAATAAATCAAATAAAAATGCAGATATAACTAGGAATGTGGGCCTAAATCCCTTTGAGAAAACCATTATTTAGTCTTTAAAATAACTTACTCAAGATCATTACCTGTCCAGAACAGCTACTTCATGGGCCTCATGGTTAACAATTATTCAGTATATATATATATATATATTTTTTTTTTAAAGATAAATATAAAGAAAAGATAAATATAAAGAAAATGAATCTAAGTAATTGACTATATTGCTATATCACATTTACAATTATTTAAATAGCAAAAAATAAAGCAAGTGGCATTTTTGTCTCACAAAAACACCATCTTCAGCTCTCTGTGAGATCGTCTCCATTAAATTAAACTTTTCAGCCAAACGTGGAAAAGAAGACTTTTAGGTGCATGGGGAAAACATCCACAATTCAACTGGACAATCTACATCTGCTGAGAAGACCGTGTGATTGGGCGAAGAACTACCCACATCACTAAAAACACATCCTGGCTTCAAGAAAACATCCCAGACAACAGATTGTAATCACAGAACTTTAATTTTTTTCAAAATGGAGAAAAATCCACATTCTCAGGTAAAGAGTTGTGAGGGAGGGGTGGGAGGGAGGGAGGTGGGCAAGAAAAGGGGGGACAATGTGAGAAGCAGGAGTCATTAAATACAGCTGCTGGAAGATTATACAGAATGATCACATGAGCCAAAAAGCTTTTTCTACAGCGCCGGCAAGAGATTTGACACAGATCTGCTTTAGTCAGGATTTCGAGAAAGCGCATATGAACAAGAAAAAAAAAGAAGAAAAGGGGCGGAAAAAAAAGGGCTTCATACATAGTTTATCTTTCAGATTCTTCTAACTTTTGGCCAGCAGCAATAGTTTTGAAGTAAGAAATCAACATGTGGATTAAAATAAGGATAAACCATGGCACCCGAACAGTTTAAGATGGGGGAGGGGGGTTGGATAGGGAAATAAAATGAAAATCAACTGGGGAGGCAGGAAGGAGGGGGGAGGGGCAGTAGAAGAGCAGCCGTCCAGTGAGAGGAAGCTGGGATCTCATCACGGTGAGTTCAAGAGACATCTGAAACATAGAATGACCGATACTGGAGTCAGAGACGATAATCAGTTCAACCTTCTTTTACTCTGAACACAGATTAAAGCAAATATGTATATTTTGACAGCGAAGGAAATGGTGGTTTGGGAAACTTACAACTAGCAGGCCGGGCTCCGTATCTTCGCATTATCTGGTCTTGTGTGAATTTCACAAAAGATTCATATTGTTCTGGAAAAAGAAGAATAAAAAGGTGAGCAATGCTGTGGATACAAACAATATATCTGCCTACACTTGAACGGAACAGCAACTCTACAGTGTGATCGCCTATATCAGCAACATTCTACCATCTTTATTCCACACGTTTCTCGTTTACAGCCATGACATCTAGAAGTGTGTATGTATGTATGATAGAGAGAGATATATATACTGATGGAGGGAACTTTGTTCTTTACCTGCGAGTTTTGTGTTAAGAATCTGTTCGTACTCCTCCCGGATCTTCTCCTCGTGGTCTTTAAGCAGCCGCTCACACAGGTAGCTCACCTGCTTCAGTGTAAACGAGGGCTGGTCCTTCCTTGAGGCACCTGAGAAACACAAGATCAGATCGGCTGTGAAAAGACTGATCCACTCACATTGATGGCGCAGCGATAAGTCACTCGGACAGAAATGTCCTCTTTCCAGAAATAGGTGCTCGGACAGGTGCAAATTTACAGCTTTGCGCTCCGTCGTCCCTCACCTCTGCCAGCCAACAGGGTCATGCAGCACTAATGTGGGCCCTCTCTCTCTCCCCAATGTCTCTTTCACAGTGCAACTGGAGCCAGCTTTAGCTAGGTGATCCTTCACCCAGTGGTCTTTGAGGTCTGCTGTAAGCCGTTTAGACTAGAATATTTGTAAATCACAGGAGAGGATGGCAGAGCGAGGATGAAGGTTTAATGGCCGTCTCAGAGACAGAAAGAGGCCGGGTTAGTAACAGTGCAGTCAGCGTGATCTATGGGACCATCCTGCAGAGTGATTAGGAGCAACGCTGGAGCCCGAAGGCCTGGGGTGGGGATTACATCTCGCACCCAGACTGCGAAAATTGTGCTCAAAGCATCCAACTGCAACATGACTGCTGCAGCATATATTTGTTTTCCGAAAAAGAGCAAAGAGCAAACGCACCAATATCGTCAATATAAATGAACAACTATGATAAGTTTGTGTTGTATGACGGGCACACACGTAAACAAAAGATGGGCTGAAACAAACTGAAGCCATCACAATCTACACACATTTCAGATGCCAGTGTAGAAACTCATTTATCAAAGGTTTTTCAGTAAATAACTGAAGTAGAGCATAAAGTTATGCCTATTCTGACGGACTAATTGAGAAAATAAAATGTGGACGTTTACCCACAAGACATCTGGATTTGAGTTCACAGTATCACAGTAAATTACTCCATGACACTTTATATCAGTTAGACTTGTTATCTTTGCAGATATGATGAAGCATGAAAGTACAATTAATTTGTAGTTCCATCTGAAACGCATGAAAAAAAACACGACAGACTTCGCAGAGAACGAAAAGCAGACTTGTCAGGAATTTAAACAGGATATGAATGAACTCAGATGAGAGAGACATCTCCATTTCAGGAGTGGGCTGGATTTGGAACAAACAACTATAAATCTTTCACAAACTCACATCTGGAATCACAATTCCTCTGCCCTTGTGATTGTTTTGTTGAGCAGCAGTAGCCTGCCTCTTTAGACTTGAGTTGGTCATGCAGGTCCAGCCAAGGGTCTTTTGGCAGGCCTTGCAGGACGAATGCCCTTATCATTCTTAACCGTTACAAAGATTAGGCTTAAAAAAGGTTGCCATTCTGTTTTTTGATGGTTTTCTGCTGTCACTTCAAGGACTTGCTAACCAGAACAAAACAAAGCAGACATGTTATTTAAATCACCTGTGTAGCAAAAGTACAATACTCTCCTACAGCTCTCAACAAAGCTAAATGTATCTAACAGTGACTAAAATGTTACGGTACTCAAAAGGAAAAAGAGAGGAGTTTCAATAAATGGGCCGTCAGACCGAGATAACATGACCATTGGAGTAAAAGCCATAAAGCAGACGCGCACAAGAGTTGTGTGTATGGTCAACCCTAAATTCTCCTACCTGGTGGGGAGCTGGGAGCGTTGAGGGAGGAACTGGGGCTGGGGGAGTCACTGGAGCTACAGGCCTCAGTCTGGTTGAAGGCCCCTTCCAGCTGCCGCCGCCTCTGGATCCGGCTGTACTCCTGACGGAGGTTCTGGAAGATCTGCTCTGTAGGGAGCAAACAGAAACAAGGACACAGACTGTTTAAACCAGGACAGACATTGCCCAAAAATGAAGGTTGCACACATTCTAAAACCCTTAGGCAGTTATGAGGGGTGCTCCCAATGGGCTTCCAAAACAAATGAAATCCAGACTCTCACTTTGTTGCTTGGATGTCAGCACAAGTCGCATAACTAAAACACTTTCCTTCTGTGATGAAATGCCCATAAACTGCAACGGTAATGGTTTTCAAATGTATAATGTGCGTTTAAGTCTCTATTTCGAATGTGAAAAGGAATTATGAATCTATCCAGTAGTAGCAGTTGTCCCGATTGTTTTGGTTATACAGTGACTCATTACAGGAATGAATCAGTATTTTCATTAGTTTGGTCTTTGATGTGTGTTCTTCTCAATACTGCGCCCACCACAACCACATTTATACAACGTTGAATGTATTCCAGCATTAATAAGGAATATTTTAGGAAGGCGTAAACATCTACCGGGCTCTTAAGATGAACTAAAGCCACGTTCACTTCCTTTGTGCCGTCGCTCACCCAAAATGGGTTCCAAAAAACAATCAACAGGAAGTACAGGCGTGTCAGGCTGACATTAATGACATACCTACTACAGCTGTGACAAAAACACACAGCAGACTGAAAGACATACTTGTGACTATCACTTTCACTTCTCTTCCAAAGATGACGTCAGCATCACCGCAGCTGGTGAGAAGGTTTCAACACAAATCAGTGTTAGTTACCAAGCTGGAACAAAGTAAAAGCCTCTCATTCTTCTGAGGTCTATTTAGTGGTTGTATAGATGCTTGAGGTTTTCGTGGATGGACAAAATAAACAGATTTGTGTGAACACATCTGGGTGACTGCAATGCAAACGATGAAAAACAGGACATTCATTACGTGTCTCACTATAATCATGATAACCAGCGCTTCTCGCCTTACTGGCCAGCTACGGACTGTTTAAGCGCCCTGATAAATCATTATGAAAATCACCAAATCCAGTTTTCCTGAAAAAGTAAATAAGTACTCAAGAGCATCTGCAATTACAAGTAGTATGTATAGAAAACTTAAAATACCATATCTTTACGTTTCCGACTGAAACTGGAGTTTTACAATGTACCGTTGTGCATTCAGGGAGGTAATTAAGGTTTGTTTTCTTTCCAAACTGCCTGCATTGTAGCAATCATTTATCTACAGAGAGTAAGCAAACTGGAAAGAGGCACCTGAGCCCACATCTAAAAGCACACCATGACACAGTTAACCAATATCAGGTCACAGTATAGTGGGGGCAGCGTAGCGACTCTCTGAAAATTGTTTTTGCACACTGCAACAACCACTTATTGTATTTGTTACGTTGCCATATTGCCTGTGATGACACACTAATCTCTATTTCACTTCAAGTGTACTGCTTGCTGGTGCTTTCCAGGAAGCTACAACATCCGAGATGTGTGCGTTGACTTGTGTCTGCAATTCACAGTTTGTTATGTTGACAGAATCCAACCAGATCAATATCAAGCACACAGTATGTACGTCATGAAAAGTGTCATGTAAATCTAGTTGTTTCTTGCATTAATACAATTTTAAAATAACACAAAGGTTCATTGATAACAGAAATGATAGTTATTAGCCTGATAATGTATACTTAATTTATAGTTAAAGATGTATCACAGGAATAGGTGTTAATCAAATAAAGGTAATACAGGTACACGCGTCAAAAAAATGGCTCCCCATATCTTAAATATGTCCTCCTTGGGATAAAGCCATACGCTGCAGTTGCTGTTACAGCTTAACATGGGTCACAGCCAGCACACACATTTCTAATTATAAGCTTAACTTTTAAAAAGTCATGGGAAAAAATGAGAAAAACACCATGGCTCCGAATAGAGCTGATAAAGCCCTGCCCAAACATTTGGTTATCTCACTCAATTCATACGGGAAGTGAAGTCCCTGTGCGTGTTGCGCCTCTATCTGGAGAACCCTGCCTCATTTATCTTGGGTGGAGAGGGCTAGAAGCCATGTTGCCACTTCAGCCTACTCTTCAGTCAGCTTGTTTGGATGGGGAGGAAAGCCACATCATGTGTAGTCGTGCACTTTTGAACTGGTGCCTTTGCAGATACCCTCTCTGCTGTATGTGGCCTCCGAAACCTTCCAGAATTAATAATACAGGACCATAATCTGACAGGCTGTTTATTGAAATACCACAAAGCTTTTCACTTGTAATAAAGCCAAGTACCCAGCCCATGGGGCTGTAACAATGACAACCAATTAAAAGACAGAACGCGGATTCATGTAATTTTGATAATACATTTACAATGTATACCATTTCTTGTAAACAAATGCCAAATATTCACAGATCCCAGTTTTATTCAGATTTCACAGTAGTCCCAAATGCATGGGTCCAATTAAATAGCACTACTCCTTGGTATATCAGCCTAACGAGTGAAAACCCTCTCCTGCTGCCCGTCACTTCCAGCTCTGCCAACTACTAGTAGCTCAATTGTGGGTGTTGCTTGGCAACAATGACCCTGCCACAACCAGGCCAAGCAATCAATCACAGAGACTTCCGGGAGCCAGGGGGACACAGTGAAGAAAGCCTCGGCTAAAAGGCTTAGGCACCGGCCAAACAGTGAATACGACATGAGATCGGCCAGATAGATTGGATGTGGTGGTGGGGAGGAAACAAAGCTGACTCATTTCATTTCACCCTCCACTGCAAAAGAATTGTGGGGAGGTGGGTTTCAAATGTCCCAACTGCCAGGAAGTAGCTTGTGATGTATTATGGGTCAGTTGAAGTTGCCCCCTTCTGCAGAGAAGAATTTAAGTGACAAAAAAGCAGACATGGGAGAGAGAGAGAGAAAAGAAAAAAAAAGAATTGTTTTTAAAGGAATAAATCTCACATTACATTGTAAAAGGATAGCAAGTCCGATGGGCAGTGGATCGCTTCCCTACCACTTGTAGTGTAGTGGCTGCGTGGACAAGCCTGGACAGATCAGCGAGGACACAACTAATTGCCAGTACTCGGACGTCCGCAGAGCCGACATGCACACCATCTGATCACACGGACCGGAGCGTACTCGCACGGTATAACTGCGTAGTAGTCAAATAATAAATTCCTCAATGCATTTGGAACACAAAGCAAAACACTTAAGTATGACTTCTAACAGTAAGAGCTAAGAGCTTCCTGACTAGACAGCAGGCCATCTTTAGCCCAGGATATACGAGCAGTCTTGCCGTCTGACCAAGGTTTTAGGCCTGAACTATGACCCGCCCGCTATTCTACCCAAACTGCAGCTGGGTAGTACCAGTCCAGCATTTAAGATGACGTGTCCCAGGGAAACACCAGCCCCATCTGTCACCTGGGGGGAGTTTTTAGCAAAGCACAAGACTAGACTAGCAGCATAAGAATGAAACCGAGGAGAACAGAGTGAGTGATCCTATCTACATTATGAGAGGATTACCTAAAGATACATTGACAGGGTCGGATCCCGGCACACACAGCCTTGCTCACCACAAGCAAACCTGAATAGCTGTAAAACATGTGTGGGTAGAGACGGGTGGGAGGGATGACAGCTGACCTTTCGCTAAATACAAAACTGCTTTCACTTGGCAAACTGCAGCAGAGAGGCATGCTTGCGACACCCGTCCCATAAGGGGCCTTCTTATGGGTAAAGGTGAGTGTAATACCTGGTATCTAGAGCTCATGTATGCAGCTGACAAATCTACATTACTTCATCCTTGCAGCTGCAGTTCTGTAATTGAGCTCGGCAGACAAACTCTGAAAGAACTGGAACACATAGGCCTGTTGAATTCTTAACATAAGGCTTAGGCTAAATAAGCAACGTCAGAACAGACAACCTGGAAAAAAAACGATACGTGTTGTACGAACATAAACATAGCTCCACTATGAATGCTACTCTGCAAAGGCAACAATAATAAGCAAGTCGTACTGTAACAATGATGTGAGCAATAACAGAGGCATGAAAATGCGTCTTCACCTCCAGGCATCTGCAAGGAACTGTCCTATTCCTTCTCAGAAACAAAACACCTCTTAATCACTAGAAATCTTTGTCTTAACAGAATGACAATTACACCCTTCACCAGAAGCCAAAACGCATGCCTTTCACAGGAAGCCAGCTGTGATGCCATCTCCATCATCACCTACGTGTGTGTGTGTGTGTGTGTGTGTGTGTGTGTGTTCAGCAAACCCTCCCAGGCTTTTGCCAAGAGTGATGTGTGCACCAACCAGTGTCATCTTACAACGAAATGCACCATAAAGTACATTTTTTTTCTTACAATGCAAAAAGAAACAGGAACAGAGAGACAACGATCTGGCCTTTGTCTTAATGTGCAATGTGCACAATGTGCGTAGCAGGCACATTGCGTAAAATTGGTTCTGTGTGCCCTTGTTGGTTTATTGTCTTAATAAAAATAAAAAATAAATCACTAATAGCTCACATTTCAGGGAACAAGTTAATATTCACCAGTTGCTATACATGAGGAATAGCAACTGAAACCTAGGTTAAGAAGCACAGAACTATAGAGGGATAACATATCATTTGACAAGCCGTAGTTATTTATGTAATGTCAATCTATGACATTTAAAAAAAGAAGAAACAAGGAGATTTAACCCCCAGTTAACAGGTTTAACAGAGATTAAGTGGTTCAACACAAAGCCACTGATTAAACATGAACCACTGGAACACCATCAAAGAAACCGTCTTCTCCAAGCAGTACCATGACAATAAAAACTGGTTATGAGGAATGCATTCGTGCATTTTAGATTTCTTCACTTTCAATACTTGGTGGCAAGGACGAAGGCAGTTACACTACATCACATCAGGGGGGATAAATAGCTCCTTAAGTAACCCTGTGCTGTATAATATGCTGGGCTATGCAAAATGGATTGGTAACCACTGGGAAGCACATGACGACAATCTACGATTTAACAGCATGGTTTAGCACAGGTAGTACAGCTGTCTCCATCTTGTAATACTCTCATTTCACAGCAATGAAGTGATCAAATAAATTCAATGATGTCCAGCTTTTTTTGTAATTAAGATTAAAAAAGCGTAAGGATTAGGCCTCACTGGTATCGTGCTGCCCAATCGTGAGTGCCTGGCACATGCAATAAGCCTCCCTGGATCGCAGTGCAGACATCTAGGTAATTGTCTTGTGTCTACCAGTGTGCCCCACGCCCGTCCAATGCTCACAGCGGAGCTCTTCAAGTCTAAAGGGAGAATAGATGACAGACATAAAAGGAAATGAACAATGTCCTGCAGGCCTTAAGAGGACTAACATGTCCGTGGTGCATAATGGTAACCCCCACCTCAATGCAAGACAATTGTGGCACTGAAGCCAAGGAACATTAGCCAGGCAGCTCCTAATTAACAGCCTGCCCTGCCATGATGTGCCTGCTGCTGTGATGCCATTTGTCTTGTCAGGACAGCCAACAGGCTCGTCACCCATGTGTTAAAGTACAGGCAGGGTCTTTTGTTTCAACCCCTTTCCATTTTTCAAATAAATGTTTAATTGAATATATCATCTGATTTAATCCACATAGTCCATGCTATAGCTACAGACTGTACAGGCAAATTGAAAAATGTGGTAGTTATATAGCTACAATTCAATTTGTTCCATGCTAGAAATTGTATTTGATTTGATTTTAAGGTTAGCTATGTAAATAACTTTGAGGCTAATATGTTGATGGGCAACTCAACATTAGCCTCTGTAAGCTAATTCAACCAACTATGCAACAGTACAATGAGCTGGCAAGGTGCCATCGACGAATGCCGACAGAGCCCCACTTTACGTCTGTGAATCCACTGATTGATTATGGTTCGGAAAAAATGATCCGTGTCGGTAACTTGGCGACGACGTCCCCCTTCTTCCCGACGTTAGCCTCGCTAAGCTAACGTTTAGCGTTAGCCTCCAACCCCCATTCAGATGAGCTGACGTTAGCTCGCTATCCCTTCCAGTACACTCCACCCAAACCCCCTCCCCCATGACACCCACCCTGAAGGGGAAAAACCCGTAAAATCCGGTTTAATTTCCTACCTGGAGTGAGCCTGTGTTCGCCTCCTATGGCCGTAGGAGACATCGAGTGCGTTGGGCTGTCGACCGGGGGACGAAGGTTGCATCTTTGCGGGGACGGAGTGCCAGGAGTCCCCGGTAGTGGATTGCACCTTCTCCGCTTGGGAGACTGGGGACTGAGGAGGGCCTCAAACTCCATCGACCGCTTTAATGTTGCCCCGCAAGCCATGTTAGCTAAAGAAAACTGAGAAAAGTAAGTTGGAGAAAAAACGACCCGCAAAACTGGGGTTGTTGCTCGTGGTTTGTACGTTAAACGTTGCTCGAATTTCTTGAGCCTTTCTTCCTCTTCACAACAACGGATTTTCTTCTCTGAGTAGTAAGCCAACTGCCGACCCTGCCTGCTGAATTTTTAAAACGTCACAATGGCAGACCGTACCATTGAGGAAAAGAGGGGCGTTCGCCAATATTTACAACCGATTTTATTCTACTTTTTACTGATTTTAATTGTCATTCGTACCCAAACGTATTTTTTAAATTTGTGCGCATAATAACTATTTGAAACAATTTGCATTTTTATTTTCGGTATCTGTCTTTACGCTACGGTTTCTTGCTACTCAACCCTATTGTTGTTGTTGATGACTTTCGTTTCCGTTGAACTCAAATTGAAGGTTCACGAGACGTCTGGTGGTGGAGGTCAGGTAAATCAAGTAGATTAAAAATTAACTCCAGAGTGATTTTACTCTTCAATCTCTTTCAGATTTATTTAATTATTTGCTGTCAACAAGTAACCGGCTTCACATTGCATTTTCATTTTTATTTGCAAACTTAACACAGGCATGCCGATAATGACTTAGAATAGAGTCCCTAATACAGCAAGTCTCGATCACACTATACACTGTGACTGAAAATAGGAACTGTGTTTGTATGTACAAAGCATGTGTATAGTATGTATAGGCTAGAGATTACTTTCTGTTCTTATCTCGCTTTGTTTTATCAGATGCATTGCTCCATTTCACACCTATTGTATAACAGGCATCAGTAACCAGTTACACACACTTACAGTATCTTGTTTTGAGCAACCTATTGAAGCTAGCTATGTCCAGAACTGAATCACCCATAAATTTATAAATGCTGCTGTCTCTCCACCACTGGGTCCACCATCTTGATGTGGACGTTTGTTTTATGTGCAATTCGTTTTCCTGCACATCAAATAAAATGAACTCTTTTGATCCCTAATTGGGAAAAAATGTGATGATAACGGTCTCACTGAGTTTAAAAATCATTTTACAGGAGTATCCTGGCTTTTTAAATGCATAATCAATTATTGTAGGTTAATACAAACTAAACAAAGTATTATGCATTCATTATTGGTATCACATAACCTATGCATATAACTAAACATGCAACCAGAATAATGTGATGCAATACTTATTTAAGCTTGAAGTATCTTAAACAGAACTGTTAGGAAGTATTTAGCAATATCATTTAAAGTAGCATTTTAGCATTGTTCTACTAAGGACACATTGATATTCTACTGTTTTCTTTAGTTATGTCCTAATCATTTGATCATTTTGGAGGCTGTATTTTTGTATGGCTGTATTTTCTCAAGTATGGTCGAGTATTATCTTTAATTAATCAGTTGATATAATGGTTGAAACACGTGTTCGGTGTAGTATGTGCACCTGTGAGTTTAAGTGTAATGTCATACAGTATGTGCTTTGCTGCAGCTGCCAGTTGCCACAATTGCAAAGAGTGTTCTAGTGTTTGTGCTCGTTCTCCTCCTGGCATGTGCTCCATTTACCTCGGCACAGTGCTTGGATTCACGTGTGTGAACATTGTGTGAAATCCTCTCGTGCATGGGCTTTTGTGGAGTCCCTGCATTCATGTGCAGATGGGAGAGGCAACCCACAGCGTCCTCTGTCTCTGCACGCTCAGGGACAAATACTAAAAAATAAACAAGCATACCAACAACAAATCCATCTTCCTACCACGTGGGGAACCCACAAGTTAAGTCAGCACTTCAGTTCACAGGACACAGTATGTCATAGGAGTTAGAGCACTGACATTGGAGATGGAGGGGTCAAAGGTTAAAGGTTAGCTGGCCACATGCCATCATCTTTCTTCCAGTCCAACATAAACAATAAACCTTTTGTCTGATCTGAACCAATGCCCAGAGATGATAAGTTGTATTTCTACTGTTATCTGACACTAGAATGGTTTTAACTGTATTTGAAAAGGTTAATGGTTTCTCCTTACGAGCTCTCTTCCCAGTGTATCTCATAACTGCAAGTAAAACACATTATGTAGCATGTTTCAGACATTTGATAGGCTCTGTGATCGTTTGGATCACTTAAAGGCGTACTTACAATATTTAAGAGTTCTTGTTTAATTGCCTTGAACACAATAACCTTAAAGTACATACCACTAATAATTTGATGGGAATGGGATGGGAATTTCATCTACAGTGATAATCTCTGTGATGTCAAACACTTATCTATCTGTACAACTACTCCTAAATTTTAACTAATTTTCTAATGTTCGGCTGTGGATTGTTCATGATCTCATGAGTTAAGTTGTGTGGTTCTGGTCCCGGGCATCTCATCCTCAGAGATGGCAGTACAGTTGTTGTCTTCGGTGGAGGGCAATCCTGGGGTTAAAGCCTCTGTACATTTTCTACACCTTCCAATCTCACACAGCCTTCGTAGCAACTGCAGTAGAGCGACTCTTAGCTCTCGACAGCGCAGTGCATATAGCAGTGGGTTGACTGCAGAGTTGACCAGGCAGAGGGTGCTGCAAAAGGCAAATGATCTCTGTTGGTTGGGAGTCAGGGGCACAGAGACATCAGCTAACATGAAGGAGAGTGCAGGAAGCCAGCAGCCCACCATTATGAGTAGGATCAGGCCAAAGGTACGTGCTAGTCGGATATCCATCCTCATGCGGGCATGGCCTGTCACTGCTGCTCCCTGGAGGCTGGTCATAGAGGACTCATGGCGGTGGGCCTTCCACAGGATGAGAGCATAAGCACACAGAATGAGAGCCAGAAGCACCAGTGTGAAGCTGGTCCAGCAGGCCAGATAGCCCTGGTTGATGTAGGGAAACAGGTGTGAGCAGCGTGGATTAAACTCTGTGGGACACCTCCAGCCAATCAGCGGCAAGAAGGAGAGGAAAATGGTGGCGCTCCAGAGGATCAGCAGACTCAGCACCGCTCGCCGGCGGGTCAGCAGCACCTTATAGCTGGAGGCCTGCTGGATGCAAAGGTAGCGGTCCAGAGCGGTCAGCAGCAAACTCCCCACCGAGCTAGTAAAGGCCATGGTGACACCACCTAATTTGAAGAGGTAGGCGGTGGGGCCGTCACAGCGGCGAAAGAGGTGAAAGTCCAGGAAGCTGGTGGTGAAGAAGCAGCTGGCGAAGACATCAGCCAAAGCAAGGCTGGCAATGAACAGATACGAAGGCCTCTGTCGCAGGGAGGCTGTTGTAGCGATCACTCCCAACACGAGAGCGTTTTCCAGCAGTGTGATAGGCCCTGCCAGGAAACAGATGGAGCCGATGGCTGTCCGCTCGGCCTCGGTGAGAACCATGTAGAATTCCAGTTTCTCACAAGAACTGTTAACTGAGAAAATCACAGGTTTATAGTAGGACAGATTTTATGGGGCAAGTGTACTGAAACTACAACTGTCATTATAAACACACCCTTACATTTCATTTGCTGAAAAACTCTATTATCTTGAACAATTTCTGATTTGAAAGAAACAAGGCAATGCATTTTTTCTTTTATTCAGGCTACATACGTATCGGGGATGAGGCTTCTGTGGATCCTAAAGTAGTTGGAACCTCCCATTGCTCCATTTCAACTGTTACTGGAGTGCCAGGACTATTGAAGTTAGAAAATAAAGTAAGTCATATTCTTTATGGACTAATACACATAACTAACATATATGTAGATAGAACAATGAGTATATATATATATATATATATATATATATATATATATATATATATATGTATATAAAATGACCAAACACACATAGCAAGATCCACACATCTACAGGAAACATAATATAAGAGACATGTTTATTATTTGATTGATAACAAACCTTATTTTCATGAAGTGACTGAAGCAGGCAACTTCCTGTGGAGAAACAAATAAAGTCGGAACATACATTGTATTTTTCTCTCTTTGTCAATATTGAACTTGGTGCTTAGAAAGAACATTAACATCAGTGAGTCAAGACAGAAAGTCACTTAGAGGTCAGGGTAAATAGACAATGACCATTACAGTATCTGCTGCTGCTCATCGTGAAGAGGTAGTTGCAAGGAGCCAGGGTATAAATCGCAAACCATGAACCAATGAACAAGTTTTGTTTAAAATCCCCAAAAAGCAAAATTCACATTTGTAGAAACATTTAATACAACCAGTTTGCTCATGGTGTGTTGAGTAAGATCGTATCACTTCCAGTAACTTATTTTATGAGCTTTTATGCACAAATGTGCAAATGTTTAGGCATCAAGAGTGATAGCCTGCAGCCCAGGGGATGATACCAAAGTCTGTGACCAAGTGTGTCCAATGAAACTTTGACAAACCTGTCCCTGCAAGACATTCTCTGTAATTTAAAGGGGCAGTTCACCCCAAAATAAAAACATTACATTCCTGATGAAACTGCTCACCACTAGGACTGGATTATCTTGAGTAAATGGGTCATAATTTCTGGAAAGAGACAATGTTTTTCAAATTTTGTTTTTCAAATTGATTTTTATTGCAATTCATATTTAAACCATATTTCCACAATCACTTTGGCAGGGATTTGACTGAGTGCATTCCGTTATCCGCAGAGACAAACATAAAAGCAAACACATGTTTTTCACCTATTATCATATCTAACGGGATGAAGACTGCCCCCTTTTGGAATTAGAAGGGATTGTATTGTAACACAAAAGTAAATCGGTGGGTGAAGGTCAGCGTAGAGATGAACAATCTCCTGTTAAGTGCATCACCTGTGTGCAATCAATAGATTAAACGTGTGGGAAGCCGATGTGAGAGGATTTGATCAAAGTAAATAATGCTGTGATAAACAGAGAGTGGCCACCTATAACTGCTCATACCCAGTGAGGCTTAAATGATAGAGAATGCATTGTATAGGCGAAAACATGACCCAATCACATGAATGGATGGTCAGTAAGCTTGAAGAAAAGACTGGAAAACTGTAAATAATACAAAAAGAAACATTCAAATTGATAAAGGAAAGTAGTTTTACATGATGCAGTATACGTGATTATGAACTAAAGTGAACATTTTAACCCAATCAGGCCTTCAAGCCACCGTTTTCCCTTTTGTCTATTTCGAGTGAACAGTATTTCTGTTTTTCATCACAACTTTAAGCCTTCTAAAAGCATAAAAATATATATGAGCAGAAGTGGTGGAAGTAAATTACATTCCAGGAAGGCCCTTATTTTCTTGAGGGACAATATTTCACAATCCCACTGTGGGCATATGGGCGCAAGCACTTGTAGATATTACTCCACATCAGGCTCTTTTCTCCCTTGTGGTGAATCTTGATTAAGTGTTTTTGACTAAGAACCATAATTCTTATAAAAATGTTGCCTATTCAAGAAAGCAGTCGTGTCCAGGAAACTTAATTTATAATTAAAGAAAAAATGCAAGCGTCCATTTTAGTCGCATCACTATTGCACACTGAAATAATGTGGCAATAACCCCTTGAGTCACTGTTGCACCGTACCACATTGTTTCAAAATATAACAAGCCCTTCTAGCACAAGCAGAACAAAAATGAAACGTCTAGCTTTGTAGCAGCAGAAAAAAATAATGTATATATGTAATAAAGGGCAAGAGTAGCAGATCTGCTGCACAAATACATGTAATGAATAACGGAACATAAAAACACACTACATTTTTTGAAAATAAATGTCATTTTACGGAGATATCATCACAATGCCAGTCTAGGAAATTATGAAATAATACTTAAAGTCACTGGATTTTAAACCTGTAATAAAAAAAACTTTCAAGAGCTTACCTGGTGGGGAATTTTCTGCTTTTTTCCTATTTTAGGGGATCTGAATAGGGTCCTTCAGCACTACAACCACAGCATGATCGCACAGACCTACAAACCTGAATGGTGGCAAAGTGCATGACTGAGGGGAGAAGATAAGGAGGGAGGCTGTGATGACACGAGGGAGGGAGGGAGAGAGAGAGAGACAGACAGACAGAGAGAACCAGATGGAAAGACATGAAAGAGCCCAAATGATGAATTAGAAGGACAGCTGGAGTGTGATGAAACTGGGAATGGCAGTAAAGTTCAGTTTTATGTTTGATTTTAAGTAGAGGTTAAAGAGACTAGATAAAACATTTATACAGCAAAAGAGACCAACTGCAGTTATCACACACTTCTAGTGATGTCTTTCCAGCAGACAGGGTCGTGATGGACGCAGGGGAGGAGAGCACTCAAGCCGGTGTGAAAGACATGTCGATGAAAAAAGAAAAAGAAAACACATCATACTCCCTTTATGAAAAAATGGAATAAAGAATATAAAAATATTTTTGGGCTGTGAATCTGAGACCTGGGAGTCATTAACAATTTGATAAGTGGACCTTGAGTTAAGATTACTGCTCAAATTCATAACCAGGGATGCTATATGTTGCATTATTTCCATCTATGCAGCAACTGTTTTTCCTTCCATCTCTTTTGCTATTACTTTCCACTCATCTTCCTTTGACAGATCGTATCTAGCGTCACACATGCACATATCTAATCTAATCTAACACGCTTCATCACATGATGGTTTATGACATGTATATATTTCTTGAAGGATTACAACCTTTATTGCTCTTATTCTGTGGATTGAAAGCACAAGTTAATAATAATAAAAAGAGATTTATTTAATGTCTGCCTTGTTAATTTAATCAAGTGTGTGCATTAGAAAAGACAATGGAATGTGTGTTGTTTTGTTCTTGGTGACACAATGAAGAGTTGTTTTGCAAACATTTGACTGCTTCAGTTGGTTGATTATTCTTTACATCCAATCTGCAGTGAGTGCAGAGCGGGGAAAACCAGCCTTCATTGCAAATTTGCGAGGATTTAGATTTTTCTTTCACATTACATTACTGACTAATGCCCAGTGAAGTCAGTGTGGGTCAGGGTGTAGTACTGCTTTCAGTACAGCAGGGGGCACTGCTCAGCAGCCTTTAACTAGTGGAATTAATGAAACGTTGCTCAGTTTTTAATCTTTATCATACCGAATTTGAACTAAACAAGCACTTAAATCACCAAGTAAGGCTGTTTAATTTGGCTTAAATCCCTCTGGTGAAAATAAAGTACATTGGGAGCTCAATAATAATTCAATCAGATCACAAACCTGAGGCATTCTGAAATGAATTGCCATCCTATTTTAGAGAAAAGTATGCTAAATGAAACAGAAACTGGGACTCACAAAAGACAAGACAGGAAAATAGGTCAGACAGAGAGATGTTTATGATGTCATGTTTATAAATAGACAGCATTCAAGTAAATTATAGTTAATAATTAGGCGGTGATATCTGGTGTCTGTGTCCTCTCCTCCACTGAAGTGATAAATGCAGCCGGCCAGAAGGCAGGAAATGTGATTAGGAGCATACAGCACAGCTTCAATAAGATTTCTTCTCAGTCACTGTCCGGCCAGGTGCAGCTCAAAAGCACAGACCACAGGACAGAAGAAAGCCTGAAATGTTTAATTATCAGTACATTACATCATCCTGTTTTACAACTTCCTTTTTACAAACCTTCGACACAAACATCAGGACTCATTTAGCTGTTTCAGATGGATTTGGGTTTAATCCAATAATCAAATGTATTCTCCTCATTTCCAGATTGCATGATGTGAAAAAATGAACAGATCAAACTAAAATCAAATTACTTCACCATTTAATAACGTAATTATTTTGATTTGGTTCTTGGAATGATATAATGTAATTGTAAAATGCCTGAATTTGTAAATTAAAAGTGGGATTGAAACAAAAGTAAGTATATACATTCAAAATGAAACATTAAAAGACTTTAAGAAGTGGTCTCAAACAACATGTCACAAAGTTGACATTTTAAACATTTACAATACCATTTAAAATACATATTCCTTTTCCTTTTGGCCTTTCCCATTTTCCATTAACATTATTCATGTCAACTGAAACTGAAAAAATAAATCTGAGGTGGTGACTCCAAGTTCCCAATTACTGTTCAGTTGTTTGGATTTTTCATATTATAATGTTTTAGCTGTTCAATAATGTTCTCTGCAAGAAGTGAAGCAGTTGTTCCATTCATTCCCTTGAAGAAAAAAAAACACATTCATAAAGTCAAGTTTCACTGAGCCAACATTACATAGTACTTTCCATAAAATGTCTCATGAGAAAATTGCAGGAAATGTTACTCAACACAATCGTTTAAATGCTTTGTCATGGTAAAATGTAATGTAAACACTTAATTTTTTAAATACTGGAATCGAGTAATGAAATACTGACCATGTAATATTTGAACTGTGGAATATTAATTCCTCCCAGGTTCAGAAAATAAAGTAAAATTCCCAGACAAAATACAAAGGACTTGACCAGGTATCTGCAACCCATATGTTCTACTGGTCCTATGTTTGACCGTCTTCCTTCACAATTGGAAAAAGGTGTGTTGGGTTGTTTAAAAATGGCAGTGAACAATGGCAGAAGACATTTTAGATTTGAAATACATCTGAATGGCATCTCAGCAGCCACAAATTAAATGTTGAGAGAGGATCCAACAAACAATGTGATGTGGGGCAAACACTTGATTCTCCGTAGCTGGAAAGCCTGCTTGAAAGAGGGTGGAACAGAAAATAAACACATGATAGAAACCTCACAATACTCTCAATTGTAGTGTTTGTATGTATTTTTTCATTTAATCTTTCTTTTTTTCAGCAGCCATGGGGTCATATAAAGGTAGGGAATACACTGTAGGTGGGCATTGGCACTATTTGTGTTGCTTATCTAATCTAATCTAAAGTTTTTGCTTTTTATCTCTATCTTGTATGGAGACAGAGTTGTAAGTACATGTTGTGTCTGTCCCTGGACAAAATTGTAAGTAGATAATTGTGAGGGTTCTTTTGAATGAGTGCATTCAGGCTCCTTTGTGTCTCTTGGCCTTAGCTATACTTGACTGGAAAAAGACATTTAAAAAAAACTTGGCAACAAAGAAAAGAGATGTCACTTATTTGCTGTTATAGCAATACAAAATATCTTGAATGTGGGGCATACTTCCTGCTGATTGGTGTGAAACTGGTTCTGCTTCTGTTCTTACACGTCACTTTGTGTGGGTGGTTACATACCTCGTTTACGGCTCTTCAGATTCATGTGAGTCCATTCACGCCCAATAAATACTGTAAATGACTTATGAGACAGAGAGAGGCTCTGTATATGCTGTGTGAAGAGTAAACAATAACCTTTGTACACCCCTGTTGTTGCTTTGAATATATCTTCCATTCCACCTCCCCTGGATGGCCTACCGTACATTCACTATGTCTATGACGTGTTCACACGACCAGGGTGTTTGTAACGAAGCCTTTACAACCAGTTAAAAGTGGAGATTCGTTCACCTCCTATGATCTGTACAACCTACAGAAGCCTCCCCATGACCTACTTTCCGTAGTCGACTCTTGATGGGAACAGCCCCCTTACAAAGGTTGCTTTGCTTCGGGGAGTGTCCTTCCATGGCCTGCTGCTGTATGCTCTGGCTGACACCAAATGTGTTTTGACGCTTCAGACAAGGTATAAGGGGAAGTAACTTTAACCGTGGACTTATGAGTCTTTAGAATTGGACTTGCAGACTCCCATAAAAACAGCTGGGAGGGCATAGCCTCACCCACAACCGTTGTCCTTGTAAAGACTAAGAGAAGTGTAATGACTGCATTTTAAGTTAGTGTTATATAAGTATAAATACATATATATATATATATATATGAAGGATTAAAGCTGAGTGGCAATACAAGTATACTATCAAGGAACTCGAGGCCAAGTTATATGCTTTATACAATGATTTGAAACCAAGAACTGCTTTGTATGCTCTGAAATGTTCTCACTTGCTACAGTAATCTTTGTTTTAGCAACCCCCACACACATCTGCAGGATTCTGGACTCTATTTATTATTACCATTTGAGGTGTCACTCACCGAGTGTGGCATTTATCTGATACAAGGGTAGAAGTTCTTTTTGAAGTTCACTGGATTATGGCACAAAATCGGAACAACATAAAGTACCTTGTCTATTCAATTAACATGGAAAGGGGTCGAAACAGGACAATCTCACATGTCCTTTTCCGTTGTCGTAGATGCTCGCAGTGGTTTGACAATGATAAGAAGGCTAATTTATGTGTTTTATTAAAATGGTCAATGTTTTGTCTCAACCAGAGGACTGAGACGTGGGGGATGGGCAGCTCACAGACAAGAGCTGTTGTGTAGGCTATCATTACAGCCTGTTGCAGCTGTTTCGCAGCACAGCAGTTAACCTACGCGAACAGGAACTGTCGAACAACAAATCCGTTTTCTCACAGCAGAAAAAAGTATGAATTAGGCTACACCAATAAATCTAAACTATGGACGTGTTTGCCTTGTTATTTGAACGAGGAATTGACATTACATAATAATACAAAAATACATATGCGATCCCAAGCCATTATTATTACGTTGAATGTAACATTTTTTTTTTACGTAAGATAGTGTGAAAGCGGAACAGTCACGGGGCTTTGAAAGCGTTTGTTTTCGTGGTTATTTTCCTCACTTCTCTCAGGAAATACCCGAGGTCCAACAAAGGAAGCGAGAGGAGTGTCGGCAATTGACGTCACCGGTCCGGCAACAGGCGTGAATGCGTCTGGCCGCCTCTCCGGTGATTGGCCGCTCGGTTCCAACTCGGTACCTGATTGGTCGGATCCGGTTGAGCACGAGCTACATATCTCCGCTGTGGATTCCATTTTGTTGCAATTCAGACGGAGTAGGGAGAGAGTGAAACGGCGTCGTACGGCCACTGTTAAACACCACATAAGCTTCGAAGGCGACGGGGATTTTGGAGGAGCTATAGCTCGCTGTGCTTCCTCACATAGTCCGCCGAGGGACCGCAAAAAGGCTTATCGCATATTTTCCTTAACGAAGGGCTTTTCAACAACCAAGTCTGAGGAAGTGGGTAAGAGAAGCAGCCTCGTCGCCATATTGAGCTTCACCGTTCCTTTGTTTTGGTCTGCGTCTAAAACTGGGGCAGAGACTGTAAACATCGCCATTTCACCAACCTGCCGTCGGGGTTATTAATGAAAATTCACGGCCCATAGAGATAACCGTGATTATTTTTTAAATACTATTTGTATTTATTTTTTTGTATCCCCGTCAAAATACCCCACTCAAAGCGCCTTGGCAGAAACAAAGCGTACAAACGCAAACAAAATGGCATAGCGCGGTCGCAGTTTGCTTATGTAAGCCTGTCTCACATTTAGTTGTGTACACTGTACTTTTCTCACAAAAGGTAGGGTCGCTGTCGTTGAAAGCTATATTTTTTTTTGCGATGACGCACTGTGAAAAATACACGTCCACCTGGCAGAAAACACGAACTAACGATTGAAGAGCGGTCGTTAAAGTTAATTAAACGCATTTTCTTCTTTTCTTTCTTGACCCCCAAACAAGGTCTTCTTGGAGTATCGTGTGCCGAGGTGAATTGATGTTAAGCTCGGCTCTACGGGAAAACAACGCTCATTGGCACATGAAAACTTCAGATCTTGCTGGACACAGAAGTACAGCGAGAAGTAGACAGAGAACTACTTCGAGGACCTGGGGCCCGATTGGAGGAGAACGATTGAAGAGAGATCTCTGGTGCACCAACTTTCTGACAACAAAGAGGTGAGCTGGGGCTGTTTTTGCTCTCGGCTGTATGTGTGGGGGAGGGGCGACACAGGCCGTCTGGTGTCTCTGCACGTAGCCCTCTGCTTGTTTTCATTGAGACGTTGCTGCAAGTGTGCGCGTGCTCTGTGGACGGATTAGGCATTACCCTGCTCAATAAGAATGAGCGGCTTATGATTAAGGTTCCCAAGCACTTAATAGTAACCATATACACATATATTTCCATCACTCAGGTGACACTTACAGTGCAGAAGCAGTATGGGAGGTGGAGAGAGATACAACATTCCAGTTTCCCACCCCGAGCGCCCTTTGCCCAAGAAGAACCACCAGCTGGGCCGGGCCAAGCAGAGGAGCCGTGACCAGAAGGGAGCAGCAGCATCTGCAGGAGGGGCGGGCAGCTTTCACCACCACAGCCACTGCCGGAGTGACAAGGTTGCCACCTACCACAGGTCTCCAGAGGCGCGGCAGGCCGCGTCGGCAGAGAAGAACGCTTCTGTCCGCTTGGCCAACTATGATCAGAACTGGGAGGGCGTGGTGTCTCACCTCAACACGCTCCTGGCCACACAGGGGAGTCCGAGCTACGCAGGGCCTAAATTCAGCGAGCCACCCTTACCCAGCGTGTTGCCCAAGCCCCCCAGTCACTGGGTGTCCTTCCCAATGGGCTCCTGTGACAACCGGGAGATGATGGCCTTCCAGCTCAAGAGCCTCCTCAAGGTGCAAGCCTGAGAGGGGGGTACCCACACTTGACCGAAATGCCCCATGTACGAACTGGGACTCTTGAGGGCACCCACCCACCAGGAACACCTCAGTGCTGTAATACTTTTAGCTGTTTTTAAGATTGACCTCTGTGTTTGGAAGCAAATGTTTTGCTGCAAAATGTGAATTCAACACAACATTTTTAAGCCTATGTTTCTAGATATTACAGCCTTGGAGCCTTGCTGGTCGGTAATGCCTTTTAGTGGAGTCAGTTTCTGTGACTAATGACAAACTGGATATCCCTTCTACTTCTCTTTTTGTTTTGTTCTTTTTAATGTTGGCTATCGAAGCAGATTGAGTGTTCCGTTCCCCCCAAAACAATGGTTATAGTATCGGTCAGGTAAATTCCCACCACTTTTACGGTCCATTTCTGTGGACAGACATGCCTTTTCGTTTACATAAGTTTTATGATGAGCCTTTAGGGTCACTTCTAAAGCTTCAGGTGCTAAAGCAAACTCACATTTGTAGCAATTGTATTTTAAAAAAAAATTGACTAGGGCCCACCGTTTTTCTTTTATGTATAACAATCCTTGTTTGTGATGGAAGGGACACTCAAACTGCAATTCTGCAGGGAAAAAAGCTTTCTTACTGGAGGTAATGCGCTCTACAGTACAGTTCAAAAGTATAACCTCAAACTGAAGGGTAATAAGAGACCATGGCACACCGGCCTTGGACTGTCAACTCCTGTACCTTTTTTTTATTGCGCTGTGCGCACATGCACTATAGGAGTTGAGCTCGTCTGAGGCCCATCACCCTCTATCATAGCATTATATTGTACAAGTCCTTTATTGTTGTGGTTGAAAGATATAAGAAGTGCTGTGTAACCAAAGCAATGTTTTCGCTGTATTTTTCTTTTCTTTTTTGGACGTCCTCTACGTGGTCGGCATTGTTGCCGTTGCCACTTAACCCATACGAGCCTGTGTGGTAAATGAGTGACAGTCCCCAAGGTCACTTCTAACTGTTCATCTGTTTAAATTAGCACTGTTATTGCTCCTCGGTCTCTGCCTTTTCAGGACAGCGCTGCAGCTTAAACATGCGGAAGAGGGCCAGGCTTAGTGATGGGGGCTATTGAGTTTCACTTTCTAAGGCATGTGACATGGTCCTGTTGACTGCATGCATTCGTAAGCAAGGTAAAGCAGAGCCGAGGAGGGTTTCTGAAGTAGAGTGGCCCCAAAGGACTCAACATGAGGCGAGAGGTTGGTGTTTATGTTTACAAAATAGGTTTTTGTAGTTGACATCCCATAATCAACAGACACTTTCTGCCTCCTGTTTACCCTCTTGCACTGCAATCAGACTAGTTTTTAATAAGTTACAGGCCAGGATGCTATTGAAATGGAGGCGTAATTGACCATCTCCCTATGGAGTCTCTATTTTTTATTTTAGTTTGTGACTCACTTCTCTATTGAGGCTCTTTTTTTGCTTTCCCCTTGCAGAATTGGAGCTGTTTGCCAGCCTAAAGATGACAAAACAAAGTATGAGAGCTTGTTAATGTGTTAAAGAGCCATGTAAATAATGAAATGTATAAAGTACTTGTAGCATATGTACATTTGCAGGCCGAGTTTGAGGCCTGTCTGACAAAAGTATTTTTAGTAATAACACTGAATGTATAAGACATGCTAAGGACGTGTCTTGACTTCAATGTCTTGACTTCAATACTGAAGAATATTTTTGTTAAAGAAGCTGCAAATAGCATTTCTCAGTACCTCTGCACTGTTATCTTTCCAGAGATCTTGCACATGTTTTTTTATTGTTTTGTATTCTGCAGTGTAGGGTGAACTATGCTTAGTGCAAATTAAGTAAAACTGCAAAACACCAATTGGATCCTAGGAGACTTGCCTATGTATTAATTCGAGTTCTGAATGTGCTTACATTATGTAAGTGTGATGTTTTTTAATCTCGAGTTGACCTGTTTGTGCCTAAGTTGAAATCCATGCTGAAACTATTTTCATTTGGTGGCAACGCCACAAGTTGACTGTTTCCATCAGAACCATCTTCAATTGTCAGCTGTTCTTCCGCCAGCTAACAATTGAACTTGGCCTAATGCTGTTTTAAGTTCTTACTATTGGTTGTTCATGTAAACATTTTCTTTCTTGCCCTTATTGAGTTTTGCATGGCAGTCTCCTTACTCTAAATTTGAACTGTGTAATGAATTGGCTGTTAATTTGTCCCCCTGAAAACGTCACCAACTATGGAAAGAAAATGCCCCACTTACAATTTGTCAATTGGTTAAAAAAAAAAAAAAAAGAGCAAATGTTAACGAATGCACTCTGTGAAACGATTACATTTTACCAAAAAATAAATAAATCCCTTTCCCTCCCCCTACCTCTTTCTGTGCTCAACTATTTTCCAACACCTGTTTATTATACAGACCGTATGGTTTCATTATCATTCGATTACAGCTTTCATTGCAATCTTAGTCTGAATATTTTAGTTTTTAAAATGTCTTTATTTTCAAAGCATAGAAAGTAAACTAGAACAGTACTAAGGAACACTTGAAATATTCAACTGTTTCACTCACTGAACAAGGTACATGAAAAATGAATGTAGTTAACCTTCATGTCAGAGTACTAGACAACATTAGTAGCAACTAATTGAATGTGCCACACTGGTGTGTGGCACATTCAATACATCAGCCATGGCAATACTAATCACAGCTACTGCAGTTTGCCTGCTGTATAATAGCTTGGGCAGCATAGTCGGTAAATACTGATACTGAAGTCTGGGCCCGACATAAAATGCAATTTTTATTCCCGTTTAGATCATACAGAGCCAGAAAGACACGCATTAACAAAAATATGGGGAAATCAAAAGTACAAAAATATTGGCAACGCCAAACTAACGTTTTCTCCTGCAGCAACCAACATTTAAAAAAAAAAAAAAAACCTGACCACGCATCAACCGTCTTTTTACGGATCACTTGGAACAAAACCCATTTTCACTAAAAGAAATATCAGATCTCTGCTGCTCTTGTCCCCCCCCTTATTTGGCAACAGTCTCCATTAGTTGATAGACAAATGCTAACAAGGCCTAACACTAGTTATGACTGAACGCAAACATCCTCGGAGACAGATTTAACAGGGCCTGGCGGGTGCACAGACACTCAGTGGCCTCCAGACTTGCGTCCAGCCCAGGATCTGGAGCGAGAACGTGAGCGGGACATGGATCTAGAGTAGGAGCGGGATGGAGATCGTCCCACCGGCTTTTTCTGGGAACTGGCGGTGGGGTGGTAGTCTTCAGCCGGGGTGTGGGACCTGGACTGGCTCTTTTTACCTTTGGGCATGGGTCTGGAGGGTGGAGGAGGGGAGCGGGATGCAGAGTGGCTACGTGAGCCCGGTTCACGTTGTGTCCTGTGGTGCTCACGGGGAGGACCTCTGTACCTGGTGGGATGAACATCAATCAATGATGACAACTGGATTGTAAAAAAGGTGCAATACAATGACCCTTGCTTATTTTACAAACTACTAGATGAAAAATTAGACTACTTTTCATTTTCATGGCTTCTGCTCCGTCTGTGTCGACTGTAGGACCGAGCTCTGGAGAGAGAACAAAACACAAACCAGTTTTTCAGGGTGTAACTTGGATTCTATAAAAGACGGGTGCACCCCCTAATTAGCAGGACACGAGAACATTGAGTTATCGTAATTAGGCTGTATGGCTTCCTGCTTTATTACTGACCCAACTGGTTTCTACCAGTGCTAGAGAGGCTAAATTAGTCAGGCTAAACATGATTCAAGTTACTGCGAGTGCAAAACAGCAAAAGCCGCCATAACTCACTCTCTTGGGCTTTCAGACCTCCGAGGACGGCGCTCATGGGTGGGGCTCCGTGACCTGCGGCGTTCATGGCTGCGGCTCCTGGACCGTCTTCGGCGGCTATCCCGATCATCGTCGTGGCGGGAGGAACTGCGAGGGGAATGACGCTCCTTGGTTTTCATCTGGTTCGGAGCTTGATGGGAAATAAAAAATACCAGAACATTCGTTGCTTATAAATTCAATAGTTCCCATGTGATGCTGAATGAGGCGTGACAGAAGTTAAATGTATGTTTCTGGGATGGGAATGAAAAGGTTTCATACTCTTTCTGTCCCCCTGTGCGAACTGGATCTCAATCTGACGCCCACAGACCCATTTATGGTCCAGGTTGTGGAGAGCGTCCTCTGCATCCCGGACATCTTCAAACATGCTGTATTGTTAAGGCCTTTTGTTTTGATATTTGGAAAGTTTGGACAGAGAAGGCTGCACACATGCACAACAATTAAAAAATAAAAAAGAGGCTGCAACACAGGTTGACAGGTCCTGGACTTAGATCATCAAACAACATACAACTGAATCATTGGCCCCATTTGTGATCTCAAATTGTGAAGACAAGACAAATATTGATGGTGATCAGATTCGGTAGGATACAAAACGTTTGGCTTGTTACCTTTAACCTTCAGCTTGATCTTTATTGTCTTGGCAGAAGAACTTGAGGTTTCCTGCTTGTCTTTGCCCAATAAACACTTTCCTTCCTTTGGTAGACAAATGGAAGCCTGGGCGCTTTCTTTTCTCCTTTGTATCTTCATGCTTTTGCTCTCTTTATTTTCCCAATTCCACTATTGCTTGTTGCCTGGGTGTCTCTTGTGCTTGAATCTACTCTACAACCGCTTTTCAACTTTCTTTGGTGCGGGATCTCCAGAACTGTATCTTTACCATTCTAAGGCAACAACAGAAGAAATATTGGTTAGGAATAAGTTTAAATCTGAATACATTATTTATTAGAAACAAATAATTCTCAGAAAAAAAAAAAAAAGAAACACATTTCCAATGCTATCAGGTTTCCCTGAATCAATAGCAACACAAAATTCAGATTTAATGCATTACAATCCCTCTGTTAAAACACCATTTCCAAAATAAAAGAATAAAGGATATTGAATGTAAGCAAATCCTCTTGCCCGCCGTGTATAGAAGTCAAGTGGAATGTAGACGTCTACTATAGGCCCATAACGACCAAACTCACGTCGTATATCCTCTGGCCTAAAGTGTCATGAAATAAGCACATTTATTCTACTGTCTGTCATATGAATTTAGCTGGAGCTCAGTGTGCAAGATATACACAGCAGCTGGTGCCAGCACAAAAGGAAGTGTTCTCATTTAAATTGTGTAATAATGTAGAAATACCATGAATTATTCATTAACAGAGGTGGCAAAGTCACAGGGGTTAGAAAATGGCTACAACATGTCAGAATGTATTACAGTAACATCTCAAAATCACTGATAATTCAACAGAAATGCATATGAAAGTGAGCCAGTGTTTTCTGTGTTCTACATATCTCATCATTAGCAATAAAGTATTTTATTGTGTGTAAGGATCTTTGGGGGCAGCACATTTCTTAAACGTTCCAGTCTAAGGGAAATTATGTACATAAATTGATGTTAACAAAAACAACGTTGCAAAGCAAGGTCTGAGTATTACCCACATATTCTGTTTTTGAACAACATTCACATTGGCATTCGTATTGGCATATTTATATGATTCTCAGGGTCGATCTGTCAAAACCATACATGATCAAACTATATACATGCTAGATATATTTTTGACGATGTATGCATTGATTTATTTATGGTATGCTCTATGTGAACTTTACTAACATTGCATCATTTCTGTTTAATTTATAACAGTAAACAAAACATGTTTCGGAAAAATCGCGGATAACAAAACAAAGAGTTTAATGAAGCATTTCTCTTTTTTTCGTTTTCCACATTTAAACTGGACCGTAACAGGAGCTCCGCGTGTTTTTCGTGTCTGCAGGTCTATTTTCTGACAACATATAAAGTATCGCTGCTGGCTTCACTGCGGCCGTACGTTTGAAGAGAGTGGACGCTGGTGGCCAGATAAAAAAACATAGGACGAAAATAGTGAAACACGTGCTGTTCAATGCTCACGTTACGTGACGTATGCCACACGAAACACCACCGACTGGCATGGAGTCGCGCTAGATTAGTCATTAATGTCCAAGATAAAACGACTTGTTCGGGCCAGTGAGCGACGTTAGCTTCAACGACACTCTCTCAGCTTACATTATGTAATTTAAACACTTATGTGGAGCAACACTCGGTTAAAACAGAACCACCACACCTTTTTTTTTTGTCCATTGCTAATTTGGGCTCACTCGTTCCGTTGGCCATTTTGGTGATGTTTGCTACCTAACTAGCATTACGTTAGCTTGAAGGGGTTAAAACGAGGACATACCTGGAGTCGTCGGCGATGTTTCTCACGAAGAGAGACGTGTTGGGCGGCCTCAGGTACCTCGCCATTTTTTTTAACGGCCCTTGCTATGATTCTGTGGCCGGAAATTTGTTTACAACGGCAATTTCTTTTCCACAAGCCCTGATGCTTTTACACGAAGGCGACTGCGTGGTCTAAGTGTTTCCTTGGAGTGCGCATGCGCGCATATGTACAGCCCCAAAGGCACATGCGCGCGTGCGCACACACACATAACTTACCCTAACCTAACCTAACCTATTCAATGATTCTATTGTTTTATTTTATATTATTCCATTGTTTTCTTAATAATATACATTTTCTCAATAATAATGTTGGAAGTAGGCAGAATGAAACAGATAGACAAAAAGATGATGGAAAAAACACTTATAAAGCAACATTTCTTTATTTAAATATAAATTGGTTTCTTCGCTGCCAATTTTACATCTTTTTGCTCCTCCTGATGAGAGTTGTTGAGCCCATGGTCAAGGTCTGAAAGGTGGACAGGAAAAGGAAACACATTAATTTGTGGCCAGGAGACACATTGCATTACATGTTAGTGCACGATACATCGAGGTGAAATAGAATGAGTGAGTTCATGTAAGGTACGCACCTCTACCATCTCTCCTCCCTTGAGCTCTTGGATGTGGCAGAACTTGCCGGTGTTGCAGACCAGTTTGCCACCCTCCAGATTGACAATGCACTGCAGGTCAGAGGAGGACACAGTTCATATCGTATACAGAAAAAACAGTGGTGTGACATACAAATGAACAGTAAACTCAAAGTACACACCTTGAGCTTCTTGCCGTCCATGGTGGTGATATCAGCCTCCTTCCCGGTTGTAAAGGTGTTGGTCACAGTTTTTCCAGGTGTCTTGGAGGTGACAACAAAGTCATTACCTTTCTGCTTGATCTCAGTAATGGGCTTGATGTCCTTGGCCATCTTGATTACCTCCTCTGGGAGATCTGGCAAGAAAAGCATAAATGTTTTTGTTAATTCCTGCACAATGCGATTGACATGTCCGTGTGGTTACATTTAGCATTAGAAGGATGTCACCGCATCAAAATAGTCACTTTGTCTTTAGCTTCCAAAGATAATATGTGTTTAGTTTCTGAAATTGGTTTGTTTTCTCACCCATGGCCCTGAGGAACTCCTCGTAGTTCTCCTGGGAGTAGACCTGCCATGTTCCATTGAAGTCCATGTTCTCGAGAAGGTCCGGGTTTCACAAGGAGGGCTGGAGGCTGAGACAACTGTGTGAAGCTCAACACAATGTGGAGGATGTGACTGTTGTGCTGCACCTTCTTATACAGGAAAGCAAGTGTCTAATGAGTAACAAACCCCTCTGGAGTAATCACCGCTGTTTGAACAACCTGGAGTTCACTTACTCCTGTTGGGACAAACCTTTGGCGTCCACCAAAGAGGAATTGAGATGATCATTTTTGTCCTGTGTGATCAAAAGTTTCACCGATAAGAAATTTGGACAGACTTTTTGTTTTGTATTTCAGAATATAAATGACAATTATTGACATGATCTTTATTTACTGCATTCATAGATCCCAGAGTGGAGTTTGAGGATGGGAACCCGCTAAATCAAAGAGAGAAAATTATTTATTTAATACGCTATCAGACATATTTACATGTATTTTATTTCAGGACTCGTTCGTTGAACATTAGATGCATGTCTGCAACCTTTCCTCATTGTGGCATTTAACCTCTAACATGAGTCTACCTGACCAGTCTACCTGACCAGCAGGTTAGTGACACTACGGACTGTTTGCTTTTAACAAGACTTGATCTCTGCTTGCAAAATCATACAGAGAGAAAGCTACAGACCACATTTTCTTTAATACTTAATCCAAATTTAGGTAGTTTACTGATTAAGAATCTGAGGATGAAATGTAGTATCTGTGAGTGCGCTTAAAAATAAATAAATAAATAAATAAAATATATTCACTTGAAATTGCTTTATTCACAACATACAGAAACAAACACCTGATTTACCAACCGCTCCACAGACCAGGAGCTCTCTTCATTATGACAGATTCTTAGTGAACCCTTAAAACAAGACACTTGCATAATAACGGTTAAACAATCAAATGTAATGTGACAGGAGCACAAATATAAGTCAAAGTCGGCCAACATCAAGCTAATGTTATTCCATTTAAGCTCATGTGAGCCGACATCCAGTTGCTCATGTTACCAGACATACCAGACAAAGAAAGTCTGTAACAAATCCAATTAGTATTTTTCTAATTGATTATATTTTATTGATTAATGGTGCACTTTACTACTTAAATTCAGCATGCTATTTTAGGGGAATTGGAGCCACTTCCTCTTTTAAAATAAGAACTTTGCAATTTTGCATCTCCATCGCAGAAAATGCCTGACATTTTATGTATGGCATAGACTGTTCAGAATTGAAATGCTATATAGACAGTTTGCAGACTATACGTGATTAAAAAATGGATTAATAGCTAGTGGAAATTTTTCAAATCCCAATAAAGTTTCCTCGTGCTTAATAAAATGTCCTAACACAAGAACAATCCAGCATCATTCCAGCTCATCATCTATCAATCTATCCACCTTCAATTTATTTTTTCTCTCAAATCAGAAACATCTCCACCTCAAGCATAAAACCCCATCTCCACAGCGTGTGTCAGAGGCTCCTCCCCGTGCTTGTAGACGCTCACGGTCACATCGACCGTTTCAGAGCCATACTGGTTGCGCACAAAGATGCTGTATTTTCCGGAATCTGCCATGTTGACGTCATTGATGGTGATGGTGCTGCACTTGGGCTCCTTAGTGATGGCAAATTGGTTCTGGTTAGCGATCTCCTTGTCGTTCCGCAGCCACGTGATCTCTGGGGCTGGTTCGCCGTCGATGAAGCACGTCAGGCACAAAGACTGGAGAGGGGACATGCAAAAAGGACACTGTTAGGCATCCAACCACAGAAAATTAGGACAATAACACCACAACAGAGTATAATTGAGCATGCAATAGTCTCTAAGTACTGCTTCCCTGACAATGCCGTACCTTGCCTTCCATGATGGCTACCACATCAGGAAGGCCCTTGGTCACTTTTGCCCGATCTGAAACAAAACAAGCGACAATAAGTATCTGCTGACATGCAATGTGGACTCTTTTAACCTTTGTTATGGGCAGAAATATCTCAGGATTCACACATAACCTGTGACTCACTTTTCTCAGAAATGGCCGCTTGCCTGAGGGACGAAAGACAAAGAGTCTAATCAATATGACATTGCACAGCGGCAGGCCACACTATTCTGTGCTGAGATGTTTTCTCCGACTGCTCCGTGTTTCCTGTTAGTGCCACAGCAAGCCATGCTGGACGCATCATCTCATCCCGTAGCATCATGTCGTGCAGCACTTACTTCAACCTTTGGTGCTCCAGCAAGGCATCAGCAAACACTGTGGACAATGAAAACAATCAAGATAATTATTTATCGGATCTGCTCTAAAAAAATGTCTCTTGATCTGAAATTGTCTTTTAGATTATTTTTGAGCAAACTTGTCATTTCCACCCACCTTGTCCAGACAGGTCCATATACCGCGTGTGTGTCTCTTTGCCGTCGAACATCTCCAAAGTGTATTTGCCTTTATCATTCTCTGTTGGGTTGCAGATTTCAATCCAGACTTTCTCCATATTGCTGCCAGGCTTTGTCCTGGCTTCCTGGCCAATCTTCTTCTCCCTGCACGGAAGGAAGCAAATGCACGCATCCTTTGTACGTAAGCTTTACATCGAGACTTACGAAAAACAGATTCTTACCAAAACGTGTAATGGACATAATCCTGCTTTCTTATCACATCTTATCACACGTCAGAGGAATGTATTCAAGGATGAAAGTTTATAAACTCAGAAAGAGTGGAAACAAAAACTGATAATTCAGCTGTAGTGATATGTTTCAATTCAGACTGGAATCATACAAAACTAATTTTACTGAAGACTAAACAAATGTGTCTGCAGAGCACTAGTTAGACAAGTTTGTTCTCTTTTGTAAAGGCTATCCCTAATGCTCCCAGCAGGTGGTGCTAGTAGCCTTACTATGGAAACCGATTTCACCCTCAGCAAAGGCTTTGTGTGTGTGTGTGTGTGTGTGTGTGTGTGTGTGTGTGTGTGTGTGTGTGTGTGTGTGTGTGTGTGTGTGTGTGTGCATGTGCAGCAATCAAGCCAATATGTGTGTCTTATTGTTATGGTCTCTGGTCTGCTACCACAGTGGTGATGATTACCTCCAGTAATCGTCCACTTCGGTGGCTTGCAGTAAACAACGTGACCACACTGCGAGATGGTTCTGAAGACAAAATAAACTTCAAGCTACTTTTCATTTGCCTTTCTGTGCAGGTGTGTCTGCACACAAGGATTTTCAACATTTCTATTCAGGTCTCTGAAAGAACTTAAGGTGTGTTTGGAATACTTCCTCATTGTTAGGCTGGGTGGAGACACACACAGGGTGTTAGGTCAGGGAGGAGCTCTGTGTGCGGACTCACCTGAAGAGCCAGCTGGTCTTCAGGTGGCTGATATAGTATTTGAGTGAGCAGTAGAGCTTGAAACCTGCAGCAGTGCTCTGGATCTTCAGTGGGCTGGCAGACAACGCTGCAGAGACGGCAGAGCTTCTGGTTATGTCATGCCACAGTTTGCATACATTTTCAGTTTTCTTTGCAATATTTGATTTAAACGCATTCATATTTCGAAACACACACAACAAATCTTTCAGCCGTATAGTTCTCAGCAAATCTGCTGTAGATTTTATTAGCACATATCACAAAGGTAGAGCTTCCAACCACGAATAACTCACCACATTGTTTACTCAGCTGCTGGAGAAGCTTGTCATACTCTGTAAATAAAAAGAACAATGGAGCTTTCAGACAATCTTTTTTATTGTATAGTTGCTTTTGGAACTCAATAAATACTAAACACAAAATTAGTGGTAGGGGAATACTGAGGCCACACAATGAGATATGGAGGGGAAACAAGATATTAATCGCCTCACTTTCATTATGGATGGAAAGTTGAAATGCACACAGGAACAAATGGGGACTGCTGTTTGTGGATACTTGCGTCACACCGTCTCACCGTCATCCAGCAACTCTAAAGTGCTGACGTCTTCTCCTCTGCCATCTGACACCACGGCTCTGAATGAACCCGCCTCCTTCTTGGTGACCTGAGGGGCAAAAAACATTCACCATATTAAAATTAAACTTATTCATAGCTTCTCTGATGAAATATTGATGACTCCGGAGAACACCCAAACACTTTAATTCATCTTTTATTCAACCTTACACTCCAAGGTGAACCTGGGAACATTGTGCAATAATACAAAATGAGAGAAATCATATAATGATTGACTGACTGCTTGTTTTGTCTCACTACACAGCGACCATTTCTAAATGCTGGTTCATGTTTGCATGAGCTCTTAACTCCCCACCTCCCCTCCACTAGTAGTCTGAAAATAGAGCAGAATTGTTTTGGATACCTGCGGGATGGTGAGTGTGCTGACCCCTGATGCCCGGTCGTACGCCACCCGGGTCACTGCAGCGCCTTCTTTAAACCACTTGAGTGACGTGTCCTTGTTGGTATTTGTCACCTATGAATGGAGAAATAAAAATGCAATACTGTAAAGGTTTGCCATTTTGGGGAATGCGCTTCTTCGCTTTCTTGCAGAAAGTAAATGAGAAGATTAACATGATGCAAAAAGGACCAGGAAGTCACCCAAAATGTCAAAAATACTATTTTGATGAGTATTAATAAAAGTAGAATATTGTCATTGCTCCGGATGATGAGGCAACATATTAAGCAAATTTAACAATGCATATATTAATAATGAAAGATTCAACATTTCTGGGCTTTTGATAATGTTTGGCTTATTCTCTAATTGCCATTAGCAAATCTATTTTGTAAAAAAAAGTACCTTGCACTTTATAATCAGTTCACAATCCTCATTTACACTCCATGACAAATAGTCCTGGAAGTACGGCCCTTGGGAACAGAGAGAACAGAACACTTGGTTATCCCACTAGAAACACCTGACGATCATTTATTCAGAGCTACCACTGAAACACAAATGCATCATTATATGGCAAATTATGGCAATTACTGACAGTGACAGTTGCCTGAAATCAGAGTGGTGCGATAATTCATAAGAGCACCCATGTAATAAACACATCCCTCTTTAATGTTTTGCATCGTGCCATTCTGCACGTAATAGACAAAATGTGTGATGTGGACTCTGAGTGCCACGGGTACTTTGAACAGTAGACAATTTGGAAGGCAGTCTGTTTGCACAAGCGGGCACTGGGGCATTGGCCTCGAGACACAAAAGAGTTGTATAGCGGCTCCTTATCTCAGAGCCCAGGTGATAAAAACACAGAGTTCAGCAGCACAGGAGGCTTCCTTTCTTTCTGTATGAAACTCTTTCATCTCAAGAGGTTCGGGCAAGATGAAGCAGCTGTGTCACGCCACAGAAAGGTCACCAAAAAGCAATTGCAACTATTAGATGTAAGAGTAAATTATAAAGTATGTTAGTGATGTTTGAGCGAATTCTCACCAGATTTCCTCCGATGGTCACGTCGGTATTTATCAGCCAGGGCCAGCGTCTCGTGAAACTCTGAGCGAGACACAAACAATATCATGAGCGCAAAACAGTAGAATCATGGAGGTCATGTGGGGAGAAGTGATGACGATCTGTTGCTCCAAAAGGTTTTTTACTTCCAGAATAATCCCAACTTCATTTTAAACTGTTCGACCAATCGTAGGAGGGGTTTATGTGCGGGTGAGGAAGAGGACTTCTGAGTGAACGTTGTTGAAATAAATCAGAATAAAAAAGAATCTCATGCATTGAGAACAGGTCGTTCATTTATAACATTTATAAAGCAACAGAAGAGAAGATAAGTAGAGGATGATTTATTCATCCATTCTTTCCTGAAGTCATTGGGCCACAAATACGGTCCTCTAAGAGTTGTTGAAAGAAGCAGAAATAAATACACCATGAATGCAGACTTTAGCTTCCTGTAAAACACTTTATCTCATGCAACCTCTTTCAGCATTTAAGTATAGATGATACCTGAAATCAATAACACCATCACCCTTTTTTATTCCATAACTGAAATCTTTTTTTATTCATATTAAGATAAATATGTTCCTTGGGGGTCCTGGTGGTCAAGTTTAAGATGCATCAAATGTAATTGCAACACTACTACCCCTACATTAGGCAAATCACTTTCTGTTTTTACTGCTCTTCACTCAACAAATACCCAGAAGAGGAACAGATCAGTTTTAAAACTGACACGTTAAAGTTAAATCTTTCCTTCTGCAATAAGACACCAACTAGCAACTATTTTCACCAAGAAATATCTTTCTCCAATCATTTATTCAATAAAAAGTACACTCATAAACACTGACTTTGCCACGTTTTAGAAAAATTAGTTATCAAAAGAAGATCACATAGAATATACTAAATGTGTGTGATTTGGTGCATAGATACAGTAGTTTTGGGGAACTTCCCAGGAGTGAAACTAAGCTTTGCCTAAGAGGGGAGGCCAAAAGACCCAAAGTGCCAAAGGCTGCAATTCCTCAAATGGCCACTTGATCCCCAGAGATCACATGTTGAGATACTTAGCAGCAGAAACTAACAGCAGCCTGGGACTCTCTAGTCTGTATCACTTTCAGGAAGTTGTGTTCTGCTCTAATGTCCCTCTTCATTTGTGCTCATCTTTCATCACCAAAAAACAAAACAACAACAACCAATATGACAACTTAGTGCCACCTGAGTGAAAGACTCACTCTGATCCACAAAGACCAAAGTGAATTGGTTCTTGGCGCGGCCGTCCTTCAGCTGGGCCGTGTACGAGCCCTCGTCCTCCGGAGAGAGCTGGTCAAACAGTATCTCCACCAGACCTTTGGCCTTGTCGAAGTTGATCTTACGGTGCTGCAGGAGAGCGCACACACACACACACACACACACACACACACACACACACACACACACACACACACACACACACACACACACACACACACACACACACACACACACACACACACACACACACACACACACACACACACACACACACACACACACACACACACACACACACAGCATCATTACTTGTGCATGAATGGCTTTTTTTCTTGCTGTCTTGCAAATGCACCGTTGGTTCTGCAGAAGAATATGTAGGTGCGTGCAATGCCTTTTACACACACAAATACGGCAATCATTTTGAATGAAGCTTCATCAGGTTGTAATGGCCGTGGGCCTCTCTCAGCTGTTTTTTTAAAATGTTATTACGGTGCATAACTTACTGAAGAAAACTGAGCAACGTGTTGTTGCTGGTGATAAAACCACAGATTATATATATATGAACATTGAAGCGATAATGGCGTTAAAGACCCGCTGATCGCTGTCAGAGTCTCTGAATGAATGACCGCGTTGCATTGTGGGATATGGGATACCTGCTTTGAATGCGCCCAGCGTAACGTGACGTATCGTTGTCGTGGTAACCACTGAAAGTCTTCTGATTCATAAGTATAATTATTAATAGGCCTAATAATATTCGCTGCGGTGACAGAAAATACATTTGAGAATAATAAAATATCGTAGAGGGTTTAATAACGTAAAGGAAACAATCTATTTCAAACAATGTACTGTTATTTAGACAAGATAAATCGCAACTAACTCACTATAATAAATTATAAAAGGAGGACGTTTCGTAAACTACAAAACAACATTTACCACCGCCCACTGCGTGACGTTGTTGAACCTAATACATTATAAAAGGAGGACGTTTATTTGAATCAGGGAATACGTGTGTCCACCACGTAAATGAGCCTCATTGACTTTGTATGGGTGTCGTTTACGTGGTACCCACACGTAATTTCAACACATTACGTGCCGACACCACGCATATTGGGGTTAAGGGAACGTGTTCATTTCACGTACTTCTGTGAGATCAGGTTGCGTTTTCATGACTTTTATGTTCGAGATAAGTGTCTGCCTTGCATGTTGATGGGCCTCAGTGGTGGTAACTTGGGGACATGACACATGTGAGTGCTCAGGAGGTTTGTTCAATTTCAGTTATTGTTCCTTGATGATTATACTGTTTCATTTGAGGTCATATGATCCCATTCCAATTTAACTTTAAAGTGAAATTGGTCAGTCGGTATTATTCACATTCGTCCTCGCTGCAGCATTCCATTATCTTGTCAATAACAAGGTGAGAATGTTGAGGATTTTTGTTGCAAATAGCGATGGCTTTCACTGAGTCGTATTATCAAAGTAAATTATTTCCTCAAGGATATATTTGAGATGTATGAAACACATATTAAAGCTGGAGTAGGCAGTATTTCTTTGTGGCGTCATTGTGCAAAACAATCTGTAATAAACTTTCAGAATATGGTAATTCAAGTAGAACCCCGTTTTTATGGAAAAGACAAAAAAAAAGTATTTTCTTTTCAGAAGAAGCACTCCAAGTAGCTTCTAATAATGTCGCTGAATGAGATACTTTACACACGGTTAGGTAGTTAAGTCCAGGAATGGTTCCCAACCCGGGGGTCAGGGCCGCTCAAGAGGGTCATACCATAAACCTGCGGGTTGTGAGATGATTAATAATGGAGACGTTACTGTGTAATCTGTGACACAAACCTGGGTTTTCATTTAGTTTTTTTACTATTCTCCAATATTTGTATTACTTTTTACATATGTTTGAGAGTTGGACCTCTTTCGGCCTCAAATCTTTATTTAAATGAAACCATCTGAGAGGTTTACAGGGAATGTCTCTTTGGTGGAACTGCTGAAAACAAATCTGATTCAGAGGAAGAAAGTTATAGATCACAGTTGATCCTATTGAGAATATGATAGTTAGTGTCACCAAACTCACTTCAACCTCCCTGAACCTAACACTACAATCATTGATCAAAAACAACACAGTGTGAAGTGATTGTTGAAAATGTAGTATGGATTATAGATTTTGCTCACACTTGCCCCTCATGCACTGGTGAGTCCAGATGGGCTCCACATATTTCTCCTTGAACTATCTTTTTAAAATATCCATCAAATCCAAAGCTGGCAACCATGAATTTGTCAACTTGATGAGCAGCAGGCTGACACTCTGCCATGTGCTCATCAAAGTAGAGAAACAATTAGTACCCTTTCCAGAATATAAAAGCCCAACACATGCCGGGTGAATCATGATATCAAATCTCTGCGACCCTGAAGAGGATAAGCGGTTAGACGTAATGGATGGATGGATCAAATATTCTTACCCTGACGGGGTTAGTGTCTGAGCTGCAGGATCACGGCGGTTCTTACCGGCGTGCTGGAGATTTCTCGATCATTGAAGACGAGACGGAGCTCAGCGGCGTCACTCAGACTCTCAGTCTGAAGCCAAAGACGAACGTCACCTTGCTCAGAAACCTCCACCTGCCAGCCCGACTTCAGGGCTATCACTGAAAACAAAACAGAGCATTCAGGACAAGCTGGAGGAGTTTAGATGATCATTTAATCAACGTCGAGAACTTATGTGGGCGTCTTGCTTTGACTTTTTAATATGTTTGAATGTTCTGTATTTACAAGTTGAAATAACAGTGCTGTAGTCCTGTGAGTTCATCCCATTTATTGATGAGAATAACGTTTTTCAAAGTCTTTTGTACATACGTGGATTTCTGACTTGCCAGCTGAGTTCTTTGAGTCGTTCAAGGTCTGCAAAGAAGTAAAAAGGTTAATTCAACTTTAAACAGGACTAACACTTCTTAGCCCGTAGCCATATTGTCAAGGAACAAGGGGTCACGTGGCTCTGTTTTCAAGCTGAAAGCTGATTGAGAACATATGCTGAGTTGGACGGGTGACCTTGTGGAATAAGGTCGTGAGGCGCATAATTATTTGCTTGAGTGAAAAGCTTGACAACCCTTAAAATTAAAAGTCCTGCTGTCCATGCTCAATAAACAGGAGGCGACCGATGTGGAATTAATCGTTCTTGTCGACGTGCCTGAGGAGAAGTTGTGAGTTGGACAAGTTTCTTAACCTTCTGCTCTCTCTCAGCTCACCTTCAGCAGTGAAGTCGTAGCTGGACGACTGCTGTGGGTCGTCGCTCATCTCGACAGTGTAGAGACCCAGATCCTCCTCCGAGGGGTCTGTGAAGGTGAGCACCGACCTGAAATTGAAAAAGCAGACAGACCTTCTTGTTTATCTGCCCACCCTGCAGCGCCCGCAGGTGCTGATGGGGCTGTTCATTGAGTGCTCTCTGTCTTTCAGCTAGCTATTCTTTTACATGATGTCAATGAGTGGAGCCGTGGGCCGACAGACTTCCCTTAAGCTAAGAGAAGAGATAATTAAAGGAGACTGGCCTTTAAGGGGAGAGAAAAGCTTTAAAACAATTTGCTTTACACAGCAAATGTAATTGGCCTGGACCAAACCTAATGTTCACGTAATCTCTCTCTCTTGTATTTAAATCCTGTTATATTATTATATTATCTATCCACCGTCGCAGGGTAAACAGCATTCCTCACAAATTGAATAAGCCTGTCTGACGATCGCCTCTTATTCCAGCAGACTGCCGCAGACTTCTTGGATCTAAGCAAGTGCAGACGTACCCATCCTTCTTGGTGTCGGCCCGGGCCCTGCTGGCGTCGATGGGCTCGGTGTAGTTCTTATTCCACAGACACTGGCTCTCGTCGTCCGTCTCATCAGCCTCGTAGCCCAGAAATATGAAGCCATCGTTGTCCACTCCAATCTCGATGTTTTTGGCATCTGAAGGGGAACGAGTCGGTTAGTGCGGCGGCCAATTCAGAGCATTAGAAAGGAGAAGGCGAACGCACAAATTATACGAGAATGAATTAGATGTATCCTCTACACATGGTGCACATGTGTATTTCATTGTTCTTCATACAAATGTGCTCATTTGTTTATTTCTAATACATTTTTAGCATTTTTCACCACTTCATGTATTACCCTGCAAATGCTTGAAAGTCACATAATAAATAATATAATGGGTTAAAACATTTAACCCTGTATGATGTCAATGCCTTTTTGCAATATCACCACCAGATTAAAGAGAACCGATGTTCTCAATGTCTGTTTAGGCATGAAAATATGCATTTAAAGGAATAATTCCAAACTTTGGGAAATCTGCTTTCTTGCATGGAGCAAGATGAAAAGATTGATATCTCTTTCAAGTTTCTCAAACCAAATAAGCGTGAACTAATCCTTTGAAAGGCATTCGTCATCTTTTATTCGTATATCCTTGAAGGTCCCTGAAAGCTTGACTCAATAAATAACCCTTACATAGACTGGAGTGTGTGGAGGATTTCGCTATTATCATATCTTCGGTCCAGAAACCTCCAACAAGCCTTGGAGGTGATTTTATATATATATATATATATATATATATATATATATATATATACACACACACACACATTTGTGGAATGGTGCTGGCTGACCTGGTTGTAACTGGGTTGTGACTGGCTCACTGGGCAGGGAGGCCCAGCCCACTCCAGCCTCATTGACAGCCAAAACACGGAGACGGTAGGTCTGACCCGCCTCAAGACCCGACACCTGGATGTCATAAAAAAACACATGAAATATTTACAGCTCATTGTCATAATGTATCATGACTATTTAAACATTTGGACCCACAGAAACACAGGGGAAATTAAATGTGGTTCTGGATTTTGAAGTAATCATAATTTAATGATTTACTGGCACTTAATAGTTATAAAATACTCTCGTACTCCAGCCAACACAGTAATAGTTTTCCCGATCAGATAATGGATGAATCCCAAAGATAAATTTCTGTTTTCTTTAACTGTAACTCGTAAACATTTTTACAGCTTCTCTCACCTTGTAATGTGTGTCACAGATCGGCTTTTCATTCAAAGCAGTCCAGGTGTCTGATTGGTCACCCTGGCTGATTTCCAGGAAATAACCAGTGACGGGGCTCCGTCCCTCGTACAACGGAGCCGCCCACAGCAGCACCAGGGAGCCGTCCCTCACCTCCCTGAACTCCACATCATAGGGACAACCTGAGGGAGAGGAGACATGCTCTATATCAGGGGCCATGCTTCGCTGCAGGGGAGCTTCAAGTGCAACAAAAGGAAAACAGAGCGTGTGGCCCCAAAAAACCGGAATACAATTTCCACACTGAAATAAAAAACAAGGAAATATAGTCCTTCAGTGGTCGTATAAAACTCAACCAAACAGGACTTCCAGGAAAGTCAAAACAAAACAAATCAGAAACAACAGTAAAGTCAAAACGAGTGCAGGGACTGTACTTAATCTATCCCCACTGACTCCATACCGGCACGTGGTAGTTCATTTGCTTAATGATTTTCGGTCACTTTTAAATTATTAACGGCACAGAGAAAAGCCCATTTGCCAAGATTAATGAGTTGCGCTTTAAAAGTGGCATGTGTGAGAGAGCCTCTCTCCATTTTTAATATTAATGTCACAAGAAGCTTATAGGAGCGGGGCCATAACTGCTGAACCACCACATACTGGAGTGACTTTGAGTGTGTGTGTGTGTGTGTGTGTGTGCACAGACAGTATGTGTGTGTTTGTAATAATAATGCAATGCTTTCACCTTTTACAATCCTATCTTTGCCCCCCCACGTTTATATTGTTTCAGGTTCAAATCTAAAGATTGTTTTCTGTCCACAGTCCAAATACCAGAAGAGAGGAGTTGATATTTCCACCAGCCTCCTTCAGACTTCTTTATTTCATGGACTTTGTTTTGCTGGTGGATGGTTTTTCATGTGATCTATATTTTAATTACAGTTAATATTCCCTAGTAAAGACACATGAATACATGATCTATCAAAATGGTCCTTGTTGCAAAGGTGCAAATACATCTTTTATATCAAGGAAACTATTTTAATTATTGTTACTACATCAACAATACAGCAGAGGTGTAAATTACTCATTATCTTTTACGCGCTAGATCGATTTAAGGGTAACTGTAAATGAAAAATACATACTATTAATACAAAGTTTCAAAAAGTATAAATATCAGTTTTTTCACCACTTTTCAGAGAGTCTTGCTCAAAGGCACTGAAGCAGCGCAGACCTGCAACATTAAAGGACAACTGTACATACGCAACACATCATGTCCAATATCTACTGCTAACTCTTGGCCATCACTTTAGCTTTTTATTATCGCATTTTGCACATTAATAGTGTAATATGCAAATAGCCTGTTTTTTTTAAATCTCTTTTGTTGTGAAAAGACTGTTTGCACTTTTAATGGTGTGACTAAATGAAAAGAAAATGTTGGAGAGTGGTAATGGTTCCTCCAGTTGATGGATGGTCTTTGTTTCTATCTAATCTCCCTCCCCAAGCCAGGGTCAATAAACTTTCAGTTTTGTGAACTAACAGCCTTTAGAAGGAACTGCAGGTCAGGATGTTAATAGCTGAGGCTCAAATACTCAATGCTCTGAAATAATTGGATAATTTGAAGATCAATTAATTTCATACATCTCACATTCATCTTCAAGGAGAAAAGTTTATTTTTTAACACATGCAGGTTAATCCTGCTCAAACATGCAACCTACACGTGATGATGATACACTTGTGATGTGGAAAACTGAAACCTACAGTGCATCTACACGGAGAATGGAGCTGTCAGAGGAGAACATCTTGAGTTCAACTTTTAAAAGGAAAGATATTTGCATGTTCAGAGATTTGATTTCTTAATGAGATAGTGTCAAATGTAGTTTTCTAACATGGAAATTTAGAACCTCAAAAGACCCAAAAATGATTCTTAGAAGAATATTTTATGTTAAAACATGTTACAATGAGATATTTAAATAATCCTCCAAGCATCAAGACAGCGTGCAGGAAGGTTTTCACTTGTACTATTACCATTATTATTATCTCTCCAGGGCCCCTGTCATACACTCAGGTGTTCAAATGTATCTTCTCAGTAATTTCTGGAGTTCCTCTTCAGTGTATGGACCGATCTGAAGGCGAGGTGACATGTTGCCCTCACCTGGCTCTGGCATGGTCCACTTCTCACACAGGAACGCTTCACTGGCCTCAGACGGCTTCCCGACGCCGGCCATGTTGGCAGCAAACACACGGAATTGGTAGAAGTTTCCACTCGTCAGGTTGCAAACCTGTGGATTCACATCAGGGACAGAACAATTCACTCTGAACGGTCAAAGTATCCTTCAGTCAAGCTTACTTTTAATTCAATTGAAATGAGAGAAATAGGAAATAAAAAAAACACATATGTTTCATCTCTCAGCTCAATCAAGACAAAGATCTTTAGTGCTGTTTTCTTTCTCTGACCTCTGACGTTAGAAGATTCAAAAGTATTTAGGAGGAAAACAGAAATATTCTGGTGAACTTATGATCACACATGAAGTGACTATTTAAGTTTTATGTTTTTAAGTTTGTTAACTCAAAAGCCGTGAAGAGAAGACAAAATGAACTATCTATTATAATTGTTCTGATTTCTCCGGTACAATACAATGCTTGTTTTATCAGACATTTGTGAATTTTGTTACCTAAATTGGTTACATTGTTTGTTTTTTTGTGGCATGGTTTAAAAATGTATGTGTGGATAAAACCTTAATTCTGACATATAAATAAAAATGGCTCACAGTTTTTTCCTGGAGGAAAACTCGGATCAGGCGGCACATCTCACAGGACCAAAGGTCCCTGGTTGTACAGTTACACCCTCCAGACTCAAGCAGGCATTTTACAAGGTATTAGCTCTGCTGCTGACACAACATTTTTTTTGCAGAGCTCCAGGGGCCCTTTGGCTTTGGGAAGAGAAGGGATTCAGCCTTATTGATCCGCTCATTGATCTTCCTATTCACAGCCACTTAGACTTTAAGGCCCTTATCGCCTCGGTGAATGGTTGTGAACTTGCTGCTGCTCACGGCAACTAATTGACACAACCAGGGGGAGCTTATTTCACAGTAATGGCAATTGCTATCTAAACCCCCCACCACACACACCTCTCTATACCAGTCCCTTCATTATCTATAGATCCTTCTCTAAGCACATTTAGATAGAACGACAACCTTCTTATCAGATCGATATACAGTTCACCCCGAGGAATGCAGAGGTGAACTGTCAGCCAAAATAAGTGGAGGAGAGTAGCGCTTTCATCCACTAGATGGCGACCAGGCTCCACTTGAGTCATTTGGCATGTTTTTCTTTCCATCTTCCAGTGGGACATCTGACTATGTTTGTTCTCGTCAGGGAGGAAACATCAGCAGGGTCGGCTGTTGGGAGACTGGAACCATGAGCTGTGCTTCATCGTGACAAACACACTCACAGTACAGCACTCCTGATATCCCATTAATATTTACTTTTAGCTGTGAGTACATTTACCCAAACTTTACTTGCATCATATTCATTTAATGCTTCTTTTAGTTCCACTCTGCTACATTTACAGCAGGGAGATATTGTACGGTTTTATTCCATAATATGCTCAACATCATCTGAATTCTACATAAAAGTGACGTGCAGATTTTACTCCCAAAAAAAACAAACATAAAACATGTGATAAGCTTAGAAACGGTGGAAATGGTGGCCCCCAACACGTTTGGCTTGTAGTTGGGCCTTCACCATGTTTCAGGTGTCTATGAGTTGTTAGCAGTTCCAAAGATTTCTATTCTATTTCTCTTTTAAACTTAAATTATGATTCGGTGACTCAAGATAATCCACAGCCCCTTGTTGTGGGCAGTGATAAAGTGCTTACAACAAGGTCATGATTAATGGAGAGAGACATTGCTGTTGAGTTGGGTTTTCTGTTGTTGCTGCTTTGAGCACCACAAGCGCCATAACGTCCCATTACATTGGAGAGAAGACGTCTCTACAGCCGAAACCTCCAAAACTAGGCAACTGACGCCAAAACAAACTAGATTGATGAATAGCTCTAGAGGACAAATATGTCTTTTAGGTTTTAGGGTGAACTGTCCATTTGAAGTACATTCTGCTGATAACACTTCTGTACTTTAGGTTTTTAAATAAAGGACTTTTACTTGCATCTCAGTGTTTTTACAGTGTTGTGTTGGTATTTGACTTAAGTAAGTAGTCTGTGTACTACTGGATGGTTCGTGGTCAATCAAAGGAGAAAAAATACAATCTTTGTTTTGTTCTAATGAAGCAGGATCAGTGACCTCCTGACATGTAGTCGTGGGAGCTTTCATGGCAAAGTAATGAACAATTTCTACACCTTCAACCTGAAGAAGAATCAACATTAAAATTATGAACTACATTGCAGCGAGGAGGTCGGCAGCTGGATTTTAATGGCAACATGAAACAGCTGAAGTCGGAAGTGGAGACTGCGCATCGCGACGGAGATGAAATTGCTCACTTGCCCCAAAAGGGGGAGCTGCATGTTCTCACCAGAGGGTTCCTTAAGGTTCTCCAATCCTCAAGACTCTGCACTTCACACCATGTGGTGCTAATCTTCCCATACAGTCATTTCATTTATAATTGGCTTTGTCTTTGTTTTCCCCAGGAGCTAAAAACAACCACTCACATACAACACATTTGGACAATGTCTAATTACGGCCACCTGTAATCTCCCTGAGACAGGTTAAAGATGTAACTTTGCTCCAGGTCTCCATGGACACCGCTTGTTGCCTAGTGACACAGCCAATATGGATGAGGGAGCTTTAGCCAGTATTTCCATTACTTTGAGGCTAAATGGAGACGTAACTTGTATTTGTATAATTATAATAAAAAGAAGCCCTTATAAGAAGTAATGACAAGAGATGTCTTTCTTACTTAGGAGGATTTCTAATGATTGTTTCTCCTTCATCTTCTTCATCAAACACTGAAAAATGTATTATTTGTTGTCGTACTCTCAGTGAACAGAACAGACTCTGTGCATTATGGACACTACAAGGTCACATGTGCATTATGTAAAACAGCTTTCTAGATTGCTTCATGCATATGATGTGAAAGGAAGAAAAGTACACTCCGAATCAAGAGTCTCTCCTCCGAGAGCCTGTACTTTACACGCTGTGACCTACATGTGAAAGCCATCGTGCTTACATGCTCACAATGTCTTTGCTAACATGTTGATGTTCTGCAGGTATAATCCTTTTAATGTTCACCATCTTAGTTTAGCGTGTTTAGCATTTAGCAATGCTAAATTGCTATTTGGAACAAAAAAAGTACAGCTGAAGATGATGGAAATGTCATTAGCTTTGCAGGTATTTGGTCATAATCCAAATTCCATATTGTGCCAATCAATTTGATTAATTTTCTATATTTTCTCTTTATTTAATTTAGGAAGGATACTCACATTGAGTTTTTGAATCTCCTTTACAAGAGCGTCCTGGCCAAGAAGGCAGCATAAAAGTTTCATGAAATAAAAACCCAAATAGCAGACAACAGACCATAGCAGATAACGAAATGCTCCTCCTGCTGCTACTAATCATTTTTGGCTTCAGTAAAGAACATAGATAAGGAGGCAGTCTGTGGAATATGGCCTAATGCAGAAATGTGTAACAATGTCCCATGGTTTCTTAGAGAGGACAAAGAGGTTAAAAAAAAAGCCCAAGAAATACAGGAAAAGTGAGAGGAAGTCAGTAGGATTGTTCCTTTGGGACCACGGATGTTTGTTCAAAATGTCATACAACCCATCCAACAGTTGTTGAGATTCAGTCTGCAGCAATGAGTGGACTGACTGACTGACTGACTGACTGACTGACTGACTGACGTGCTGCGAGCTTCCCACTACACCCTAATCGCATAATCGCACCATGCAAGTTTAAGGTTAGCATTACTGACCTTAAACTGCCTCTCCTTGGCAGGCTGGACGTTGACCTCCCTCCACGTTTCCGTGCCCTCTTCCATCTGGTCCAGGTAGTATCCCCGCACAGGGTCTCCCCCGTGACTGGCGGGGGCCCTCCAGCCCAGCACCATCTCTGAACCCGTGCACAGCAGCAGGGCGATGGCAGAGGGAGCAGAGGGAACCGCTGGATCGAACAGAGGGGATTCAAACAGAAGAAAGCATTATAAGTGACAGGAGAGAGATTCTCAGAAGGCACCATCTTGTTAAATGGACCGAGAAATGCCAATAACTCCCAGGCCGACCACAACTCCAGCCTAGAGTTGCAAATTATTAACTAAAGGCCCTTATTGAGCATTTCTGTATTAGAAGGAAAGAAACATTCATATTGTACTCTATTTGATAAAAATGTATTCCTCCCAAAGAATTGGACTACAGCCATTTATCCTCAGGTAATGGCTGAGTGGCAGAGTAGATGTGAGGATATTCTGGTGAGTGAGTGGCAAGAAAAATGAGTCATTGTTGCACTTTACTGCGGGCTGCAAAGAGCACTTTATCTGAGATACAGGAAGTACGAAGCTCTTCAACAGGTACGTCTCCACAATTAGAGTAAACATGACATGTGGATGGAGCACAATCTCAGTTGACTATGATACTGAAGAGGGTTGTTTGACATTATATGCTGTATAAGTTGAATACAAGAAAAAAAAATATATTTCTTAACTCAAAAACTACAAAGAAAGGTAAATGCAAAAAGTATTATATAACAGACTCATTTTTCAACTTTGGAGACAACACATGTATTCAAGGCTCTGGCGGCTATGAAAGAAAACTACAAAGCATGAATAAGTCTGGAAGCTCTAGTGAATACACTTTAAAATGGAGTCAATAATCTGATAGTTTAGAAGTAGACAAAGGCATTCAGTGAGCAAAAGTAAAATATTTTGATCTCACATGGCAAGAAAAGATGTGTTTTGGTCTAAAACCTAACCTTACGATTACACAGGAAAAGTCTCTACGGTGAAATAAAACATGTACACCTGCTGTGCTAGTGTTGGGTAGCTCTAAGAAATACATTTTAATCTTTCCTGTCGTGAAATAAACCTGCAAGATTTGCTCGATAAGTAAAGTCGTGATTTGAGACTTGTCTTTGACTTGTGTCCTGAAAGAAATGTTGTGTCCAGTATTTTGGGACCTCGCTAGTGCACTTACAAATTGCTGCTTTGACGAGGATGGGGAGAGACTCATCGGAATAGCTGCTGTTTCCCGCTCGGCCCACCGACTTCACCCTGAACACGTACTCCTTTCGGTTCTTGAGGCCATGAACTGTAAATCTGAGAAGATGAGGCCGAGTTCAGGCGGAGCGAATCACCTTTAGCTCCATGTAATTACCTGGCTTCACCCAGACTGGTTTATTCAGGTAAACTATTCATTCTTCTTCTCTTCAGACAGAAACATGACAACAACACACGAGACAGTGTTTCAGCGTATCTGTCCCTACTACCTGGTTTTGGAAACAGGCTTGTTGTTGACAGTCTTCCAGTCTGGTTTGCCGCTCTCACTGCAGTACAGGTAGTAGCCCAGGACGCCGTCTGTTTCTTCGGGCTCCTGCCACTGGAGCAGCACCGAGGTGTCCGTGTCTCTGATGGCCAGGACGGAGTGAGGAGGGGCGGGCACCGCTGATGGGTATCACAAACTTAAATCATCAAATGGAAGCTCAATGAAAGAGAATTCAATCAGCTCTTCTTTTGACTTTCACGCAGAAGGAGTGTCATCCAGATATGCACAGATATTTAACCTGCGTGGAAAGTTATTAACTCAAGTACTGCACTAAAGTACAACTTTGAGCTTCTTGAACTTAAGTAGTTCCATTTTATGATACTTTCTATTCCACAATTTGGTTTACCGATGAATATTCCTCCTTAACCAATTGATTTGGCAACTAGTATTCAGCTACTTTTCAGATTATTATATAGAATATGATCAACAAACCAAATATGATGCAGTCTTAGAGGTACAACTTGCCATCAGTATACAGAGTAGTTAAAATGAGCACCAATGAAACTACAACATTAGACTGCTGCTTACACATTAATAAATACATCATTATGATCTAGGATATAATAATGTAACACTCTGTATAATGAGTTCATTTTCAATATTTCTTTACACGGTAGTATTGCTTCTTTTCACTTAATTATGGTATCTGAGTATTTCTTCCAGCTTCTATTGAGTTGCAGGCTATGAAACATACTTTACCTTATCACCAAACAAATCACGATTAGTATTATTATTATAAACCCGAGATAACTGCACATTATGATCCTGACGCAGTGCAGCTACACAAGCAGACAGATGGTCTCACAGGAGGTTAATACATCCCCAGAAAATAAAGGTGAATGTTACGATGATCTATGTTGGCACAACTACAGTAGCTCACTACTACAAAATCCAATTGACCTTCACAACCGGCAAAGCAGTTGATGCTTAGAGTATCGCACATAGTCCATTTCTCACCTTGTGGCTCTCCCAAGGAGATCGGTGCGCTCGGCTCAGAGGGGTCGCTGACTCCGTACTTATTGATGGAGCGCACTCGGAAGCAGTACTGCTTGCCCTTGGCCAGGTCAAACACTGGGAACCTGGGAGAGTTTACCTCCATGTCCAGACTGGCCAGCTCCCAGCTGCTCCTCCCAGCCAGGGACTGATCCAAAAAGAAAAAAAGAAAAGACACAAAAACAATTTGAAAGCACTATCTACATCTATCTCAAGGACATGCTCATTATTCACTCTCCTTCAGACATGCTGGAGGATTCAACCTGCTACGACTGCTAGGACTAATTAATTCTGATGTTGTATAATCTGGAATAGACATGAAGGTAAATTGTGGACAACTACTGGCTCATATCAGACAGACAGACAGACAGATCGATACTTTAATCATCCCCAAAGGAAAATTGGTTTGTCACATTAGCAAGTAAAGAAGACAATGAAAAACACTCAATATATACAACAAAACAGTATTAATATAGGTAATTAAACAATAAAGAAGTCCAAAAATGTATTGACATCTTTCTTCATCTTCATCTTTGTCAAGTAATCGTGTCAGCTAATGCTGCCATATGACAGTAACCTTCTCTATTTTATAGTCTGAGTTTACTTTTCCGTCATCCTCCTCAGAGTTACCATTATTTCCTTCTCTCGCTCCCTGTTTGAAGAAGAAAACCTAACAAAAAGGTACATTAAAAAGACCAGGGATTATAAAGTACTTGCTCAAGGGCGAAGGGGATATTTGAATGTTCACCTCATTATATAAGCAGAAGTGAAGCAGCAGACTTTATTCATTTCAGGTGCCTTTGACAGATTTGACAGTTTTATTACCACGGCAACTTACATAGTCCAATAAAAATCTATTTCCTGTGGCAGTTTTCTGATTATTGGAGCTATATAAGCTGTTGGGTGTATAGGTTGATATTGGAGAGCTGAAGCCCTACATGTTGTAACAAACAGGTCAGTGCCTTTGATATGTAGGAAGAAAACGTTTGGTATTTTGGCATCCTTTGGAACACTGAATTTTGAAAATTCTCACTATAGACATGCATCATCAAGATTAAAACAGTGCTGCAACATTGCCACTAGAATCGACTCTTCAACTTATTTGAAACCAAACCTTTAGCTCCCAGATCCAGGTAGTTTTAAATCACCAGTCCGAAAGTATGGAGCAAGAAAACCAAACCAACGGCAAAGTGCAAGGCACAAAAGAGCAACATCAAGGTCTGCTCACTTTTAATGAGTCCACAAATTCCCACTTAAACTGACACAGTGGTAGAAGTGTGCATGTTTCCTCCTCGTGTCTCCTTAATTAGTGCTGCGGTCAGGAGCCTGCTGTTAATTTGGCTGACGCTCCAGCAGCGGACTGCCTAAACCCAGCAAGCCAACGGAGGAACTGATGATGCAGGAAAATGTATCCTTGTACTCAGTGGATGCATCTTACTAATTACAGTTAGAGTTTGAATATGTTCGTACCTGTCCACAGGATCATGTGTGTAATAGACAGCATGCCTGTATCTGCTCGCTTGACTACCTCTTTGTAGGTGCACTGTACCTTTAAGGGGCTACTCAGGGCAAATAGCCTGACAACTGGTGCCTATTTTCTTTCATCCAGCATATATGGAGCAACATTACATTACATTTCATTTAGCTGACGCTTTTATCCAAAGCAACTTACATTCCATACAGTAGACAGTAGACACAGCAACGGTGAGCAATTAGGGTCAAGTGTCTTGCTCAAGGACACAACGACTTGGTCTACCGGAGCCTGGGATCGAACCACGACCCTCTGATTGACCCTGTAAAATGTAAGTCCATTACTTACTCTCCTTTTAGCTCAGTTTTACTCTCCACCAACTCCTGGCTTTTTAGAGGTTAAATGCTCCATTATGTCCACTATAGTTGCTCACTGTGTCTGCCTTCGGCTTGATATTGGGCAGGTAGGTATCAGCTGAAAAGATGCTGATGATGAGAGCAGTGAGACTACTTTTTGAGGCATTTTCAGACCTGAAGAGAAAATGAAGAAGCTTCTTTGATGAACAATAAAACGTCTTCAGTCAACACAACCAGTGATTTTTACATTACATTTAGCTGACGCTTTTATCCAAAGCGACTTACATGATATATAGAGCATACATTAGACCGTAGACACAGCAACGGTGAACAATTAGGGTTAAGTGTCTTGCTCAGGGGGACTGGCTGAGGCGGGGTTTGAACCACCGACCCTCTGATTGAAAGACTGACTTGCTAACCACTGAGCCACAGTCGCCCCATTTTCATCATCTCTTTCTCCAGACATTGCATTACCTCAATGACTGAGATGAATATATTGCTTCATTGTTTGGCCTGAAACTTGTATGGAAATGTTTTTTAAAATATAAATATTTGGTCCTATTAACAACTAGACATTAAGGGAGATGGTAGGAGGGGGGTTGTTTTTAAATCCAATTCAAAATGCCCACGGTCCACAGCCGTGGAAGCAGTGAGTGAGGGTCCTGTGGACAAATGTTTGTTCTTTCGTGCATGTCATACCGTTTTCCAACAGCAGGCTTCGCTATTGGTCATTAAGCAGCAGGAAAAACTTCTTTTAGCGACAAATCACAAAGTCCTCCATGACAACACAGCTCAAAGATAGCAGCCTACTCTCAAATGTCAGATGTCTTAGCTTCCTTGAATTCACCAGCTTTCAAACCCATCTCTCTCAAACCCATCTCTCAAACCCATGCTCTCCCAAACTTAAAGACCATAAAACTATAATATTATAATCAACTTCAGAAAACAGGATGACCTATTTTCAGCAAGTTGTCCTTTAGGAAGACAGCGGTTTTGTTTAAGTGAAGGGGACAATTATAGAGTTACTGTAACATAAACGTGTTGTGTGTGTGTGTGTGTGTGTGTGTGTGTGTGTGTGTGTGTGTGTGTGTTGACGGACCCGCTCCACGTAGAAGGTGAGCGGCTCCCTGCCTCTGGGTTCAGGCTCAGTCCAGCTCAGCACCACGTAGGTTTCGCTCACCTCACAGGCGTGGACATTGGTGGGAGGGAAAGGAGCTTTGACCTGACCTGCAGAGGGAAGAGAGGAGGAGGAGGAGGAGGAGGAGGAGGAGGAGGAGGAGGAGGAGGAGGAGGAGGAAAAAGTGGACAAAGAAAAGTTAGAACAAGGTCAGTGAGAACGTGGAGTCCAAAAAGGGACTCTCTTTTTAATCAAAATATTATCACCAGGAAATGCAATGCTTTCTCTGTTGAATTTGGCAGACATACGATGGGTGGAATTTACCTTACTGCCCCAAATTCCGCCTCCATTTCTAAAATATAAGTATATTGGATAACATACAGTCAAATGGCTTGAGTTAGCACACTTTCAATAACTCTACAAAAGATTCAAGGATGATGGAAGCGTTCAGATTTAGTCAAAAGTCTTGCGTTTTTGTGTCTGTCTCTTTGTAAGTCTTTGTTTGTTTCCCCCGAAGAGTTACAGAGCCGCAGTGGATCAGAGAGGAACTCCAGAGGGAAGAGAGTGCAATGAAATGAAAGAAGCTGATCTGCTAGAAGCATAGACTGTATATAAGAAGGGGTAGGAGTAGCAAGCCTGTGTGTGTGTGTGTGTGTGTGTGTGTGTGTGTGTGTGTGTGTGTGTGTGTGTGTGTGTGTGTGTGTGTGTGTGTGCACTCTGTAATCTGTTTCTGTGTAGTAGCTCTGCAGTCAGCACATTGAATTTGAAATGAAACCATGACTATGAGGTTAAAGTGTTGATGTGTCATTTTGAGGGTGAGGTGTTCACATCCATGTTGGGTGAACAGTGTTGGACTCATAGCTCTTTTTTAAATTGTAGACAAGGACACAGCAGGACATTGATCCTAAACATACAGCGAAATAAATATTTATAAAAAGAGATATTTAGGGCCAAATAGGGGGAAATTGGTTCACAATAGGTCAAGATAGTTGCATGCAAACTTTGAGTGTAACCTGAAATAACACCAAAAAACCATGGATAACGTGTTCACTCAGGCGTAATCTTAAACTTTGGACTAAGTCAAGCTAGCAGTTTCCTGGACATTAAACAATTCAGGAAATCAATTGATTTGTGGCACACCTTTTAAATAAAATGGGGATCGATAAGTTCAAGTGAAATCATGAGTTATTGGCGTTAAAATTATTTTGTGATTAATTCAAGTCTAAATTCATAAAAGGTGTGACCCGTACCTCATGTGACTCGAGTCAACACCTGTGGTATTTGGTATTCTGAAGAAGAAAAAAAAGCATTTCAAATGTGTATTTGCTTGAATGAAACTTTCTTTCTCCGTCATCTGATTACTTGGATAAAAGTTGCACACAAACACACTCCTCTCTTTTTTTTTTTCACACACTTTGCGACAAGCTACTTTCTGCACCATTAAAGAACAGCGTGAATGAAAAAAATATATGAACGCACTGTCCTTGCTATATTTATTTTCTGGTTGCCTCATCGAAAACATCTTCCTCCTCCTCTCCCTTTATCTCTGTCTTTTAGTTACAGTGCCAAGGTTAGCAGCCCTCTTCACAGGCGTCCACACTACCTCGGGCCATTAAGTGCATTTAGCAGGACACCACCAAAGACTGTTCATTCTTTTCACTTCTGCTAATGGGGAAAACGCTCATTGCCTCAGCCATGCAATTGCTGCAGCTTGTTGTTAAATATAATATGAAGATGCATTAAGCCACGGGCACGAGGCAGCCTGAAGGCGAGGAGGCGGCACCCTGCGTGCCAGGAAAACATAGATGCTATATTCAAATCACAGGTGAAAATGTTCCATGTTCTTTTTACGACTAAATTATACACAGGCAAATACAAATAGGGCATTCTCACCTTCGAGTTCATCTTTGGTGATGGTGACTGTCCTCCCTCTGTCTACTTTGACCACTGAGAAATGGGGGAGACAGAGAGGGAGATAGGTTGAGGGCAAAGGGAATCATGAGGGAGCTCTTATCAGTGTAATGAAGTTATATGAGTTTCCGTGATAACACTATTAGTGTTAATGTTGGAGGAGCAGTCACCGGTGAGAGAGCCAGAGACAGACACAAAGAGATTAGAGGGAGCGACATGGAAGGATGGACAGCCGGCTGGAGGCAAGTCAACCTTCTGCCTGTCCTTCATCTGTGGTTAATGATCCACAGCATCGGGCCAGACCCCATCTGTCCTCCCTCGAACCCACACACACACACACACACACACACACACACACACACACACACACACACACACACACACACACACACACACACACACACACACACACACACACACACACACACACACACACACACACACACACACACACACACACACACACACACACACACACACACTCTCAGTGTTCTACGCAACGTTTCTCTTGGTCTTCCCTTCACCGTATGACGTGTTCAACACAACCTTAAACACCTTAAAAGTAGCCTTTTAGAAACAAAGAGTTACAATGCAGGATGCCGCGAAGAAGCTGTCGCAGTGACATCTGCAAGAAACCTTCCAGCGTTATGAAATGAGATCCACATCTGTGCAGATGTTTTCTCTGGTGGTGCTGAAAGTGTGAAGGTCTAAACACAGCAAGTGAAGGCAGATGAGGCGATTTAACAGCGGGATTGCGTGATTAACACATTGCTGATGCTGTTTGTAGTAGCAGATGCAAATGGGTGACAAATTAAAGGGAAAAACCTGAATAGATAAGGGCGTGAGGCGTCGCTCAATCATATGAATTGTGTGCTGTGACCCTCACAGTCACAGATCTCCCCTCAACTCGATGGGATTTTGAAGCAACGTATTAGACAGAACGACTGCCATGATCAAAAGACAAATGCAAGAATGTGTTCATCCCTCCAGTACCGGTAGATTTCTTTAGACTTGGAAAACGAACACCAAGGAAGACCTTACATGTGATTCAGTTAATTTGATCCAGACCTTGGACTATATATAATATTTATAAGAAGTGCATGTTTACATCGTGAAGCCATTTTGGCTTTTTGCAAACAGTGAACTGAAGTGACCATATGTGGACTGCGTAGGAGTGACAGCGTGGTAGAGACACCATATATGGTTTATGATATGGCTCTATACAGCGACCTTTCAATCACGAGGTAGCCACGCCCTTAAGCGTGCCCTGCTGTCTATTTTACTCTAAATAGCATCACAATTTACAAAACGGATATCATGCTGCTTGAAGACTTGAAACTAGCGATTAAGACCATAAACCTCAGGTAACAAATGAAGTGAGAACAAGTGTACGTTTCTAATAGACTCCTATACAACCAAACCTATTTTTCCAACCAGAGGGTTCGCCCCCTGATGGCGATTCGAGAGAATGCAAGTTTAGGGCACTTCCTCATTGGCTTCACTCTTCAGAACTGGAGGTTGCCGCCGGGTCCAGAGCCAGGAACACATGAAGTAATGTGGACTGGCAGGTACTGATTGACCAGTTTGGGGCGATTGCATAATGCACGTCAGCTGAGGTGATCAGGATTGCTGCACTTTAGTTACACCATGTGTTTATTTATCCTCTGAAACGAGCTCACGAATAAATAATTGAGTAGAAGCGTTAATAATATAAACTACTTCTTGTAATGTAACATAACGGGGGGCAGTGTGTGACCGTTACTGATTTCCCCCTTTTTATAAGGGATCTGGTACACGCCTCTGTTTTTAATAGCTCGTCTGATTGAAAAGCCTACGTGGTTGCTCGATGATAAAGCATACATTCCTTGAGAGATCATGACCAGCATACTGATTTAATAATGACTCATCTTATTAATGTATGCTCACAGTCACGAAACTACAATCACAAAATCTTGTGGTTGTTCAGTTTTTGCTTTCTCACCACTAATTAACTTTGTTTGAACCTAACAGGTCATGTTGTTTTTATTCTTTAAATTAGTCACCGACTTTGTGGTGTTGTGGCTGTGAGAGTGTGTAATGTGGTACCCGTGGTCCTGGTGGGCTCCAGGGGGTCTGCAGTGAGGACGGGCTCTGTAGCCTTGGAGGGGCGCCCTGCTCCCGCCTGGTTAACAGCACGAACTCTGAACTGGTACAGAGTTCCTTCCTTGAGCCCAAACATCGGGTAGTAGCACATCTTCTGAATATGTACATTGCAGCGCACCCACTCAGCCTCACGGACATCATATCTGAGAGAGAGAGAGAGGGAGAGAGAGAGAGAGAGAGGGAGAAAGAGAGAGATATTTAAATAAGAGGTAAACAAAGAACAAAACACATCTTGTTATAAATATGCACTATGGAAACAATTTTAAAGCATTTTAGGCGACACAACAACACATCGAAGTGCGTAAATATCCCACCTAGACCCACAATTGTGACCAGACACCGATATGGAAATATAATGGCCCTCCAAACAGCAAAAAGCAACCTTTTAAAGTAGAACGCAAACTCAGATTATACAACATCCATAACAAACTGTTGTAATTTGAAAAAACAAAACAAAGACAGGAAAGAGTGCAGTTTTCTAACCATAAGGAGGTTGCTAGGGAACTAGGTGTCTTACGTTGTCCTCTCCTCACCCAAAAACATTCAGAAGTCTTCGACACGAAATAAAGAAAGTATACAGGGACACAAAAACACATGCAAATGTACAGATTTGACTTCCATTTAGCAAAGACACAGACATATACATGCACAATTGAACAGGTTTTCACTCACACACACACACACATATGCACACACACATGCACGCACACACACACATTATGTACAAACACGTACAGGACAATCCTGATTGATCGGTGTTGGTGATAAGTGCAGCACCTGTTCTCCTGCGGGAGTCTTTCACTCTGCTGTTAACATAGTGTTGAGGGCTGATAATTATCATGTATAGCATCCATCTCATGTGAACACTGCCAAATGGATACAACCTCGCTGCTGGCCACCACCAGCGGCCTCTTCATCTGCCCTGATCTAATTTCCTCAACAGCAGCGTGCAGGTTCAGCAGGACAGATTTACTGTATGTGTTGTTGACTTGCAATACGGGAGAGGACGGTAAACACACGATCCAAAATAAGACTTTTTATGGAGATTAAGTCAGTGAGAGATCTATTCTTTGTGCTGGACATTCCTGGTAATGGAAACTCAAATGCAGTTAAAATACTTTTCATCAATTCTCCATAAAAACAAACAAACATATGTAATGAAAAGCAGATTTTACTGCAAGTTTATTATTATTAACTAACTGATACAAATAATTGACAGATCGATAAACCAGTAATTAATCGATTTTTTGATATCTTAACTATCTGATATTCTAAATATGAAAAAAAATACAGACTATCAAATAAAAAGAAGTTGAAAGTAAATCATTTTAAATTATTTTAACAAATTGTGTTTCTAACATTTTGATTGATCGATTAGTCAAACAACAGCAGATTAACCAGCACTTATTTTTCTTTTCATGTCAGCTTTGGCATTCATTGGGCAAAATGTTCTTACATTTTATACACCAAATGTTTAGTTGGGTAATGGATAATTGTCAGATTACTGGATCCTAAATCTCATAATTAGTTGCTATTTATGCTAATTATGATTTAATTAATGTGCTGAAGTCTTGTAATTAATTTTCAAGATGTTACAGAAGCTGACGCTGGTTAATAGATGTTTTGTGTTTTGTTGAAAGTTTGCAATCACACTTAGTGTTCAAAATCACATGAGCATTTTTTTTTTTTTTTTAACCTTTATTTAACCAGGTCGGTCCCATTGAGATACAATGACCTCTTTTCCAAGGGAAGCCTGGCCGTTACCAATTAGGGTTAAGTGTCTTGCTCAAGGACACAACAACCATGGAATGGCTGAGCGGGGTCTGAACCACCGATCTTCCGATTGAAAGTCAGACCTGCTAACCACTGACCCACATTTGCCCCCTGTGTGAAAGCTTCACAACAAGCTAATCAAACTTCATTGCCAGAGAAGTGAAGAAAAGAGGTAATGAAAATCCAGAGATTCAGGCTTTCTGACCTTTCCACATAATAACCCTCCACAGGTGAGGCTCCATCAGCACTGGGTGGCTGCCAGGTAAGGAAGACGTAGTCCTTGTTGACATCAGACACCTGGACATCCAGAGGGGAAGCGGGGCCTCCCAGCACTGCAGCTGATGCATCTGCCGGATGAGGGGCAGCGAGTCAGTTAGAGAAGGAAACAACGAAGGAAGCAACAGAAGAAATACTTCGGAAGAAATATCTTGCACGGAAAATAAGCAAAGGGAATACTTTTTTAAACAAATGGATCTGGATCTGGACCATTGAAGGGAGGACAACGCCATCTTGGTATTAAGGAGCTGGAGCTTATGGCTTCCACTTATTATTTGAAAGGCGATGGCTAAGGCTGGAGGAAGTAACATATTAACATATTAACATATGTTACTCAACATATTCCATATAATCACAACTAGTGGATGTGAGGAGGCAGAAAAATTAAATGAGAAAATTATGCTAAGCGGATTGAGGAGACTGGATGTGTTCCCGAACCTCTTCTTGAGGCTGGGAATAGATGCCTTTTCCAACACAACACTCAAGCCAACATCAAGCTCATCTCTTTCCTGTTTTTAATTTACATCATCACCCTCCCTTTTCCTCCTTCCCTTACGTTTGTTTTTGCTCGCCTGTACTGCCTGTTTGTAATGCAAATATGATGGATGAATGAAGGAGAAAACCCACAAGCAGGACAGATCGCTGATTCACTAATTTGTACCTCCAGCTCTGGTAAAGAAGCTACTTAATAAGAGAGAGAGAGACATGAGCCAAGACTGGGAGCTTTGCATGAAGATTAATTTTACATTAAAGTGTCGCTGTACGTGTGTGTGTGTGTGTGTGTGTGTTCAGATGAGTGTGATTTGTACATATGTGCACACCAAGTTCATGAATGATTCAGTTCACATTATACTGTGAATGTGGCAGTTAAGGTGTAAAGCACTGGTATTATATTGAAAGATGCCAAGCCTCTTTGAAGAGCTGCCCAGATACATTTCAAATGTTTGATGAGTCAAGTGGGGGTGGTTCTCTGGTTTATTTGCATGCGGCAAACAATGCGAGAGAGAAAATAGCAGCCTCTGAAGAAAATATAGTTTCACCGAACAAAGTTAACAAGCCCTCCACAGCAGAACAGCTTGATTGATGGTGCAATTCCCCTGTATGAGTCAGGGTAGTTTGCTGACAGGAAATGAAAGTAGACCTAAAATATAGGGAATGTAAATAGTATGTTGAGTGAAGGTTACAATCAAAACACCATTTATCCAGTTTGGGACAACAAATGACGAGTCCACCCACTAAAAACACAGGTATTCTGGTATGCAGGGTCTCGAGTTCACTCCAAAGCCTTCGTCGGGTTTCACAAACAGTAATGGATCTCTTCAGAGTGAAGCATATCATTTGCATTGAGGGTAGGCAGGCTGTTTAGAGACACCATTCAGTATTTGAGAGGTTTCTCATGTGATGTGACAGCTATTTAAAGGCCGGCCCGGGCGGGACAGATGCAATCTCTATACCGAACATCTTTAAAGGAGTTGTTAGACATTTCAGGATGTCTGTGAGGACACGACTCCAAAATCCCACTTTTAACAACAACTTGTATGTTTTTACACTTTGTTTCTTTGGACAGATGAGATATAAATGAGATGCACTCTTGTTGATAATAATGTCAATTTGTGAGCATTATAGGACCTGGTAAGCAACTTCTGTTCCCTTTGGCCGAGCTAGGCTAGCTTTTTCCCTGTTTCCAGTATTTGTGCGACCCTAACCTAACTGGCAGTAGTTAGTGTTGAGGGTTTGAGACTGGAAACACCCATTGCGGCAGTAAGGGATCAGCCTGGTTACAAGGTGTGCCCGCTCTAAATTCTTAGCTACCTGCGGCCCCAATATCAATCCTCAGATCAAAACTGAGCTTGGTAAATTTGCAAAAATAAAATCTACTTCTTGTCTCTTCCAGGGCTTTCGACCATCTCATTGTCTTCATGACAGCCATGGAAAAAGCTTGTGAGCAGACCTGTGTTCACATCATTTTGCCAAACTATTAGATTGACATTTTAACATTTCATTGTGAAAAACAATGAATACCAACAGATTTTGTAACCTAAATAAATAAAAACCTGATGTTTGAGAAACAACATAATAATTACACATTATAATGATAAAGGACCAAAGAAACAGGAACAGTATTTACATCAAAACAACTTCCTCGCGGGCTCCTCACCTTCGACATAGACAAAAGCGCTGTGTTCCTGCATGTCATCCCAGCTCCTCAGTCGGGCAGTGTAAACACCTTCGTGCTCCTTGTGTGCAGCCTTTAGAGTGACGGAGGCCTTGTCGTCGCCTGTCTTGACGTCCACATTGCTAGACGGATACAGCTGGATGCCTAGAGAATTAAAATAACAGTGACTGACGAACCTCAAGCACGCCTCTAAGTTGTCTTTTGACTCATCTTCAGCAGCACCTACCGTCTCTGAACCAGGTGACGTCCTGCCGGAAGGGCAGCAGAGCTGAGGTGAAGGTACATTGCAGGGTGAGGCTGTCACCCTCTGTCACCCATGTCGGGGGAAAGGTGTTGCCAAATTGCCCACGCTTAAAGGCTAGGGGAGAGGGAGTGACACGGTAAGAGATAAAGGGAAAGATGGATGTGTACAAGTAGAAAGACAAGAGGAGTAAATATGAGGAAATGGTAGACAGGAGAAAAGGGAAAAGAAGGGGTGTGGGAGAAAAATGAAGCGGAAAGAAGAAGAACCTTTCATCAATATGCATTTGCTTTCTCACTGGTGCTGGGCAAAGATAACATTAATATTGAAATGTAGGTGTACTCCAGATACAGCCTTACTTATATTAAAAGTACAAAGACCTCCTTTGGGCCGCTACAAAGGAAAGAACCATGGCAGGTAAGGAAGGAGAGGAATCAGGGAGCGGAGGATGTGCAGTAGTTGTGAGGAGGAATACAAATGCTTATTCCCGAAAATAACAAATAAAAGCTCACTCCATCATCTCCCCAGCTTACCAAACCTGGTCAAAAAAGCACTCATGTCTCTGTATTGTGGTTTGTGCTCGGTTTTTCATTATTCTCTGCAAGCTAGCAGTAACACACTCTATTTCCCTCAGTTTCTCTCACTAGTGGCAGGGAATGAAACTGAAAAAGCCCCCTGGAGGGTCTTAAGCAGGCGGCTACCTCTGCTTCTGAAAAGTTAGGCCCATGCAGAAGTGCCCTAAACTCGCATCCTCTCTAATGGCTGTCAGATTGTATTGAAGACTATGAGACAATCACACTAGTTCTCACTTGATTTAACATTATAAACACAAGTTTATTGTCTCGATCGCTTAGTTTCAATTCAGCATGATGTTCATTTAGTGATTTATGGTCCCGTTTAGGGGAAAATAAACGATAAAGCAGCGTATGCTTTAGGGTGTGAATACCTTGGGCCATATAGCGTCAATCTTCCGCAGTCTAAATATGCTTAATTCCGTTAAACGGCTGTAAAAAGCCAAGAAGGCGATGGCAAAAATGAGGCTTCAAAACCGCAGCCCACAAACCAAAGGGTGACGTCAGATGATTACGTCCACTTTTTATATACAGTCTATTGTCTTAAGAGATATAGAGCCTATATGAGACATTTTATGGCCATAGTAAAGTCAACCAACACACACAACTAATCAGGACACACACACACACACACACACACACACACACACACACACACACACACACACACACACACACACACACACACACACACACACACACACACACACACACACACACACACACACACACACACACACACACACACACACACACACACACACACACACACACACACACACACACACACACACACACACACACACACACACACACACACACACACACACACACACACTAGGTGCGTGCAATGCCTTTTACACACACAAATACGGCAATCATTTTGAATGAAGCTTCATCAGGTTGTAATGGCCGTGGGCCTCTCGTGCCACGTGAATGTGCTGAAGAATTGCATGTAGACATGTTTATGTAACTGCTATTTGATTATCTCATATTAAGCAAATCCCATTTTACATGAATCACTTAGTAAACAAAAGCGCAACTGTGGTGAATTTATCATAATCATCATTGCGCGGAGGGAAGGTTTGAATGAAGGAATGGCAGCAGAAGGAATAACTGTCACATCTTCAGATTTTTCTGTCGTCGTCTGTTGTTTCCTCCAGGAGATGCCTCCCCTCTCTGTCCTTTGTCTCTTTGCACTCTTGGATAACGCAGAGGGGCTCTGTGTATTATGGCTCAGCACGTTCCTTTTTAAAAGTAGGGCTGGACAATGGAGTGGAATCATATGGGGATGAAATCATATATCGAGATGTCATGATACTAAATTACTGTCGTCTAAATTGATAATAACAAGAAATATCACAGGAAATTTGATCATCTTGCTCTCATGAACAGCCTGATGAGATACTGATCATATTTGCAGGTACAGGCTAAACATGTCATGATCCCCACACATGGTGGAGACTAATCTAGGCCAAAGAGAGCCACAAGCCAATATAAGATGCTCCACAGCTCGGAGCAAAACGGAATAAATCTCCTGCTGTCCCTGAAATGAAATACACTGTCCTTATATCCCTGCAGCAACTGTGGTCTTACTTACATCCTGTGGTAACGCCCGCCCACAGAGGAACACAAACTCCCATGACAAACAAACAGCGTCAACGCACTGCTCCCTTTCAATGCATCCGTATCTTTACCAGGAGGTGCAGCACAGACAGCGGAGCGGAGTGTTGCGTCACAGTCTTCAAAGCTAACCCAGCCCTCCCTCCCCTCGCTCACTGGTGGAGGGGAAGAACTTCAAAGGGTGGCGGAGAAAAATGAAAGGGGACACTTTTCATTAGGCCCTGGCGTGAAACTTACCGGGGGTCTGCGAGCGCTCTGAACCGGCCACGGCTCCGTGATATGCTGAAGCAGGACAGATTGGGGAGCGAGGGTCAGAGATGGAGACAGAAACAGAGACAGCTGTTGTGAAACGGGATACAGCAGATATATCAAACCTGGCAACGCCACATCCATGCAAGTCACATTGAATATTCCCTTTAACCTATTTTTAACAACCGAAGAAAGCGAGTGAAATATAGATGACAAAAAGGAGCCTTGAAGTCATTAAAGCCCTGGCCTTCTAAATTATCTACAACATCAAGGGGCTGTACTGCCATTCAGCGAGCGGGTCATTTAAAAGATGTAAAGAGAAATCATTAATGTAAATGTTTCTGCCACAATGCTGTAAGGCCACAATGCTCACTGTAGATCTTGCCCATCAGTCACCACTACATCCACTGCCCTCTTTATAATTCATAATGCATGAGTTTTGCAATGAGATCTCTTCTTCTCATCCTTTTAGTCTGCTGTGGATTATCATTCAAATGAAATAAATGATATAGAAACTGTTATACTGGGGATTATAAAAATAGCATCCAAACTAGAAATAATTCTCTTTGGGCTTACTTAGAAAAAAAGAAAAAATATCTGACAATGACAAGATTGGAGGTATAAGGAGGATGGGGAATTCTGATCAAATTTGGTGTCAGCACCCTGGGGGCATTAATGAAAGTGAAAAATGCAAATGCTAATGTAATAACCTGGCCAATATTGGATTTCTGAGGTTGTTAAAATATTGATATTTGAAAAAATTCGATAACAATAGCCTACCGGCTAATATAATTACATTTCAAACCCATTACGTCAATTTTTCCTGATTATTCATTTTGATTATGAGAGTTGACAACTGACCTAGATATGTAGCCTAATGAGCAGGACATTTTACAATTGAAAAATAAACTTGTCAGTTCCCTTTCATTTCTAAATTACCCCAATAACCTATCTTTGACATTTATGTACTGCAATTTGTGGTTATTCATTCACCAGCATATAAATATATTTGGCCAATGTATCAGTTTTGAGCTCTATCATGAGTATTGCTTGTTGAAGACTAAATCATCAAGGTTACAATGAAGAACTCTCATTTTGTCCCCTAGTACAATATTTGGAAATTGTTTACCTGAGGTTGTAAAACCATGCAGATTGTGACACATCGCCACTCATAATTAAGTCAGTTATGGCTTTGACCGCCTCAACAATGGACACTCATTGAATATAAGGCATATTGTGTGTAAGATAGCTCACACATAAATAGGGGATGTAGAAGCAACTATTTGGGAACGATTCGGCGCTGTGCGCAAATAAAGTGATGAAGTTGCGTTAACTGTCTAATGTTGGTCAACCACAGGCCACTTTAAGGCTTTACATCGACAGCCAGCCTCTTAATTCACCAGGTAAAACCCTCCACCTGTACTAGGAAAAAGACTGGCTGGAATGAAAGACATATTCTGAATATTGTTTCTGCAGGTTTTTGACTCAACATCCTGGAGCAGCTCAGCTCAGGGCCCGGAAACCACGGACGGGTATCCTGGGAAGGTTCAACTGCAACACTGGCTGACTTTGACTTGAGAGTAAGCTTTAATCATTTATTTTTTTTAACTCTGGCATCAGATTTATTTGTAAGATCTTGGATTTTGGTCCACGTTGTTAATCTCAGTGGTGTTGAATTGTGATTACAGCCAGAAGTAGTGTGTAGTGTGTGTTTTGTTTTGCTCCCCTGCTGCGCTGCTGCTGTAGGCTTGTTGTACATTCAGTCAGTGCTCTTGATCGTCCTGCTGTTCAGTTCGTCCTCCGTGCACCTCGTCTCTAAACCTTTTCTTCTAAACCTGCTCTTGGTCTGGCTTATTCGTTTTACTGTCTTAGCACTGAGCTAGAAGAAAATATGTTCAAATTGCTATGATGCAATGTTGAGGTTGCATGACTCTGTAAATCAATTTTTATTTAAATGTGTGTTGATACTCTAGGATAACATAACATTTCAATCCAGGTGTTGTTATCCAGGTGTTTTAAAAAATTAAAATTAAAAAATGCACAAAATGTGGCTGACTAGTTGTCAGCTTACACTTGAAAATGTGTCAAGCTTACACAACAAAAACACTAGGGGGCATTGTCATCAATATATTGAGTTTTTGAGTAGTGTGTGTGGAGTTTTAATGGACCAACTGATGCCACGGGCAGTCGCTCAGTGCTAACGCTGACCAGTGTATGTTTTGAAAAACATTCATATCCCTTCACTTATGCTCTTTGATCTGATTATATGTCCTTTAATATCACTGATATTCACTCCCAGAGTCTCAGTGATCCATAACCAGTTTAGAGCCTGCGACAGAACTCTTGTATCTCAGTCATTGCATTGTAACCCATCTTTGTACTATACATAATGGATTTCCAGCAGGGTGGAGCTGGTATGAAACAGAAAACTACTCACAGTTCACCTGAAGTGTTGCAAATGTCTTCGCTTCACCCAGGGGACTCTTGGCTATCACTTTATACTCGCCAGCATCATCAGGAGAGCACCTGAGGATATACAGAAACGTCTGAACCCAGAGTCTGGGCTTTTGTTGCACATCTTTTTGCAGTAGCAGTATTGTGATTGCTGTCAAATTAATGCCAAACATGCGGGGCCTTACGATCAGACCACTAAACTTAATTGTCTCTCTTCATTCTTTGAAGTTAGTTAATGGGGCATACTTACAATTTAGCACCATCATTAATTTATCAGTTTGACGGACACATTTTATCTCATAACACCACATTTTCCTAACCTTAGTTTCTTAAAGGAGTTGCATTTAACACTCTGAACATTAACATAGCAGCAAACGACAGACTTAGTGAAGTAATGTCTACCTGAGCAGAGAGGGATGCTGTTACCACCGTTATGAGGCGTCGGCTTCCCGTCGACATGTTAAGAGCCGTTGAGAGGAATTCAAAATGCTGCCACTCTCGGATCTTGTACCTTTTCATTATTAATTATATTCTAAATTAATCAATAGCAAGATTGTGCTATCCACACATGCCCCATCTTACTCAACTCCTACCTCATTATCTTCCTGCACAGGGCTTTGCATCCTTCATAAGGGATTTGAGCAAGTGACCTACCTCCTGATCTCCAGTGAGTTAAGACCAAATTTCTGTTGAAGACCGTAATTCCATGGCTGGTGAGACATTCTCAGTGGCACACCATCCTTAAACCTGAGGTAGGAAGTTAGAAATCGATCTGAGTGTGTTCAAAGTTTAGTTTCTTTGTTTAAATATCAAAGGCAAAGTGAACAATGGGCTTCACTTGGTTCATGATCCTGCCCTCTGATTACGTATGCACGTCTTGAGCTAGTCAAATGCTAGTTTGGCTGAATCCATAACAGAGGGACCCTTTGATCTCTCATGCTGTCTCGTGCTGGCCACTGTTGAGGGCAGGCTCCTGCAGCTCTTCGGGCTCGATGGGCCCCATATGTGAAACCCACAAGCTTCAAGTCATCTGGATCTCAGCCTGGTTCATGAATACTGAGCACACGCAGTCTATTCATCAGCAGCTCAAGTATCAAGGTCGACAGTTTGGAACGTTGCCTGAATTAACTCAGGTAATTTCATATTATACAAAGGGCCATATTCAAGCCAGGGTTCAGAAATCTAGTGTCATGACTTGTTTTTTTTAAGCAACTCATGGACTTTGAGTCTTACTTTGTATTCAGTTGTTTGCATGTCCAGGTTATAACCTAACCTACCTCCTTCCTTCTAACACTATTCCTCTAATGATCACGTGACAAAATGACCAATATTTCTATTTGTCATATCATGAATGAGCCATGAATTAATAACACAATGCAGGACTGCAACTATTTTCTTTCTTTTTACGATGGTTATTAAAGGTCGCTGTTGTAATGTAAAGTGGCATCTTCCAGTTGCTTTCTTTTATTTGCTGGACAGTCAAAAATGGAAATAAATTGAATTTGCAGTGATATAAAACATCTTAAATGGCAATTTATCAAATTTGTTAATTAGATGTTTATAGATTAACTGACTGATTGCGTCAGCTCAAATACAATGTTAAAGTAAGACATAACAGGAGTGTACATTATTATACATCTTATGTAGTGGTTCACTGAAAGCTCTAACTTTGGGCCATGACACCTTTTCTCCTCTAACCCTTTCCAAACCAAGTGAGAAACTAAATTGAAATGACACCGGTTTTGCTCTGCAACCCAAGCAATAGACTTTAATAGAAACTGCTCGAAAAAGAATCACCGTAGGCCAAAGGAGGCCAAAAAAATGAAGTGCAGAAACAGAAGTTCTTACCATGTAACCTTTGGGGGTGGACAGCCCTGGACGGTACAGGAGAGTGTGACCGTCATGCCCTCCCAGACAGTGTGAGCCCTCAGGGGGATTGGGAAGTCTGGGGCCTTCTGACTCAGACGCTCCAGGTACTTCATGTGGGCAGATGCCTTCTTCTCTGCCTGCAGCACAGAGGAATACAGGAAAATAATAATTAAATAGATTTAGCAGATATGAGGAAAAGTACTGTATTGTACTGATGATTATATTACGTATATTTTTAAGTGAATTTCATTTTTTTTACTGCAAGTATTCACTACTGCACAAGGCATTAGAACACAACAAGAAAAACTAATTAAAAAACACACAAATGAAACATAAACTGTAAATAGCCTGAATAATGTGATGCTGGAGAAATGTTTTCAGACACCATAAGTGAAAAAGTACACGTTTAGCTACCAATCACCAAAAGACAACAATATTTGAATCTGTGATCAAAGTTTATTAAAACTAAGTCACTGATGTGACCTTGTGTTTCCACAATGCTCTATTGTTCTTTAAGTTATATGCAGACTCACTATGTATGTATTTCATTCAGTGCAGAATGAAAAAAGTTAGGAATTTTAACAAAGTCTCCATCACACGTTTAATATACGGCCTGACTTGTTAAACGTTTCAATAGTTTAACATACCAAACAGCATTACATTTGCCCATGAAGTGCCAGTCGGCTCACATATGTATGATAAATCAACAGAAGCGGATAGAATTGCAAGGAATCATAACAACAATGTCCGAAGTGCAAGTTATATTTGATTTTTAATCACTAGATATCGCTGAGACCTAAGAATCTGCAATTGTTCTTTCCAATAAAACAGTTTGTCTGCTGCTGTGAAACCAGCTACTGAACTTAGATGTTGCATGCTTAAGACCATGATGGATAATATAAATAGTGTTGTGGTGAGAAAGCTGAGTACGAGGCAGTCCTTGTCGTTCCTCAGACCAAAACTTGACTTTCACCTGCTTGCGAATGGCCTTTGCGTCAACGCGTGTGCGCAAAGCATGCTGGTTCCTGATCACGTCCAGCTCCACCTTCTCAGCCTCGTTCCCAAACATGGTCCACTTGTCTCTGTGATACTCTTCAGCAAGAGCTTCATTCAGGATTTCCCTGGTGGAGCACAGCACACATTCTTTTAAATATATTCAGATGCAGAAAACATAGATGTTGCGGACTTGTTGTAAAGTTCACAACATATGTAAATATGTTTGTGGGGCAGGGGCGTGGTTAGCGCGGCTGCACGGAAGGAAGAGAGAGGGGCGGCTCGGGGAACAGGTGTGGGGAATGGTGGCGAATGAGCCACACCTGGGGCTAACAAGTGGGTGTATGTGTGTGTGGATGTGTGGATGTGTGGGTGTGTGCGGGCTATAAATACCCGGAAGTGACGACAGCCAAGGGACGGAAGCGAGTGAGTGCTGACGACGGCGAGCGAGCGAGCAAGAGAGCAAAATAAAGAGCATTTGGAAAAGATACTTACCTGTGTGGCGGCTGGTTTCTCCGGGCAACGAACCCTTGTTACAATGTTAATATGCACATTTTCAGCTGCACAAAAAATATTTTCAACCAAGACTAGACAGGAAGTAATTTGCCTCAACTGAACATTTTGAATAGGTTGTCAAAGCAATTCCAACCTCCATCAGAGGAGGTGACAAGAGTAGAAACAGCAGGTCAGACAAAGGGAACTCGGTGTGAAACGACATGGATCAGCCTCTGAGAGAAACAAAACAGCAATTCCACATTGATTTCTTTTGGCACGTAAATGTTTCTTTTTGTCCCAGTACATTTGCACACAAATGCTAGTTTTATGATATTTGTCAGTTTGCTGTTTGAAAGGCTCAGTGACGATGTCGGTGGTTTGCGGCTCCATTTAAACCTACGTGTCATTTCACATGAGCACCATTCTCACACTCGCCTTTTTTTTTCAAGTTGATCTTTTATGAGCCCTGCCGCCACGGATGATTTGCATCACTGTGAAGGGACGCGTTGTTGGTATTCTAAAAATCTCTCACATGATGACATGTGCCTCTCCAAGACTCCATCGAGTGTGGGCAGTTCAAATTGTTGCCTTCACTTGGCATTCATTCGGTTGGTTATCATGGAGACGGCGGGTGGTTGTGATCTATGCACTCAGAAAACCAATTTAGTATCTTTCTTCGTATGGGCAGCCAGGTGTCATAGTAAGTAGGGCAACTGTGGTAACTGGCGATTCAAGGCTTGCTTTTGAGTTACGTCTTCATCGTATAGGGGCCGTTATGCAACGCAGCGAATGCCCACCAGCTCTCTGGTGGTTGAACCTGCACTCTGAGCTCATTGTAAAGGCTGTCAAACAAAACCAGAAGGCCCTCTGGTAGTCTTTTGTATACACACACATGTGAGCGGTATGTTGTCGCTGTGAATACCTCATAGCTTATATGGCTTTGCATATTCTTTTATGTACTGTACATGCAGCAGTTCATCCATATGCATGAATGTTTATACGCACTCCAACACGCACAATCATGAATTTTGCCTCCTTTTTAAATGCAGCGTTTTATCACTCCTCGCTCATTGCCAGAAGGGGGTGGGGGGGAGGCGGTGTATCCTAAACCATCTTTTGATTGACGGACCCCAGGGCTTAATTATTCAAACACGTACTACACACGCATTGCCGCAACATACAGAGATACAGAAATACAAAGCTGAGCTTTGATGGCCACTCGTGCATGAATGGCCCAACAAGTGCTTGCAATAATTTGATGAAATGCCCAAACAGCACGAATAAATATGCAAATAAATATGCAAATAAATATGGCGTTTGGAAAAGATGGTTTTGACTTTTTGTTATTTATTAAAGTATGTGCCTGACAGGATTTATAATCTCTGTGGGCTCTGAGATATTAAGCCTACAGGGGATGAATCACTGCAACACACAAAGACTGTGTGTATGAGAGGTCTTTTGACTTAATTATTACTCCAAATGGGAATCAAAATGTTGCTTATTGGTGCGAACAACAGCAAACCCCTCCTGCCAAGGGAAACCAGGCATTTATGAGTCAGCTGCATAATTTACATGTTACCCCCCTACCATAAGGAGATGATATGGGAGAAACCATTATGTGAGTCAAATGGAAATGTGCAATTGGAGCCACACTTGCCAACACACAAAGATCGAGCGCATTCATTTCCACACAAATCAAAACAAATGTCATGCTCCAGCATCTTTCAACACTCGGGCCCTTCCAAAAATTGTGCGCCAATCTCGGAACGCTTTCAACTTCATCCTTCCGTCCTTCCTCTCTCATCCTTAGAGGAGTCAATCACCTCCAGCATTACTAGGTTTCCAGCCTCCATCCTAAAATATCCATCCTCTCCATCTTCAAGATAGATGATGAGATGGAGGGTTGTGGTGGTGGCTGAGGAGAGGGCACACAAGGAGATGCCAAGTTGGCAGGCCACGTCGCCGCAGCTGAGGCTCATCACTTTCAATGTGTTTTGTCTTTCAAGAGGATGTGATAAGATTGCACCCTCAATGACTTCCCCCTCGTTTCCACTCTCCCTCCTTGACAGCTCTATATTCTAGTATTACCCGTCTTCTTCTTCAATTCTCATTGGGACCTTTGTCCGTCCATCTAATTACTGTTGCCAGCCAGGCTCCTGGCGAGATTTGTAATATTAGTTATTTATATTTAGCGTTGATGAAGAAGTCTAAATACATTAGAGATGTCAAATTATTTTTGACACAGCAAGTCCAATTTAATTTCTGGACGGATTAGGGAACAGTAAAGAGGCTGCCACTAAGCCTCCGAATGTGAAAGGGCTGTTGAGAGTACCAATGCAGATGGACTACGTGACCCAGACAGAACAAGGTGCCCCTACAGAAGAAAAGGGGATTAAGGTAAAGAAAACCTTGTCACAAGAGGCAACAATCCCCTCGCTTCCTGTTCTCAGTGACCTAAACCTCCCTTTTCTGGGACCTATTTTTAGATGTGACATCTTCTTCATGGCAGCTGAGCAGTAATCCGGTCCTCGCAACATGATCATAAGACAGTCATGCATCATCCATTTCATCAACAAAATCCTCTCAGATTCTGATTCACTAATAAGTTAAAGACTTTCTGTACTGGCAGGCAATTATCTCCAGCTTCCAACCTTGTGCTAACTTCTCTTTCAACCCGTTACTTAACATATCATTTATATATAGTGGATTATCAAAAACTGGAGTTTGATGTTTGTGAATAAATTGATCGTCTTTAAAAAAGAAAATTAAGGGCTATAACTAATCCTTATTTAATTAGCCATCAATCTGCTAGTTATATATTTATTAGATTTGATCTATTTATGCAATTGGTCTGTAAAATATGAGAAATATGAAATGAAAAACGTATCTGCAGCTCAAAGTGATGTCCTCAAATTACTTTTCTTTTATCTGATCAACAGCCCAAAAAACCTCTTCCTTATTAATAAAAAAAAACAAAGGTTCCCACTGTATGACTCAGTTGTCACGGCCTACTGACATCTGTGAGAGAGCGAATGAGGGGAGAAGTCCCCAGCTGGCCTTTTACACACAGATTAAAGTCAAGAACTTGCCCGGATATCCGATGTTTATTGAGACCCTCTGTTGGAATATGAGCTCATGTGCAGTCAATGGCTTGCAGGGCAAAGCACCAGTGAAACTGCACCCACTCCACTTTCTCATAAAGTGGAGAGAGAGAGCATGACTTCTGATGGAGAGGCAGGGTTTCCTGACAAGCACATCACATCGTTCAGGAAGGAAGTCTGCTGGAGAAATGTGGAGGCTTTCTTACACTCCAAGCATGAGAGGAAGATACTTTTTATTGCATTATACATTTCTACCAGGGATATACAGCAAATATGTTGTATTTATACAACATATTTGCTGTATATTGTTGTATTTGATATTATTGTCGTTGATAACGGCGACCCGATCGACAGCCCCCTTGGGTGAAGTGTAGCACCCATCCTATGGTCCCCCCTCGGGTAAAGACTGAGCTCTGTCGGCACCTTTGGCCGGGTGTGTACTGTGTGCTCCGTGAGCACCGTGAGCTATGAGCTGTCGACCATGTTGAAAACCGTAGAGATGGAATCTAAAAAAAACTCTCAATCTGGGATCGTGCACCTCTTAAAGGTGACCGATACTGTGAGACATTTATCAACCCTCAGAGATTTTTCCATGCTGCTTGGACTGTGGTATCTACCCCTTTAGCTTCTCATGGTGTGCGACTCCATTGTCGGCTAGGATTCAAATCAGTGAGCAGGTCTGCTTCATGGCAACATGAACATTTTCATGATTTATGCGTCAATGTGACGTGAAGCAACCTGATTATTTATAAACACTTGAACAATTTCTTAATTTATGCTCCGGTATAATTACACATATAGTGGAGGCTTTTACCCACATCAACTACCCTCAAGTCTCGTTGATAATCAACAAAAACATCTGGTGTGTAATTGGCCGGATGTCATATCTCACCATGTCCTGTGGCGGGGCAAGTCGTCCATGTTCAGGATCTCCTTGACGGACATCAGGTCAGCGGGGATGATGGGATAGAGATCAGAGTAGGAGGCGTCTTCATCACTGTTACATTCAGAGAAGGTTGGATAATGGAAAAATAAAGCAGAGCCTGATTAACACAATACATCTTGCACATCATCAAATGACACAGGTGAAAGACAAAAAAGAAGAAGATGTGTCATCCTTCACAGTTATTTATTCCGTTGATGGAAGGACTGAGTGTTCATATTATCAGAATCAGAATCAGAATCAGAATCAGAATCAGAATCAGAATCAAAAACATTAGCATGCCTATTCATTTTGTCATGGTTTACGGCACGTTATCCCCTCTCAAGTTCATCAGACCGTTATTCTCCTCTGCCACTAGAAAACAGCAGTGGTTCTCCTTTTCACTGTCTGAACAGCAGAGGTGGCCAAACATCAGAGAGCTCCGGTTAATGTAGGCACACATTATATACACGAGGGTTAATTTAATCAGACCCTCCAGGGATTCTGTTTGAAACTGGAAACTCTTATCTAATTTCTTCTTTTTTGTGTCGCCTGCTCTCTTTCTGTTGTGGATAACGTAAACATTGGCAAACCAAGATCAAACAGAGCAACATAAACCGTCAAGAAATGAAAATACATGAAAGACATAACCCACTTAAAAGTACAATGTCAACATAGTGTTTCGCACTAATACCCTCGTCAGTCTGTGCCGCTCATGGGTAAGCCACCGTTCATTGTGTGGCACAGCAGATTCGTCACTGCTCAGAATAAGACACTGCGGTGTTTCCAAAAATATTACAATGGCATTTAAAGGCTCTGTGAATGTGTTGTAATTTCAACCATCTTCTTCTGACAAACAAGAGATGAGAGCGCTGAGAAGCCGTCCGTTACAATGGCAGTGCTGGGCACAGACTTGTGTTACACAGCTGCTGGGCATTAACTGTGTCTCGTCTGCTTATTTTCTATCAGCAGCGCACGGTGCAATGTTTTTTACCACTTTAAAGTATTGTATCTGATTGATCTACTAGCTGCTTCCCGTGGGCGGGGTGGAAAGCCTAATCCAGCTGCCCAAGCAGGGCAGCGTGTGACCTGTTTTCTCTTTTAGTGAGAATTGTTGTGGCCACCATCCGCTGCTTCTGCTCCGCTTAGAGTTCCTCTTTTACTCACTGGTGTACAAACACACACTATTGTCTACAGGGAGCTTATATAATCAGGAGGAACAGGAGCTGCTGATGTGCACACACAGGCAAACGGTGACAATGTGGTGTTTATGAGCCAAAGGGTTTTGGATGTGAGCCAAGAGGTCGATCACGATACAATGGCACTTTTAACTGCTCTGCGTCATCATGCAATTATCTGCAATGTTCAGTTTTTTAACCCACAATGTGTCCGTGTGGAGCTGGCTGTGTTGCAGTTGATGAACTGTAACACCAACCGAACATGACGAACCAAACACACGACGCAGTCACTGGACTCGTACAGTAAAGTGGTTCTAAATCTAAAGCGCTGACAGCTGCTGCCTCGTTCCGTAGGGCCTTTAAATTAGTCTCTTCATCATAGTCATGCAGACACACACACACACAGACAACAGGCCCACATGTGTAAGACAATACTAAAGCAGGAGCTCTCCATTTAGAGCACCAACAATAAACTGAGCTGACCTTATCTATGTGCACCCCCATAAACAGGAGAGAGGGCTTTATTGTTGGCGACAAGGTCACTTGAGGCAATGAAAGGCATTTTTGTAACAAGAGAGGCATTCATTTCTGCTCTCCCTTAATCCACAGATGACTGTTGCTCTCTTAACAAGAGTTATTGCCACCACGGTGAGAGGGTATTTGAACTTTCCATGCCTTCCTTTCACATTGTATTAATATTTATTTGTTTACAGCCTGCTTTACGGCCTAATGTTGAGGTAAAGTACACTGCAGTACAACACAGCTCCATTGAAAAGGATAAATACAAAAATAAAAAGTTGTCAGAGCTGTATGTTTTTACCTAGGTGTGTGCTACTACAAAACTCCCCAAATACTGTTGCTGTTAACCTGTAGCTGTTAACCTGTAGCCTCAGGCATTACTTTCAACCGGCCACCTTACAAATGCAATGCAAATTGACTTCTCGTTTCTTTTGTTTGTAACCATTTCACAACATCCAGAGGACAACTTCTGCTTTTGCCAACTTATTTTTCTCTTTGCCTTTGTTTAGGTTCCCTCTGAGTGTTTCTGAGAGGCTAGGGCTGTTGAATAATGGAGTGCAGAGCCTACGGCTGGGCAGTATCACTCAAGTACAGCCCACAGATATACACACCAAGGGACACAAACATACACGCCATGGATACAAACAGGAACATGCACACACATGTGCACCCACGCAAACAAACATTTATGGCTGGATGCTGTTGCTGTGTGCAGGAGAATGGAAGTTCTGCATTTACGTGTTTTATAAACAACAGGCTTCCTCAAAATATTAACTTAGCGTAACTAGGAATAAAAAAATAAAAAAGAGGAAAAGCTCTGAGAGGCACTGGGTGATCTGTCCTCTTTGCTGTATGCACGTCAACAACCTGTTGTAATAGTCTGGTACCTTCAAACGAGAACTACACTCTTTGGCCAAAACTGTGGTCTTCTTTTTTATTGTTAGACTAACCCAGAGGCCACTTTGTTCAATCTAACATGAAGATGCATTTGAGTGTCCTCCCACTGACTATGTTCTGGTTTAAATAGAGAGATGAACTTTAAAATCGTCTGAACTAATCCTGGTGGGATAATTGCTTTTTTTTCTTTTACATCATCCCTAATGAGAAAAAATGGGTCCATTTCCTTTTATTTTGCAATGGAGATTAAAAACCCACAGGTTACCCAAATTTGATAACTCATCGCAGGAGGGGGGCCTTTTTAAAATGAAGGCTCATTTGACTTGAGTCTATTGGGCAGATTTAGAAGTGATTCCTATTACACCTCACTGGCATCAGCTGGGAGCACTGGGGTACTTGCTGTGTGAATTCTTTATTTTATTTCTCTTTCATGTCTACCGTCACAGTACCAATTGACGGGCCATTGTGGAGTGTGTGCAGGTGTAGAAAGACACACAGATATCTGTGTGTCAGGGGAAAAAAGGCTTTTACATTTCTGATATTTTACTTGAGTAATAATCCTGAATCACATTCCAGTTGGTAAAGTCAGTGGCTTGAACAACAGCAAATGGGTCGACTTACCGACACATTTTGAGCTACAATGTGACATTATAGAAACAGGATACCTCTCGGGTGAAACTCATCTCTAGGTTCATTAAGTCGCTGTCCTGGAGCTCTCAATGATAGCACACAATCTTCATCGGCAGCCCAGTTGTCAGTGAATTGCAGAAGTTAACATTTTTCATTTGTTTTCTAACACTTTCAGAATGTCTTGTTTGTATTTGCTTTAAAAATGAGGTTCAAAGTTCATTCTTCACCTTGAAATGGTTTTGTCAACTGTTCTCTCCGAGGTCATAAATTACCTCTGAGCATCATATCTCAAACGCCAGTTCACGTATCCCAGAAGAGTAAGCTAATGCCGCTGCCTGTTTCCAATAGTAATCTGTCAAGCCATTGTCTTAGCCCTTATTTTGAGAGCGGTCGTGTCTTCCAAATGTTTTCATTATTGCAGTCCCGTTTGCTGCTGTTCATGTTTGTTTTTCCAGCCGCGCTGGTTGACTGGAACACCTCCCATTTACTGGAATAGACACACGGCTAATATCCACGGTACAGTGGCGCTACTATCCTCAAAGTCACTGAACTGCAACTGCACACAAAGTTGTCCTCAACATTATTGCTGTGATCAATCAGGTCAACTTTGAGCAACATAATACAAATCAAATGTACTTACGTTAATAGTTCTAAAAGTATGTATAGTCGTAAATGGAAGCCCAGAGTTTTAATTTTGTTTCTTTATTAAAGTTATACATGGTGTTGCTTAAAAGATAAGGCCGGCAATATTGTATATTTCCATTATTGTTAACACATCTTATGAAAAGTGAACACTTTTCATCACTTTCACCATAGTTTGCACTATTAGCACCGTTAGCTAGAAGCTGCTGTCTCAGGCGTCGCCATGTTGAGAGTCGTTGAGAGGCAATCAAAATGCTTCAACTCTCGTAGTACGTACGTTGGAAACTATTGTCACTTCAATCAGCTGATGCATTGAAGCATCACTATTGAATATCTGATAATGCTTTAATAATATATTAGCTGGGGCGAAAAGTAATACTTGTATTCTTTAAATGCATTTTGCTGATAACACTTCTGTAGTTTTACTTGAGTAGTGTTTTTTTTTTAAGCAGAGTATTTTTGTGGTATCGGTGCTTAAGTAAATGATCTGAAAACCTCTGCCACTACTGTCAGGGGAGCATGCTTGCACCTGGAAGTGAAGGTCCTCTTCTTGATCTGGGACGACAGCTGCACGCTGTGAGACATCTGGGTCGACTGCTCCTCCTGCTCTCGCTGCATCACCATCCTGGTTTCCATGGTAACCAACTGGCACCTGTGGAGAGAGGGGAGGCTAGAAGTGAGGATGCAGGGGGATGAGAGTCAATGGGAGTCAGTCAGACACTAAAGGTGCGGTAGGCAACTCTTCACGAGTACAGATGAGTTGCCAAATGAATGGCCACTTTACACATTTAGTCACTTTAGTCTTGTCAAGAGACGACTATCTTTATTGTGCTTTGTATTCATATGGCGCTTTATGGTAATTTGCTCAGTTGAGGTGGTAGAGTAATGACTTCTCCATATCGTGGTGGTGCAGGATTGTGAAAGCCTCATGAGGAGTATAGTTGAGCCCAAAAGGTTGGCTAAGGGTATGCAAAATATTATGAGTGTTCACTGCATTAAAAGATAAGTCTTCTGATATCCTGAAGTGTCTTGGGACGAGCAACCCAAAGACCAGACAGAGCAGAGTGCTACTAATAACATTATGTGTCTGAATAATTATCTGCTGCAAGTACATCCTGGGTCATGCATCAAACTTATGTCACCCTTTTTTTTAAAGAGCACAACGTAGAAAATTGGTGCCTGAAATTCAATACTAAAAAACTAATTTTGATTATTGTTTATTCTGCAGTTTATCTTCTTGATTAATTGTTTATTGGTTGGCCCTTAAAATGTCCAAAAATAATGAAAAGGGCAGCCCAAGGTGACGTCTTGTGTTGTCCAAGCCCCGAGTCCAACACAAAGAAATTCAGTATACTTTTACCGAAGACCATGAAAAAGAATAAATATTATGTTTTTGACATCGGTAATATTTTGGCTATGTAAGCAGACATATTTTATGCACAAAACTAATTAGTTTTCTCATTAAACAAATGTGAAAATTGCCTTTGTTGCAGCTATTTGGAAATGAAATATATACATGTCATATTTAGTTTTTTCATTGGAGTCCAGTGTGGTATTAGGTAGGTGTGTTTTAGTCCCGTGTTACATGAATCACCCCTTTGTGGGCCGCTGAGCCACTAATAATTCATCACCTGAGGTCCGCCATGCTGCTGCCCTCACCTTGCCCATCATTAATCACCCAGCTGCTCTGGGGAAGTGAATGGAGAGCGCACCCAACAAACAAAATCAGATTGTGCCTGAGTGATAGCTTCATTCACCCGCTCCCCAGTTGCAACCCCCCCCCCCCCCCCCCCCCCCCCCCTATAAACAAGCGTAATGTGTTATTTCTTCTCATCCCCCTCAATTACATAATGGAAAACCGCAGCGAGTTAGCTAACAGGCTAATAGACTACTGCTGATTTTGTTTTGTTTTTTGTGGTTCACAGCTGTGCAAGGAGAGAGGTTTGTTTGAACGGTGTTAATGGAAGGCCGACCTCTGGCACATTAAAATTGATCAGTCTCCGTGGAAAGGTCTGAATCCGGGGCCCCTGGAGGGAGCAAAAGCGAACGGCGAAGCGGTGCTCTCTTCCACAGTGCAGTGCAGTTTTCAGTCTCGGGAGTGAACAGGAAGCTCAGTTTCCACATCTCATATAATAAAAAAAACTAAAATAAAACTATCAACAGCTAAACAAGAGGATAAATTATTAAATATTGTACTTGTTGAAGAGGAAGGCCCTGTCTGAGCACGACAGGAACTTCACCAGAAAGTAAATACAAGTTACATCCATCAGGCCATCAAGGGACGAGACTGATAAGAAGTTAAACCAACTGGAGAAGCAAGCAAAGACTCAAGAGGAACAACCAAATAATATAATCCTTTGTAACAATACAAAGAAAGAAGAAGAATTAACAGCATCATACAGATGTAGAGGCACAGTGTGTGCATTTTACTCAGACCTGTGGTTTTATGAATCCTTAAGGGTTATCCTATACTCTAATGCGTTAGTAACCCGTCTTAACTGATGAAAGGCAAAAAAAAGAAGCTGGATGTCATTTGTGATAGATATTGATGAAGACTGAGGAAAGGAAATCCCACTCACGCTTTCTTTAAAGAAACAGGTGAAGTCCTCTGAGGGATCTGTAGGACGGATATACCCCACTTCCCTTTCCGTCTGCCTGTCTGTCTCTCTCCTTGAAGATCTTGCGTAGTCTTGCTGTCTCACCTCTCAGTATTACCTCTCGCTGTCTGCGTCTCCCTCACTGCCTCCTGTCACTATGCCTCTCTTGATGGAGCGATGGGGGTGACCCCGGACACAAAGTGTCCTTCAGTGCCAAGAATGTGGACAACATAATGCTCTCTCATTCTTAAGTTGGTAAATATAGACCAATGACCTAGACCATAGACCTCCATTACATACACACACGCACACACACACACACACACACACACACACACACACACACACACACACACACACACACACACACACACACACACACACACACACACACACACACACACACACACACACACACACACACACACACAGTCTGATTGATTTACAGACAGCTCTGAGGACACAATAACCCCCTTCTGCAATTAGAGAGACCAAATGACCTGAGCAGCTGAAAGTAACAGCTGGAACGACCTGAGGACAACTGGCTGTGCCGGAATTATGAATTACTCTTTCATAAATGTCACTAAAAGAATATACTGTATATGTATTTCAACCCTCTCAGCACCATCCCACCTGGGTACAAAGAATGCAAAATTGTAGGCTGGAAAATGCCAAGCGGGACGAGAGAGGAGACGGACTGGCTGGGGTGAGACAGGGAAGATAAAAGAGGAGAGTGGGATGGTCTGAATGGAAACAAAGGGAAAGGAACAGATCAGCTGTTCAGTAGGAGTTGAGTCTGAGAGAGGAACGCAGGCCGTTGGATTCCCCCTTATTAAAAATCTGACCTTGGACTTGAGAACGCAAGAGGTTAACAATGGTGGAGAAACAGCTGAGACCTCCCGCCTGATTGTACTCCATCTTTCTTTGTACTTTTTTGTTCACTTATTGCTTCCTTCCAGTCTTTCACTTCTCCCATTTCCTGTATTGCTCATACATATCATAAAAGGCCATATGTTTGGAAGTATAAACACATTTTAGATGTACTAATACTCTGGCTAGCTAGCAGTATGGGAAAGGCCCTTCTGGTCAGAAACTTTAAATTGTCTACAGATATTCCCAGAGAATAAATCACTCTGACCTTCATGATCCCTGACTTCACTTGTCGTCCCGCCAACGGGTCAACGTCTTAATTGATCCAGTATTTTCTGACCAAACTAATGACATTCACATCAGCCTCATCCCTTTTACTCAGTTCCGAGTAATAAATGCAAGCATGCAACATAGAAGATGAAAGTATCCCATTATATTTTATTCTGTGCCTTACATTACTGCTTCACTGTTGACGCAAGGTAAAGCTCAGTGACCAGTATTGTATCATTAGTTCTTCTCACTTTGTTCTTGCCTCTCGTCTCCTTTTGCAGTGATCTTTGATTAGTTCCTGGAACTTGTCCTCGGTTCTGTCTCATTAAACACTCCGTCTGGCAGAGTTCACGAGGGTTTATTTAAGCTGCGTGTGTTTGGATGATATCTTTTGCCTCTGAAAAGTTTCCTTTTCTTTGCTCTGCTAACAAAAACTTAAAGAAAGCCCAGTAGTTTGTTTGTAAGACTTTTTTTGTATGTGTTTGTGTGTGTGTGTGTGTGTGTGTGTGTGTGTGTGTGTGTGTGCTATGCATAATTTGAAGGAAATCCAAAGTTTCTTCTTCTACTTCTTTTTTTTTGGGCTTTCAAAGTGAAACTCAGTATTGACAGTTATACTGGACAGTAAGTCCAGATGTTAGAGGATAAATAACATAAATAGATATAAATAGTCAAAACCTTATCAAGTCAACCGTTATATTGTCTATTAGCATACATGTATGAGGTAAAGGCAGGATTGCAAATTTGTTTAAAACTATTTGCATTACAAAATTATTAAACAGGAATATTCTATGAAAAGAGGAGGAACGAATGTAAGTCGATGTCTGATAATTCAATAGTGTTTTTTTTAATCAAGTTGAATCCAGGTTAGTTTATGGGAAGATATTGAAGTGGGAGATAAAGGCTGTAGATCTGGTGGAATTGGTCCTCACTCCCTCTCATCGAGAATCATTTTTATTTACAAATGCAGGTACTGTATGACACTTTCCATAATGGCGGAGTGTGCTGGAGCCTTTGCCAGCTTTCAGCTTAATAATATCCTTTTGCATGCTGGAAGGGTTACAAATGTTATCATGTCATATTGAAAGCTGGTGAGCACACGCTCCGATCCTTTGACTCCAAAGACAGACATTAGAATTATCTGTGTTGTCATGGTTGTACGGTTTAGTGTGTGTGTGTGTGTGTGTGTGCGTTTGTGCGTGTGTGCGTGTATGCGTGTGTGTGTGTGTGTGTGTGTGTGTGTACTTGTGGAGCTGGGTGATGGGAACTAAAAGCACACAGGGGCTTCGAGGAAAGAAGGCATCACTCAAGGCTACAGCATTGCATGTTAGGATGGGGGGTTATTTATAAGCCTTTAGCGGCCACACCTGCCCCTGGAATATCAGCACACAATACAAGCTGCGTTTGCCAGGCCTTCTGTTCTCGTCATACATCAGCAGGGACCGTCAGCCTAAGAATAACTACAGGGTAAGGTTATCACGGTTCCGGGATTCAATACTACAAAAGATACTCTGTACCTTTTTTGATACCACGGCAAAAAGAGAAGAAAAAAAAAGTACTAGGTACACAGAACAGGATCATATTTTTCTGGAGACCAACCAACAATGATGCCACCTTCTTTCAGTGGTGAAGAACAGCAGGAGCAAAATGCCAGTAGTTCAGTTTTCATTAAAACAACTGCTGTGTTAACTGCATGACAAATTAATGAGAGGACACATTGCCGAATGTGACAGCATTGGAAAGGCTATTTGTTTTTAAAAAGCAGTCCAGCGCAGTGCTTTCTCCACATACAACACACTGAGAGGGTATGGGGGGGCGGGTATGTATGTGTGTGTGGGGGGGCGGGGGGGGGAGGGGGGGGTGGGGGGCTACATTACATCACTTCAAGCAAACTTCACAGAGAACAATGAGGGAAAAACAGCACCAGCATCTGTCAGCATGTTAGCATTTTACTTAACCTGTCTCTACTCTGCTGTGTGTGTGTGTGTGTGTGTGTGTGTGTGTGTGTGTGTGTGTGTGTGTGTGTGTGGCCCCACCATAATGATGTGTGAAATCTTGGCAGCGGTGCTATTGTTTGTTCTGGACTCGTCGTGTCTGACTGTAATTTGCTTCTTGAAGTGCGGTGACGGGTCCGTCGCTGGGTGTCGTGACACCCACTCGCACACTGAGCCTCTGCCTCCAGTCACATGGTGCGTTTCTTTGCTGGATTGAAAGTCATAATAGTCACAAGATCAGGACCAGTTCATGTTCTTGCTAGTTGTTTCATCTTTGCAGCCTTGGGTTGAAAATCTGATATTTTTTTATTTTTTATTCATAGCTTTGATTTAGCTTCCAAGTCTGCCACGAACATCTCATGTCTTCTATTTCTTACAGTGCTAATGGTAGAAAGTATACAGGCTCTGCTGTGTTTTATTAAAAGTGCTGATTTTTACCACTTTTACTAAGAAGTTTCTAAAGAACCGACATGCTAGAGACTAAACCTGTGCAGCCTCTGTCTGCACCATGCTGGAACTTTGCCTCGAATGTGGATGGTGAATATTATAAATGAGGCAATCATAAGTACGTGTACTGTGTCCTGTTTAAACTCCAAACAGGCTGTTTGGAGTTTAAACCTCAAAGGAGCCATTTAACGTCAATGGTAATCTCTACCAATACTCTGTGTCAAAATAAAAAGCAAGGGCATACATTAAGCTTTAAGGACACATTTTATTCTGAAGGAAGAAATAATCAAAGTATGCATATGTGGACTTAGACCGAACCTTTAACTTTTAAGAAGTGTGAAACCTGCTTGCGTCAGTATGTGCTCTGCAGGACAAGAAATTACTTAAGTGGCCTTCATTACATCAATTGATCCAGGCCAGACGCACACCCTCTGCTGTGATCGAAATTCTATTTGTGCAGAAGCATTGGGTTCATCTGGCAGTTTTATCATGCCTGTGGTACTCAAGAGGGCCCTGCAATCTCCCATTCGATCTTCTTGGGACTTGGAGAGTTGAAAGAGAAGAAAGACAGCCTTCTGGCAGAGAGACAGAAAAGAACCTGTCAAAGCTGCCAGCCAAGTAAAGAATTCATTTTGTTTAATATTTCTTTTAGACGTGTCCCAAATAGCGGCACGATAGTAAGATAGAGGAAAAGAGCACGGTGAGAAACTCTACAATATGCCCTCTGCCATTTATTTTCCAAACACGTGAGTGACCTAAAAACACTTTTTCTCTGCAGTGTTTTGTCAGGATAAAAACGTCCTCTTGTGTTTCCCTGGTTCACCCCCCATTTCGCCTGTTCACATCCTGTTTGATTCTCCTGGAGGTAGTTGTCCCAACATTTTTTGACTGGATCTAATCCAATTTCTTTGTCTATGTACCTCCCACTTACTCCCACTCACAATAGCCATTTCACATATTCATTTCATCACCGTGCTCTTTGTGTCAGATATAACAGTGAACTTCCCTGGTGCGTTGCCAGTTCCTGCTCTCTGCTCATGTTAAACCATCCTTTAAAATCCCCGCTTTTCCCTCTCCTCTATCAGCCCTATCTGAGCCCACTCACATGTCAAGGGCGGCATAGCTGACTTGATCTCCAATAGTAGAACAGATGCATCGTGTTCATTGACATGCTTGTGCTTTGATGTGGAGGGGGTCACAGAATGCCTCAGGGCTATGAAATATAATGTGCACCGTACTGGTTTATACTTTTTGTTCTGCTTGCATAGAACAAGATGGCACAATGTATTAGCAGCCCCAGAACTCACTACTGTCGCTGTTTTCCTGCAGTTGAGTAAAACCTTTTTCTGCTGTGTTCCTGATCCTGTAACAGACAGAGCTGAACTGAACAAAGAAGCTCTCATAAACTAGCTGGCGAAACCCTGTAGACTGGCTTTATCTCTGAAAAGGCAGCAGACTGCGTGAATAGTTTCATTTGTTTCTATCTAATCATTAAGCTATGGAGGAATGGAAATGAATGAATCATCAGACAATATTTCTTTGTATTCATGCAGCAGTCAAAGTTATGTGCCGCTGTGTTATGCATGTGCAATGAATTGGCAACCTGCCCATAAATCTGAGCTTTGGACATGTTCATAATGTAAACTGCGACACAGGATGTATTGATTCAATTCTGTCAACATTTTTCATGGTGTGGGTTTGTTAGTGTTTATCTAATATCCAGCAAATTGTGCTGTATGTGTACCCAGAGATGTATAAAACTGTTCCTTTTGTCACATCAAATTATGTTTTTGTTCTTGTGATTGAGGCACTTAAGCTCTTGTTCTTCAATTTGCCTTGAAAACATATTTAAAATAGAAAAAAAGAAATGTCAGATTCAAGTTTTTTTTCTTCTGTTTTTTTCTGGCATGAGTTGTTTTTCCTTTGTCTGCCTAGACCAAGTTCAAAGAATCATTTTGGGATATCTATAGTGAACAACATATAAATATGATGATTATCAGACCTCTTTTAACTGATAATCTGTGTATCTTGGACTTTAATTATGATTAGTTCCTTATTGTAGATCCTCTAAAACTAGACAAATGTGTTACTTCTTCCCTTACCTGTGTGTGTATACAGATCAGGCAGTGACTGTAAAATATCCCATTAGGGTATCTGGTAGCAGCATAACCAAGCACACAATGGGTATTAAACCAGAGACCCACTGAAGGTTTATATTGTCCTTTGGAACAAGTCCCATGGGTGCAGATAGATGCCCCATTTCTCTCTCAGTTTTGGACCGTTAATGAGAAGATCACTTCCTCTTGTCGCTGTTCGGAAAGAAAAGGATCTCAATTTTACATTTTAGGTAAATCCCCCTTAAGGTTAAAAAAGCTGCTCTTTTTTGTAAGATAATTTCAAACCATATTCAATTTCTTTCCTTGAGATTCTGCAAACATATCGCTGCAAGTCAGGTTTTTCAGCATTTCGACTGCAAAAGTTAAAGGATACACCGGACTTCACGAGTGGCTGTAGCGGATGTTAGCATGGAGCTAGCGGCTTCAGAAAAGTCAAGGACTTTTACTACAAACCTATTTTTTCTATTATGCACAGCCAGTCCGCTGTTCAATTGATTTTTGGTATTTCCACAAACGTATACCAATGTGTATAACTGTGTAATAACCACTAATACCAATGCCAAATATAACTTTGACTCCAAGTGGTGCAGCCAGGTGCTTCAAATGTCCTTTTTGGAGCTCTGCCTGGATCTTTTCATGAAGAAAACACTGTTGAATAGTCATACCTTGCCTTATCTTCTTCAAGTTTGAGACATATGTTCACTAATAGTGTAGTTACAGCCCTATACTGCCTTTTACCTGTACAGATACAGCCACAGGCAGTTATGTATATTGAAATATACTTTTATACTGAAAGATCTTCAATTTGTACGCACTTCAAAGGCCCACTGCTCTGTTTCTGTATGACCTACAGGTTTTCTGACACTTTCACAATCAACTAAAGGGGGTTTTATTTCTGGAAAAATCTCATTGATGCGTATAGTTAGAGTGGTTCAGAAGCTGCAGCCATTTTAATTTGGGTACGTCATTTTAGGCATTTAGGTGGTCGGTATGTAGCAAGAAGAGTTAGGAAGAGTCTTTTAAACACATCACTTTTTTTTACACAAGATTATTATTATGGCATGTTTTATTCACCTCACCAAGAGACGGAAGTAGTGACTAAGACATTTATTGTTTGTCAGCGAGCTCCGGTGTCAATAAAGTTAAGAAATACTTCAGTTCATAATACTTTTACAACCTTCCCCAACCAAACTAGAGAACACGTAATGACAGAATTACATGAAACGGTTCTATAATATCATTTAAATTTTTATTTTAAACAAGGCAGATTTTCCGACATACATTTAGTAGAAATTCACCATCTATACAGAATAAAACAACATTTAAAGGTATATTACTTTCATTCATCTGACACACTTTTGTCGTCAACGCAATCTGTTATTATTTTACAACCCTGTGTTAATGTGCTCAGGCTATTAAAACACTGGCGGTTATCAGCGAGGCTGACGTTGCCCCGTGACCACACCTTCTTATATGCTCTTACACACTGTATATCGTCCCCCTGAAAGAACGGCAAACAATGACGGTTACAAAATGAGTTCATGAACTTTGCGTCAGAAAGGTACAAAATATGTATGTTTATGTATGCCACAGATGCAAACCCTGATAATACTGAAATTTGGTGAGTTTAAAAATAGGACTATTTTAATTTCTAGTGGAGGTTCAGTCATTTTAGTTCCATTTTAAACAGTCAAAAGGTGTTAATAGGCATCCGTCTAATGCAAACGTTCAGCCACAAAGCAATCAGATTCAAGTTCATATCTAATCTTTAAGGCTGATGGTCCACAGTATAATTTGAAAGTCACCAGATTGAGTTTGTGTATTTAGAGATTGTAATAAATTGCAATAATGTGTCACCATGGTGTTGGCACACAAATGCACATGCTGACTAGGACTGTGTGATTGCTGCTCTGTTGAAAAAGAAAACACTTAAAAACTGATTTGAGTGGTCAGACTGAGTTGAATTGTAAAAAGATCTGAACTTCATTTCAAACCCCTGATAATAAGACACAACGGGTTGTTCTTCATTATGCAAACAAAACAGACTTTATCTGTCACAGCTTTATACATAGAAATGTTAGGAGTAGACATAACTTCATATTTTACATTGTAGTTGTTATATTTCCCTCTCTCATTTACACAATTGACACATGGAAAGAACAATTCAACATCTTTTAAAATATAAATTATGTTTAACAAAGTAGAGCTGCAACAATTAGTTGATGAAAAAGATAATTGACAACTATTTTTTTTTATAGAAAATGCTTTCTACTACTAGATTACCTGCTTGTCTTTGTTTCAGACCGTATCAAACTGTCTCTCTTTGGGATTTGGACTGACAAAACAAGCCATTTAAAGACATTGCCTTGGACTTTGAGAAACTGCGATGGACAGTTTTCACTATTTTCAGACATGTAAACAGTCTGGTATAAACCAAACGATTGTTCGACAAATTAAGAAAATAATCCGCAAATTATTCAATAATGAAAAATATTGTTGGTTGAAGCCCTATAACAAAAACAACAATGACTTAACAATGTATATTCACTGAGGCCTTCCAATGTAAACACACAATTGATGGATATGCATACATATTGTATTATGAATATTTTTCAAATTAATAAATAAATAAAAAAACAGAAATAACAAAGCATAATGTATTACTTCGATTTGATTTGTATTGAACTTCCAGATGTGGTTGTTCGGTATGTCTTAGTTCAGAATACATGTATGCTATGTTAATTAAAACATTTCTGCATCATGCAGCCACAATTCAGTCTCGTTACTAAAGCACCCATCAGTGCTCCCATTAACTTCCTACATTGCAAATTATTCTTGAATCTGTACCACCCAACTTCCAAGAAGAATTTGCCTTGTCTCCTCTTCTCCTCTGTCTTCATCTTCCTCACCTTCCTCCTCATGTTTGGGACCCGACCAGGTCCGCGGATAATCTGTCTTTCTGTAGTCATAACTGCCAGTTTCAAGAAGGATCTCAGGCAACCAGTTTTGTTTGTAACCTGCTTCAAGTACGGCATCACTAGATGTTGTGTTCTTCCCTCCCTGGTGGAAATAGGGAGCAACTGGTTGCGATGGGAAATAATTGGTGTTGCAGTAGGGATGTGTCGGTGTGGTGACAGTGCTATCATCACACCCTGAGTCCGACCACTCTGAGCCGTCGAAGCTCTTCAAGGAAGCCAATGATGGCCGCTCTATCTTGGAGTCTATGAGGTCAGATAAAAGAGGTTGCCTCTCTGGATTAAGGGGTGGCACTGTGTCATCTCTGCTGTTCTGTAACTGAAAAATGAGTGACGGCAACACAAGTTGTCCATTGCTATCCCGCAGTGTTTGCAAAAGCAGTGGCCTGGCTGGATTGCTTTCACGAGGGTCCGGATGAGGTAGCGGTTGTAATCCGTGTGAGGTCAGCTTTGGACTCGCTGCAGCTTTATCCCAGCTTTCTCCACTGGAAGACATTGGTGGGTTACTGGTTTGTCTGTTGTCATTGGTGGCCTGCTGAATGTCTTCATTATGTTCTTGGACAGCTACAACACCGTAGATTTCGGAGGACTGGGCACTCGTGTCTTCTGGATTTGTTGTCAGGCTGTGTTCCCCTGTGCCAAAAGTGGAGCCAGTGCCGCCTTGCCAAGCTTGGCAGGGGATGTCCTGTGGGGAATAACCTCCAGACGGAACTGAGGGCATATTAGGCGTCATCCGGATTGTTGCGTAAACTGTTTGGTCACTTTCAATGCAGATCTCCGCTTTGGAAATCTCGAGATTCATGTCTGGAGACTGCAGCACTCTGGTTGGGGTGGTGGAGGTGGGTACCTGTTTTGAAGATAAGGAATGCTTACTCATCAGTAAATAATGGCTTTAAATATATATATATATATAAGATACATGTAATGTCTTGAAGAAAACTTTGCACATTTGTCGTCACTGAAAGCCAAATGAGTCAATGCAACTGAAACAACTTCCTCAATATTCCATTGTCTTCCTCTACTTTTAAGTTGCTGTGTTCTAGATGTGTACAGTAATTAAAGTGCCAGAGGGTTTCAGTTTCCAGTAAGGAGACATTTCCTTGTCCGGCACACCAAATGACACTTCTCATAATCTTACCAATGACAGTGGAATGTTCTTTTCCTTTCCGCCTCTCGCGTAGTTGCACATGCACACAACTAAAGTTGTGATTATGGCCGTCAGAAGAGCAGCGCTAACAAGGAGCCATGGCAAAAGCGTTGGAGGATCATCTGAGGACAAGGGAGTTGGCGTCAAACACAAATTCAGGAAAACACAACACATCTGTAACATCAGATGCCCTCAAGCGCTTTAAAAATTCCAATGATGACACACAAGTTTCAGCATGTTGTCAGCGAGTCACTGTGGTGTGCCTTTGTGACAAAGGGTGGTTCATGTACCAGTATATCTAAGTACTTCCCAAAAGTACTTAAATGTTGGTTAACAGGAACGTCTCAGTAATCTACAGATGGGGTTGTCCCCTCTTCAGGCATATGAAAGCTTTACAAGTTGGAATTGCTTATGCACCTGTGTAATATTATCAAAGTATAATATTGTCTGTAGTTGTTTAAACTAGTTAGTGTCAGTGTTAGCAGTAGAGAATACACAATAAGGCAAGCTCAGACGAGAAGAACGTCAGCTTTGCTAACAGTCTAATCTAATCTGCTGTCTCATCAGTATGACAGCAACAGAAGAGGGATAGGTCACAGCCAAGAGAGCATTTTCCTGAAAAAAGCTATTATTTTTGCTATCATTCAAGAGGTAAAGAGATCATTTTTAGAGGCTTGGATCACAGTATGTATGACATGGGCATTGTGGCTAATATCAATCATTTCAACTTCACTGCGAAACCAGAGTCTTCCTGGTTTTGACAAGTGAGTTTACCTTTTATGCTGTGACAGTGAGGATTTGTGCAGATGCAGGCGTCTAAAAAGGGGACTGATTTATGACAAAATGTCTTGATATATTTCCAAACACTTGTTTCGAAGTGGCTGAAATCGAGTCAAACATAGAAAACGCAACATTTTCAAGGATCAGTCGTGCATTTCCTCCACAGAAGGTGGATCCTAGATAGCTTCTCCGTGAGATGCTGAGTGGCACACTGTTGCCTCAAGTAAAAACAACATTTTAGTAAATATGAAGAGTGTAGTTCTGCTCCTAACCTTCACACCTAAGGTTTTGAGCTAATATTGGGAATACAATTTGCCAAATGCATATCTTAGCAATTAATGCCCAATATTGATGTGCTGGTAAAGTATATTGTGCACTTTTACCAAGAGTGTGTGAGAGGATAATTCTATTCAGCCTTGTCCTCACCTGGCAGAGTGACACAGAAGGAGGCCCGCTCGCTCTCTTCCCGACCCCAATTAGCTAAAGGCTTGTACGCCACGTAGCCGCAGTACTCAGTTTGGTAGTTCTTCAAGCTGATGACAAACTGGCCAGTATTGGATTTATCAACCTGAAGACAGAAAGCGACATTTGAATGGTAACTAATTTAATCAATTGCTGGTTTTATGGGTCAGATAAACAAGAAAACTCTGGAAAATCCAGAAACATATAATCATAATAAGAACAAACAAAACACTTTCATAAGACAGGCAAACCTGAGGAGCAAATCCACAACACCACAGTTTAAAGACCAAATCCATTCATCACATTGAACGTCAGTCACATAGATAATAAATTAAATAATTAGTTTGTCTCAATAAAAAAAAAATCATAATTAGTATGTTAATTTAAAAATAGACCTGTTCTCGCTGCTATGTAAACAGAGTCGACAGGATTTTGAAAATATTAACTTTTTTTTGTTTACTCCTTGTATTTATTATATGTGAGGATTTTTATGATTATATGACTGCCTGAATATTTGTTCAGTATATCGTATTGTTTAAATGGAGACTCACATGTGCAGCCCACGTTGGTTGGGTGATATTTAAGAAGTAAACTATTACAATTTTGGAAGGCCCATTTTTGCTGCTGGTGATGATCTCAGCAATGGAGACTCCGTTTGGCCCCAATGGCAGGGTTACGTTGACATGCAAGGACGACACTGTTGGGTACATAGACAAGGTGGGCGGACCAAGAACAGCTGTGGAGGCAAAGAAAGATGAATGAATCAATTTTGCAATAGAATAGATCTGGTTTGGCAGGAAGATAAATAAATGCTTGGATTCTTACTTTCTCCTATAGGGTTTAACCTGGTGATGGTGCTGCCACATAAGCGACTGTTACAGTATACTTGAGCCCGGTAGTGAACATCATGAACTGATGGGGTTTCTGCAGTCAGGTCACAGAACAGAGCGGTAATGTTCTGACACTCCTCTTTTATCCGATATTGCTCCGTAGCGTCACTATAAAAAGTGCACAACAGTGTGATCAATACTTATCTGGAACCAATGGATCATGGCAGTGTATCCCTGTTCGTTGGCTGGTAGCAAAACAAAAAACAACGTGTGTCTAGTTTACGTAAGTCACAGACTTCCAAAAGATAAATATTATTACTGTGTTTCACTTTTTTATTATACTTTGGCATGGCATTCTGGCAGGTCTGTGAGGTTCATAGCTGCAGTGAAGCAAACACACAACGGATCATCCCGACCAATACCAGATCATTCATTCGTCACTGGAACACACAGTTCCTTTTTGAGGGAGACAAAGCACAGTATTTCGTTGTAACTGGGAACCGATATTAGGGAGTATAGTTAAACCAGTTGCAGCTGATTTGACGCTGGAAGTCTCTCCAGCATTTCCAGGTGACATTGGATGGGAGAAAAGTCAATAGCACAGGGGTGCCACTTGACATTTGTCTTGGAGACTGTGTCATGACTAATTAGATGAGAACCAGATGACATTTCCACTTTGAGTGGATTGAAGAAAGATAAAAAAAAAAAGATTCAGCTTGGAAGCCATTAAAACTCGCTCTGTGAGCATCTTGATCATGCTCATGACCGAGAACGGACCCTATAGCTCTTCTTCATTGTTGCGTCTAAGCCATTGCATCCTAATCCTAATCCATTGCATCATGCTAGTTTTTGAACAATACATTTAAAGAGCCACTTGCCATTTCTATAAGAGAGGGAGGGATTAGGGGCTACAAACTACAAAGGCAGAAATGTACCTAGTAGTGGCCTCCCCACAAGATACAAATTCTAGGTCTAAAAGAATAAGTCTGACTATTTTTGTTAGTTTCAACAAATCCCATGGAAAGACCAAAACTAACAATTACTTTTAGGGAATTGTCTGTCTCTCTCAACCCCACATCTAATTGTTCTTACTGTAGACAATCAATCAATCAATCAATCAATCAATCAATCAATCAATCAATCAATCAATCAATCAATCAATCTAAACAAACACAACAAAGCACCAGACACCATGTAACAAAAATAAAATTCTTAATCAGCTTGAGATGTTGCTTTAGTGAAAAACACTCTAAAATGCAACATGTGATTTGAGTTCGATCCGATGTGTTTTTACCAGTCTACAAAATGCTCCTGACAGAATGAGCAAACTGGGCATTTACTTTTCTCTGACCCACTTCTCCACATGGATCTCTTCATGGAGGCGCCACGCAGCAAGAGGACAATGGATGAAAAGTTGTAATTATAATCACTCCTCCGTCATCGTGGCTCTTACCTCCAGTACTGTACGCTGTAGAGGATCTTTTCCCCAGGGAAGGTCGGCTTCATGAGGTCCCAGTGGAGTACATTAAAAAAGTTCCTTGAGACAAAATACACTCTTTCGTTGCCAGTCGCAAGACAAGCTGTGGGAAACATGGGCACAGGAGCAAAGTCTGTGAATCATTTTATGGCAAATGCTAATCTCCATGTTCTCATGCGTCTGGTTTCATTTTCATGCCTGTAAAATTAATGAATACAAATTGATAACATACTGTTAGTTGTTATACTTTGTGCTGAATTACAAGTAATTAAGGATACTATTCTCTACCGCAACAAGAGTCCAGCCTTCTGCACTCAGAGGTTACATCTCGCTTTCATCTACTGTATGCTGCAGCTGAAACTTTAAATCTCAGCGCATACAGTAAAACAACGTTCAAGCCCCAGCTTCCTCAGGCAGTGCAGCTTCCCCAGCTATATGAAGTCCTACAGTACAGCTGCTAAGGGCCTGGACGATACAGCACAGTCACTGGAGCCAGGACCACAAGGAGATTATGTAAAAATGGACTTTGCTTGCTGGTGGCTAAAACTAAAAACTGTGTTTTGTTCTTTGATACAAGAAAAATAATTGCCCCCCTCTTGCACACAGGAAAAGGAAGCAGAACACAATGCTGTATTTAATAGCGTACTTAAAAACATGATGATGCTCTATGTAGGCCACCAAGCCATACTCGGCGCGAGGGATTTAGCAAATCAGGGCATGTTACAATTTGAACGTTATTGCCCATGCTCTGTATTGACGATGTGAAGATTGAAAATTACATACAGAGTAGTTCATTTAGCATTATTATAGGCTGTACACTCTTATGGACAATATTACATCAGCTAGACTCTAAAATATAATTGCATTTTCTGTCGATCATTATCATTTCAAATGACCCAAGTCCTCCTTGTGTTCTGGGACTCCATTTCAAATGAGAGGGAATTATCGCTGTCAAAAACATTGCTAGGCTTTATTACGTTGTTGTTGTTTTATTTCTCCTATTGGGGCTGTTTTGTAAAAAAAAAAGACCCATTAAATGATTGACTGCCTGTTACCAACATCTGTAAATCTAAACATAAAACCATATTAGCTCCTCTGTACTTACCATAGCAGAACATGAGGAGGATGATGACCTTCATAGACCACATCTCCATCAGGCAAGTAGATCACAAAAATAAAAAAACAAGTCTGTAACTCCAAAGCTGCCAAAGCTAAGTGGTGAAATCTAAACTACATCAAAACAAAAAAAACTCTTATCTCCAAAATCACTCAAAACAAAACCAGAGTGGATGTCAAAAGGGCTGTAAAATATAAACGCTGTGTTGGATTTTAGTGCATTTCTCCGGTCTCCGCTTCTCAACCATCTCTAATGTTTCCTGTGAAAGGAGTGGCTTTACTCAGGTGTGCAGGTGTACTTTGGCACATGTTATCACTTTGTTCCTGTTTTTTTCCAGTTTACTCTATGTTCCGCCCACTTGTATTCTGTCTGCAGAGTCTCTTTACTTCCTTTTTCCTCCCTTCTCCACCTTGAGTCTCTCTCTCTCTCTCTCTCTCTCTCTCTCTCTCTCTTTGAACTTGTTTTTCAGGTTATTTCTGCTTTTTTTTTAAAAGATGAAAGGATATTTTAACTGCAAAAGACTGAAAGTAAAAGAACATGTTTATACACACATGTGTACACATATGGCAAAAACTGCACCATTGGGAAATCCGGAGCGCTGTTGGTATTTGCCGTTGGGTTAATCAGAGAACCACACTCGGAGTGGCGGAGCGTAATCTGGGCACTGGGATGTTGTTTGCCTTGCTAGCTCAGCTGACTGGGTTGATGTTACATTTTCACCAACATTAGCAATAACCTACGACTTCTGACTTGTTTTTATAAGCGTAATGTTATGGCCTCATGTCCCATCATAATCATGGTCAGCTTCACCGGCGACAAGCTCTTGATGAAGAGGTGCTATATTGCATTATAACTAGAAAAAGCGCACAATAGGAACCTTTTTAGTGCCCGTTTGGTTATTTAGATCATTGCTCTCATTTTAGCGTAGAGCGTCAGATTGGATTTACAAATGTACCCATGGTGATTAAGGTGTGTAGTTGTGTGGATCCCGAGGTTGACTCATAGACAATATTGTGACACAGTTTCGGTTACCAGCAAATAGTCAAATGAATAAATGTATGAAAAGGCATGTAATTTATGTTCCTGTGTTGCAGTAATTATAGTATTAGAGTAATGAGTAGGATGAATGCCCTGGGAGATGTGCCCTTGCTTTGCCCTGATGTAAACCTAATATGACTAAAAGACTAAATATGCTCTTATAGTTGCTTGGCTGGCTAATATACTGTACCAACATTTTGAGGTATAAAACACTTGATGGGTGTCTTTTCAGTTATGAATATTAGATTAAAACAATATGCTATTCATTTAGCATCATGAAAATAACAAATGTAAACAACTTGCTCTATGTTAAAACAATAAACGTGCGTTGTTCCATTAGTAAAACACAGCTCAGTGAAAACAAGTCAAGTTACATTTTCAATGTAATGTAGTTTATCAACCCAAGTAACAAGAACTAAAAAGTATTTTTACAATTGCAACATTGAAAAAAGACAAATAGCAGATGAAAGTAGTGTGGTTTGTTTGTACATTTCTTCACCGAGGTCGGAGAACAGGAACTTCCAACGTGTCTTCAAACAAAGAGATAGGTGCATCCATGACAGCAAGCCTCAGCGCTGAGCCTCTGAAGAATGCCTCAAAGATGATTCACATGGCCTATCCAAATAAACACCGTAAATAGATGACACTTAGACCTCTGTCACCGGTACGCCTACTGTGAATAGAATGCAGCTATTATCAATGTTATTGGATACACCTGTGTCAACACCTCACACAGAAATGTAGCGTGTGGACAGACACTCTGTTTCAAGAGTGGACTTTGACTTTACTTTATTTCTACATGGTGTGTGTAAGTGGACACCCACCTACACATTACGCAGAATGGTGACAGAAATGTAAGGTTTACGACATGAAGGAGTCAAGTAAATGATGTTATGTAATAAAAAGCATTAAAGCATTCCTACAACGAGGTTCACACCCACAAGTTCAGCTCTGGCATGGCGAGGTGGGAGAGTGACATTCTTGGATTAGACACATACCAGCTCACCTGGTTAATCTAAATCCCTAGAACTAAATTAAGTGTTTTTACCTAGAACACAGGAGCCTGGAAGTCATGAGACCTCATCAGAACATATGCATGTTTTTTTGTTAGGGGTTATGGTTGCATCTGCTCATTTGTAATATCAGACTTGGAGAAGCGATGGTGACTTTGATTTTCCCTTCCCTGTTTCTTCTTATTTACAAACTGTATCAGCAGATTGAACAATGTAGCCCTCAATGTTCTTTTCTTTGTCAATGACCTATGCCTGTTGAAGTTAAGCAGATCCCATTACCTGTTTTTCTGTAAAGGTCGGCAAAGGAAATAGTAAATGTATTAACAAAACTGTTTCTGCATTAAAGTTAGCTTAGGGACTTAGTGAGACGATATTGAACCCTTGAAAGTGACTCAGCTGTCATGTTTCTTGCAAGGAAATGTGTTTTCCTAAACAATCTTAATCTTCCTAAACTGTGACTCCTTGTCTCTATTATTGCTAAGAGTTGGGGTTGTACAGTTCAATCAAAGTGTTTTTCCTATCTTGCTTCTTAAATTATAAGTAACATTTTACACAGTAGAAGTTGATTTAGTGGACTTTATATTCTGTGTTAAATTTACTAAGAAACATGGTTTTAGGCATTAAGCTATGGTCATAATTAGGGTGCTGTTTTTCCAGTGTTGATGAACAGTGTGGCCTTAATTCCCCTTCTAGAGGGAGATCTTTGAAATATACTCCGTCAAACTATTGAAAACACAAAAGAAGCCATTGATCTAATCTCACACAGACTGACAGACTTTAAAGGAGGACGTTCTTGTTAAATGTGTCACATAACGCCATGGCTTTACTTAAATTACATTTGCACCAATGACATGTAAAACACAGATTGATTTGATGCACCAAAGCAAAGACAATCTACTTTACTAATCTTGCTTAAATCCTTATTGATTTCAAGTCTTTTCCAAATATTGCATGTACCGCTCTTTGTGTACACCATCTGTCTTGTCATCAGCTGTTTTCAGTTGGTTAGGGTCAGTGACACCTTCTTGTAGGCAACAACATCCTAGCAGTGATTTGCTCCGATGGTTGATTTTAATTAGGTGTTGTTTGACTACTCTCCTGTAACTGCTGTCATCACACAATGCCACCTGGCTGCTAAATAATAAAGGCCCTGCCTCATTTGTAAACCTAACAGATCCCGTCGGCTTTAGATGGAACCCACTGACCTGTTTTAGACGTGGGGAGTTGAGTAAGTGATTCGCTTGTGAGAACAAGTTTCTACAAACCAAAATGGACACTGTGAGAGTCTCCTTTACTGTCTGTTGCAAGATAGGGAATGATTTTTATTTTTTTTGAATACATTTTGGACTCATTACCACTGTAATCATGATTCTGTTTGAAGGCATTATCAGTCTTTATTAAATCGGCTCATGAAAACCTTATGAGTTAACTTTGGCTGCAAGCAAAAGACAACAATCGATTCAATCTCTATTTTGCCATAAGGTTTGACACCATCCCCGGTATGGCACCTTGTTTTCACGCCACGCTTCAGTGAATTTTATTGCGAGAGAGCAGGGTGCAGCTTTTCCCCTTGTCACCACATTAATTTACAGTGGTGACATTCGTGAGCGAAAGAAAGGCTTTGATGTTGCTGGACACAAACTGAGGAGATGTGATGCACTTCTGTGGGCTCTTGCGCTTCAAGGACATCATGAATGAATCATCCTTTGCACTGTCGCAGCAAATCAAATGTATCTTGCGTCTCTCACCTCAGCGGCCTCTTTGAGTCTCAAAGACTGAGCGACACCTTTGATCTGAGTCAGTAAACACAGCTTGGACTGGGCAGATCCTGGCTCTGGTCTAGATCAGGTGAGGAGAGACCAGGTTTCCTTTCTGCAGAACCATTTTGAAGAATCCATCTTTTTTTATTTTTATAATTAACGTTTGATTTTGGAGCAAGATGTTTCTTCTCGATGTTATCTCGATAACAGCCAAAGTAAAACATTTTAAACAATTGGGGAAAAGATAAAGATTAAAATGATGGGAAAATATGTTTCCAGCAGTTCTGTATTTTGTATATTGTGTGACAAACCCAGTAACACATTTAATGGAGGTATTGAGGACAAAAACGGGTCGGAAAAAGACGGCAACAAAGAAAAGGCCTGTTCCATGCAGCGTTTAGGGCAGGTTATCACTGAGCGGCTGACAGGTCACAAACAGACAAGAATGCAAACAGAGAGACGGGCCAAAAGACGAGCTGCCAAGTTTACAGGCAGGCAGAATGAGAACAAGATAAAAATACAGCTTTAAAGAGGCTGAACACAGGGAGAGCTGCCCTACGCAGGTAGATAAACACATCACATGCTAGTGCATTTAAATCAAGGGGATAACCCGTGACAACATATTGATATGCTCCCATTAAAAGTACATCAGAGACTGCACAGCCAGCTTATCCTTAAACAAAATGAGATACGATTGCATTGTTATTGCCTCTGCATTAATGTCCATTTAAATACGCAAAAACAACTCCAGTATTTATGGCTCATTGGAGACATGCTACATCGAATACAAACATTTTGATTAACCACAGCAGAGAGATGAGGAGGTGTGAATAATGAGGCAAGAATGTGAAAGTTCTGAACAAGTATAGCACAAAACAGATTGATTCTTCTGAACGACACGCTCACTAATGGCAACATAATGGTGTTGTGAGTTGTGCCCTTTTCATAAATTAATGAGGATGGATTTTCTTTTCTACGTTAAACCCGCCGATGATGTGTCTTGAGGCTAAGACCCTCGGTCTGATCAGTAATGTGATTTGTGTCGCGCATGCCTGGCCTCATGCCATGGCATTATCCAAACCCATCAATTAACTGGAGATCATTATAGTTTTAGCAGGGGTGGAGGTGTTTGTGAGGGCAGCGAGTCAAAAGGGGAAACTGAAATATCATTAATGTAAAGGCCATGACTGAATACCCGAGATATTTATATGAATTGTTCCTGCCTTAAATCTACACATCTAGAATGGCAAAGAGCAGATAGTCCATCATTGGCTCTGCAATAATAAATATTAAAAATCATAAGAAACATTAAACACATCTCTGCTTTCCCAGAGGGAGCGCTGAGGTCAGAGCATTGACAAGTTCCTGTCACTGGAGCATGCTGCAACCAAAAGTAAACAATACCTTGACAGGACCGGCTGTGCTTGGCTTGCCAAAAGCGACCAAATATGTGTTTTAACAATCATACGATGATGAAAACAGCAGCTCACAGAAAGTGGAGGAGCCAGTGGAGAGACTCAGCTGGGTGTGTAAAACAGAGGAACTGGGGCCTAGAGGACCAACGAAAGCAGAGCTTTGCACAATTTTCTTTTCAACCCCCATTTTTATAAATTCATTTTTTTGGGGGGGGGGGAATTTTATGTAATGAACCTAGACAACATAGGAAAAATAGGTGAAGTGAAATAAATTAAAAAAAAATGGGGCGTGCATGCATATAATGTATCTCCTTTGTTCCTTTGTGGAACCTTTAAAAAAACGTCAAAGGTCTTGTAATTAGTAAAATACCTTTGTGCAATCTTAAGGCTCTTGTGATTTCTCACATGATCTAACAGAGCACCATTAAATCCATTTTCGCCAGATGGAAAGAATATGGCACCACAACAAACCTGCCAGTACCAATACTCGTGGGCATCCATCAGAGAAGCAGCAAAGAAACCAAAGATAACCCTGAAGGAGCTGGATGCCCATCCCTGTGGTGTATGTCTGAAAGTGGTCCTATAGACAGATACCCCTCCGCTGTGGAGCTTTCAGCTCCTTCAAGGTTGTCTTTGATCTCTTTGTTGGCTCTCTGATTAATGTCCTCTTTGCCGGCTCCCTGAGCAGGTTTGTTGTGGTGCCATATCCTTTCCATTTTGTTATGGTGGATTTAATGGCACATCATGTGAAACTGCACACAGGTGGACTTTAACTGTGGATCGTAATTGGCCGCACCATATCTTATTTAGAGGCTTCATAACAAATGCATATGCACACACCACATTTGAGTTTTTTTCACTTTTTACATTTTAGTTACGCTTTTTCCAATTTTGACTGTTTTGTGATGGTCCATTTCACCAAATTAAAATAAAAACTCATGTTAATTCTAGGTTGTAATTCAACAAAAATGCTTATTTATACTTATTTGTAAGGCACTGTGCATCCTGTCATTATTTTGCAGGATAGAATTATTATATCCGTGGTAGAATGTATGTCCTTTCTTGAATTTTTTGGCAATGCAACAATTCAACTTCCAACAAAGGTGAAGAATAAGACCAGTGGAGCTCTGGATCACAAGATCTCGAATCAAGCAATTTTAGAAGTGCTAAGGCAGGCAAGAGGTTGTCGTCAAAAAGCAATTAGATGGTCACAAATACAGACACAATTAAGGCTGTCGCATGAAGGTTATTGCATGTGACTATGAGCGGTGACTAGCAGAAAAATAACTCGGTAATGACGGCTGGTGGACAGGTGAGGAATAGCAGGTCTGAAACATCTTGAGGGGTTTGTATTACTGTGAGGAACAAGGGAGGAGGGAGGAGAAGAGGACAGAGTAGCTGTCTCCATTACAATCTGTCTTTTCAACTTTGACACATTACTGAAGGATGAGGAAATTAGTCTGAAACTAGATACAAAAGAATATTTTTTTTAAAGCATTTCATAGGGCCACACCAGTGGCGAAACCACCGGGGTGGCAAGGGGTGGCAGCTGCCACCCTCAAAAAATTGCTTGCCACCCCACTTGCCACCCAGGTTGTCAGAAGTGTCTCCTATAATATACTACACATTTATATAATGGTATTATATTTTTGCTACTTAAGCTGTTGATCTCTTTGGTAACTTGTTCTAAAATCTTTAAGTTCCCCCTCCCCTGTAAAATGGTTGAGTCCAAGAGTCCGCTTTGCTCTCGTCACCGTGGCTGCCCATCTCCCGCAACTAACTGGAGACAAGCCTACTGTAGGCTTCCAGTGATGAAAGAAGGTACAGTACTGCTGAATCGTGAATCAAGAAAATGTGATGGGTGGTCATATGTGATAGACAGTTCCGTTGTAATTTCAATCGTTTATTTAATTGCTAGCTTGCAAAAGTCGGTAGCATACAGTAGCTAGCTCGCTATACAGCTTGCTTGTGCTAGCTAGCCTTGAAGTTACTACTGTTAGCTTAGCTAACCAACGTCTTACTAACGTCTTTAGTACAGTAAGGTGGACTGACAGAAAATGTTATAGCAGTTTTTTCTCAGTTTTTATTTTCATTACGTATGTAACTTAACTGTTAAGCTATTCCATTGCTCTTGTCTGTTTTCACTATCTGGATTTGTATAAATAAATATATATAGACACCAGGCACGTGTGTGTGTGTGTGTGTGTGTGTGTGTGTGTGTGTGTGTGTGTGTGTGTGTGTGTGTGTGTGTGTGTGTGTGTGTGTGTGTGTGTGTGTGTGTGTGTGTGTGTGTGTGTGTGTGTGTGTGTGTGTGATATGCCACCCTTGCATTTCAACTTGCCACCCTTCTGCCACCCCATGTAAAATTTTCTAGAATCGCCACTGGGCCACACAGATGTAATTATCCTTCAAACTGGGTGGTCAAAGGGTAATGCAACAATGTATTAGGAAAATGTTGGTGAAACTTTATTAAAATGATACCACTGGCTCAATAGGCCTTTTTATGTTGCTTGTTAATACTTTCTCCCCAGCTGTAATGAGACCAAATTTCTCTGGCTCAGCTGAATATAAATATAAATCTATGAGTCCATGTTAGAGCCAACTTTAATGTATTAAGGCTTAGAGTAAATCATTGGTTATTAGACTACAGACAGCCGATATCCAGTGAACTTTTAAGGGTTTTAATGCCATTGTCATTTTTAACTCAACATTTAGTGAGCGATGTGAATCTGCAGCAGCCACCTTGGAGAGCTCGGGACGATACAGGCCAGTGACAGCGTTTACCACGGGGCCCATGCGTCATCCTGGGCTGGCAACCACTATCCATCATTCTTCCGAGGGAAGCAGGCATATTGGACATTTCATGCGTGGATAAAAGACAAAATACATCAGAACAGAATAACGCGTAAATTAATGCAAGTCCCCTCTGGGCTTCTCTACAGATTCACAATTCAAAACGGGACAATTTAAAGGCACAAACCAGCCTCTACCCCGCGGCCTGTGTAATATTTTACTGATTTGTGCTTCACCTTGGGAATTGAATTATAATAGAGGCATAAATGTGACCTCCAAAGGGCATATCTTGTCCTCCACGTTGCAATTCCATTTTTTCTTATTAATGCATCTTCAGAGAGGACTATGGATTCACATGGTCGACTTGTCCTCTTTCTCAAGAGTCAACGTTGGCTTTTGTTATATAAGTCGATATTTATCTGGATATTTCTCACTGACCAATGCCGGCATTAGTGTTGGGAGTTGGGAGTGAGACCAGGTTGCATTGTTCGGCATCACCCAAAGCCTGACATCAGAGAGGTGGAGCACCAAACTCCAGCACTAACGTAACAAACAAGAAGAAAATAACTTTTTCCATTGCCTGTTCCTAAAGACCTGCATACAGCGGTGCTAGTGTGTGACATAACCTTAGTAACAGCAGCTCTCCTCCCCTGCTTTTTATGTTTTATGACATTTATCCATGTAGTATATTTCACACTTTTATTGCATAATTCAAAGTGAAGATTAATGCGATTCACTTTTTTTTTAATGAAAAAGCTGCATAAACTTTTCTCTTTCTATTTGATCTGACATTCATCAAGATCAGTTAGTTACATAGCTGCCAGTTAAAATTCAGTGAGAAATGGTCTGGCTCACGGTGCATGAGAATAACTGACTGAACCGAGGGCTACCTTTTCTATTTACTGAATAAAGAATACATTTTGAATGAAATTAAAGACCCCCCCAAGCAAAAAGCTTATTTTACCACCGTGACAATCCAATGTGGACCATTTCTCAGTGGCAGAAAACCATCCGAACTTTATCTGTGCTCACAGCATTGAGCTTGCTTACTCGCTGCAAATCAGTATGAATAAAAGCATCAATGACATGCCTGGAATATAAACCTAATGTTGGTAATGTTACAGCCGTCTGTGATGCATGGTGGTTTTTACTGGTCAATACAATGCAAAGTTACTAGAACAAAACAAATTGACTGTTACAGCTTCTCCTTCTCCAGGCAGGCTGTGGTTTGTTTCCTCCTCTCAACACCAGCCCTCATTTCAACTTTTTGTTGTTTTCGAAGAGAGCTCCCATGTCCTTGTTCTCAGAGCATCCTATCCTCAATTAAACTACACTCACTAAGCCGTTCAGCACCAGGATTATTCTGCATGGTAGTGACATTTTGTGTGTGGCCATACTCCCGTGGGTTCCTCTCACATTTAGAAAGCTGCTTAGCCATTCTGACAGCATGGCAAACGTTAAGCCAAAGCACATAACACCACCCTTCAGAATCAGTCAACGTTGAAATGAAATTAAACGAAAGATACATAATAGAACAAAAGGCTCTGACTTGCTGTTGAGAGAAGATGGTTGAATGAAAGTTTTCCTTTTTTGAACCAGCGACATTGGCCACACATTTAAACTGGGATTAAGAAAGCGCGACTGAGATGACAGACAGAAAGGCAGCACGATGGAATGATGAGAAATGCAGAGAAAATGTATAATTCAAATAAAAACAAGAATGCAAGATGTAATCTCTAATATGTTTAGTATATAGCACCATGAGTACCGTAATATAGCTCAGTGCATTATAATAGAGATAAACAAAAACAAATAAATCTCTTAATTTAGTCTTTTATTGGACATCACATGGAGGTGAAGAGGTGCTTTGTGATGGAGGAAGATATTAAGATATTCTGGCAGTTTCTTTTCTATTTTGTTTATTCAAGTCAAACTTGTAAAATCTTTGTCGAAAGGTAGGAAATCAACCTGAACAGAGCTGGTAAACCAACGTGGAGCGAAACACATACACTCAAAGCAGCAGTGTGATTTGTGTGACAACGTATAGCTGTGAAGAATATGGCACTTATTATTATGTAAAAAGTCACAACAAAGTGAAGATAAACTACTCATTAGTCATTTACATTTATTTATGTTAATCTGTGTGGTTATGACTCATTACTCCAGCGCCCCTAGAGAGCAATATTCTTATTCTTTTTGAGAACTCCCACTATGGTAATACACTGGCCATAAATACACATTAAATGTCAAAGTCTGTATCCTTGGATAATAAGTTCCTGGCCCCGTTGTTATTGTCTGCATGACGGATGTGTTGTGTGCTAAAATGCAGCGCTCGGTTGACAATGGACTTTAAATACTAACGTGCACAAATATCGAGTCAGCTTCTGTTCAGCAAAGTCTTTGAATACTGTTTACCACACGTGGGAACAATAAATCTTCCGTGCAGCGGAGAGCAGTGTTGTAGTACTCGAGATCGGTCGTTGCCTCGAGACCACTTTCTGAAGGTCTTGGAGTCGTATCAGAAAAACAAACATTTTTTCTTTTTGCTGTCTCGGTGGCAGACAATGAAGACGAAGGAATTCATTTCAAGTTTGTTGCAACCCAAAACTGCAGTTCCACATCTGATCGTTTGTGTGTCATGCTGTGGGAGTTCTTAGTACACTTGTACTTTTATAGTATTCCGGCCACTCAAAGCACTTTAAAACTATGTGTGACTCACCCACACAATAAGTACACAACTTGCTCCCGCACAACCCATGGGAGCTACTCTATGTTGATGTGTCCTTGGGCACGAGCCGCTCTTCCTATGAGCCACAGTCTCAGGTCTTGGTCCTGTGGTGGTTGAGGTGCTCTTGACTACAAAGAGGTGGAAAACGTTGGATTGTTCGTTGCGCAACATTCATTTTAGTGTGTGGTTAATCCTTTCATTATTATTGTTTCAGGAAAAAGTGCCTCTACCTTAACAATAAAAGATCGTCATATTGTCTCTAAATGTTTCTTACAGCAGGTGCATCGCATTACAGAGTAACTGCCCCCTGGAAAGGTCACTATAGCAATCTTTCTGTGAAAAATGTGTTAATACTTTATAGAATGTTGAAATGTCTCATTTTGAAAGGACTTCCCTCAGTACCAAACATTAATGTGTAAACATAACATTCGACTTGCCTATAATGTGTTTCTTAAATTATGCACTTTAATCAAATTACTTACAATGTGTTTCCTAATTTTTACCACAGATCAATAAATTAAATATTACCTTCATGGTAGTGCAGAGTAAGCCTTCCCAGAATAGTCAAATATGCTAGAAATTAAAATGGAAAGCTGTGTATTGTTAATGTATATTATAGCTAGTGGTTTAGCAGAAAATATTGATGTTCTATACCGCTGCTTTTTTCTGTTTTTTTATTTATCTGACATTTTAATCAATCTTTCAACTTTGTTTCTTTCAAACCTCTGATATTGGTTTATTTGATTTTTTTCTTTCAGCTGTCCTTCTTTGTCATCTTTCTCTATCATGCACACATATAGACACACATCAGTTCTCCACTTCAGGCTCTTTGCTTCCCCTCCTCCTTTCACGCAAATACTCTGTGTTGCCCCTTTCTAAAGATTTGATTAATTCATGTGTGAGAAGAGAGACTCCGAGCACACATTAGCAAAAGGAGTCACCAGGAGTTCACTTTGAAGAGAAGAAGAAACACATGACCTCCAGCCATGACATGTGGTTGTCTAGAACAATGCTGTATCAGGGTTTCTTTGGATTTTATTTCCATGTGTCTCATCAAGCAATATTAGGAAAAAAATGTTTCAAAGCCATCCCCAATAAAGCTCCATAGAAGGTACTTAAAATGCCCTTGGATGCAAGTTACTCAAATATTTCCACAATTAGACCGAACCCCATCCTGGGAGCTTTGGCCTCTACAGAAGAGTAATTAAGTGAATATAGCACTTTTCAAAAGAGAATTAAGAGAACAAAGAAAAACAGTCATGTATCACTCCCCTGGACCCCTTTCCCCTTTGTAATGAGTGTTAATAACCACCACATTTAGACAGCATGTAAAAAAAGAAGTATATTTACACGGTAGTTTGCCTTTTGATACTGTTGATTAAAAAGTGCTCCCTCACCAGAGGACAATTAGTAAAACCTGCTCAAAAATAAATCAAGAAATGTCAGAGTAAATTCTCTAGCAACAAAAAACAGAAAGGTATAATCTGTAGGTAAATGCTCCATCGAGTGCTGCAACCTTAATTTAGGATAATCAAACTCTTTTAATAGAGGAAAGCAGTTGAAAGCAGGATGGTTGTAGACAATTAATCAGTCTCTTCCTCTCTCCATTGGACGCCGACTCAAACGGTGTGAGGTAACAAAGAAGCTATATTCTTAGCAAAAATGTATTTCTTAATTGTGATGATTTAAGTCAACTGTGGTTTCGTGAATAAAAAAAAAACATGTCAGCCCATGAATATGCAGAAGACCGCCCCAAAATGTCAGATGAGCACTCAATATCTGTTGACAGTCCCCCAACTTCTGAGTTCTGGTGGGAAGACTTAAATAAAGACGCTATTCCATTAACCTTCTGGGGAGAGCAAAGGGCAGAATTATTCAAGCTATCTCTTGCTTTTTTTTTGATTCTCTTTTTAACGCCAAGGTTTTAGATAATTTAATTCATTACATGAACATTTTAGGGATAGTACGTGAATATTGATTTCTTCTTTTTCCTGGGTGACCTTGGCACAAATTGGTTTTGAAAAGGCTTTTTTTTCCTGTTGTTAAACGCGCAATAAGTCACCAAGAGTACTGCAAGTGTGTCAGCTAAATGCTGAAAAATCCAATGCAAATTGAGACTTCATCCTCCACGAGCACAAAGCCATACAAATATGAAATGACTTGCTCAAGGTTATCTGCCACTCTTCAGAGAGCCATTTCCACCCATTCTCTGCTCTTAAATATCCATCTTGCCGCAGAATTTGGCAAGGATGTCTGTTCCCACTTCTGAATGTCAAAGAAGCATCGCTGTAATCTTTGTCGTTTCTCCTTTTTAAAAGCCGAATGTGCTCAATAATCATACCTTGTGCAAAGCAATCACATCACATGCTGAGGGTTAAGAAGATAAAACATTGGGAATTGATCTTTCAGTGTATTCTCAAATACTTAAGGTAAAGGTTTTATAAAACCAATCTGACGAGCAAAACATCCATCGCATCAATGAATGGAAAACGTGCTTGTGTCATTATCGGCACATGATTCATCACGTTGTTGGACGAACAGATTCTAGATTTACAAAAATGTATAACCCTATCCTCACGTCATATATTACAAGGCACTACACAGATGCTGCACCACAACAACAACAAAATCAGATCAGCTTATACATTTATATTTATTTTTGCCCAGCATCCAGTTAAAAATATGGCTTTTTGTAAATATGCCAATTGAGATATAATGTCTGACAAAAATATGCAGCATGGAAAAATAAATCCAAGGTTGTTTTTGTGATCACTGTCAGTGTTTTCAGCTGCTGTTTTGTAAAACAAACAATTACTACTGGCTGTTCAATGAGAGATGATTGAATCAGGGCTGCCGTCTGAAAACAATGTGTTTTCTGTCTCCAAACCCAGCACATTCAACTTCCTCTCCTTATGTGACCCAGAACAACCCTGTGACAAACTTGTGGCTCCAACAGGGACCAAGATACTCTCAAAATATTTGGAAACGGTGTAAACAGGTCGGCAAGAGAACTTGCCAGACTTGTTTTTATTATTATTATTATTATTATTTAATGGTTGAGAATCCACAGGGCCATGATTCCTCTGGAGCTCTGTCTCCTCTCCCTGGAAAGAAGCCAAAAACTCAGATAAGATGTGACAGGCTGATAGCTGCTCGCTGAGGCTGCTTTGGAAAGCAAGACAGGCTCTGTTTGTCTGATGAGAAATGCTCTGGAGGAAGACAGACGGGGCTGGGAGGCAGTGAAGGGGGAGAGGAGGAGGGCGGTGCAAAATGAAAATGAAACAGCAAAGCGCTGGATGCTCTAGTGTGACCTTTTGCGAAAAGATTTTTGTAAACTTGCTCATTTTTTTCCTTTTTTCTAGAGAAATGAAGGGTAATGACTGTGGCATTCTGATTACAGTGTTTTTTTATTATTATTTGTGGTGATGGATCTCGCTCATATGCACACACATAAATACTCAACACATGCTCGCCCACAAACTCTAACAATAAATGTTGTGCATGCGGACCAATTTTCAATGGAAAGGTCAGGGCTGACAATGATTTGAAACCCTTTCGCGATCTGCCGGCCATGAAAAATACACAGCATTAACAGCGGATGAAGGCAAAAAGGAAGCTGGGAAGGTAGCGGCAAGAATTACGCCACAGCTTCGGGCATAAATGAATGAGCTGAGGACCACATTCTGTTCTCCTTCAATATTGTATTACTTTTCTGTGTATTTATGGTTAGTGACTTGTGTCAGTCATTTTTTTCAGGCATAAATCTCATCTCTGGGAGTGAGACTGTAAAGCAGCAGTGAAATAGAGAGTGCTTCGTCTAGCTGACATGAGACAGACAGCTGTTGGCTAAAAGCAGCGCTGAGGCCGTATGGAGACGCAAATAGACTTGACAGTACACGGAAGACGGCTGTCAATCCACCCGAAACATCCTCCATCTTTATGACAGGCTATCATAATTACTATTTTCTGCATCCACAGGAGTTAATATGAATTAGTTCATAGAAGGCTTTGCAGAATGCATGGCAGCATGTTGGTACCCTCAGGTATTAACTTGTCAAATGCCACATTTGTATTACAGAGCCATCATTCTGCGATACAAAGTACCTCCTCCAGTATGTAGCTGTGTGAAATAACTGTTACCAATGTATAATAGATGAATACATATGTCTCAATGTGATGAACTGCATTTGTTTAAAGTTTTGGCTCATCCTCAACAATGCCAACTTTTGATTCACTAAATACATTTTAGAAGTTAGTTTCAGCATCCGTCAGAGCAGCTTTTCCAGCCAACAGACTGCTGCACTGTACATTTATACACGTTTTTAATCAAAACTGCATGAATAACTTTGGAAATGTCCATATTACACACCATTGTTGTTATACATACATGCATTCTGCTGCTGCACAGATTCACCAAACCGATTGTCAGCTTAAGAATGTTTTAATTTGACGTAAAGGTTCAGACTTTACCAAATTCTGTTGATTAATCACTTCTTGTTCACGTTAGCTTAAACACTGCAGTCCACAGTTAACTCTTGACCTTGGAAATGGATAAACTCAGTGTTTTTTCTGTCAGGAGATACTTTTAAATCCCCCAAAAAATAGAGTTGCAGCCAACATTTATTCATTGTTTTTGATTAAATTCTCAACCAATTGGTCAATGTTCAGTCTCTAAAATGTCAGAAAAGATAGCAACGTCTCATTTGGTTTTGTCCGACCAAGAATGTTAAATCCAAAGCTATTCGGGGAAATCATTTTAGAAAAATATTAATTATACAATCAATCAATAGCTTTCCTGTTGATTACTTCCTAAATTGATCAACATCAATCAAACATATGCTGAAACCCTATTTGAGTGGCTAATGAACCTCATCAACTACACAGAGTTCCACAGTTGAAATCTCATTATTTGATTGGCGTGTTTATTGCACAGTATGTTCAAACTGCAGTCTGAGCCCCTTGGTGCCCCTCCCTCTGTAAGACAGAGATATCAAAGGCAGCGTTGGAGCCGGGACCCCCTACTGCTACATATCTGAGAGGCAGTGACTAACTCCGACACGGTCAAATGTGTCATTTGTTTCATTTTTTCCGGGGAGATAAGACACCGAATCCTCCGATCATTCAACTTGAGGAAAATGCAAAAGACATGTCTCCGATTGTTACGTACTGTAAGCACGTCCACGTGAGTGTTTTTGTGCCAGCCTGAATATGAACGAGCCGGCAGAGAGATGACAGAGCTCAAGCTGCTGCTGAATCATCCTCATTAGGCTGCACTAACTTTCTCTTTCTCATACTCCAGTTTGGCAACAGATCATCAGACTCGGGGTGAATAATTCATGCACGGGGCGGATTGGTGTGTGTCCTAGTTAGCATTTGCTTTGCTGACACCTGCTGGTGCATCCGTTACAAAAGCAATTAGATGCACGGTCCTCCAAGGAACCTCTGGCACTCTTTCATCCCCAATCAAATACTTTAGCTCCTCTCCCGCTGTTTCAGGGCCCTAACTTCCCACTGACAGAAACCCCCATGCTCTGCTGCCTTTTGTTGTTATCTGATTAGCTGCAGCGAGAGACCAACCAGGATTCATTTCACTGCTGTCTCTCCTAATTTCATTCCAGGCTGTTTCCCAAACAATGCCTTGAATGTTAAATTCTCCTCACATGTCTCCTGGTAACACCAAAGCATGGGATGCCGCATCTGCAACTCCAACGTTTCGTCTGTGCGACATTCAGCTACAACAGGCCGTTGGCTTCATTTAACTTAATGGTGCCATTGTTGCCATAAAGTGAGACATACATATTGTCTTTAATTAATGTGGCAATGTGACATTTACTATTGGATTTTATCACTTTTTACACCACAAGTCCATTTATGTACAAAGTCATGTGTTTTGTGTTGTTTTTTTCTGCTGCAGTAATATGACAAGTTTGTCACATGAATAAGTGAAGAATCAATCAGGAATTGTGCTAAGCACAAATAATCTTGCAATTTGAAAATAAAAATGAAGTTACCATTTCTGTTAAGCTTAACGGAGACCAAAAACAACAACAAGAAGTCAATATTCTCATTATGAATTCAAATGTATTTATTTAAATCTGCTTTTAACCTGTGATACTAGTTTTTTTTTTTTTTGTATTTTTCACCATTGTCATCTTTCTTGTTTTATTGCTTCTTCTATTGTTTGTCATTACCATGTAAAGTGTCTTGAGTACCTTTTAAAGCCCTATACAAATAAAATGTATTATTATTATTATTATTTTAAACCGTGAACAGTGTTTAATTCTGGGGCCAGTTATGGCCACTTATGGCCAATCCCTATTTATTATGCATATGGACGCATTGTGTCTTGCTATTGAAAATATTTTGTACGTTTTTTACACCATAAGCACTGGATGATTAAACTTGGTGGTGATGCTTTAGGTAATTTCTTACAACTTACAACGTGGGCTGTCTGTTCCTAAAAGACGGCCATATGTTGGTTTATAAATAGCTTTGCTTCTGTGAGGTGATTTGGTTATTGAAGAAATGTTTCAATCGCAATCAGTTGACATATTGTTTATATTGTCAAAGCCCAAGAATCAAATCAGTTGAAGTTTTTATTTAACAGCAACAACAGTCTGCTACTAACGTCCAGTGATGGTGGCTAGTCATTTTATTTAATGTCATTTCTAATATATAAATAGCATAAAGTTGACATCTCAGACAGTAATATCCCGTTCCAAAGACATGCCTCTCTGAAAGCCAGTGTGACTGCTTTAATAATCATTTAAAAATAAACTTTTAAGATCTGAAACCTCTGATAAACCCCATCAAGTGCATCTAAACAAATCAAATTGATGATAAGATCAGTGCGCTGTAGTTTAGTCCGTGTTGGGTAATAAACACAACTTATTTTCTCTGCTTAGTTGGCCCAGAAACAACTCTGACAATCCTCGTCCGACCCCGGACAAACCCCTTGGTTGGAAATGAGCTCTGATTTGGGCTGTAGGTGTAAGTCACAAGGCCTTTGAAGAGTCTTTTTTTGAGATCTAATAATCTGGCTCAACAGGGAAGCGTCCATGAGGGTATGCCTCACACTGAGCCACGAGACTTTAGAAAGAACTCAGAAAGGTTGCTAATAAAGCTCTCTAGATTAAACCATGTTAGTGTGTGTGTGTGTGTGTGTGTGTGTGTGTGTGTGTGAGAGAGAGAGAGAGAGAGAGAGAGAGAGAGAGACTGAGCTCTAATCTATTTACTTGATTTATTCTTTTGCATTTACCTTTGGTGGAATTTACAATTGTCGAGTCGGAGGCACACTCGTCTGAAATAGAAAGACAATGTATCTTGAAAGAGTGGGAAGAAGGGAACCACAGAACTATAATCAACCAAACAGCAGCACGCCTTGTAGTTCACGTTGATTCGTCTGTGGGATTCAAATGAGCGGGAGCACACGTCGAGTGGGCTTGATGGCTCAATCAGTGCAAGTTAATTACAGTCTCAGTTGGGAAGAGGCACAGACAGAGAAAATCACCTCAGTGCAGATCGTGGAGCACAGTTTCAGGGTCTCCTGAAGGGCACATTATGTGAGCTGAGAAAAGAAGAAGGGAACAAGACTCTGATGGGTTGTTGGAAAAGAACAGCGGGCACAAACAAAGCTCCTCATTAGCTATGTGCAACTGTGGGGCAAAATCAAAAGCACATAAAATGGGGAACGTCAATAAACAAGCCCTCCGTGTGACCAATGAGGAAGTAATTAAATTGTGTTGACAAAGTCTGCCTGGTCAAAGAGACGACTGAAAAGCCAGCAAAGTCACTTGTATCTGTGTGTTGTGAGTTAAGAGAAAGTACGGGGGAAATAAAGGTTAATTAGTTCCTCGTTGGCTTCGCCATTGTGCTGCGAGTTGCTGGGAAAAAAAGAGAAGGTCTTTAATTCTGCTCTCATATTTGTTCTCATTTCCTTCATGGCTCAAAGGAGCAGGAAGCATCTCATGTGAAAAATAAAAGGTTTGAAGCAAACAGTACAAAGGGTGAGATCAACCGTGTCAGAACAGTGTCCGAATGCATGAAAGGTGTGTTTCCACCGCATGCTATTCAGCTGCTCCACGGGACTCACTTTTGGTTCCCGGTCATTCTCTCTCTTGCTGTGTAAAGTCGACTTTAAACTCCCACTTGGGTGTGGATAAGTAAAGTTGAGGTTTGCTTTACATTTGATGTGTATGCTGTGTTTCTTCAGCCACTTTCCCCTGAGACCGAGTCCCAGGATGCTTTGGACGGGTGTCAAAAATGTTTGCATTTATATGTGTTTGATTATATCCGATAAAACCACTTTGGCCCGAATGAATTCTTGTATCAGCATTTAGAAATTAATAAGAGAGCACCAGATGGTTCCATAATTTGATTAAGAGCCTGTCAAAGCTCCACTCTGTTAACAATTTGATTGGGATTTTGTTGAGTTGCATTGGCACCAACGTTTTCTTGTATAATTTATTTTACCAGCATAGTTTTCAAAAAGATAATATAAAAAAACGCCTCGAATTTGCAAGTTCACCAACATCAAGCTTCATGCACTATTAACTAATACTTATGTGATTTGTAGGACAATTATTCTATTATAACTCTGTTTTGTGGCACATTTCCAAGGCACCCAGATGTGCAAAAAGTATGACTATTGTGCTGATGTTTGATCTCTAAGCATAAAAGCCAATCAATACAATCAATACAAAACCAAATACATGTCTGTCATTCTTCTCCATTCGGAAATAGTCCAAACATAAAAAACGTCCACAGGGTTTGTAATTGCATAAGAAACATACGTAACAACAACAAGGGCCACTTTTACTGAACTGTGTTTCTTTCTGCAACAAAATGCATACAGCCTGAAATCCCTGAAGACCAGCATCAGAGGGATTTGACAGAGCCCCACTCAGGCCTTTTGGGAGAGCTCTGCTGCTTTAAAGTCCTCCATCATAAGGGGATCTCACCACCATCAGAGCACTCTGAATCAGCAGCTGGAGCCGCTGCTATGTCAAGACGACACCACTCAGAGCTCTGCAGGGCACAACATGAGCAACATGCAGTATTGATCTTTTGCCACATACTGCGAGACAAAGTAGTTCAACCAGACTTGGAGTTGTAAATTGTCTACACACTGAGAATTGTCCCCACCCCCTCCCATCCACCCCCCTCTCAGTCTTATCAGATGTCCTTGTGTGGAAATGAGAGTTTTGAGAAAAACGAACTTTTCCCAATTACGGAGAGTTGGGTATTAGGTATTCAAGGTGTTCAAGTCGAACAATGTGACCTGCTAATTACAGATGCTTGGCTAAGATAGTGGAGCACTATTAAACCTGATGCTCAGTCATGTGTACGCGTTTTCATATATTTTCACATAATACCATATACAAACCTGCAGATACATGGATGTCGGTGTGAATGTGTGACAGAGAGTGGTAGTGTGTGTATACGGCTCCGATAGATAGATAGATAGATAGATAGATAGATAGATAGATAGATAGATAGATAGATAGATAGATAGATAGATAGATAGATAGATAGATAGATAGATAGATAGATAGATAGATAGATAGATAGATAGCTTATAGACACAAAAATAACAGAAATGAAAGACGCCCACTATAAACAACAAAACAGCACAGTGTATTAATTTAGGAAATAAAGAAAGTGCAAAAATGCAAAGTATATGTAGTGCATATGAAGTGTATATAAACATGTACAGTGAGTAACAGACAACAAAAGCGGTGCAAGGGCTATTGATGTTGATGTTGATTAATTCCGGATGATCTGGCCAGAGGTGACTTATTGCAGTACGCGTGTCATGCAGGGACTCACTTAGACTCACTGTATGGGACACGTTCCTCTGCTTCCATGAAGCTACTGAGTCCTGCTGGGGTTTGAGTAACCAGGAGGACTGGATGCTCTGCAATTGGTTGGCATCAACAAGGCTGTTCCGGGCTCATTAAATCCCCAGATGGCGAGGGCACAGGAGCAACAGAGAGAGTGAATATTATTACCCAGCAGGGTGATACGTGGACCAAATGGTGTCCTGATCTGGCTCAGGACCACCAAACCACGTCGAAGCACCTCTAGCTGTGAGCTCATCTGCTGAATAGCTCTCACTGCATACTGGAGACTAAAACTACGCTTTTGCTTTAAAATGTGCAGTTTGTTCATTTATAAAAACACGACTGAGGATAGTTTACAGTATTCTTATGTGGGGAACACGCTCGGTGGTGGGAACAGGCTTGCAGATTGTAAGCACTTTGGCAGTTGATGATCCCAAATCAAATCCCAAGTAGAACTTATGTCAAAAAGCCTGGTTACTTTTCAAGACCCCAGTCTTGACACACACACACACACACACACACACACACACACACACACACACACACACACACACACACACACACACACACACACACACACACACACTCAGAGACTAGATCTCTAGTTTAAAAAACGTATATTTTTACATTTAAAAGAAGCACCAGCATAAATGCTACAAATGGAGTTGCAAGCTTTAAAAACTGAACAAACTGTCCGGATGCTCGTCCGTTCTTTCTCCCTTCGCACCACATCAGATCTTGCTTTTCTCTGCCTATATAGCAGCTCCTTTCCCCAGCAGCGTCCTTATTAATCTCGGTCCAATCTGACGCCTCTTGATCGTATGATGCGCCTCAGGTGTGTTTGGGGAATGTCTTGTTTGCCTGTCAGGCAAAAACACGATACTTCAAAAGAATAATACACTAAACATAATACCTTCATGGCTACACTGTGTACCACTTGTGCTATTATAACAGCAATAGTACTACTAACAAACACACAACAATACCTAATACATATTTGCACTCAGCCTGAGGAAGGATTCATAGCTGTGAGTTGAGGTGTTATGGCGTAGCTTTGGAGCCTCCACATAGTAGCCTCAGAAATGCAACAACACGTCAGGGCTACGGCGGCCAGGGAGATACCACGTGGAGAAGTCCTCAGCTTCGGTTGCTTTGGTTTTCTTCAAGTTTCAAATGCAGGTGGAGATTGTGACTTAAGGAAGTAGTCTTCTCCTTTAATTTCACCTTTTCTATCAAAGGCATCTCCACTGCAAACCTGCGACTTTCTGCGATCGCCTCTCTGTCAAAGGGAATGCAATAATGCAAACAACTAGAAACCATCTTGGGATGGGATCACACCAGCTGCGACGCCAAATCGGGCCAGGGGCGTAAAGTGCCAGGCCAGATGAACGCCTTGGCACCGATACACATATAAAACTATATTATCTGAATCAACTGTAGGATCGGACCAAAACAACAATATAAAAATCCTGAATAATAAAAGGATATAAAATAATACATCAGTAAACCAGGGTGCTTTAGATACATCTATGTCAAGTGAATTACCACAAAAGAAAGATGAAAAGCCTCTTTGCCAGGTGAGGATTCAGTGAAATACCACCACATAATGCATAGTAACCTACAGAAAAGGTTACAAGCTGGCCTGTGAAGGTCTCAGAAAAGCACTGCAGGCAGTTCAACAAGTGTAACATCAGCGCCTGCAACTGCTGGTCCTTGATTAATAAAGCAATAAATAATATTTTTTTACAAATTGGCTCAGCACTACATGCTAGCCCTCATAAATCTAATTTGAGCCATACATTCCCGTCATATTGACCTCGTATGTCAAACTGATGTCCTCACCTTAGAAGTGTAAAACTCGAAATGTTCATTGCAAAAATTGAAGAAGAGAAACACACACAACACAAAACACACACGACTGGAGTCGTGTCAACAGTGCGGGAGAATTCGCAAACAGATGTAGCGACTGATCCGACTGCTTAAAAAAGGGAGAGCTGTTCCAACAGTGCAGATGGCTTTGGCGGGGACAAAATATCATCCAGAAACCCTGCTGCTTCTCACAGCCCAGCGCACCTCCCACTTAACACCACCCTCACATGGAACAAATAAGGGAGTTGTTCTCGATCAATAGAGCGTATGAACATGACAATGTTCTGTCTGATCTCAGAATGAACAATTAAGAAGAAACAAAATCTCACAGTCACTTGTATTTGACATCTGTCTCTCTCAGAGTTTAATCAGCACATGAAAGCTATACGCAAAAGTCATGAATCATGTTTGAATGTTTTGGCCTCCAGTCTGAGCAAAAGCTCATTAGCAAGGTCCTGTTTATTAAATGCATCCAACTCTCCTCCAAAGATAATCAGAGCCGCTTTTTTTGGGGAGGAAAACAGCAGAAGGCGTGTGAAAAGCTACTTTACAGGAGAGACTCATAAAGCAGAGAAAAATGTTTGGCTTTCTCATTATCTGTGGCAAGCATGACAGCTGGGGGGGAAGCGAGCGGTTTATGAGTAATAGGATGAAGAATAGAGCTGTGGGCCCTGCCTCTGTGATTAGTCTATATTCGCCAGGCTTTAGATGTGTCAGTGCATCCTTTTATTTTTGCATCTCACTATATCACCATTCCACACGGGCTCTCGAGCCTTTTTAACGGACTCAGATACCCAGAGGAAATTTGTGTCTTACAAATATCTAATCAATCACATGAAAATACAGTGATTTCTCATTCCTCTCGCTCTCTACTATCGGCGTGCCAACGCACCAGGGGCCCCCGTGGCCTCTCGGGGCCACAAATAATCACTGCTCCTTCAATCACATCAAAGCATGGAAATGACCCATACCTATTGCTTTGTTCTATGATTATGAATGTCACGTATTGATGCGGTAAATCTAACTTTGGGTTTTAACCCTCGTGTTGTCCTCACTCATCCCGTATACACCCCGTGTCTTGCGGGTCAAACTGCCTTTGCTAAAGAGCCTCTCTCTTAGTGCGATCACACCGAGGCTGACTACGAGGGTTACACAGATGTGAACGGTGGTGGGAATACTCTTGTTTTTCTTACAATACATCCGTAGATCACTAGTGTGTGTGTGTGTGTGTGTGTGTGTGTGTGTGTGTGTGTGTGTGTGTGTGTGTGTGTGTGTGTGTGTGTGTGTGTGTGTGTGTGTGTGTGTGTGTGTGTGTGTGTGTGTGTGTGTGTGTGTGTGTGTGCGTGCGTGCGTGTGCGCGCGTGTGCGCGCGTGGCTCTTATTGATGGCACTTGGTAGTTGAATTGTATCGAAGAAATTATACGTTTCTCGATTCTCGTTGTTCCGATTCTCGTTTTGTACTCACGGTGGAACGCACTCATCGTAAGTCGCTTTGGATAAAAAGCTGCAGCTAAATTAAATGTAACGTTACTCGCCACGTCTTGGCTTTTTTTTTTTTTTTTGCCCAAAAGCTGACTTTGAGATCAAGCAGCGACAAAGTATAAATGAACACAACTGCATTTGTTACGAGGTATTTTATTTTGTTTTCTCGTTTCTGTGTTGTACAAAGCATATCCCCGGCCCTAAAAATGACAAACAAATGGTAACCCCATACGTTTATAGTATAAAGAAAATGAAAGAAAGAAAAACAAAAAGAAAAACATTCACTCCATAGACACACACAAAGAGGTCACAAAAACCTTCTTCACTCGGACACACATTCCCAGCGTTTTTCAATCGTTTCCAACTCTTCGAGTTTGACCTCATCCTCGGCGATCACGAGATCGTACATTCTGGAGATTTCGCCAGTCACATCGTCAACGCCTTTGAGGTCGTGCAGGACCCGCGCCGCGGCTCCCCGGATTTGCTCGTAGCCGGCTCGGACGCCTTTCGTAGACAGGTAAAGAGATACGGCAGGCACGAAACCGTCGGTCCACACCCGTTTCATTAGCCGCTGAAAGTGAATCCCGTAGAACGTCTCCTCCACGGGCCACATACAGGCATGTCGCATCTGACTGGGGTGACTGACCCGACACCCGTCGCACACCTCTACGGCGTATCGACGCAGGACGGCGTTCAACAAATGTAACACGCTGATTCGAACACCGGTTAGGAACGCCGGTGACACGTTTGCACCCGGTCCGTCGTCGGTGTCGGACCAAGGCCGGTCTTTGTTTCCGGAGACCTCGTCGTCGTCCCCCTCCTCCTCCTCCTCCTCCTCCTCCTCCTCCTCCTCCTCCTCAGTATCAGCAGACAACGGTAGAGCAGTCGGGGTCGGCGACGGGTCGCAACCCCACCGAGACGGAGAGGCCGGCGGGCCGGGAGCGGTCCATCCCGGGGGCGCATTGGCGTTCTCGCCGTCTAATACGTCCATCTGCGAGACGGGGTTCTTCCCGGCCGCGAGACCCTCCGTCCGGCGTATCTCGGGCCGGGGAGCGTCAGCCGACGCGCCGTTAGGTACACGGCCCGCAGGCACATCCAGACCACGGTCGGTCGGGGCGATCGTCCCGTCCGGACGACGCGGAGACGACATCTCGCTTTGACTCCGAGCCACGCGAACGCCAACAGCGACGACAGAACAACAACAAGGGCGACGGCGACGGCAGCGGCTATAACATCCGGATGCTCCAGCAAAAGCAGCAGCAGGAGCGCCAGCATCAGCAGCAGCGGCGGCAGCAGCATCGGCAGCGGCAGCGGCAGCAGGAGCAGCAGGTCAACGAAGAAGGTCCGGAGGCGAATGAAATGACAGCGTCTAACAGACCTATATATATATATATTTTTTTCTTTTTTTCTTATCCTTTCTTTTTTTTTCCCCCCAAACACACAAAGAGGATAAGCGGTTCAGATAACGGACGGACGGACGGACGGACGGACAACGCAAGGCCCTAAACCTCGGCCGATCGCGGCGCGCACTCGGGGCAGTAGGGCAGCGCGCAGCCCTTGCAGATGTACTTGTTGCAACCGCTGCACACGGTGTGCGTTTTACAGTCCTTCTTCGGCGGGCAGATCTGACACCTCTTCCGCTTGCTCGCGGCCCCGCGCGTCGAGGCGGCGGCGGCGGCGGCCGGGTCGGCGGCGTCGGCGGCCGGATCCTCGGGCCCGTCTCGAGCTCTAGCCCTCTCGGTCGCGGCTTTCGCGACCGCGGCGGAGGCCGGCGTGCGGGGCGGACGATCCCGCCTCTCCATGAACGGGGACGCGAGCGCCTTTCCCAGCTGCTCGAGGAACACCCTCCTCTTGTTCCGCTTGCCGGGCATCCAGTCGGGGTTGGTCTCTCTCCATATCACGAAGGCGTTGTAGGCGGACACGTCGAGGATGTTGTGGAAGACGACCAGGGGCCAGCGGGCGGTCATCCTTCGGCAGCTGTACGTCCCGGTCACCTTGTCGAGGTTGTCCACGCCGCCTTTGTTGCGGTTGTAGTCGAGGACGATGACGGGCTTCCCGTCCGCTCGATCGGCGACGTCGCCCTCGGCGTGCCGCGTGCTCATGAGCACCACGTTCTTGCCCTTCCTCGGCAGGTAGGACACGAGCGTGGCGGCGGGCGTGAAGGCAAACATTGACGAGAAGACGTCTCGCCGCTTGGACGCGAGCAGCGCCGGCGGGAGCTCGGGCTTGTTCTTTCGAACCGTGCCGACCACGGTGTTGTCCCTGAGCAGGAGCCGCCGCGCGAGTTCGTACGAGGTGAAAAAGTTGTCGCACGTGACGTTGCGCCCCCTCAGTCCCTCCGTGACGTCGAGCACGACCCGCATCCCCAGGTTCCTCTCCGGCCGTCCGTCGCTCGGCTTTCCGGTGTAGACCTGCATCTTCCAAGCGTAGCTGGATCTGGCGTCGCAGGCCACCCACGACTTGATCCCGTATTTCGCCGGCTTGCTGGGCATGTACTGCCGGAAAGGACAACGGCCTTGATGTTTTTTTTTTTTTTTTTGAGGAGAGGAGAGAGGAGAGAGGAGAGCAGGGGAGGATTGGAGAGAAGAGCAGGAGAAGAGAGTCCGTGAGCATTATTACTATCGTCGTCGTTATTATTATCATCATCATCATCATCATCATCATCACAAAAAAAACAGAGCCAGCCGAGTACCTCTGAACGGAACCAGTTGCTCGTCCACCGTCACTTCGGGCCCCGGGTTGTAGAGTCGCGGCAGCCGCTCCACCCACGCGTCCCAGACCTCTCTCACGGCCGCCAGTTTGTCGGCGGCGCGTCTCGCCCCTCTCGTCTCGCGGTCGTCGAAGCGCAGCAGTCTGGAGTACGTGTGAAAGCGTTTGAGTGACATCGTGGCACGGAACACGGCCCTGCCGCTCTCGGCGTCCCACAGGCTGGCCGCGGCCTCGCCTCGGGACCTGTACACGCCCGCCAAGATCAGCAGGCCCACGTAGGCGCGCAGGTCGATCTCGTCCATCTCTTTCCAGCCGTCGCCGTATTTTCGCGAGCCCTCCAGATTCGTCATCTCCAGGATGATTCTCTCCACGGCCGGCGTGACGAACATGCGGAACGTCGAGGCGATGTCGCCGGCGTGGGACTTGGCGTACGCGGTCGGCCCGGGGGTCGTCGTCATCGTAGCGCTCGGCGCCGCGCGTCCCTCTCGGTCGTACGCTACCGAGGACCACGATATTTCTCCGTTTCTCGACGGGAAGGTCTGTCTTTCGCCTCTCTGGGGGACTGCTGCTGCTGCTGCTGCTGCTGCTGCTGCTGCTGCTGCTGCTGGTGCTGCTGCTGTGGCTTCTTCATCTGAACACGACCCGTTTTCCTCGTCGTCTTCTTCTTCTTCTTCTTCTTCTTCTTCTTCTTCTTCTTCTTCTTCTTGGTCTTCTTCTTGGTCTTCTTCTTCTTCTAATTCTTCTCCTTCTTCTTCTTCTTCTTCTTCTTCTCCTTCTACGTCTTCTCCTTCTTCTCCTTCTTCATCGTCGTCCTGCCGCCCTGTCGACGACGCGTCGTGCACTGCGTTGTTTTCTTCATCTGCTTCTTGTTCTTCTTCCGACATGTCTTCCACGTCCTCTTCCGTGTCACGTGTTTGTCGCCGAGCACCCGGGGAGAACCGCAGATCGGGAGCCTGACTGTCGGTGAAACGCATCGCAGCCATGATGGCGTTGGCAGAGCGGTGGAGAGGACCGCCGTCGCCGCCGCCGTCGCCGCCGCCGTCGCCGCCGCCGTCGCCGCCGCCGTCGCAACCAACACCACGGCCGCGGCCACGACCGCGACCGCGACCGCGGCCACGGCCACGACCACGGCCGCGGCCACGGCCTCGGCCACGACCACGACCACGACCGCGACCAGCACTTTCTTCATCTGCTTCTTGTTCTTCTTCCGACATGTCTTCCACGTCCTCTTCCGTGTCACGTGTTTGTCGCCGAGCACCCGGGGAGAACCGCAGATCGGGAGCCTGACTTTCGGTGAAACGAATCGCAGCCATGATGGCGTTGGCAGAGCGGTGGAGAGGACCGCCGCCGCCACCAACACCACGGCCACGACCACGACCGCGGCCACGACCGCGACCACGGCCACGGCCGCGACCGCGGCCTCGGCCACGACCGCGACCACGACCACGACCAGCACTTTCTTCATCTGCTTCTTGTTCTTCTTCCGACATGTCTTCCACGTCCTCTTCCGTGTCACGTGTTTGTCGCCGAGCACCCGGGGAGAACCAATCGAGAACCTGACTTCTGGTGAAACGACGCGCGGTCATGATGACTTTGGCAGAGTGGCGACCGGCACCGCTTTGCGAATGATGAACTCGGTGCTCGTTCCCGCTTTGCGAATGCTAAATAGTGTGTACCTTTTATATAAAGTGTTACCGCCTCGTGTCGTAGCCCACTCGATCTCGAGCCGCCCCGACGCACATCGGAGTCAAACGGATTGTCGAAAGCCGTGGGCTCGAGAGAGGAACAAAAAAAAAAAGAAGAAAAAGACAAACAAACATTCACCCGGGACTGTGAGCCAACTCGGACTCGAGAAGTCTGACGGAGAAAAAAAAAAACAAAAAAGAAACGATAGGGTTGGATGAGGTGCAGTCTCGTGGGAGGTGGCAATATCGCCTACATAAAGGGGGAGACGCGACGGACGCTGTTGCAGATCCGCATCGGAAAGCAGACATGTCCTCTGCGAACGGAGGCGCGGATGAGCCGGCCTGCGACGATTCCGCAGCGCGTTCTCCGCCGCCGTCGTTTTCCCCAGGTGGGCCTGGTTACGGCCGGTTGCCGACCGACGAACCCACGGTCTACTCCGACATCGTCCGCAGAGACGGAAGATACGTGGCCGTCGGCATCGATCCGTACTTTGACGCAGGCATGGACATGCGCATCGCCCGGATGGAAGCCACGAACGGAGGCGAGAATATTCCGGCCGGCGACGAGTTCACACCGATCGACCTGTCGTCTCGGACGGCGGACCGGGCTCGTTCCGCGGACGGAGGCGCGGGAACGCCACATCCGCCGCCGCCGCCGAAACCGCCGAGAGAGGCGAGCGTCGCGCCCGGCGACGGGCTCTCGGGCTCCGGCAGAGAGGAGGAGGAGGAGGCGGCGCCGGCGGCGGCGGCGTTAAACGACGAACCCGCGGTCCGCTTCGATACCCCCGCGGGCTCGGGTTCGAAATGGGGTCGGTTCGCGTGGTTGGGCGAACCGGGCTCCATGGAGCGCGTCGGACCCCTCGGAGGTGACGCTCACCGATGTTCCGAGTGCCGCCTGGAAATCTCTGCCTGGAAGCCGGGCGACACGTTTCTGAATCAGCACGCTTACTACGCCCGGGGAGGGTGCGCGTACCTCAATGCGACCTACACCGCCGAGCGTCTGAGGATCGAGATCGGGCAAGAGCGATTCCGCAGAGGGTTCGTCGCGCATCCGACCACGCTCGGGGGCCCGGCCCCGGCCCCGGCCCCGGCCGCTTGGAATCTCCCCGCCGTGGCGGTGCCGCCGAAGGATTGGATTTACGTGACGCTGGAAGCGCGTCCGTGGTGTTACGTGTGCGGCCGCTCGCCCGGGAATCACGGCTGGCAGTGTCGCCGGAGATCCGCGGAGCTGGCGGACAGGCTCCGCCGTACTATCCTCCGCATGCGGTTCGATCCCTGACCACCCCCCCCCCCCCCTAAATAAATAAAATGAATAAATAAACGAATCGAAAGTTTCGAATGTTACGACTGTGTCCTGTGATCATTTTTATTTTTATACTATTTTGTTTTTTTTTTATGCGTGCGACGCCTTTGAGGCCTCTGCGTTTCGTAACGGCGAAATGACATTGTTGAAAATTAATGGAAATGGACGGACGTGGGTCATTTTGACCCCGGGGATAGAGTGAGAGATATGTATCCGTATAAGCGGACGTGGGTCATTAAGACCCCGGGATAAGGGGAGGGTTGTGGACACACACACACACACACACACACACACACACACACACACACACACACACACACACACACACACACACACACGGATGTGGGTCGTTTTGACCTCGGGACACCGGGAGTGTTGGGGGGGGGGGGGGGAATAAAAACACAAAAGGGACGTGGGTCATTTTGATCCGGGGGATAGAGTGAGAGATGTGTATCCGTGTAAGCGTACGTGGGTCATTATGACCCCGGGATAAGGGCAGGGTTGGGAGAGAGAACACACACAGGATATATATCTGTATAGGCTTACGTGGGTCATTTTGACCCGGGCAGATGTGTATGTGTATAAGCGGACGTGGGTCATATTGACCCCCCGAGGATGAGGCGAGAGATGTGCATGTGTATAAGCGGACGTGGGTCATATTGACCCCCCGAGGATGAGGCGAGAGATGTGTATAAGCGGACGTGGGTCATATTGACCCCCCGAGGATGAGGCGAGAGATGTGTATAAGCGGACGTGGGTCATATTGACCCCCCGAGGATGAGGCGAGAGATGTGTATAAGCGGACGTGGGTCATATTGACCCCCCGAGGATGAGGCGAGAGATGTGTATGTGTATAAGCGGACGTGGGTCATATTGACCCCCCGAGGATGAGGCGAGAGATGTGTATAAGCGGACGTGGGTCATATTGACCCCCCGAGGATGAGGCGAGAGATGTGTATAAGCGGACGTGGGTCATATTGACCCCCCGAGGATGAGGCGAGAGATGTGTATGTGTATAAGCGGACGTGGGTCATATTGACCCCCCGAGGATGATGCGAGAGATGTGTATAAGCGGACGTGGGTCATATTGACCCCCCGAGGATGAGGCGAGAGATGTGTATGTTTATAAGCGGACGTGGGTCATTTTGACCCCCGAGGATGAGGCGGGAGATGTGTATGTTTATAAGCGGACGTGGGTCATATTGACCCCCCGAGGATGAGGCGAGAGATGTGTATGTGTATAAGCGGACGTGGGTCATTTTGACCCCCGAGGATGAGGCGAGAGATGTGTATGTTTATAAGCGGCCGTGGGTCATATTGACCCCCCGAGGATGAGGCGGGAGATGTGTATGTTTATAAGCGGACGTGGGTCATATTGACCCCCCGAGGATGAGGCGAGAGATGTTTATAAGCGGACGTGGGTCATATTGACCCCCCGAGGATGAGGCGAGAGATGTGTATGTTTATAAGCGGACGTGGGTCATATTGACCCCCCCGAGGATGAGGCGAGAGATGTGTATGTTTATAAGCGGACGTGGGTCATATTGACCCCCCGAGGATGAGGCGGGAGATGTGTATGTGTATAAGCGGACGTGGGTCATTTTGACCTCGGGACAAACGTGAGGGATAAGCGTACGTGGGTCGTTATGACCCCGGGATAGGAGCAGGGTTGGGAGAGAGAAACACACACACACACACACGGACGTGGGTCGTTTTGACCCGGAAGATATGTATCCGTATAAGCTTACGTGGGTCATTCTGACCCGGGGGATAGAGTGAGATATATGTATCTGTCTAAGCGGACGTGGGTCATTCTGACCCCGGGACAACGGCAGGGTTGGGGGGGATAAAACACAAAACGGACGTGGGTCGTTTTGACCCGGGGCATAAAGCGAGAGATATGTATGTGTATAAGCGTACGTGGGTCATTTTGACCCGGGGGATAGAGTGAGAGATATGTATCTGTATGAGCGGACGTGGGTCATTTTGACCCGGGGCATAAAGCGAGAGCTATGTATGTGTATAAGTGGACGTGGGTCATATTGACCCCGAGGATGAGGCGAGAGATATGTATGTATGTGTGTGTGCGTGTGTATAAGCGGACGTGGGTCATTTTGACCTCGGGGACAACGGGAGGGTTAATGACCGACAGCGGTGCCCGCTGTTGGAAAACGGTATGGCATGCACGAAAGAACAAACATTTGTCCACGGAACCCTCACTCACTGCTTCCCACGGCCATGGCACCTGCGCAAAACATTGGTTACCCGGAATAGGTCTTGTACACTGCGATTATTCGGCGCACGTGTGTTGTTGCCGAGAGTGTTTTTGTCCCTTGCTCCGTGCTCGTAGCTCGAGCCTGCCCTCGTATTCGCAGGACTCTACACTTTTGGATGTCATCGCATATTGCTTTACTACTGCTCCTCTCTAGCTCACAGCAACGTTGCGAGTGTCCTCCGTGTGTTCTGGATAGATAATGAAAGGAGGAGACACAGTCGTGTTTGTGAGCTGTTCGGTTCCTCATTTATTGGGCTTCCATCGCACTAGACAGATATGAATGAGCAGCGAGGTGTCCAAATTCGCCATGTTGATCGCAGTCAGGTCAATCTCGCGGAGACCGTTGGCTTCCAGAGACTGATCGCACTGTAACCAGGATGGGTCCCTGAACGAGCTGGAATACGGGGTCCGAGGTCCAGGGTCTTCCCTTTCGCTGGTGGGTGTACTGTCCTTGGCCTGTCTTTTTTTTTCCCTTACTCTTGTCCTCGCCCTCTTGTATTTGGCAGCGGATCACGAGAGTGGACGACTCGCTGCGCTGCTTCACGTTGCACGTGTCTCACGGGATGTTCGTACAAGCTTTGCACCGTCGGGTCAATGTAGCACGCAACCATGGCTAATAGGGCCTCGAGATGGTGGTAGTGCGTCAGCTCTACGTGCATGGGTCTGGTGAAGGGACTATCCTTGTTGGGTCCTATCATCACATCGACTCCGTTGAGACTGACGGATTTCACGTTGACGCTGTTCAGGGTTTCCTTCTCGTGGTCTGTCAGGGTCCTGTCCTTCAAGAGAAGGCAGTCGTACCACGCGTCCATTGCGCTAGTCGAGCCGGTGGATTCGGAGGGAGCCGAGGGGGAGCCGGTCGAATCTTGGGATAGATGGAGGGCTACGACAGGGTGAGGTCTCCTTCGGAGCGGTACGGTGGGAGCGCTGAGCGACTTGTTGTCTGCGTGACCGACCAAAGATGTCCCGGGCTTCTATAGTTCTCTTGCCGTGTTTTTCTTGCCTATTAGCCTTACATAGGTTATCATGCATTCTAGGGGACCCTCGTCTTCTACACGCCGGGGACTCTCATCCACAGAGTGGCGGTGCTGTTGAAAGAGAAAATGTCACCATAGAAGCAAAGGTCTTGCGAAAAAGCAAATCCACTCACAGGTCACAGCTGCCCTGTGCACGTTCCGACCAATACTCGTTCGTCCACCCGTACCACGGTCCAACCAACCTAACCCCGCCCACCTGAAACATCCAACTGGCGCCAACCTGTATAAATAAGTGGGTTCCTCTAGCCTTTGTACACAGACTCAGTGTAGACTCATCCAGCAAATCCAGATGTGCCGTAGCACAGCTTAGAGCCCGGAGACCGTGTTACAATCAAAGACTTCACGAGGACAACACGTCGGTGGAGAGAGGAGGGCTGTAACCTGAATTTCTCACTTTGGAAAAGGGCACCCGTACATCGGTGTGGTAGGAGGTCAAATCGCGGGCCGAAGATGACACCTCCACAACAACACACGGAGCAAAGAAGACGCCCAGGATTTTGCGGCCTACCCGGCACAATCTTGTTGCTTCTTGCCGTATACGCACTAGCTGTCGATCTCGTGGTTTTGGGTTCCATAATGTACTACGCATTACCGGACTCCATACTACACCCGGGTTTAAACAACAAGACGTCTCCGATCTACGACAACGAAACACTTCTGGCCAAGATAGGACCAAGCGGTTCCTTTCACACTGGAGGACCAACGAACGCATCAGTGACAACGCAGGAATCACAGACAGGTGTTGAAGCCATGAACACTCGTAATGCCTGGCATTTGTATGCTGACCTCACGGCTAGGCAACACACAGCGTCCTCCTGCGTAATCTGCATGCGTGCAAATCCACTCTTGTTGGTAGTCCCGTCACCTTTGACTTTCGCCTCATGTTCGGATATTGATGTTTGTGCTGCATGGTGTCTTCAATGGCTCGCAAACTCTGATTTTAGCAACGAAATGCTCAGTGTTATTTGCGGCGCTTTTGATTTCAGAGAACTGCATACCACCACATTGGAACCTCCACAAACGACGCTCATAGATTACTCCAGAGAATATGAATGTTTCTATAAGCCAGAAGGTACAAGGCATCTGGGTAATTTCACTGGTAACTGTTCTACAACTTGGTTGGTTACGAATGGAGGTGTGGAAGTGATAGAAGGAGCTCCTGGAAAAGGCAGACCGATGGCACGAGCCTTGAAGAAGCAGGACAAAAGAATAGCAGATATCTTTTGGCATTGTGGGGGAGATGTACTTAGTCGACTCCCATTAAACTGGACGGGGTTGTGTACTAGAGTGATGTTAGTTCAACAGACTAACATTTTGTCCCATCACACAGACGACCTACTTCATCATAAACTCTTGCACAGACTTAATCGGTTCACACCTTCCTTACCCGAGGACGAGGCCTACGTAGATGCTATTGGGGTGCCAAGGGGGGTTCCTGATGAATTCATGGCCATGAATGCGATTGGTGGCTCGTTGACTGCCACGGTCCCCTTTTTCAGTGTGGACGTGACAACGTCCAAGAAGGAGGAGTGGATAGATTACATATACTATAACCAACAGCGGCTGTATAACGTCTCTCAAGACACATTTGAAGCTGGGAGAGGTCAGAGGCGGGTTGTTTCCCAAAGATGGCAAAACAGAATGGCGCCGAGTGTGTTGTTGGCAGAAAAAAGAGGATTATGTGCTATGTTTGCCGATACGTGTTGTACCTTTATACCTAGCAACGCAGCACCCAAAGGCGCCTTTACTGAAGTGCTTACCAAGCTGCGCGCTCTGTCTGCTGTGTTCAAGTCCAGTGCGGGAATCGATGCTTCCTCTCCGGACCGGGTGAGCGGATCACCGGGCAACTGGCTCATTTTATCCTGCGTGATAGGTGTAGCCACAACACTGGGGTTCCTGGCTTGTTGTTTTGTCCAATTGCTCAGGGGTCTGCGTAATGTGAACAACACCATCACACGCCAAATGGCCCTGATGAACGTAGTAAGGGACATCCAGCACGACCGTGTTGTGGCTTCCTTTCGCACCTTGCGTCGTGAACACCAATATACCGTGTCACCTACCAACGCGGAACATGTATATATGAACGAACATGTATATATGAACGAGGTGTAACTTTATTAGAAGGAAAAGTAAAATGTGAAGTTTCGTGCCTTTGTTGTTAATTGTGGATGTTTGTATCTCAATTGTGATTCCAACAAACGACATTTCTTTTTTTCTATTTTATTTGTAGTTTACCTCACACGCCCAATGGCGACTTGATATCACCGATGTTATGTACCTTTGACTTATGTTACTCTTTCTCGACATGCGTACAGTTTTTTTTTTGTTATTGTTCCAAACAGAGTCTGCCCCCGTCTGCCACTCGTTGCTGGCTGTAACAAAGATGTGAAAAGAGCAGCAGCTGCGGACCTGATGCCATTTGTCTTGCCTGGCTTGTGTTGCACATGTGTCATTAAAGAGAGACATGATTCTGAGACATTGGTTCCTGGTTGTCATTTATTCACATACATAGCACAATGTCATGCTCCACTTAAACCTATTGCTGCGGCAACAAGTGAGAACACACAACAGTTGGGGATCGCCCCAAACACACAAGAGCACACAGTTCGCTATTTCAAGAGGTTGCTTTCCCATGATGCGTCCGGCATATCTTCGATTCAAAGACCTGAGACAGGAATACATTGTTTCATGTGAGGTGCGGGGCTTACTGCTTGTGTGTGTGTGTGTGTGTGTGTGTGTGTGTGTGTGTGTGTGCAGCGCCTGACAGGAACGTAACCACAACACAGAACACATCTAGGTTCCCTGTGTTTCTCGCCTCGAGTTACATGAAGCTGGATTGTGAATTGTAAGGGTTGATGCTTCTGTTCATGTAATCTCGAGCGGACGAGGCCCCAACCTCCGGCATCTCTCTCTGAGCAACAACCGTGATCCTTTCGTGTTTCCCCTTCAGGACGGTCGAGGTGAGCACCATGGTCACCACGTACATGATGTATATCGTGATGTTGAACACGGCGATGGCGCACTCCATGTTATGCAACCTGTGCGCGTCGCTGATCAGAGGTCGGTACAGCAACTCCATGCAGCCCGCGATGACGGACATGAACATCTCAATGTTCATCATGATGAGGCACACCAGCACTGTCCTGGTGCTCTTGGTGGCCTCGAAATCCCCGTAGGAGCCCTCGTGCACGTCCATTTTCCGTTTGCTTTTTGCGGCGAAGTAGCTGAGCACTATGCTCACGACCATGGCCAGACACCCGAGTATGATCAGGGCTATCCCCGCGTGGATGTAGGCGTACTCGTACTCGCGTCTGGTCTCGGGATGAGGCAACGACGTGGGGTGTGGTGCTGTCCGAGTTCCATGCTTGTTGTCAATGAAGTACAGAATGTTGTTGGGGATGGTCAAAAAGCCCACGATTAGAGAGCTGATGATGGCGATGGCCGCTCCCAGCTTACCCTTGAAACGTGCCGCGCTCAGCACGGTGCTGTTAGGGAGGGCTGACATTCTGTTGTCAAACAGATCCTTGCTCTTGTGTATGAGAGACTCGAGGCCTCCCAGAGTGATTTTCTTGCGATTCATATCTATATATGTATGTATGTATCGGTCTTTGAGTCGGTCGAAGGCAATGTCCAGCTCGGCGGCTCTGCGTCTTTCCTCACTTACTCGCGTTGCAACACTAGGAGCGGACTTGTCTCAGAGTTATCTCACGCGACTCAAAGTGCTCCAGGTCATCGCGGCGACCTAACACCCGAGAACGTTTAATACAATGAAGCTCCGAGACCCCGTGATCGAGTTCCGATGTTCGCGAGGTGAGCTGTGCGCAAGGTCCACGTCCGACCACCGGTGGTACAAGGTTCAGGGCATCACCAAAACCCTAAAGTCTATCGTGTGCTGCAGGAAGCGCTCGTCCGGTCACAATATGATAAGCATGGATTTGTTCGCGAGGATCGCGAAGGACCTGAACGCGAACCCGGACAGCTCGCTCGAGTGGTTGCCCGAGTACGTGAGAAACCTGAACGCGCCCAAGACCAAAGGGCCGGCGTTCAGGGGCGCGATGCTGCAACTGTTGAGGTCCAAAGCCCTGACTCTGGAAGCGTGCAGACGCCTCTGGGACAGGAGTCGCTTGTCCACCAGCATAGGCGTCGCGGTGGACGCCCAGTGCAAGGATGTGTTCAACGGAAAGAGGAAGACGTGCGATGTCGGCCCCGTGTCCCGCCTCATTCTCACGCAGCTCGCGGCGCTGCATTTGACTCCTGTTTGCGCGGGACTCAAGGTGGCCGGCGTCCCCGCGCCGGATAAGTTCAGCAAGCCCGGTGACTACACGTACCACAACGGCTGCACGCAAGGCTGCGCGTCCATCGGCGATACGTGGGGCTTCTACACCGAGGTGGACCTGGTGGCCCACGACACCGTAAAGAACAACGTTGCGTTGCTGGAGCTCAAGACCAGGAACAACGACATCCTGGACCAGGCGACCCTGTGGCGATACAACACGCAGCTGTGGCTGACGTGGTTGATGTTCTCGCTCACGTACCCGAGCATGGCGGAGCGCTCCTCGGCGTACCTGGTGATAGTCAGACCCGGGACGAACCGGGTTACCATACGGAGTTGTTTAAGGCCCACGATATCAAAGAGTATACGCAACAAGTTCCCGTGGCTGAACTGTTTCTGTCCCCAGGTGCTCAACTGTCTGGCCCCTACGTGTGTGAACATGAGAGTTGAAACTCGGCCGGCCTCCACGCCGAGGAGAGCGCACTCGTGGCTGGACCCTAGCGACCTGTGTTACAGGAACATGCTTTTCAACCAGGAGAAGATAAAGGTCAAAACGGCCGTGGAGGTCTCGACGACCGGAGATGAGGACGATGCCTCTCGCGCTGACCTTAACCCCGAACATTGCGATCGTGAAGCCGATCGCGATGAAGCGTACATTCGCCCCGTGCTCGTTCCGACCGAGACTCGTTCGTCCAATCGCACCACGGTCCAGCCACGGCTTCCTAAATCGGGCCCGCCTAAAACGTTGAACCGGCGCCGAGCTATATAAATGGAGTGGGTTCTGCTAGCCTTTGTACACAGACTATAGACCTCCACTCGAAGAGTTGCTCGGATAACGCTTTGACAGACATGGGGTTGAGACACAAGGCCATCCACGCGATGCTCGCAAACCCTCACCTGGCGCCGTTCGAGTTGATCGACAGACCGTGCCAGCGTCAGGACTGGACCCTGATAGACCATCTCATTGTCATCCACAAAGTCCAGGAAAGCGACTACATTGAGGACGACCGGCGGTCGTCCATTGTGAACATGGCCAGAACGCTGGCGTCTGGCTACATCTCGGAGAATGCAGGCAGCCGGTGTGTAGTGCTCGTGAAGGACGGCGGCAAGGCTCCGAAGCCAGCCGTGAGGGAGATCAGAGAAACCCGGCGGTCGTCCATTGTGAACATGGCCGGAACGCTGGCGTCTGGCTACATCTCGGAGAATGCAGGCAGCCTTTGTGTAGTGCTCGTGAAGGACGGAGGCAAGGCTCCGAAGCCAGCCGTGAGGGAGATCAGAGAACCCCGACCCGCGGTGCCGCACATAGAGTTCTGTAAGCGTAATCTGTGCGCCATAGAATACACCATGATGATGCTGTTGGCCGACATGGGTATGAAAAACAAGTTGTTTCTAGTGACCGGAGCGAACGGGGACTCCTCCGAGGACAAACTCCTCGAGGGAACCTCGGCCGATAACATGGTGTCGTTCCACCAGCAGTACCTGGAGTACAAGGAGATCCAGGACGCCGGCTTGTTTGTGAACACACTCGAAGATCTGAATCATCCCCAGGGCGAGCTGTCTGACGTAGATCCCAGTTACGCCGACGGCTCGTCGATAGACAGACCCGAGGGCGTCGACGGCGTCTTCGTGGCAACTTTCGCAGACCCCGAGACTAGCCAAGTGTCCATCTTGCGCGACGCGTGTCTACGGTGTACGAGCATGGAGGCCGACACGCTGCTGGTGGAGTTGGCGAACGTTCTGAAAGGCAGCGTGACCGTGTGCAGCGGAGACTCCGACCTCGTGGCAGTGGTGGCGGCTTGCGGCCGCGATGGCGTCACTCTGAGGATAGACAACAAGAGCTACCACAATGGTCGAGACATGCACATGTCTACGTTCGGGGAGCTGCTGTTTGACACCGCCGAGAACCGCAGCCCCGGGCTCTCGCCGGGCGACCTGGCATCGAGCGAGGATAGGTTCCGACTGCTGTGCGACACCACAGCGCGTGACGAACACCTGCTGCGGACAACTCGAGAGAACCACGCTGCATTCGAGGACATTCTGGATGGACAGGGCGAGGTAGACTCTAACTTTAAGGAAGCCGTAGCTAGATACCTGTACCTAGGCGGGATCAGGGGGTCTCTCTACGGCGTCTTTCTGTCTAGGTTTGTAGACTCCAACAGCCAGAGCGTGTTGGACGGACTGAGGCTCGCTGTGGACTCTGCCATTACCAACACAGTCCGTTACATCTTTGAAACGCTATGCCCCGCATCCAACGACGGTCCGCCCTCTGGGTCAGAGTGGGAGAAGCCCCCGTCTGCCGGTGAGAAGAGAAAGGCGTCGTGTCTGGAGGATCAGGTGCCCGAGGTCGACCTCGACGACGGCGGGGTGGTTTGTGAGGAGGAAGACCTGAGCAAAGAACGCGTAAAGGTCCTGAAGGGCCTAAGGCGGATGAGTAAGGCGTACGTGGACGGGATTGTGCCGAGGGGCAGTTACGGGCGTTTTATGAGGTTGAACGGAGCGGGGCGGCACTTTTTCCTGCGCACGAAAGGAGATGTGATCCGAGACGAGACTGAGCGAACGGAAAGGCTGTTTTTCCTGGTGCTGTGCGGAACCGATTACAACGTAGTGCCGATGGGACTGGGGATCAAGAGATTGATGACCGGAGTAGTAACCAACCAAAAGCTCTTTTCCTCGTGGTGCCGAGACATGAAGGGTCTGCTCTGGGGCGCGAACGGCGCTTTGTGTAAGGACTGCGACTATTACAACATGGGTATGAAACTGGCCGGGTTCACAAAGATCCCAGCTAGGACCCGATCTATGCACTGGACCGAGACGACTTGCGGCTTAATGTGCAAGACCATGAAATACGTTTGCGAACTGTGGACCATGAAGAGACCGAAGCCCGGTCCCGAGTACGGGTTCTCTATGCGTGACGGTGTAGTCTGCTTTGACTGCGAGGACTCGCTGCCTGCCGACGATGACATGTAAACTGTGTGCGGTGGCAAATGGGATCTTGATGTCAATGACCGTGTTTTCCAATGTATTTGAGCACGGTTGTGTATGGTACCATATTTATAATCTGTATACCGTGTCTGTGTGTGTGTGTGTGTCTGTGTTGTGCACAATAAACTTGATCAACTAGTCTCTGAGAGTGTTTTTGTTTTTGTCATTTGTGGCGGCACAAAACTAAACATCTTCAGAGTACCAAGCAAAGCTCTAATGTCTCGGCGGTCCCTCACACTCATTCCCTTACAGAATTACAAAAACTAAATAACCAATAGAAGAGTGGACGAATAATAGAGTGCACAGGCTTACGGTGTCCTCGTTGACAACCGTGCTGTTTGTGAAACAACGTGTTCTCACCATTAAACGTTGTGTGTTGGTTTGTGTAAACCTTTAGGTGTTATATCATCTTAATAAGCAGCAAAAGGGCTTTTGGAAACATGCCTTACACACGCAGCGGTGGTTCATCTCTGTGCAGAAAGAGGACCCGAGAAGAGTCGTCCGGTCAGTGCGATGACCGTTCTCACTTAAAGATGCTAGCAAACCTGAAGCGTGAAATCCTGGAACTCAAGAAGTCACTGGATCTGGAGCGTGAGCAGAGTCACAAGGCTCTCCGTGGGCGCACCGCATCGTGTTCAGCATGCTCGTACAGGGAAAGGGAAGACGACGACAAAGAAGGAGAAGAAGAAGAAGAAGAAGCGGTGGGAATAGTAGCTAACACAGCAGCTGAGGTCGACCTGAGCGAAGCCCACAGACGCACGCTACACGAACTAGAGTTGTGTAAAAAGGAGGTGGGGGATACAAGAGAGGCTCTCCGGGAAGCCTGCGAAGAGCAAGAAGCCTTGAGGATCAAGCTGTCAGAGAGCCAGACTACCGAGCTCGACGAGTGCAGGCAAGCGGTCGCTGGAACGCTACGTGAAGACTCGCACCCTCACTTGGACTGGGTAGGAAGACATTATCTTGCGGTGTCGCTGCCCGAGGATTACATGTTCAAACCCGGTCAGTCTGTCACTCCGGTCGGCGTGTTACAGAAGCTGTTTGAGATGAGGGTGCGCGATAGACAGGCCTTGGGGTTCAGCGTGCTATTGGAGAATATAAACATCATGCTCTCTCAACTGGAGCCAGAATGGTACGCCAAACACTTTGGATTCCGTAGAGTCTACGTGCACGGCAACAGATACAAGTCTACGGACAGGGTGGACACCGAGGACTTTGCGTGGCTGTTGTTCGAATACGGAGCGCACGCTCCGCTGATCGAAGTGCTAGTGGGACTACTGAATGTTCAAAACAGCACGGGCAAGGGAGGTGTCACGATCGCAGCTCTGTACACGAGCAAGAACATGTACAGTGCGTGCGTAACACTGTTCAGAGACACGGTGTCGAGGGCAGCGGAGGTTTTCATGCGCGTACGCGAGAGAGCTCAGGCCGTGCGGAAGGCACAAGGTGCCGTTTACGTGCCTCTCACGGCAGGCTTGGGTGTCGATCAGAACGAATCTCGAGGAGTTTCACAATCTGTCAGGAACAGAGTGTTGCGCTCTGTACTGGAAGGGATCGAAGCTCCCCCTCACACGAGCAGCGCGTCACCAAGTGCCGATACAGACAGAGTCACTTGCGAAGACCCGCTTCGGTTGACACAGTCGATCTCTGCGTTCATGAAACGTAGAGGTATTCAGGGTCAGGGTAAGGGCGGGGGAGTGTCCTCGCAGGCTGTTCAGCTTGGACGGGAAAACCCCTTTAGGACGGTGACGCCACTTGACATGTCAGGTCCTCTTGAAAAGCGGGTGCTGTCCGAGTCACCTCGGTCAAATCATCTGTAGCTCTGCAGTGCAGCACTCACTGCATGTACAAGGATACGTGCAGTAGGGAGATGGGCAAACACGCAATCACGAGTGGGTCCACCGAGCGATGCGGAGAGGGGCTACAGGAAGGCGAGTCTGGAAGCAAGAGACCCTGTGTCAGAAAGGAGGCGGAGGATAAGGAGGATGATGTGGATCTGAGAACGAAAGCCATGTTGGCAATGTCTAGATACTGCCAGGAGCAATGGGTGAGGAAAATGGTAAAACTGCACATGTCCCGAGGCGAGCGTATGAAACTGGCTCTGCTGAGCGGAGACGCCGGCTGTGGCAAATCGTACGCTATATCACTGCTGGAGAAGAAGCTGCGGAGAATGAACATCAGCGTCGTTGTGAGCGCCATGACCAACAAGGCGGCGGGCACGCTGATGGAATCGTGCTCGCTGGACCAAGTCTACACGTTCCACAAGATGATGGGGTTCAAAAAGGAACTGTTGGACGACAAGCTTTCGCTGGCGGACTTCACGCAGCGCTACAGCAAGGCATACCGGACCGCTATTTCTCATTTCAATACGCTGCACCGGGCCAACCTACCCCCTGCGCGGAACCAGGAGAGCGTACAACACTCGTGTCGAAAGCTGAGACCGGAGTCTTGTGCTGTGTGCAGTAGAACGTTCGAGCAGCTGAAGACGCCTCGGAGACCCGGGGACATGGCCCCCATGGAGGACGCGCCACGGTTTCTGGGGGTGAACGTGCTGATCGTAGACGAGTACGGCCTGATGAACGCGGGACTGCTCGAGAGGATGTTGTGCTGCTTCGCTCTCTTCTACGGACCCGGTAAGGGTCCTTTGGTCGTCTTCTCGGGCAGCGTGTCGCAATTGCAGCCCGTGGGATCTAATCTGCGCATTTGGGAAACCGAGCGCTTCGAAGGGCTCCTCTCCTCTTCGACTCCGCTCTTTGTCAACAGGAGACAGTTCACTGACCCGGGTTACGCGGAGGCCGTGACGTACCTTCAGTTTAACACGGTGACGGAAGAGACTCGGCGGATCTTCAGGAGCCAGGTGTCTGTTCGCGAGCTAGACGTTATGGACCCCGCCTACGAACCGGAGAAGCTGCGAATCTTCCACCAAGACAAACAGCAGATTACATACACCACAGCGTACATGAACAAGGCGACGAAGAAGGCCCGCGTCGGGGAAAGGTTTCTAAGCGTGGCTCGAAACAGAGCGTCGTCCGCCGGACCGAAGGCATGGTACGAAGTGCTGAAGCAGGCCGCTCAGATGCTACCCAAGCTCTTTTCGGTACCCACGTACCGCAAAGGGATACGCACCACGGAAAGGGACTACTTGAAGGTGGACAAGCTGTGGGTAGGTTGCAGAGTGCGAATGATCTGGCACGCGGACAGCAACGGTATACAGGCTGCGAACAACAAGACGTCGCGGTCCTCGCCTGCTTTGCCGGGCACTCAACCTTCCATCGCAGACACGGAAGGTGTAGTGCAAGGCATGTGCTTCAAGCAAAAGGGCCAGTTCAACGAGTTCTACGTGAAGGGGGCTCGTACCGGAACCCTGTACAAGGTCGCTCCTTCCAAGTGGAACTACATGAACTGGACCGTGACCACGCACCCGCTGGCCTGTCTGTTGGCGATGAACACGTACGACTGCCAGGGCTGCACTGTGCACGAGCAAGTGCTCTACCACCCGCCGAGACATTTCTCCATGTCGCCCATAAAGCCCTCGGTGTACGTTGTGCTCACGAGAGTGGTGAAAAGAGAGAATCTACAGATGACAAACTGCAACTTTGCTGAGAGGACCGGCTCTGTCGACTTTTACAACGAGAGACTGGTGGCTTATCGCAAGAGGGTGGAGATGAACTATTTATCTTGACAAGAGTGTAACACAGGTCTCCGTTCAGACTCGGAAGTATCCCCTCGCGATCGCGAACACCTGCGGGGAATGTACATGCGCCTTGCTATATGTCTGGCTGTATCGATACAGTTTGTTTTGTAATAAAGGAAATTACCTGACGTATCCGAGATGGTTTGTGATTTGTCCACTAATGTGCTGGGGAAAGTTACTCGGGGAATTGTCTGTCTATGGGTGAGGATGAAGCGTTCACCGGGATCTCTGAAAAGTGTGCTCTCTGAGCCCGGTTGCTTTCCGCAACACAGTTCTCACTCGATCCCTCGTGATATTCGCTCAGCTATCTGAATACAAGACGTGGAGCCCAACATATCTCTGTGCATGTTTCTTTATTTGTACGTACACGTACATCACATGGCATGTAATGACACAAACACAAAGGGTTAGGGTTATGTGAAATGGGAATACGTACAACATACAGGCTCACAGGAAACAAAGTCAATTGTATGGGGGGGAACCATATAGTCATCTGGCCCATAGTACGATGATCATCAATGGCATAAGATAGTAGTCGTCCCAGGGTCAGCATCAACATGGGAGTCACGACGACTAACAAGGCGATTGAGGGGAGCATCTATGGCGTTGCTCTATATCCTTCCAGAGGGTGTTTATCCATCGTATTCAACAGAGGGGCGAACGTGCAGTCGGGAGCCTCGCTTAGGATGGAAAGGTGACTCAAGGGATGTCCATTGGTTCAGCAGAACGCTTGTTGCACTTGACCGTGCCAAGTGCACGATCGCGGATCTGTCTTTGATGTTCCTGATGCTCAGGGTATCGCTTATTAAAGATCTCCGCTGACGTTTTGCCATGTTCGCCAGGTCGTATTTCAAAGGTGGTCCAGAAACCTCGTTCGGCCGAAGTTGGCGGAACAACCGCTTCCGCTGCCTCTGAGCTCTTGCTTGGATTCATGGCGACGGCGACGATCTAGGTACTTTCTGCTAGTTATACACGGGGTTGTGTGGTATGGTTAGTAGTACAATATACATCTCTAAACACACGCTCCATTGAAGCCGCGGGCCTCATTTGATCCTACGCCGTGGTTAGAGTCAAAGAAACACACACACAGCGAGGCGATGAGCTGGGCCGCTATGTGGCACGAGCTAACGCTGGAGGAGTTGATATGCATCACATCGTCCAGGTCTCTAACGGAACTCACTAAAGAGTACGAGAAGAAGCCTAACCGAGTGCAGCTGTTGATCAACAGTCGGAGGTCTACAAGCGAACCGGACCCGAGTCTCACACCACCCCGGGCCAGTGCACAAGACGATCTCAACTCGTATGTCATTCTAAGGTGGTGTCCTTGGTTTTCGCGGACGTTCGGTGTACTTTCGGACGCCGCTCTTAACATGCTTACGATCAGATTGCTCAGGCTCAACAGCGAAGAATCCCCTATCCTTCTAGAGCTACTCACAGCAGCTACGCTCGTCCTCAAGCTGCCCAACGTACCTTACGTCCCGACGTGTCGAGATCCGTCTCAAGTAGAGAGGTTCCTATTCCGCTGTTGACCGATTCGCTGTACTAGTGCAGAGTAGTCCTCAATTGGGGCGCAACCGAACATCCGCCACAGGCCATGTCGTCCACCAGAGTACACCAACCGATTCGCGCGTACACACACAATCTGAGCGAGCGTAGGATCGGTACCACCGACGTCCCTTACGGGTGCTACAAATACGAGTCGGCCAAGAACTACCTACCGGGTGGACTGTTCCACTTTGTCACAGCTGCGGATTCATACGTGCCGACGCTACACGGGCTGACCGCTGACTTCATAAGAACTCTAAAAGAGGTGGCGGTCTGCGCCGTCGGTAGCTCCGTTGCGAATAGACCGTTCCTGAACACCCCGCACCTGTACGAAGTGGAGCTGACAAACACGGGATACGAGTCCCTGAAGCAGGGCGACCGGTTCACAGTGCAGCTCCCCAACCGAGAGGACGTGGTCGCGCAACGGGATGTGGAAGTCGATCTAGGCTACGACAGGTCCGTGAACAGTGGCATCTGGGGAGGACTGCTGGCCACTAGAAGGGTGAACTGTGAGAACGGCGGCGACCCCGTGGAGGAGGTGATACAGGCCATGAGGCACGAACACGACTTTGACGTGTTTCAATTGATTTCACCTTACACACCCCAGAGTATACTATCGATGATGACACTGGTGGCCAACGGGGCTGGTTACCACCACGTGACCGACGCGACGAGAGCCTACGCAGCCGCGGCTGTCAACGAGGACTTTGACGCTGCGACCATCAGCAACATTGTGGAGAACGAGGGAGTCAAAGGGTTTCTGAGGACCGTTGTCCGGCATGCCATGGCCATCGTGGAAAGTGTGCAAGGCTTCGCAGGGGGACAGGTGGTACGAGCCTGCAGCGGCTATAACATCAGCACAATCAAGACCGGCGATAGATTCATGGCCCAGCTCAATGTGAACAGATGGCTTTTGTGAGATGCTATGTTGAGACTTGAGAACATTGGATATTCCCTACTGTTTGGCTACATGGACACCTTTCCACCGTGTCTTGTATTACCGTGTTTGGCTGTGCGACCATTTGTACAGTTGGGTGTTGAACCGCAATAAAGAATGCATGTAAAGGAAAGCCCTATGACATGTACGTGTCTCCTTTCACACATCGTTATTCTCTTAACGGTATAAGGGTATGGTACAGAACAAATGTTGTTATAACTAGAGGTGCAAAGGTGAAATCAGACCTATTCGACTTTCCTTATCGCGTAGAGCCCAGGGTTCTCAAACATCGGCTTGGATCTTCGCTCCCTTTCAAGCAATGTTGAGACTTGAGAACCACACAGACCGATTCCCTACTGTTTGGCTACGTGTACACCTTTCCACCGTGTCTTGCATTACCGTGTTTGGGATCTGCTACCATTTGTACATTTGTAAAAAAAAAAGAGGAAAGAAAACCTCTACAACAAGTACGTGTCTTCCTCCATACATCTTTATTCTATTGGTCGTACATGGGTGTAGGGTACAGAACAAAGTGTATAACCAGAGGAACAAAAGTAACATCAGTCCGATTTAACTTTCTTTGTCGAGTTGAGCCCAGGGTTCTCAAACATCTTCTTGGACCTCTTGAACCCTTTCGAGCTATCCTTATTCTCTGCGCGGTGGTGACCTGTGGGTTTGACACGGTTCGCTTTAGCGTATAACATCTGACACATGGCAGATGTTTCTTTGGAGGATTGTAATCTGCTGAATGCGGGTTCAGAGCTACTGGCAGCGTCGTCGCTCGCGGCGGGGTCCCTCGCGGTCGATTCCATCGCAACCGCGTTGTTTTCAGCAGGGTCGGCCGCCGCAGTAGTCTCTTCTGTCCCAGACGGAACCGCTATCCACCACGGACCATCGGACCACGGCGCGCGAGCGATCTTGAGGCGCGTCGCGTATCCCACGTCGAGCCACCAGCTATTGACATGTCGAGATGCACACAGGTCTTCGCGTAGTCTTTCATCTGGCTTCTCCTTCAAAATGTTCATATACCAGCTGTCCTCCTCGTGTCGATTCATTCCTCGCCAAGGTGTCGGCACGTCGCGCTTGTCACTCGACAAAGGCGCTGGTATGGAAACACAGTCTGGCGAACCACAAGCATATGTTCAATAGGACCAGTGTGCATAGGATTACAGTAACACACTCGTCCACACGTCTCCCCGATGAAACAGATTGACGTGTTCTCGAGCTGCCTCTGGGCTCTCTCCGTAGGGCCGGGTAGACCATGTCTTTAGGAACCTAGTGAGGCGAATGGCGTCGGTCAGCTTAACGCCATCTGGCTCGTTCTCACAACTCCCCAGTAAAGTACATGAGCGGGCGTACCAAAGAATAGAGGTGATGCGTACGAGAGGGGGACAAGAGCGAGATGGGCCGTGTTGTATAGGATCAAGAATCCCATCAGACTGCACCAAAAGACCGAACCCGGGTCGTATTGGTCGCGGGGGTTGAATAGTATCTGCCCACCGTGTCCAAAGGCTTTCTGGCTGCAGCGCGACTCGACGGCGTCAGACTCGGACAGTCTCTCCTCCCTGTGCAGAGCGAGTACCTCGCCTTTGCTGGTGGTCGAGAGGGCTGAGTACTGCAGCCGCCTGGTCTTCTCAAGTAGGGTGTCCAGTTCCAGGACAACGTACGATGCGAGGGACTTGACAGCCGCGATCAAGAAGATAATCTTGTACCCGGCGAGCCAGATCTGGTTCCTCCTTGCCAGATCTTTTTGTGCCAGGTCGTACGAGAGGCAAACGATGGAAATGCAAAGAAAGTACAATCGAGTCCCTTGACGGGATGACATGAGTTCAATCGGGTCAAACTAGTCTGGCGAAGCCGATCGTGTTAATCCAGACAAAGACGAACGTGGTCCATTTCAGAATCGGAAACAGAGACGGACCTCGTTTGCCCGAGCATTCGATCCAAGCGACCGCAACCTCCGTGCCGCCGCAGTATTCGTAGTATAACCAGGTGCAAATGTAGGTGGCTAAGAAGAGGATGAACACGGCGAGTTTCTGGGAGACGGACACGCCCGCCATCGGGTCGGCGATCGCGCTGCTGTCACTGCGAGTGCTTCGTCTCTCTGAGCTCAGGACGGTCAGAACGGAGCCTGAGATCAAGGCGACGCACACCGTGAGAGACCACAGGGCACCCAGTAGACCCCAAGCAACCAGGTTCCACAGTCTGCATATGTGCACAACGAGAGTCGCGGAGACTAGCACGCTCGAGATAACCTTGAGTACGTTGAAAACGAAAATCTTGACACGTTGCACTTGCGCACAGGTCCGATTGAGCCAGCACACTGCGGGAGGCAGGTACAGGGGGTGAACGTTTGTAGTCATCATAGTCCTGTTTAGAGAAACGCACAGGATCAGGTCCTGGTCGGGAAGACATTTTCTGGGCAACATGGCCCGTGGACAGAGATGGGAGAATGAGAGAAGCTGCGCTGTCTTTATTTTTTTCTAACGCGTACCGAAAATGAAAAAGGTGTGCTCGGCTAACAAACCAATCTAGCCGAGTCACCCGTGTCGCCGGCCAGCCCCATGCTCTCAAACTTTGAAACGGTCTCCTGTCCGATGGTAGTCATCCTGTTGAACACGCCGCGGTTATAATAGCGCCACTCGCAAAACCCGTTGCACCTGAAGGTGTTCCCGGCCTCCGTTCCTATATGCACGTAGTGGCAGCTCTGGCTGTTTTGCAGGTGATCGAACAGTTCCTCTTCGTCGGCAGCCCAGATGAGACCTAGCGTGGCACCGGATTCGTCTCCCAGACTGGTGACATTGTTTCCCGTGCACGGCACGGACTTTGCAATCAGGTACAATTTCACAGCGTGCAGGGCGCCCTTGCCGGGGACCGTGGTGTTTTCGACCTCCCCTGTGTGGTACACCGTGCCCGACGTCGACGCGATGGAGCCCACCAGCTGCACAACTTGCTTGACCAGGGATGGCTTTGACACAATAGAGTGTAACGCAAACCACAAATGGTCACTGAGAATGGGCACGTTCTCGAGAGCCAAATCTGTCACGTTGGACATCACGGTCAGGCGCCGCTTACGCTGGGTCTGACGAGCGTCCAAGCTGTCTCCCCTGATCTTGTCGTGGAACTGTTGGAGCGATTTGTTCCACTCGGAGACGAACGTGTGGATAGGTATCGCGGGGATGCACAGCTCCTCGGAGCCCGTGTAGCTGTTTATACAAGTATTTGCTATCAGAGAGCTCCCCTTAGCGATGTACGTGTTGTACAGGTCCACGATCGAGGTGTAGTCGTCCGATTGACCAAAGATAGACATGAGGCTGACACACACATCCCCCACTCGAGGACTGTGTTTGTTCGAGTCGATCAATTGAGACGGTACGTGCTTGAAGTCGAGATTGCCCAGGGCTAGGTTGTTCCATTGCCCCTTATACCCGTTCAAACCCGATGGCACCACATCGTCTTCGCCATTGTCATCGTTCACCAGGCGCATCCGATTCAATCGTTGGGCCACAATCACGGGTTGCTCGTTGAGCATGAAACATATCGACTTCTGCGAGATCATAGTAAGCGTTGGCGAAGTCTCGACGAGCGACGATCGTAGCACGCGGTTGGTACATGTAGTTAGTTAGTGGCGTGCTTGCTTACCGGCACGTAAACAGTTGATCCCTTATATCCCATCATTCCCAGTTCTTTCTAAAAAAAAAGACAAACAGTAGGCGGCTTGTGTTGCTTACAAGAGTTTATTTTTCGTACACTCAACACAGATAACAGCACGTATACATACAAGTAAAGACAATTCAGTGACAGGGTAGGTCAGGGTACTCTACTTCTTTGCGACAACCGCTGAGACGAAATCTGCCAAGGCCGTCGAGGTCGAGCCGGCCATGCCCGAGGGGGCCGAGTATCCGGCTTGCTGTTTGCTCATCACCGTCGGGCTCAACTGCTGTGCAGACTGCTCTTGGTCGGAGGCAGCGGGCTTGGGTTCCCCGGCATCCGTGTCCATCGCCACCACTTCGCAGCTCTCATCGCTCGAGCCTTTGACACCGCCCTTTGCGATACGTTTAGAAAGTTCACGTAATTCGTTCATCAACATCGAGATGTTATCGGGACTTTGATCGTCATTCGCCTGATTGCGCACACGCTTGTACGGGGTGCCTCTCGCTAGACTCTGCAAAGTATCCATATTGGACTGGTTAGACTGTTCTAGTATCACGTCTCTTACACTGGCCTTGATCGACTCGAGCATCCGGTCTTGCTCTTTCTGGGAGACTGACTGTCTCTCCGATTCCTCCTTGTTATACTCGATCGCTATCTTCCTCCTTTGTGCCTCGGTCAGAGCCACGTGCTGAAACGGTTTGTCGCCAGGAGTCGATACACCGCTCGGGTTGTAGAGAGCCTGCCCCGCAAAGACACCTTGCCCAGCCTGCTCCTGCTGCTGCTGAGGGTTCCACGGATGTTGAATATGTTGAAGCGTCGGGGCCAACTGCATGAGACTCTGTAGAGCTTGTAGCTGCATTTGCGACTGCTGTTGCTGCTGAGTAAGAGGCGGGTGCTGAGGAAGCAGCTGCTGCTGTTGCTGCTGCTGCTGCAAAAGCTCGATCAGATTACCAATTTGGCTCTGTGAAAGGGCCATCGTATCTTCCATCTGTTCAGGTTCAGTATCTCCTGCAGTGTCTGTTAATCCGTAGTTAGTATCTTTGGCAGTAGGTTTAATACCAGCGCAGAGTCTAGTTTTTACCCCTGTGCGTCTGGTGAAATCCTTAGCTCCTTGCACCGTGAACAGCGTGTCCGGATCGTCGGGACATTTCAGTCTCTGAGTTAGTACGCTATTCTGGACCTTGATGGCCTCTAATTCGTCCTTTAGCGCTCGCACCTCGGCGGCTTGGTCCAGCACGGCCTTCCTCAGGGATGTGACAGTCTCAGTGAAACTTTGCCCCTCGGAGCTGTCATCCGAGGGATCTGAGGGTGTTTCGAGTGGGCCAATCCCGGATCTCTCCTTCGCAGCGAAGCCCGCATCGAGGACCGAGTCCTTCAGGGTGGAAAAGCCCATCCTGGTCATGGTCTGGGTCAGATCCTTACCCGTCACCAAGGTGCAAAAGCAGCCCGGTCTCATGGGCACGGAGACTAAACTACACTCCTCCGTGATGGGTCCGCTCTTGTTATCCCCCACTGTTCCTAGGCTGAAGCCCATGCTCATCTCAGGCTTCACGACGCGGTTGGTGTACTCGTTGTCGTCACACGCGACACAGCAGTACAGGAAAGTCTTGTCGACAGTCCTGCTGTGGACGTGCCAGTAACACTTGACCCGACCGATGTCCTTCTTGTCCTTGTGTAGGAACACGGCCTTGCCGGGTTGGGGGTGACACGCTCCGGAGTAAGACATGTCGTTTCCCACGATGAAATCTTTCCGCGATTCTGGGTACACCTCGCCCTGCGCCACTCCAAACACGCTACACATCCCCACGAGGAACTTGTCACTCCCGCGGCACGAACCGATGCTGGCCAGTGCCTCGGTGTAATCGTTCTCGTTGGTGCCGTAGCACTCTTTGCAGAAGATTGGAACAAATAGAGACTGATCGGAACGCAGAGCCCCTTCGGGGTACTCGCATCTGTCGGCATATTCGACCAGAGTCATGCTGGTCACGTTTACGACGGCTCGCTTCCTGTCATCGCTCGACACTTTCACAAATGCGCACTGGTCTTTTGTGCAGAAGAGGGGTCCCACCCTGGACCCCTGGCTCCCCAGAGGGGTCACGGGTATCGAGGACATTGCGACGACCAAGGGCTCTGTTACGTATCCTAGTGCGAACCCGAATCGGAACGTTCCACTTTGGTGTTGAAGATCAGATTGTCTCCCCAGACGAACTCCTTGTCATACTCTGTCAATGTCCGGAGCGCGAGACTAGATATGTGTGTCACGTTCTCCACTGTGCAATAGGGAGGGGTACCGGCGAACGGTAAGCCGCGACTACCTCCGTCCGCCTGGGTGTACTTGAGCTCGGAAATCAGATCGGAGAGCTTCACGGCGTCCGACAACTTGAGTTGGAACAGACCCCGTAAGTAAGCCCTGGTCTTGATCTCATCAAAGTCGCTCTCTTGCACATGTGTAGACGAAGCCCCTTTGCACCATTTACAGTGTTCGCTGTTCACTATGGCGATTACGTGCTTGGCACTCGTGCGGAATAAACAGTGGTTACCCCAACGTGGGTCGGAGCACAACGCCACAAGTCCGCCGCACACCGTGAATCTATCGCTCTCGATAAATCCAGCCACAGCGTTAGACGGGTCTCCGCTTTTACCAGCAGCAGCGGCAGCTGACGATGAGTGAAGGCGGCCCTCTGCCGCCTTCTTGTTCTTCTTTGACATTGTGTTCATCGAATTCACGTTCTCCCTCTCGGATGTCTTCGTTGCCTGGAGTCGCTCGAGCCAGCCTCCCTGAGCGAGGACCCGCGAACAAGAGGGTGAGAACCGAGCGGGACGACGCCGACAAACGGCCTCCTGGTAAGAGCCGTGCCGCTGTCAAAAGACGAGGTCGCGACCGAGTTCCACGGGGAGAGACGGGAGCAGCCGCTTCTATTAGTAACACGGCCCGCGATGGGTCTCCCACGGCCTCGGAGAATGATCGAAACCCAGACTCTCGGGCCGCATCAACGCCAGGTTATTCCTCCGCGATGGCAGCGGACCCTATATTCCACACGTTCCCCGAGCCCGGGGAGCAACAGGACCGGGAGGTGTACAAGATCAGCGAGACCGATCGCTTCATACAAAAACAGTACCCGATGCTCTACCTGAACCTCAACGCCCACGAGCAACCCTCCGTGGTCGACGTGCAGTATGATAACGTGGGCACCGGCTGTCCCCTGTGCGATCTAGACAGGAACACTTTGGATTCCATCAAAGTGCTTAAGCCTCACCAGGTGAAGGACTACCTCGAGTCCTACAACCACGGATTCACAGAGGATCAAGTCAACGTTCATTTGGCCCACACTGCGAGGGACGACGATGTCATCGGGGTGATACAGAATATGTCCGTGGACCTGATCAGCAGATCCTACTCACTGGCGAACAGCGCTTCGCTTCACATAATGAACCGGATCAGAACGCACATGGGTAGACCGTTTCTCGTGCCGGACCAGGACGTGGCTAAGGTTCACAACGACGCAGTTAAACAGTTCATCGGGCTCGCGTCTACATGTCAGGCGTTGATGAAGTACAAGAACCACGATAGCGAAAGAGGTCCCGCGGATAATCCACTATTGTAACACACTATGTCCACCAATACCAAGTACTATAGAACCCAACAATCTTGTGTTTAAAGCGGTTATGGTCTAGGCCATCGAATAGCGTGTTTGTTGTATTCCATGCGGATCCCACCACACCCCGACCCCCCTTTCCAGCCCCATACTGCACCCCATATCCACACCCATGAGGCTCCTAATAGCCCTAGCGATGTCATGGCTCCAGGCCCTCATGGGCTACCCTGGAGACAAAAAAAACCCTTACGGCTACGCGCCCTACGTTTGGATCAGCGTCAGCACGTGCAGCACCCAGAACGGTTGGTGTCAGGGCCAGAGCCTCGGTGGCTTCGCTCTGACTGTGGACAACTACAACCGCACGAGCGACATGTGCACACACTACTGCCCGGGAGATATCTACGCTCACTGGAGACCCTTCCAACGTTCGTCGGCGGATGATCTCAACAAGCACGAGGCCGAAGGCTACATGCTCGGCGCGTACGTTCGGCGGTTGGACAGGATGTCGTGTCTGGTGGTCCCCGGTCGGTTCAAGTGTTCGGACCGCGTCGTAGCTAACACTCCGTTGAACAAGATATCAATTCTGCTGCACGCCAGCCCTCGCAACAGAGACTATTTCTTCGGCGAGGACCCGGCGGGCGAGTGCGAACCCGATCCCCAGTGCGCAGCTTTCAAGCTCTTGAGGAGAACGCTGCACGCACCCGCTGCGAGTAGAAGATGGCCCGAGGCGGAAGACGTTCTGACTATCCGAAATTCCCCGTACGCCTGCGTGCTCTCCTACGTGGGCATCGGGGACACAGAGTCCATCGGGGTCTGTTACACGCAACTAGGGGACAACTGTTTTGTGTCCGAAGGTAACAGCTTCTGCATAGGCAACTCTAGAGCCCCTCGAGTGGGCATAACCAACGCAGACGGCGCCGCCTCTGCCCCCATTGCCCTCTGCGAGGTCTCGAGCACTGCAAGTCTAAAGGGTCGGGACCCGGCCAACAAACCCACAGCCACAGAGATCAGGGATTTTCTCCTACCCTCCTCATGCGACGCCACCGTTCTCTCTTTGGACCGAGCCGTGTACAGGTCTAACTATCTCTCGATCGCCCTCGACGTAGACACCTTCTCCACGGTGGCTGAAGCGGGCTACGTGGTCATGAAGGTCTCCTTCGACGAGTGCCTCGTTCCGGTTGCGTCCACGAACCGCATTTTTCCGGAGGTCATCGGTACCGTGGCCACAACTCTAGCCAACGTGCTACTGTCCACGTACTCGTCGGCTATCATGCTGGACGCCACCGACTGGGGCACTACCAAGTGCTCTCGTGCAAAGTGGCAAGGTACGAATTTCACCAAGGTCACAGCAGATCTCGCCTCGGCTCTGATCAGAGAGGGGGTGTTGAAACTCTTTCTCAGGGTGCCCAGATCCCACCAACTCTTGGCCGACGTCGACTTCTCGCAGCTGGGCGCGTTCGAGGCTTTCGTGACACCCGAGGGGTCGGCGGACATGAGTCAACCTGGACACTGTCAGAACATGTGGGTGTCTGGAAGCGATGAGTTCACGGGGGTCATGCCGTACCTTTTGACTCTGCTGAGGCAAGGAGTCAGGGCCAACAAGGTAATCTTCACGCTGTCTCTCACGGGGGGACTGAAGATCAGTCCGCTCGAAGACAGAGACTCTGCACAGCCCGAGGTCACCGGTGAGCTGTCCCTGGCCGACATGGAAACCAACACTGTGTTAAACTGCAAAGACGACCTCAACACCAAGTGCTGCTCGGGGTCCAGTGTCACAGTTTGGGCAAGGGACGTCATGGTGAACATCACCGTGACCTCGACCTCATTCGAGACGCTCAAGCGGTTCCCCGAGCTGGTGGCTATCGCGTTCGGTATCAACCAGTTTGTCGTAGCTCCGGTCGATTCGGATTTCAGACGAGGCGTTCGATCCGACACCCCCGCGATACTAGGTATCACGTCGGCCGTACACAGGCTCAGGGACTGGAAGAGGCAGCGGATAGCGTCAGGCGTATCTACAGTTGCAGCTGTGTCGCGCGGCAGAATCGGGCGCTCGGCTGCGAATGGCGGCGACACCAAGTTGAAGACGGCCAAAGACGTCGTCGAGATCCCGGCAAACAAGTACAAGGACCCCGCGTCCGGCGCCAAGAACTGCCTGGACCCCGAGTATAACATAGGCCTGAGTAACACGATCGTCTGTCCCGGGCTCATTGCCGTGCATGGGGCACTGGGTATATTCAAGGAGCCCCACAAGGAGATGTACGGGACCAGCTACGATAAGATCTACATAGTCAATTTGTACGCGCTCGAGTCATGCACCCCGGGAGAGCCTAGCAAAAAGGCCATCGTTTCCACGAAGCCTCCTCAGGTCGCAGTCAACATCAACACCCTCGTCCCAACCACGGACCGGAACCACTACACGGTAGGCATCCTGGATTCGGAACAAGTCGTGGAGTACGCGCCTCCCGTGAACAAGGTGTGCGCTGCGTACAACACCGGGGAGCGCGTACACAGCGTAAACGTTGTCTCGGTGGACGACGGTTACACCGTCGACAAACCTACGGTGGAGGTCGAACACTGGTTGGTGGTGAAACCGGTCGAAGCGCTGTATTTCGTCTCAAACTTCACTCCGGGCATAGACTACATCAACCTGAACGTCAGCTGCGTCAATTACGACGTGAGCGCTCTCAGACCCTGTCTTATTGCCATATGTGGAGGTGACAACAGTTGCAGGCAGGACTACGGGAGGCTCTGTAACTCGGCGCACGAGATCATCAATGACGCTCGCAGGGCCGGAGAGCTGATGAGGGAAGGTCTCGAGGAGTTGGCCCGAGAGGAGAAGAAGGCTAAGGCGTACGAGCTGCCTGACAACGCGCCCTTCCCCTGGCTGGACAAAGCGCAGGGAGATCGCCCTAGACGCAAGAGGTTTCTTTTCGCGATGATAACCGGAGGGGTAGCGTTGGGGCTGGCGTGGCGCGTTTCCAAGAGGGTGGACGCCTTAGAGGCTCAAATGGACTCCTTCAAGAACTCGTACGTGTCGGTGTCAAACATGTTGGTCGAAGTAAGCAACAAGCTCGACTCCAACATAGCCCTGGTCAACGGTAGGGTCGATGAGCAGGAGAAGAAGCTACAGAAGAACAACGAGATCGCCAACAGCAACTTTGCTATGATGAGGGACACCATAATGAGGAACACGGAGGCAGCTTTGCGTGACACAAACGTCAAGTTCTCGGTCATGGCCAGTTATCAAATGTGGTACGCTCAGATGCAGAGCGTGACCCATCAGATGACGCAGGCTGCCATGTACACCAAGTTCATGGCCAGAGGGGTGGAAAATTGTCTGAGGCAGATAGCGTCAAAGCGCTCGGGGAGTTGCCCGAGCGGAATGACAGTCATACGGGAGCACCCGGGCCTGTCCGAGTTCCCGACCGTCGGCACGGCCCTGTACAAAGACAGAAAGCTTTTCATAGTGCACTCCGTCCCCCGCACCGTGGCAAAGACCGTGGTCAGAGGGATAATACCAATGCCCAGGATTAGCACGGACGGGGTCCCTTGCTGGCCCGACTACAACGTGTGGATGATAAACGGCATGTATTACGAACCGTCCGACTGTTACGGAAAGTACTGTCACAAGCCCGAGCCTCACGAAAGGTACCGCAGGTGCGTCGAGGATCCCAACGAGTGCAAGACAGTTTGCGCCCCCTGTCACCGAGGTATTTGCTACCAGGATAACAAAGTCACTTGGATGGAGGGTTCAACCACGGTCGAGATCGAGTCTCCTCCGCTCAAACCGTTCTCCAGACCACACATATCGGATGGACCCCCCGTATCCTTCTCAGACCTACTGATAGACGGGATACCGGGAATGCCCAAAATCAACTTGCTGCAGGTCATAAACACTACCGTAAAGCTAAGCGATGTGCGACAGGACCTGGAGAACATCACAAGAAGCATAGATAAATTCGACAAGCGCTACGATGCGATCACGGCTAGCAGGGTCACGTTCGGCGGGTTGATCTCGGGATTCGCCAGTGACGCGGCCCTATGGACCTCTGTAGCTATACTATTGGCTTGGTGCACCGTGCTCTCAGCGGGGATCGGCTACATGTGCCTATGCGGAGGAGGAGGAGGAGGTGGCGGAGGGGTGGTTGTGCTCCCAACCTTTAAAAAGAGGTCGTCTAAGATGTTATAGACATGTAGGGGACCATGTAAATAAGTGTGTGTATATTGCCCCTGTAAATGCTTGAATAAACCTTCTGTGTCTCGATGAGTGTGGCAATGTGTTTGTAGTAAAACCTGGGATCCCGGGGAGGGTCGAGGGTTCTGGATAGACCAATGATTCCAACACAGTTCTAGGTACATCACTTTATTGTTTGTGTGCACCATGTATAGATAGACATGTACTCCAAGGTGTGACTACTCTTCCCGATGGTCTGTGGTCTTACCTTGCACGCACACACACACACACACACACACACACCGGATATCACACTTGTATGGTGTGTGTGTGTGTGTGTGTGTGTGTGTGTGTGTGTGTGTGTGTGTGTGTGTGTGTGTGTGTATGTGTGTGCTTGTGTGTGTGTGTGTGTGTGTGAGTGTGTGTGTGTGTGTGTGTGTGTGTGTGTGCGTTTGTGTTGAACAGTATGATTGGAGCAACACAGCTTGGTGTGAGAGAAGGAGCTTGGTTGGATAGAACCAGCCCATGGTTAGATATAAATGTCCGTTGTATTGACGGTTAGTCCTTTACCTAGAGCTATGCGATGAACCCTGTGTCACGTACCATGCATCGTCCACGTGTTGCGTATCTGCCCTCACTCACTAGACGTATATTATGTGTGCTGCACACCTCACCGCCTTTCAATAGCCATACTGTGGCGATGCGACTGGGCATAGCCGATAGAAGGTTGCGCTTGGTAAGGCATGTCCTTTTCTCGCTAAAAGGCATTGGACTTCTGTCTAGATATGGAAAGGCGCGATGGTGTTGGGCAAGGGGATCCAGAACGGAGTGCATGGGAAGCACCATCGGGATGACATACCTGCATGTGCGCACTAACCCAGGCGTGTATTCTGTAAAGGACATGGCTAAAAAGCTCAATGTTGATCATCGCAGGATGTACGACGTCTTCCACGTCCTTCTAGGACTCTCTGTTCTGATAAAAGTAGGACGTAATTACACAACTCCTACGTTGTCACACTCGGACCTAATGCTACCCTGGCAGCAGTCTCTGGAGGATATCTGGGGTGGCAGCAATGAACCTACATCGACTTCACACGTCATCCAGAGTGACCCCCCCGAATGTCAGGTCGCGTGTATCGCCGGCGATCGGTCAATGTTGGTGTCCGACATCCAGAAGGAAGGATCGCAGCTCTCGCCGATCTTAGTGGAGTCCAACGGCACGCAGGGGAGCTCTCACGGAGACACTACGGATCTGACATTTGAGGACTCGAGGCCGTTTGGCGGGTCGATGATGTCCTCGCTCGAGAGCGAGCTCGATTGGATCGGCTCGGAAAGCCTAGTAGAGTCCTTACTGTGGTTGGATATGGAACCCGTAGAACTATTTCAATTCGATGATGATGCTACTCCTACTACTACTACTACTACTACTACTACTACTACTACTACTACTACTCATCCCACAGCCCAGGATATCACAGCCATCATCGATGCTATCGACACGCCTCTGTAAATTCTCTGTTGTACATCAGATACAAAAAAAATCGAAGTGGTATTCTTTTATATCGTATACTTTGTCTTTGAATATATATCTATAGAAGCTATATATAGAAGCTATATCGCGTATCAATTGCTACATCGGTTACAAATAAAGATTAGTACTTTGGTTTAAACTCCTGTGTACTTGGTCCAGTTATATGCCCACAGTGGTATCATCTCCACCGAATCATTTTGAAAGCACATCACATCACACACACGCACACATACATTGATTGATTCAATCATTTATTAAGATCCCATTTCCATCTTAAGTCAACCCCAATGACGAGGGAAGGTCACAAGAGAAAGCGTCCAGCGTACGTCTGGATCACGTAACAACCCTCCCAAACGCTGATCCTATTCCGATCAACATGGTCAGTGTTGCCCCAATGACAACACATGTCACGAGTGTGCCCATCAAAGTGGCCTCCGGCTCTGTTACTCGAAAGAACTCCACGAATCCGTTCTGAAAAGACACATTAAACTCAGAGTGAGGGCAGGGTCGCTTGTTCACCGTACATGTAGGCAGACGTCCGTGCAACACGCATCGTATGCAATCATCACGCATGTCCTCTGTCCTATAGCTATCACTGGAACTCACCCACGCGTCGTTATCCACCAGCCACTCCTTCTGGAAAGTCAGCAGGTACGTGGAGATCTCGCGTCCCGCCAGCTTCACATGGGTCCCTCTGCCCTTCTCGTGCAAGTGCAGACAAACCGCAGCCCCGAAGGCTAACAATCCTGCAACCCGGCCCCAGTTGGTGATCCCGTCTTCGAAGAGGCTATTGGCCACTGTGCCAACGAACCTCATGTCATCTCCTCTGTCATTCAATGACAGTTTTTCCGATCATTCCTAGAGAGGCCCGATTAGACACCCGTTACAACTTTTTGAATAGCTAACGTATTCATTTATCATAGACTCATAAACCTACCGTTATGTGCACTCTACCGCGACTGTCTCTATTGTCACCAGAGAGGTGTTCACCCCTATCTCTGTCACTGAATGAGTGAGTCTCGAGAGCAGGCCAACTCGCCTGCATCCGCCCATTGGGGGGGGGGGGGGGGGGGGGGGGGGGGGAGTGAGAGCCGCGTGAACCACTGCCACAGCGAGTAGTACACCTGGCTTTATTGTAGCCACCAGACAGAGACAACGGAAGAGAAATGCTATATCACGTGAACGTTATTACACAACAGAAATCAGAGCTGTAACTGAACACTACCAGGGGACTACATTGGCTCTAGTGCACCATCAGGGTCACGCAGTTCATCTGCGGTCTTACCTTGCACACACACACACACACACACACACACACACACACACACACACACACACACACACACCGGATATCACACCTGTATTGTGTGTGTGTGTGTGTGTGTGTGGGTGTGTGGGTGTTGAACAGTATGATTGGAGCGACACAGCTTGGTGTGAGAGAAGGAGCGTGGGCGGAGAGAGCCAGCCTATGTGGAGACCATGGTTAGATATAAATGTCCGTTGTATTGAAGGTTAGTCCTTTACCTAGAGCTATGCGATGAACCCTGTGTCACGTACCATGCCTCGTCCACATGTACCTCGTGGTGAGTCTCTGTCCACGCTCACTAGACGTATATTACCTGTGCTGCACACCTCACCGCCTTTCAATAGCTATTCTGTGGCGATGCGACTGGGCATAGACATTAGAAGGGCGCGCGGGGTAAGCACTGTCCTTTGCTTACTAAAACGCATTGGACTCCTGTCTAGATATGGAAATGCGCGATTGTGTTGGGCAAAGGGATCTAGAACGGAGTGCATGGGAAGCACCATCGGGATGACATACCTGCATGTGCGCACTAACCCAGGCGTGTATTCTGTACTGGACATGGCTACAAAGTTCAATGTTGATCATCGCAGGATGTACGCCGTCTTCCACGTCCTTGTAGGACTCTCTGTTCTGATAAAAGTAGAACGTAATTACGCAACTCCTACGTTGTCACACTCGGACCTAATGCTACCCTGGCAGCAGTCTCTGGAGGATATCTGGGGTGGCAGCAATGAACCGACATCGACTTCACACGTCATCCAGAGTGACCCCCCCGAATGTCAGGTCGCGTGTATCGCCGGCGATCGGTCAATGTTGGTGTCCGCCATCCAGAACGAAGGATTGCATCTCTCGCCGATCGTAGTGGAGTCCAACGGCACGCAGGGGGACTCTCACGCGGACACTACGGATCTGACATTTGAGGACTTGCCGCTTGACGAGTCGACGATGTCCTTCCTCGAGAGCGAGCTCGGGTGGACCTACACAGAAGTCCTAAGAGGGTGTGTGGGCGCCGAGGACCCGAGAGCCGAGTCGGACGGGACGCGGATCGAGTGTCACCAAAACAAAGTACGGCCTATGGACGCTACGGATCTGACATTTGAGGACTCGAGGCCGTTTGGCGGGTCGATGATGTCCTTGCTCGAGAGCGAGCGTGATTGGACCGACCCAGAAATCGTACGAGAGTCCTTACTGTGGTTGGATAGGAAACCCGTAGAAGTATTTCCCTTCGACGATGATACAACTCCTAGTACTACTTATCCCACAGCCCAGGATATCTCTGCCATCATCGATGCTATCTATACGCCTCTGTAAATTCTATGTTGTTGTATAACACTTGTACATCGGTTACAAATAAAGATTAGTACTTTGGTTTAAACTCCTGTGTACTTGGTCCAGTTATATGCCCACAGTGGTATCATCTCCACTGAATCCTTTTGAAAGCACATCACGCACACACACACACACACACACACACACACACACACATTGATTCAATCGTTTATTAAGATCCAATTTCCATCTTACGTCAGCCCCAATGAGGAGGGAAGGTTACAAGAGAAAGCGTCCAGCATAAATCTGGATCACGTAACAACTCTCCCAAACGTTGATCCTATTCCGATCAACATGATCAGTGCTGCCCCAATGACAACACATGTCACGAGTGTGCCCATCGAAGTGGTCTCCGGTTCTGCTACTCGAAAGAACTCCACGAATCCGTTCTGAAAAGACACATTACACTCGGAGTGAGGGCAGGTTCGCTTGTTCACCGTACATGTAGGCAGACGTCCGTGCAACACGCATCGTATGCAATCATCACGCATGTCCTCTGTCCTATGGCTATCATTGGAACTCACCCACGCGTCGTTATCCACCAGCCACTCCTTCTGGAAAGTCAGCAAGTACGTGGAGATCTCGCGTCCCACCAGCTTCACATGGGTAGTCCCTCTGCCCTTCAAGTGCAGACACACCGCAGCCCCGAAGGCTAACAATCCTGCAACCCGGCCCCAGTTGGTGATCCCGTCTTCGAAGAGGCTATTGGCCACTGTGCCAACGAACCTCATGTCATCTCCTCTGTCATTCAATGACAGTTTTCCGATCATTCCTAGAGAGGCCCGATTAGACACCCGTTACAACTTTTTGAGTAGCCAACGTATTCATTTATCATAGACTCATAGACCTACCGTTGAATGCACACATGCGTGTCGTCAAAATCTCGCCCACGACTCTTTTCATCTCGAACAGAGCTTCGCTTTCGCTCCGCGGATGCGCGAGTCCCGCAAATTCTTCCAGGAAACATTCTATGAGTTGCCTGGTCTCGTTGTCCAGCATTCTGGCACCTGCTCGGGATCTCAAGATGCCGGGTGGGCCACGCGGAGCTCTACGCTCGTAATGGACATCACCGGTGTCCTGCAGACTTTGCGATGTCTTCATTTTGGGAGTTTACACCAAGCTGCTAGAGTGTTAAATACCCCCCACAAGGCTCACACGACCCCCAGAGGATGATTATACCGCGACTGTGTCTATTGTCACCAGAGAGGTGTTCACCCTAGCTCTGTCACTGAATGAGTGAGTCTCGAGAGAAGGCCAACTCGCCTGCATCCGCCCATGGGGAGAGTGAGAGCCGCGTGAACCAATGCCACAGCGAGTAATACACCCCGCTTTATTGTAGCCACCAGACAGAGACAACGGAAGAGAAATGCTATATCATGTGAACTTTATTATGCAACAGACAGTAGAGCTGTAAGTGAACCGCCAGCCACACAATTGAAAGAAAACCGTTTCTTGTATCTCATATGATAGAATCACACTGAAACATCACAACACTATATATATGTCACAAACAGGTAGGGGACTACATTGGCTCTAGTGCACCATCAGGGTTAAGCAGTTCAACGGCATCATTGCTGTGGTTACATTAGTCCAATGAATAACACAATGTGTCCTCGTTGAAGTTTTAATTGCAACATTCAGTCATCACAAGGGAGGACCACGGGATAGATTCGCCAGTGATAGAGAAGATTGAACTTCGGAAGGTCTCTAGGGCTTTATAATCCGCCGTCGTTATATAGAGGGTGAGAGCCTCTATGATGTGTCGGGCAAGCTCCTTATCGGGACCCTTAAACCTGTTCACGTGGTACGCCCTCAGCCAAGAGTGCACGTCTGTGTGCTCCTTGTTTCTTTCGAATATGCAGGCCAAGCCGTCCACTATGGCTTCGACAAGGTTAATGGCATCCATCTTACCCCCCGGAAAGTACTCAGGATGATGGGGGTTCTTTTCGTAATGGTGCTCAAATCCAGTGTTGGCCATGGTTTTCATGAGAGCATCGATGTCAGTGTGCATATTCTGGAATGCGCAAGCCTCGTCTTCTTCTTCTTCTGCTTCTTCTTCTTCTTCTTCTTCCTCTTCATCTTCATCTTCTTCGGTGTGGCTAGATCTGTAACGTGTGTTGAACTGGCACCGTTGTTTCACATTCACAGCCAGGGCCCCCTTTGCCATTTCTACTGCCATGACGCCTGCATACGCAGATGCTTCGATTGTACTGGTCTTGCTGGAGTCGTGACACGCGATGCTTCTCACATAGTACCGATCGGCCAGCAGGTCCAGATTGTCTACGTGACTGCGGGTCGCTTGTTCTAGAGCTCTGGCAACCACAGCCCCAATCATGGTCACAAGCATGTTGTGTGTCAGGAATGCTTTATGGTGCTCTCTCACGGGGAGACTCTCCACCAAGGCTTTCTCACACTCAGGGCTCCAGATGTTGGACTTTGCCGCGGAGCACAAGGCATGAACCAGTTTGACAGTCGAGTACGGGGTTTTAGGGAGGTCGATGTGCACATCCTTGGCGCGTGCACTCTTTACAATTTCCCTAACAAACGCTTTCGTCGCAGATGGATCGTAGATGTATCTCTTACGCTCAGGTATCAACGGCGCTGGTTTCGGAGGGTCGGTATCCCGATGAGAGGCTCTGGTGCTGGTAGTAGGTTTAGTGGAAGCCATTGTAGTCTTCTAACTGGAGTTGTGACAAATACAAGCGAGGATTGACTCAGCGGAAGGTGCTGACTCAAACTGCTTTAATAGATAGAGAACAACCCGACCATAGGTCCTATCGCAAGTATGAGAGAGGACGTAAGACGCGTTGATGTGTTTCCAAGGGACGAATCCGTACCGTTGGATTTTCCCTCTGCGTCTTTGGTTCTTTCCTCTACTTTCGTCATCACGACGGTGCAGTTTGCGAAGGAGAAACTGTACTCTTCGTTTGTGTGTCCCACTCTAGCCAGCCTCTTGCATCGGTAAGTTGCGGTGTGGTTACACGTGACGCCGTGGATCAGCAGAGCGTTGTCGCTATCTGTGTCGAGCAAAGAAGAGTTGAAGCCTTGGTCCTTGACTCGAAATGACCCAAATTGTAATCTTTTCCAGATGACGGGGAGAAAAGGTTTCTCGTTCGGACAAACCAGTTTCACAGCAGCTGTAGCACCGGGGAAAGGAAGTGCGGTAACAGCCGCAGTGTCTGTAGGAGGCCACGGCACCTCAATCTCATACACTCTCTGGTCTGACGTTGTAGCATTGTTAGGCACGGTATCAACCGCAGTGTCTGTAGGAGGCCGCGGCACCTCAATCTCATACACCCACTGGTCTGATGTTGTAGCATCGTTAGGCGCGGTGACCGTCTCCGCACCACGAAATGGAGTGGTAGTCCCGAGAGGAGGCGGTGTAGGAGGCTGCGACTCCTCGGTCGCGTCCACACTCTGGGCTGATGTTGTAGCGTCCTCAGGTCCAGTAATTGAGTTTGCGTCTGGGGTGGATGTGCCACGGTTATCGATCACGTACGCGTCGACCGCAGCAGAGTTCGAAAACGGTCCATGTGCAGACAGGAGGATGACAGCTATCGCTGCAAGTAGATATCTCAAGGGTTTAGTTGACAAGCCCATGGTTGCGACAAGCACGACTCAAACATGAGGTTGTGGAGTATTTATACTGAGGATGAACGAGGCCCCGCCCCGTTCCGTCGTTCTAACCGAGCAGCGATTGAATGTTCCGTGTTCTATTGTGTGTCACAGTGCAAACCCACCAGAGAGTATCCCCTTTCTCTCGCAGGCACAGTTTGGTTAATTGTACTACATCTCAGTCTCAGGAGAACAACGATCAATAGAGGGCAGGTTAGAGTGGAGAGGGTGACTGAAGCAGCAGCCATGAACCGGCTGCGGCCTATCATGCGCTCGCAGTCTATACATTTTACCCCCCGCGGTCGCGCGTCCATCTCTGCGTACACTTTGTCCATGTATTTCCGAGCGGTGGCATTCACGGCGATTATGTCTTTTAACAAGGTTTCTCCCCGTCTGAGCAAATCAGACGATCGAGCGGATTGTTTCCGAACGCTATCGAGCGACGTCCACACGTCGAGATCGGACAGAGAGTACGCCTTCGAGAGCGTCCGGGGACTCTTGGACACCCGGACCAGGTCGGTTTTCGCCTCGGCGCCACCACGCTCTCCGCGAGATGCGGTTCTCGGCACGTACGTGTCCGATTGGGGCTGGTAGCAGATAGGACCAAAGCACGGGGCACCACACACCACGGGGCAGGCCAAACTGATCTCACCGTTCTCCGTCACCTCGCACGCCGACACCGTACCATCGTCGAGTTCCAGAGGTTCGCATATCCCTCTCGAGTCACACTGAGGCACCCTGTAGTTGGCGTGCATGTCGCTTACCATGGGCCTGTCCAGCCAACAAGTCCTGTTCCCGTTCGACGAGTCTATGAAGGGCATGTACCAGTGGGAGAGTACGACGGGTGTCCAACTCTCCCTCTTGGCGACCATCACGAGCCCGGAGGACAGCGTGCTGCTCGCAACCGGAGTGTCCGTGTAGAACTCTGTGACGAAGCCGGGGTTGCACCCCGTCATATCAGACCTCTGTATACCCTGAGCACACGAGAGTAAGCGCTGGCGAGCTCCCTGCAAAGCGAATGTGACGGCGTTGAGCTGGATGGCCAACGTAAACGCGCCGCTCTTCCAGGTGTCCAGTAGCACTCTGAACTTACTCGTACCGTCGGACCTCGAGACCGGCTGCGCGGCCTTGCCGGGAGCGTGCGTGAACACGCTCGGAGAATGCGCCACTATGTTGTCCAGGGCCTCGTCGATCAAGGTGCTGTGGTGTCGCATCACATCCACGACTTGATGACCTGATATAGATACCCCAGCGTGGTACGTCAAGAGCTTTGAGACAAAGTCGTCGGCTGTGCTCCAGTGCTGCACGATGTGCGTGTCCATGAGAGCGGCTAGATCGTCGAAGACTGCGTCGAGCGACGCCGTGGCCCTATCGTACTCGAACGTGGCTGTTTTCAAGGCTACGGTCGCATCGTGCCAGGTGCCAGTAGAGCACAGGCGATCGCAGCCTTGATGATAGTCGGATAGGCCTCTGCAGGCCACCTGGGAACACTCGGGGTACTTGACTTTGAACTCGGTCCGGTTGAATCCTAGAAAGAAATGGTACGTGACGTAGGCGCTGCTTCCCTCGGATGTGCGTATCTTCCATCTGCCGGGATGGAGCAACACCCTGTGATCCAGGGAGTCTCGATTTGCGTCGTCATCGTCTTTGTGTTGGCTCGAACGAGTCGGTGTTGAATCGAGAACGCGACCCGGTGGTCCATCGCTACCTGCGTCCACGGGGGAATGAATACAGAGGGCTAACAGTCCTACCAGGACGTAGAGGAATGGCGCGAGGATGCGACGACGCTCGTCGTCGATATGGGGTTTCATTGTAGTTTCCTATAGCGTTGCTCACGGTCTCGGCTCCATTTACACGTTGAGCAGAACATTGCGATCGCGGCGATGCCGATTAATACAGCGAGCGCAGCAGCGCTCAGAGATAGAGCAGCTGTGCTATCCGACATGTACGCCACATGCCTCACTGTCTGCTCAGCGGTCTTTGCATTCCCTTCGATCAGCGAAGGCAGTCGAGAGAACACATCCTTCAGACCCCCAAGAGACTCGTTCGTAGCGCTCACACATCGATAGGTACGCCGATAGTAAATCTCCGAGGAAGGTAGGCTGTCGGCGAGACTCGGGTCTGTGTCAGGGCAATAGAGTAACGCGATGGGTTGCACGACCCGCGCTATCAGTGGTCCCACCTTTGTCACATAACTCTTTGCCCTGATGATCAGAGGCTCCACTGTCTGCGTGTAGTAACCCGGCGTGTGCTGCGGGGACGAGGGCTGCTCCGATCCAAAGGAGAACGGTTTCAGGCCACACGGGATCTCGACGTGCACCGCCCCGTGGTTGACGTGGATTATCATTTTAACCAAGAGTTCATTGTGTGACACCACCACCGGGCTCGAGATTGCAATCGGGTACCCTGTGCCTCCTCGGGGCCAACTGTTTTCCGCGTAGTCTCCCAGCTCCAGGCACGAACTGAAGCCCCTGATGCACTGTACAGTCTTCGATATCAAGTGCATACTGTCAAGGATCGACGCGAACCGCTGCGGTTCATGGGGTGAGTGAGGCGCGGTGCGCGTCTTCATCACCGCCTCACTGGAAAGCCAGTCTTCTTCCTCCGCCGTTAGCACAGGTGCCCGGAACCATCGACTTGTGTCCAATATACTCTGGAGAACGCGTTCTCTCGATTCTCCGGTAATCGGCAATGTCACCGATACCCGAGCGCGATGCTCGGCCACGCTAATGTAGCCGTAGCAACCGTTAGGACGGATCTCGTCCTCTTCGCTCTGTACACCAAAGGACGGTAGCCTGAGGCCGTCGCTTCGTACGGCCGCAGACGGCGAATAGATGTAGATTCTCTTCTGATCGACGAACGCCACCATGTCCATGTAATTCAAGTCTACGACCTGCGCTCCGTGCGGTACAACCCTGACTTTCTCGATTACGTCCTGGACGGTGAGTCCACTCACGGCCAACGCAGCGCCCACGTTCATGTCTGAGGACAAGGCCAATCTCAGGTTTGGCACGTCGGGAACCGGGACGAAGCTTTTGGTCAGCGGTGTCTCCTTGGACACGCTCTGGAAAAACATACCTCCTTCCATTTTGTACAATCCGTCGACGCGAGAGTATCCTTCTCCTCTTCGTAATCCGAAGGTCGGCTTCCTTGTGTACCGGTAATGTAAAGTCCGGACCCTGGTGGCAGCAGAGGCTATTATGCGCGAGAGCTCTGTGAACGTCGGCATGCCTTCAGAGTCACCGAAGGTGTAGTCGAGGTATCCCAGCGAGTATCGACACACTCCCCACTTGGCCATATCCGAGAGTACGACGGTGAGGTCTCGCATGGAGTAATGGACCCTGTCGTCACCCGAACCAACAGGGTCCGTTCTGTGTCTGTTGGCCAAGCCCAGCCATTTGCATCGACCTTGGGAGATATGGTCGGCCGACGGGACCGAAACCACTATCCCCGCACGGTTGTTTGATCTCTTGCATAGCTCCTGAAAGATCAACAGTCCTGTCCTCTCCGGGTACTGGTCGTCAAGCGGTTGGCTTATCACATAAGGGTCCTCGGGATCGTACTCTCCTATGCTCCAGCGACCAGGTCTCACTCGCTCACAACCTGTATCGACCTGAGAAAACACGGCTATCGTGTCCAGGTTCAGAAAGGCTCCGTGCGATGACACGATCAGGCCTATCTTTTGCAACACACTCTCGGCTTGCTCCTGCTCAGATGCCAAGGGGTACGACTGTGTGCGATTGTGCCACCGAGGAGGAATGTAATGTCGAACGGTCAGCAAACCTCCTACGTTGTCCTCCACCTCTGCCGGCTGTAGGCCGTTTGGGCACACGATGATTACATCTCCGTCCCGGCACGCAATGCACTTCTGGGAGGACAGAGGAGCCTCGTGACACTCTGGGATGGGATCGTTGACAGCTCGCCGATACAGAAGTTTTCCATCCCGGCCATGTACTGTGTGTAGCGTCGAACACCTCTCCTTGTCTCTACATCTAAAGTGTTTGTACTCTGTTGTGTATCCTCTGGTCCGTATGACGTCCGCTAACTTGTCTGCTGACAACCCGGGGATCACCTCTAACTTTGACCCGTACAGGGCGTCGATCATATCAAAATCGTAAGACTGCGCGGTCGAGGGGTTCACATCGATGACCACCACTCGAGGAGATCGGTTCTCTAGTGACTGCAAGTTCAATATCCAGTCGAGTGCAGCCGCAATCTCCTCCTGGTCAGGGGCGTCTCGGCTGTGGTGTAAGAAGTTGAGTTTAACCCCCATCTTACCCCCCCAGGCCTGGCGGCCGACGGTTCGCAGGCTATCATTGGCCACTATCGGTATGTATATCTCAGGTGTCTTATAAGTGTCCTCCTTCGACAAGGACCGCACGGCTACGGGCAAGTACTGATTCTTGAGACCAAAGGGAAGGTTCTCTATCCAGATGTTAAACTCCACCAGTACGACATCGCATCGCCTCACGTCTAGAGGCGCGAACGGTGCGTCGCGTTGCGGTCCAGGCAAGATATCGAAAACGTACGTCGTTACGAGACAGAAGCGTTCAGTCTTAGGTGGGACCGAACCGTACAGAACCCGACCCCGGCCACCAATCGAGGTGTCCGGATCCTCCCGATTGACTTCCAGCGTCCACTGGTTGTTCTTACCACCCCCCACTTCGTTCGAGACATGGGCGAACGGGGTCCGGGTGCAGGTCGGAGAACACAGGCCGTTGGGGTTGGTGTAGTCTAGCAACGCTCGGGTGCAATTACAGACCGGATGCTGCTTTGGGTTCAAGCAGTTGATGTCGAGCGTGTTTGATACGCTTGTCACGAATCCAGGATTGAGGTTATCGTAGAAGTCCACGCCGACGTACACAGAGTCAAACAGGTCACAGTGAAAGTTTATCACGACCAGGGAGATGTCCAGCGTGTTCACCAAGAAGCCAGCCGAATATGCTTTATTCCAGTCGAGACCACTGGCGATGCTGTATCGCCACTCGGAAGAAACTGTGCTCGTCTCGTTGACTCGCACCACCTCCTTATGCTCCAACTTAACCTTGTGCCAATGGAGCGTGGTGGGTTTGTACCTGGCCCCCATGCCCTTGGGAATAGTGAGTATGGTCTGCACTATGAGCGTGTCCTGTTCCCCTACCAACCACGGATTGGTTTCTACGAACTGAATGGATAACGTGGGCTCCACATTACCACGTACAAAGGGTTTCACCACCATATCATACAGTCGCTTGGATGTGTTGAAGAGGTTGAGCGTGTTCAGGGTGTTGTACAAGTATTCTACTGGGGAATACACCCGTGTTAGCCTCAAATCAAAGTTCACCATACAGTTTTTCCAAACCATAGTACCGGTAAGGGTCCCCTCTCGGCACAGTTTATCTAGATCGGAAGACGACATGGCCGGCACCCACCTTACAGTCAGCTCCTTGAGGGTAACACGGAGGGAGTCGGACTGTATATCTTTCAGAAGTCCCTGTACATTGTAGCGGTCGGGGGATCCACAAATCGTGTCGTGCCAAGACGTTCCGGGTAGTATTAGGCTTTGACCCTCAGGGCAGGAGATAGTGTGGTTTCTACAAGTGGTTATGCCTTCAAGCTTCTCCGTGAAATACCCTCTCGGGCACATTGCGCCACATCGTTGTCCTTTTTTGTGGTAGAAAGGCATATCAGGATGTCCCAAAGGGCACCGGTGTACACATTGTACGTGAGCGGGATTGCAGTTGTTTTGACTGCTTATACCCAAGTAATGATCCAATCTCCCGATACAGCCCGAGATCGAAAGTGCTACTATTAGCAGCCGTGTCATGGTGTGCAGCATCATGCCTGTTCTCCCCCCAAGCTTGGATATCAACCGGTGAACAAAAGTGTTAATTCAAAGATTGTCACACTGACACAGACCCTTTGTCGAGGCCGGTCGGAACGAAAGAGGGCTAGACATCAATATTGTTGCAGACCAAACGGGGCCACGGTGGTCAGGGCCAGCTCCCAATGTTAAATTCAGCGGACCGTCCACCTTGCGAAAAACTACAGCTCAGCCAGGACTTACACAAAAACACATCCAGGAACCTGAAGCTCGCCGGCTCTCTGGTGAGAAACACTGAACCGAACCGAACCGGAGCCGGTACTCCATTGAAGTCTCAATGGTGTTTGTGCACGTTGCGGTTGTGATCACGTTGTGGTTAATTTGTGAAAATACCTTTGAGAAATAATACATTTTTGTGAAATAAAGAAGCTTAAACTACATATGTGTGTGTGTGTGTGTCTCAGTGGTTTATTTATTATGTACATGGAAACCAGAGTCAATAACATTTACAACCTTACACACAGCACAACGGGTACACACAGATGGGCTTTGCTACCACACGAGACATACAATATGGGCAGGTTATAATCTACATTAAACACGTATTACGGGTTCGTAGTGACTGGCTTTTAGTATGTAATGGCTACAATCCGGGTCGTAGATGGGGTACGAGTATTCTGTGATTACCGCCGATCGCTTCCCGTGAGCTTCGAGCATGAAGTTGACTTCATCTACCGTCAACCACCTATCGGACAGCATAAGACGATCCACCAGATCCTCGAGGCTGTTAATTTTGTTCAATTCCAGGTACGCCTGGATTTCTTTGTTGTCGGGGTTCAGCATCATGTATCGAGCGGTTGCGCAGACCAACGTTTTGCTAAGGTCACGGTCGGCCCCGTGGCGCCCGTTTAAGCCCAGTAGCACAGCTACTGTGTGGAATCCGCAGTAATGATCGGATGGCACTTCGCGCACATTCAGATCGTTCAGCCTGATGTAGGCGCCTAACGTGCCCGTGTGATAGCAGTTCGAGGTTCGTTTCTCCTGGGGTGCCTTAGCTTGTAGGTTGCGGTCTTTGCCCATCGCGTACCAGACACCGCCGCTGTAGCAGACGGAACCCGGAGCCCACTGTCCGTCGTAGTGTTCGTTGAAGATGTAATAGTCGGTCCCGTGGACATTCAGCTCCACGTTGACTCCGAACAGGCCTCCTACAATCGCTGCGATGGGTACGAACTCGGGTTCTCGATAGCACGTATCGTACACGGCCATTACATTATTGCAGACTCGAAGCGATGTGTCAGTCCCGAGGTTGACACATTTGACTGCCAGATGTACCATCACGGCCAGAGCTTCTGGTGTCGAGGGTTCCGCAGGCGCAGTAGCGGTGACGGTCGAGTCAGGTGCCGCTGATGCCACGGGGCTAGTTTTCGAGTGCACAAACAGAACCCACAGCGCCTCTATGAGTGTACGGTGAGAGGTTCCCCTCACGTCTACCCTAGCCCGGGTCTTCTTCATGCACACGGTGGAGGCGATGTTGGCCATGCAAGGGCTTTTCACGACCGGGGTCGCCACCCGGCGCGTGACGTCTGCCGCTTGGTCTAAATGTACGGTTAGGAATCCGTGTCCTTCGTGGAAACCCATCTTGTCTTCATTCTCCACCAGTAGCCCTTTACATATTCGACGACAGTCTATCGATTCGGGTTGTTCGTGTGCCGCCGCGGGGGCCTCGCTTTCACTCGCCCGGTACGGCCGAAGCTCGGGCGAATGAACCTCGGGCGTTTTGGTTCGTTCGGGTGTCACAGGCTCGTCCGGCTGATGTTTCTCATCCTCATCCAAGTCGAAAAAAGTCTCGTCTGACTCGTCGGTGATCGCCAGGCGTAACAGTTCATCTAGACAATCGCCCTGGTCGTCGTTCAACACCCGGAGCGTGTCGCACCACGGGTCAAACTCGCTGTCGGGTCCGTGCGGGGCCTGGGCAATCGGTCTAGCGTGAGACCTCTTCAACGTTCCTTCGATGCTACTGTGAAGGCCGTGCCCGAGATTCCCGAGATACAGGAATGGAGGCTCGTGAAGTTCGAGGTGCAAACCATCCCTGTGCTCTTTGACGAACCACATGTCTCGACTCTCTATCGCGCTCTTAACGCTGCCCGGGATCCAGTTCAGCTTCTTCGCGTAGGGCATTTGTACGAGAAGCTCTGGCACGTATAGCTCGGCGAAGCGTAGGACGGTGCCCATATCGAACAGTTCACCGAACACTATTCGCAGAGCTTGCACAATCTCGCTGCCATTATAGCCTAGGACTTTGTAACTGTGATCACCCGTGCCCCCCATGGCCCGTTCGAGGCTCAGAGCTGCGCAAAGGTGTTTGTCGGCGACCGAGCCGCTACTGGCCAAATGATTCTTCAACGTGGGTTCCATGTACAACGTACCCATGTACACGAGCACGTACCACGCTGCAAAGTACACCAAGCCCGCAGAAGAAACTGTGCCTGGTGCGCCCTCGTTGTTGTTGTCACCGTCGAACCCAAAGACCCGTGTCCCGCAGGCTGCGAACGTTAACGCTAGGGTGGAGCTCACGACTCGGTCGGGCGTGCTGTCGCCCTCGCTTGCAAAGCAAGGTAAAGCCCCCACGGTCAACACTTTGATCATCAGGTTCTTTTCGGATTCACTTATCAAACTGAACTTGGCTAGAGTGTTCAAGGGACCCGCCAGGTGCTTCGCGTAATGCTCATTGCTGACCTTGACAAGGCCCCCGGTGCTCATGGGTATGAAACGTTCAAACACTTCGCACTTTATGCATCTCCACCCTCTCGCGAGCAGCTCGAGTGTGTACACGGGGCTAGGCGACACGGGCAGAGCCAGCGCTTTGAACAGCGGGTAACACACCCTGGTGGAGTTGACAAACACGGGCCATATTCTACCCGAGAACTTGCGAGTGCGAGGCGCCTTCACCGTGAGATTGTCCAGAGCCGAGGCTGCGACTCTGGGGAAGCATGACACGAGCGCTCGTGCTATCACGTCTACCTCTTGGGCCCTGGCTTCCATTGCTTCGGGGGCCTTTGCCAGGACGTCGACCGCCGTCGAGATGTTAAAGTCGTCGTCCCTTGCGATCGGGTAAACGACGGGCTCCCGCTTAGGGGAGAACCTGTCGTTTTGCATCATGACCTCTAACAGCTCGGGATCAGGACTAGGGCCGCAGTTCTTGTACCTGTCGTTGGGTATTACGGAGCGCTGGGATTCAGACACGGCCGGTCGGTGGTCGTTTGCGAATATGACAACGAGAGCTTCTAGGTCAAAGAGGGCTCCCTTCGCCTTGGTGTACTCCTGGAACCTTATCGAGTGTATCACGGTGGACTCGGTCCAGGCTTCCAGTAACTCTTCAGAGTGTGACCCCCGAGGCTCGTGGATGTGATACAAGAGCCAGCACAGTTGAATCACAGCTTCGTTTCGCACCAACCAATCGCGCTGCCGAGACGCCTCCACGGCGGCGCATTCCATCAGAAACACGCAGGATGCCAGGATTCGACTCTTACATTCGGCACACTTGATCTTGCCAATGCGAACCTCCGAGCATCGCACTGCCTGGACCGCGGCCCAAGGAGTGTAACCGCACCTTCTCATCTTGTCCAGGATGAGCGTTACGACTTTGTAACTGTGCGCATTGTTGAGTTTGATCGGACACGTTCGACCGTGAGCAAAAACAGTTGAGCCGGCCCCGTTCCTCGCGACACACTTCCAATCGTAAAACCCCTGAGCCCATCCTAGCTTCAGGTCGTTGTTCGTCTCCCCGACGTCCTTGCGATTCTCGATCCAGTCGGAACGAAGGATTACGTGGAGCACCGGAGCGAGCATGGCCTCGCATGCGAAGGGTCCGAATAACTCTATGCCTTCGGCCAGGTTCTCCTTGTTCCACAGCCACTTGTTTACCAGATACAATAACCCGTCGTCGTTCTTGTGTTCGAGGACTATTCTGTTTAGCTCTGGCAGATGTACGCACACCAGACACGCGAGCCTCAACCTCAGTACCGATCGTCCGCACTCCGTCTTCTCGGATAGCCACGTGCCGTTCGGGGACACGTCCTGCATATGCACCGCGCCTTGGAGCGATATTATCTCGCCGTTGTTTACATATCGTAGGGGGGTTGGGGACGCGTCCAAATGTTCTTCTTCGGTCCGACTCGACCGGTTGGTCACTTCGCAGACCTCCACGTACGGTACCATGCGCCCGGTCTTTGCTCGATCGAAAGATATGTTGGGTGTGTGGTGTACTGAGGTGCATCGTATTGCCTTTTCCTGAATCGGGAAAGCGAAACAGTGTAGGCACGCCACGTCGTCTTCTGAACTATCGTCGTCTTTGCTGTATAGCACATAGTCACACCTCGAATCCATGGCGTTTAGAGACTCCCTTTCTGCGATACCTGGATGCAGGATTAGTACCACACACACACACACACACACACACACACACACACACACACACTGCCCACCGATTTCACGTTACAGCACGCTCATCTCCGCGTACCTGGATCGTGAGTCCCTCAGCTTGGCTCGAGCCTGAACCACCTGCAGCTCAAGAGAGCCCTCGTTCCTGCTCATATTTCTCACTCGAGAGATGAGCATAGACCTCTCGTACAGCAGAGTCTTCACAGAGATCTCTCCCACGCCGACCAAATCCTCCAGCACCGTGAGGTCGCTGCGTATATCAAAGTACAGGTCGTTCATGCGCGAGTCCCAACTCCACTTTCGCGAACCGCCATCTAGGCAGCTGCGGATGTCCTCAATCTCAGCGTCGACGACCTCTTTGCGTTTCTCGAAGTCCGCAGGCGCCGAGGAGAGGTCCCGATGTATCTTCTTCAGGGCGCGGGTGCAAGCTTCTCCGACGGCCACCGGGGTGATATAGCCCACCTTGTCGAGCATGCGAGCCACGTAGGCTTTAGCCTCAGACCAGGGCTCGCCGTGGCTTACGCCCGGCCTGTCCTGAGTCAGGTTGATAAACTCCATGACCGTGATGTCCCTGGACACCTTGGAACACATCTCTCGCCACACCTGTACGTATCGCACGTAAAGACCGGTGTAGCGCTGGAGGAGCAGCCTGATTGCATCGCTCTCGGTGTAGCACGTGTTCAGGGCTTCGCTGACCGCAACGACGGTGGCGTCGTCACACTCTGCCTCGCCCGGCTCGGGTTTTAAGGCCTCCCGCATCTGTCTCTTTGCAGCCAGACGAACCATCTCCCGCACAAGGTTGTTGCGCCCCAGCGCAGCCTGCACCATGTAGTTGAGACGTTCGTCGCTCGAGTCGACCCTGAGCTCGGGGTACCGCTCCAATACCTGCTTGAAGCCTATCATGAGCTCGGAGACGGTCTTGGTGTAGCTGGTCAGGACCCGTCGGTAGTTGCCGGCCGCGGACTTGGCGTGAGCGTCGTACGCCTCGCATCGCAGGCATCTACGCTCGAGGCCGGTCGTCGATCTCAACCCAGGCACTCCTCCGGGCTCGATTTTTCCTTCTAGATCTCCGGCGGTCCACTTTGTAACTCTGCGTGTGAGAAGGCGCCTCTGTTCAGCCCTGTGAGTCTCGTCGTCCTCACGGTAAACGTCGTCGGGGTCAGAATGTATCGACATGGTCTCTTCGCTGTCGCTATTCTCAAAACGTATGACTTTGAGCCCGTTATTGGGTACGTCGTCAGAGGAGTACTCTGAACACATACTGACATTCTCGAACTCTCGGTCTCTCTCGCTCTCATAGCCGTAGACGGGTTCACCCTGCATCGATTCAACGGCGGTGTTGCTGCCGTGAGTTTCGCCGGCGGCGGCCCGAGTCGGACCTTGGTTTTCGAAAGCCATCGCCTCCCGGTCGAGATCGTATTTGGAAAAGATACGGCAAACGACCTTGCTCAAGGTGACACTCAGGGGCATAGAATGATCAAACGCGCCTCTCTTCCTCCAGAGCGAGAAGGGACCGTTCGGGGTGGACATCGCCTTGTCGCGAGCATGCCCGACCGTCAGGGACGCGGACCTGTCGCTGTGAGGCCCAACAGGGGTAACGCGGGATCTCTCGTCCGCATGTGTGATAAGTACATTTTCTACGTCTACACTTGCCTGAGATGGGGAAAGGTCCAGCTCACTGACGATGAACGGTCGCACCTATTCAGAGACTGCACCGATGTGTTTGCTCAGTTAGATCCCAAATGGCTATCGAGGTTCGTGTTGAGGTGCAGGGCCTCGTACCGGGTAGAATTGAGCAGTCTCTCGACCTCGGCACTCTGGATACCCGACGAGGTGTACAGCGTGCCTACCAGCGAGGGAATCACATGGGTCGACGGCAGAGGTCGTGTGGTGCAAATCGAGAATTTTACAGACACCGGTCTCCCGAGGAAACTCTCCGTTGGGGATAGAGCATTTGCAGTCTTCGAGGAGACCCTCTCCGTGTTCTCCGACGTGGCTTTTAGGCAACGCAAAACGCGAGCGCCTCCTTCGCTCGTAGTCTGTCGACGCTCAGACTCACACGAAAGCTTGGCAGGCTTGTGTTCAAACTGGCGGACCTGTTACACGGTCAAGGAGCGCGACATTCGAGGCCTGAGGGTGGAATCGGGCTACATCTACACCACGGACGGTCTGACTCTGTACAGCTTGGTCGCCTCGTGGAAGACCGACCTCTGTCTTGTCTTTGACGAAAGCTGCCGGGAGGAGATAGTCCGCACGCTGTGCGCTCTGGCAATCGGGGACCGCGATTTGGGGATGGAGTTTACGCTGAAATGCGTCTTGCCCGACGGAGGGAAAGGATTAGATCTGAGAGACCTACACCCTCTGGAGCCACCCTCGCCGCCGCGAGACATCGGTGGTCCCCACAGCTGGCTTAAACGCGAGTCTCTCGCGGACGAACAATCGAGTACCCTCGGCTGCTGCGATCGCGAGGGATTGGTGTGTCTCAGAGACATGACCAGAATCCCCTCGGGGTTCTCCGTTCTCGCGGAGAACGAGAACGTGGTGGTCTTGAGACACGTTTTGCGAGACGCTGTGGTGATTGTGCCCAAGACGAGGGCAGCTGCCGTGACAACGGCGCCGCAAGGGGTGTATCAGTTGAACGACAGCGAGACACCGGCTCCGAGCGGGTATGTGACGGAATGGTTCCCGTGCGGGTACTCGCTGTTGAGAGTAGAACGCGGTGTCCCGGGCGTACCTCCTGTCGTGGTATCTTGCAACCTACACAGAGATGAGGAGGACGAGCGTCTACGGAAAGACCGTTTTGCAGGGGAGGTGCCGATGCTGCGCGTCCTGAGGAGCTCGGGGTATCACAGGGTCCTACCGAGAGGGTTCAGATCGAACGGTCACCTCTTCAACCAATCGGTGTGCCTGCTACCGGGGACCATGGCCATTGTCGCTCCGCAAGTGTTACGTTTCGCGGCTTGTGTCGCTATCATGTACGCGTTCGATGTCTTCAGGCGGCTCAGTGTCGAGGAGTCGGAGCGAGTCGGCAGCCCCGTGGAGCTTTCGTTCGTGGAGACCCTGAGCTTGAGAGAGGCTCAGACTCTGCTCTTGTCGCACCTGTGTCTGTGTCAGGAATCCTTTATCGCCTCAGAGAAAAGCTGTTTCAGGTGTACAGTTAAATCCCATTCGGTCTTATCGGAACTCAAAAAGATTGTCTCGGTGAACCCGAGGGTACACTCGGGACTCGCGGGCTTGCCGCTTTCGGACCGAGAGGAGGTAATGCACGAGGAGCTTGAAGACGAGATATTGCGAATACGAGACGGGTCAGCTGGTGAGGATAGCAAAGACGATACCAAAGGGGAGGAAAGTGAGGCCGGTGAGGAAAATGAGGACCCCGGTGAAGACCACGATTGGGAGGACATTGAGGGAGACTACGAGGAGGACATCAGAGACGGCACCGGTGAGGATGAAAACGAGTACGGCGGCGAGGAAGAAAGAAAAGGCGACAGCTCTGACTGCGAATCCGAGGACGATGCGGATGAAGATCGCATCATATCAAAGGTGTCCTGCGCCGTTCCGAGAAACGGACAGAGAACGGGACATCTGGTCCTGTTTGGGCGCAGCAGAGGTTGTGATTCGAGTTTCAAGTGGCTCACGTTTGGAATACGGACACTGGGGCCAGTCAACTTGAAAATATTGAGAGCTTGCGGCGTGTTCGACTCTAAGCACGGACACAGCAGAGCCATGTTGAAGATCCCGAGCACAAACGGAGTTTTACCTGAACCCAGCTGGGTAGGGGAACCCACTTTGCTCACGGACGACTTGTGTGTCATCGGCTCGGAGAAAGTACCCAGTGTCATAACTGCACCGTTGCTCGACTGCAGCGACTGCTTCTTTCAGCTCAATTACTCGCCCAAGGGCGCAAAGCCGAACATTTCCGGAGCCGTTGCTGAAGCGGTCAACATCATGGAGATGTCCAGGATAGAGCAGGCCATACGGAGCGGGAACGCGAGAGGCTACGAGGAACAGAGACTCTTCCGTCTTTTCAAGGCCTGTCGCAGGAAGATGCAGCAGTACCTGTTCGACGTGGCTGTCGACAACCCCAAGAATGGAGCACCTTGCGAGGAGGAGCCCCTGAGACCTCGGCTCGGGCCGCAAGGGCGAAAACCGGGCCCCTCCGCTGCGGATCTCTCCACCATAGGCGATGGAGAGTTCTTCCCTTCTATCGAGGTAGCGAGAGAAATCTATTGGGAGGAGAGCGAACAAGACATGCTCTCGTACCCCCTTTCGGAATACAATCTCAACCTCGCAATCACATCGTCTCCCAGTCGGTACTCAACGGCTAGAGCGGACAGAGCCCCGGGTGAATGCGGCTCCGTGTACGAGGCGTGCTTGGACGAGGCCGTGCTATTGGGACACTGCGCCAGGGTCTCGGTCACTCGGGGCGCCAAGAAGAACTTTGACGTGAGCGCCTGTCTGACCTGGTTCTACAGATCCGTCCACCCCTGCGTGCCGGACATGAACATCGGAGACGTGATGCTCGACTACGAGTTCACCCTGCACGGCAGGGGTCAGCTCTCGCCCGTTTACGCTCTCCTGAGCCATTTGGCGGAAAGCTGCAGGGTCAACTGCTTCCCCGTGTACAAGTTGATCACACTCAGTAGACACAGAGGCGCATCGGCGTGGACCAGGGGCACGGACACGCCTTTCCACTCGCACAGGGTGAGGTCAAACACAATCGGGGCCTTCTTGTGTGCTCAGGATCACAGGCTATCGCCTCTGCTGTCGAGATGCTGCAACCCGAGGCCCGTACAGCCCTCCGAACTCTGGGAAGGTTGCGAGCTGTTGCCTCGCGGAGATGAAGAGGAGCTCCTCTTGCAAGCCTACTCCAGGACACTCGGCCCCGTGTTCGAGTTTGAGAAGGTGGAGGGTTTCCCGGGTAAGGTCAGGACCAGTCTGGGGGATTGGACGTTCATGCGGCTGGCAAGCAGGTCCTCCGGTGTCCACCGCTACCCGGGTATCACTGTGGTAGACGGGTACACCATGGCGTTCGCGTCCGAGTCCCCGCTGTTCTACCTGAGGACCAAGGGGCCTATTGTGCAGAAGCTGGAGTCGGTTGCGGTGGTTGTAGAGAGCAGCTCGTTGTACAGAACGGACGTGTTGACGAAAGAGGACCCCGAGTGGCCCTCTCCCGATCCGATAGACGTGCACAAACTCATCAAGTGTAAAACCAAGAGCTTCGTGATCGACGAAATGTTTATGCGCAGCGGAGGCCGGGATCCCTTAGAGGGGTACGAGATGAACGAGGCGAGGGGAAACAAATCCTGGGACAAACTGGTAGGTTCCCGGTGGACGTTCAAAAAGGCCCCCGGCTCGATGGTTCGAGATCACGACTGGGAGCTGGAATACCCCCTGTCCGAGAGCCTGACCGCTATAGGTGACCGGTGTTCCGGCGTGGCTACCGTACAATGGCATTGCGCCGCTCCTCCCGTCGATTTTTCCTCGGGGCTAAAGATTTCTCGAGGATCGGAAAGCCTCTCCGAGCTCGGTCACGTTGTGATCGATTCTAGGACGGCTCAAATCCGACACCCCGTGGCGTGGAGGGGCTTCGAGATCTTGTGCTCCCGCGTGCTGACGTGCCCTGCCGAAAAGGTGTGGACCAGAGGTGTTTGTAAGGTGGCGAACAAAGGACTGAAGGCGTTCGAACGCGACGCTCTGGTACCGATCGCCAACCTGATCGTGATAGTCGAACCTGGAGAGTGGTACGCCTCTCGCGTCGTCGACGACGTCCGAGGTGACGACACCGAGCCGTTCGTTCCGGGCGACGACAGTTTGATATTTCACAATGAGGTGTGCTCGGCTTCGGAGTTTGTCAGGGCACTGGCGTGCAGAATGCTCTCGGGAGAGGTGCACGAAGAGCTCGAGATCAGATGCCTGAGACGCGGGGTGTACAATTACGTACAGAGGGCACTGGCCTGGTTTGCGGGTGCCACGGGACCTTTCAGATCGAGGACGGTCAATGTATTCACACCCGAGGCGGACTCTGCGACAGAAGGTTGGACCCACACCTTACCCCCAGGTCTAGACGTTTTGAAAACGTCAACTACGGGGTACCTTGTCTCCTGCAAAGAGCCTCGCGGAGGAGACGGGAAGGATGTTGCTGCGATTGCAAAGTCCGAAGAGGTCATTTTCGTCAACTCCACCGGCAACCTGGTGTTACATTCAAACCCAGGGACCCTGACAGTGTCTGCGATGCAAGGGGAGCCGGGTGTACACGCTGTCATCAACACTCCCGTGGACAGCGCGAACAAGTACGGAGACGGTGACTGTGTGGTGGTGCACGTTCGTTGCAACCGCTCGCTGAGCGAGTTCTGCAAGCTGCGTGGCCTACCAAAGGGAATTCGAGGCCCTGAAACGTGGAAGAAAGCCTTACCTTGGTCAAAGAGGGACCCGGGCGCCTTTTGCTCGAAGGTGTCCGAGTTAAAGTACAGATGGGAATCAGGGGGGACAGATTTCACAGAGGCTCTCGCTCGAGACTCCGGAGGTTGCTTTTGGTACGGGAAACAGCAGCAGCAGCAGCTGCCCAACTGGAAGAGGTGCTCTGATGGGAAACTGATTCCGAGGAAAGAAAGGTTTTGGTACCTCATAGACTACAAGGAGTCATACGCGAGACAGAATCATGGTGAGGTTGCGTTTCCCTACGAACGCAGACCCGAGTTGTCGGACAGCGGAGGACGGCCCTCGGATGTTGAGGTTGATGGGGAAAGCGGTCTGGGAGGGGATCGGGAACTCGGAATAGAAGAAGAAGACGAAGAAGAAGAAGAAGCAGAAAAAAACTCGGACCCCACAGTGAACTGCGAGTGGAGCGAGAGGGGAGTTTCAAGTTTCCTCTTACTCAATTCTCGTCTGGAGATTAAATTTGTCCCCATTCGTCCACGGAACGAAGGGCATGTGTTCTTTCGACCGGTACACAATAAAGACTTCAGTGCCAGGGCCGCATTGGAGGAAGACGGAAGGCTCGTCAAGTATTACAAACCTTATGATTTCTTCTCCTTGATGTACGACGTTTGCACAGTGCTGGTTTACGGGTGCGGACTGAGACCGGTGTTTGTACACGGCTCTTCGGACGACGCGGGGGACAGGGTTCTTAACCTGGTTGTGGGAACACTCGCCTTAGCCGACAGACTCTCTCCCGATGTGTATCCTAGCCGGCCAAAGATTGTGATTGTGGTGCGCGAGGGACGAGAGGAGATGCTGAAAGTCGCTCGCCAGATCAGCCGCTGCGTCGTCGTGACAACCGGCCAAAGAAAGAGAGCGGGCGCCCTGGCGTACGCATTCAGGGAGCTGCCGCTTACCCTAGAGAAAGAGACCTGCTCCCCTCGGGCCGGGTACGGCGAGCTCCCCGCTCACTACGCCTCGCCCGAGATATTCGTCGGCGAGACCGGTACATCTGCATTTGCTCAACTGACGACACTGTGGCCATCTGTTTCCAAGAGAAGCGACGTGAAACACCCGTCGTGCTCACGAGACCCCAGATGGATAGGCCTCATGGTGTGTCTAGCGGAGTGGGAGGGTCGGATGCAGATCGCGGACGCGGTAGCACCGGGAGCACTAGAGGCTCTGAGATCGAGCCTTGCGATGGCCGTAGAATGACGACAACGATGCGAGTGATCGATCTGTACGATCTGGCGTGCAGAGCGAGGTTGCTGGGACAGATGGACCCACAACTGCAGGGATTCGTAGACACGTTCGAGGAACCCAAGCGATCGTCCTCGACGCCCAAAGAACCTAGTGATAAACAGGTAAACGACTACACGGTGTGGCTGACGGTCCGAGGCGTGGAGATCGGCGAAACCATAGTCAGACACTCGAATCAGCCACTGACACTCTCCGAAGCCGTGGCTGTCTACGCGAAGCTGAGCAGAGATTTCATCACATGCTCTCACGAAGAGTCCCTGAACACCTTGGACTCGCTACAGGACTTCCTTTCGCTCATGCTTCGGTACCCTATGGTGCCGCAGCTGGCCATGGACACCAAGGAGTGCCCAGAGTGTTACTTTGAAGCGGAGATCACCGTCGACACGTGGGAAGACGTTAGAAGGAATATTTCATGCTACCACTTCACGCTCAGGCACGAGCAGTTCATGTTCGGACACAAGGGCTCTCCTGCCGGCACTGAGGCCAACGCGTGCGATCTCAGTATCGAAGATAACGGTGAAATGGCGAGAGCTGGCCCTTGTGGCAGCGTGTTCCTAACCGATGCGACCAAGGATTGCGGCGCGGGTGAGCGCCCCAAGCCCGTCAAGTTCCTCGAGCAGTTGGAATCGCTCAAAAGACGGGACGAGATAACCAAGCAAAAGACGCTGGGGAAAGAAATACTCCACCAATTCAAGTCGCATAGCCACACACTGGAGGAGCTAGAGGCGCCCCGGTATCTGAGCGCCTACCCCTTGCGTTGCCTCTACCAATTTTACGGCTCGCTGAACAGGAGCCGCGACAGAGCCCAGTTCCTATCGGAGCGGTACCCCGATGCCCAGGTGGACGGGTACCGGGCTCAGCTGAAAGTCGAAGAGCTGAGAATGCACCTCATGTCCACAGCGTCTACGGGCACCAACGACAAACTGCTCTCGTACATGTGCATGGCGATGATAGGCCCCGTCCGTAGATACAAGCCGAGGTACAACTTGACGGCTGAGAGGGTTGTGTTATTCAAGCACTTGATAGCATCGGGCTTTCCCATAGAGACCGCCTCGAGTCTGGTGAAGAACATGTTCGCGTCCAAGCGAATCTCTATGATAGCCTTACCTTTGGACAAGGGGGTTGAGCTACAGTTGAAAAAGACCGTTCAACCTACCGCCTATAACAGAAAGATAGCTTCCCTGATATGGTTATTCTCGCACATCACTTCCTATTGTACGCTTCGCCAGCTGAATCATGGATACGTGCGAATGGGCGACTCACTCGACGACATTACCTGCGACGGAATCTACGTGTTTGACCAAGATCACGTGGGCTTCAGATTGTCCCAAGCGCCTGTGCTCTCAGACTCAAATACCCGGTCGGGAGCAGCAGGAGGAGCAGCGACATCCGCCTCGGCCTACATGCCCTTCTCACAAATTGTGGAACTGCTTGCACTGCGGGATAGCGTTCAGGCGAGACTTTGCTGATAGAGTCATCAGAGCCGGCCCCGATAATTCTTACGATGCGCTCGTACAGTTCGGTAACGCTCCCATAACCAGCATAGTCAACCTGCAGTGGAAACGCGAGGCTCTGGAAATGCACAACGCGGAGCGCTCAAAGTGCTCAACGGTCGCTTTCGAAAAACTACTGGGCGAGTATGTGGAAAAGAGGCGGGGGAAGAAGGTGATCTCTAAGCAGCAGCAGCAGCAGCAGCAGCAGCATCGTGCTAAGGATACAACCAAGTGGAAAAGGCCCGTCTGCATGCAAAAGAAGAATAAAACGATCCGCGGAATCACAGAGGTGAAGTCGACGACGCGGGATCACCGTACGGCTTTCATCGACCCGAGGCCCACTGGGTCCTCTCTTGTTCTTTATCCGTGTGCACAAATGTCTGAATAAAGCAAGAACTACATGAAACAAGTTACAATGAGCCTATGTCTATATTTCTTACCGAGTGACAGACTGAATAAACCAAGGGGATACATACTGTCGTGGGATACATTTTATTTGGTTGTCACACAGAATACACGCCTTGCACACCATGAACACCACACAGCGCATAGTCGACGTATTACTACACAGAACAAAGATGAGGCCCTCGCTGCGGGTCCGAGTATTGATAACGCATCACTTTCCCTTCGAGCCGCCCCGCGTGCATTTCATAGTATCCCGTAGAGCAAGGCGTCCCACGCGTGGCTTAGTTTTTTTTCTTCTTTTTCTTCCAGTGTAGCGACGAGTCCCGTCGAGACGTCTCGGTCCGACGTGCAACCGCACACTGTTCGTGGTGCTCAAGTCGGTTTCCGGGAGCCTGGCTGTGCGACATATTCTCGTACTTGGAGTAGCTAGAGTCCGAAATGTACTTTTCCAAGGTGACCGTAACCACAACGGGCAGCGAGCTCCCGAGATCCGCCTTGGACAGCACCCTTTGTACAAACTCGGGCTGTTTCACGTGCAGGTGGATCTGCGTGGAGAGCGTAGACCACTGGTTGTGTCTAGTGAGAGTCTTGTCAAAGCACATAATCACCAAGGTCCTGTTGTTAAATAGTTTGCCCAGTACACGGTGGTTTAAATATGGAAAGAGACACAACGCCAGCATGACCACCATGGTGCAGAAGTCGGCTCTCTTTGCATTGTTGTCGTTGTACCTGCGGGTCATCTTCTTCACGAAGCGGTTGATCCTACCGTCGCGCGAGTTGAACAGCGTTGATATGGCCACGGCGCTCTTCAATACGGCGTCGTTTACAACCGAGGACATCGTTGCAGAGCAACGTAGCTCAGGCTTGGTCTCAAACTGTATTACCTTAGCCAGCTCGAATATCTTAGTCATCCAGGAGAGGCACGGAGTGCCAGAGGATGCGTTGACCACCTGACTCTTCTCGATCATCTCATATTGGCTACAGAATTCGTCGCTTAGCGCTGTTGAGAACAGGGCGATCATGACCGACAGGCTGGCTTTCAGCATGAGATGGTTGTCGTCCACCTCTGAGCGGCAGACACCGGTCCTTGGTTCATGTTCTATCGCACCGTAACCGCTTTCAATAGGATCCCCTCCGTTCGGCATGTGGTACGGACCTCTGAACTCCAACTGAGGTTTGTGAAAGACGAGCAGAGCCGCTACGGGGCACGACGACTCTGATGAGCTTGCGTTGTATCGTGTCCGTGTAACCATGGTTCGTATCAAGGAGCAACTGAAACCTGAGCACACGTGCCTGCTGCAGTGCATTTGGCACACGTACCCCTGGTCGTGGTCTCTGAAAGAGCATTCATTCTCAACACAGTAGCTCACCCATTGAGGATCCTCTATTAACCCAATGTGAGAATTATTCATGACGGGTCCGCCGATGTGCGGTCCCGGCCGATGTCCTTATCCTCTTCTCGCTTCCTTGTCTCTTCCTCTTGCTTCTCAATCACCCTTCTGATCTCTCAACCCTTCCTCTCGTCTTGCCGTCTCAAGAATGAAACGAACAATTTCCAGTGTGATGTCTTACGAGAAGAATACCATCTAGGTAGGTTACCTCACATCTCCTTCTCTTGTGTCTTCCTAGGCTAGCAGAGGGCAGAGCTCCGATCTCATCCTGGTGGACGAAGTGGGCTTTGTTAATGCTAAGGTGCTACTGGCCGTGCTACCGAACATCGCGTTCAGAGGTCGAAAGCAAGTGCACATCACCAGCCATGTCAACAACACCCCGTGGCTGAACAAAGTGGCAGATATCCGCGGGGAGGACGGGGAGCCCGCTTACCACGTAGTGTCGCAGAGCTTCAAGTGTAGGTATCACGAGAGGGAGCCGGGACTGACGTGCTTCTGCCTCGGAGTGTACTGTCCTCAACACATATCCGTAGACAACCATCTGAAGGAGCTGATGAACATGGTCACGCCAAAGGGATTCGAGAGCGAGGTCACGGGTAGCAGCAGCACATCGTCCACCGACATCAAGACGGACAACACTACTCCCTTCGAGCCCTCGGTCATAAACAAGTTCCTGTCGAACAGCGTCAACCTGGAATATCTGAATCGGGCGTCCGTGGTCAGAGCGTACCTGTGTCTCGACCCAACGTTCGGAGGAGGCTCTAGGTCCTGCGCCGGGGTGTGCTGTGCTGTGGAGCTGGCGAGTGGCAATCTAGTGGTGAGTCGACGCGTTGGTTGGTCTCTGTAAAATCTAAGTCCGAGACCAGAAGGTCACTAAACATGTAGCCGTAATCTAGGGGTTTGCGTTTTCCGCCACGACGCGGCCTGTTGGGACGGGGGTCCAGGTCTAACAGGGTGCAGATGTAAGCGCTGATACGAGCCTCGTGTTGGATCGTCAACGTTGTCTCGGTGTCGGGTACGAAACACGAGATCATGTCAACGGCCTGGGTCCAGATGCCGCATGTGCACTCGGAGTCCGACAGTTTCACCATCCACCCCGTAACCGCTAGAGAGATGATGGTGTGAATAGATCCTCTATCCCGTGTGCTCTCCTTGATGACAGCCGTGTACTTTAGGGCTCCGCTGCGAATGGTCTCGGCCGAGGCGAACGCCGCAAGTACCATATTGTCATACCCCTTCCAGTTGCAGCTCGAGATGCACCTGTTTACAAGCTGCTCCGGGAGGTGGTTGCCCATCGCGAGTGCTATAGCCCTCGACAACTCGCACGGAACATCGAGTGAATAACACCGTGCGTCTTTACAGAGGCCTCTTTTGTTGTAAACGGAGATCAGGGTGTCAATTGTGAGTATCCTGGCAGGCGAGAAGGAAACGAGCTGACTGTACAGATGTCTGAGCTGACCGTGATCCATGTTAGAGTAGAAGAGAATGTTGCGCCGGAACGAAGTAAACACTATCATAAACTCGTAGTGTGATAGGAGGTACTCCCATGGTGTTGCCATCATCGCTTCCACGTCCTCTCGAGCGGCTTGACACGCGGGACAGAACATGACGGCCAGTGCACTTGTTATTTTTCCGAGGGCTAACTGTGGATTTTTAACTCTCTCTCTCTCTCTCTCTCTCTCTCTCTCTCTCTCTCTCTCTCTCTCTCTCTCTCTCTCTCTCTCTCTCTCTCTCTCTCTCTCTCAGGTTATGGCTCTGGAGGAACTGGAAATACGCGATCTGGATCAAGTTACCCGAGTCTACGCTGCTCTGCTTAGCGCTCACATCAGACTGCTGAAACTTCTGATGCCCAGGGTGATGTGGAAAGAAGTACCTGTGGTGCTGGTATTTGAACAAAACACCTACGTCAATGCCCTAGTCGATGTTAAAAATCTCATCGAGCACTCTCTAGTACGCTCCGGGTTCAAGGTCCTGTTCTACAGCAAGTGGTCGCACGTCAACAACAAGTACATGCTTGGGAAGCACGTGGGCACCAGGACAAAGCTCGCTATGGTTCTCAGTGCGGTATCGGCAATCGACAGAGAAACAATGTATTACTGTGACACCGTAATGTCCTTGGGATGGGCAGTGTTATCGGAGGCCGCCGAGAAAACTCGGATGATCGAGTCGACCCTGGGCACCTCAAAGGGTGCAGGCTCCAGCAACAAGATGGGCTCCAATATGGACGTGTTCATGTACAGGCGCTCGCGAAAGGGCGTCAATTTGGCCACCGATGTCACAGCGAGTGTATTTGAGACGCGTGACATCGTATCTCTCCCGGGGCATCGACTCGCTGACAAGGCTCACGCGGAGCAAGGGAGGCTTCTACTGGGGAAATTGAGAGAAGAAATGGCAATGGTCACCATCACCAAGTCAGCGAAAGGCAGTACGGTGACTACGGGGGGGAAGAAGTCTGTAAACGGAGAGTATACCAGGGACGACATGCTCTCAGCATTCTTGCTCCTATGTCACACCAGAGACGAGATACACAGAGGGGAAAGGTCTATCAGACTCGGCGGTGAAGTGTATTACAAGTAGCATGTGTATATGTACAGTCACGTCCATAACTATTTGGACATTGACACATTTTCATTATTGTGGCTCTGTACACCACAACAATGGAGTTGTAATGCACAAATCAGGTGAACGGTGTAGGGATTACAACAGATTCAAATACCCTCAAATTAAAGCTGAAAGGCTGCACTTGAAGCACATCTTGATGTTTTCATTACAACTCCATTGTTGTGGTGTACAGACCCAAAATAATGAAAATTTGTCAATGTCCAAATATGTATGGACCTGACTGTATGTATGGGTGTATTGTGACACTGAGAAAAATAAAAGAATACAAAGTTATACACTGGCTCTATTTTATTTATTATGAGCAGGTGGGGTTGCACAAGGTACACATGGACACTCACAAACATCTTTACTCATCGCTGTCCTCGAACACAACTCCTCTGGTTCGTTGTACACATAATGTACCACCCGGTCTATACCAAAAACCTCCGTCGTAGCATTCGTAAAAGTCTAGACCAATGCTTCGCTGATACGCAACATCGTCGCTGTGGTAATACTTGAGAGCGGGATCAGTGTCGTCCGTGTCCGACCAAGCGGGATCATCTTGTGAGTCGGAGCGAGAAGAATCATCCTCCGCGGCGTCGAACGGGTCATCGTCCCTAGTATCTGCATCCGCCTCGTACAGCTCTGCGGGTTCCTTGTAGTGGGTACCGGCGTACGCTTGAATCTGTAGGTTGGGGACAACGGTCCCGTTGTCAGCTTGTGTGTCGATCACGGAGTCGGCGTGAGTTAGGGTTGCGGTGCGGTCGTCCATCGCTGTGAAAGTCTCGGTGTGTTTCTTTATTTATTTGTCCCCCACGCTGGAACGACAGCAGGCTGGTCGAGAGTGAGTTTTGGTCTGGTCTAGGAGAGGAAAAGATGCCTTTGTGTTGAGACCAGACTCAACCTCAGTTTTATACAGCTCCGAATGCTACGGTTGGATTATATATGCAGAAACGGATGACTCGGAGCCACTGAGACCGAACCCCTCTCGATTTGAAACTCCAGTCTACCGCTCTCAGAGGCTGCAGCGATTATCACGGCGCTTGGGTCGATACGTGCCATGTGCCGCATCAACGGAGGCGGCCGGGGTGCGATACGCAAAGTCTGGGCTTTTGGAGCACTCCGTGTGACCACCGCGTCGCTGCAACCGTCGTTCCTCATTTAGCAACTTTACTCTTTGTTGCTGACGGAGGTCGTGCTCTTGCCGGTGCGGCATTCCAACAATAGGCACACTACACAGTGAGGTCGTCTCGATCATTTGTCTATGGTCACTTATGAACTTGTCAGTGACACCCATGGCGCGTAGAGCGTTCACCGGCAGTGCGTGAAACACTAGGAAATTCATTCCAAGGAACGCGTGGCTGACATTGTTATGCTCGTACTTATCGAGGAAGTCCTGGACGTGCTTGTTCATATTCTCCATCTCTTGATCGATCGGGTGTGCGGTACGTGTGGTTGTACCACTCTGGTTCGGCTTGTTCGTAGTTAATATCGGAACAATAAAGGGGCTTGTGAATAGGGAGTCTGGCCAAAACCCAGCACGCTAGACCGCCGTGACGTTGAGCGTGGAGTCAGGTTGATGGGGGCGGTGTATACAGCACAATGTATACTTTGTTTAAGTGGCCCTGAATCTGTGTTCTCGATTGCTCCGAGAGGTTTGTGTCCCCGGGCAAAGCGTAAACTTTGAGGCGGCTGCGACCTCGTGTTCTTTGCGCACCCGTGGATGCGACCAGATCCCCGTGGCTCCGTGCGCCCGCAGACGTCTTGTCAATTTCCAATTTTCGGATCATCTCAATGTCGCCGCGGTCCTCGTCCCACTGGTCTTCAAGCTCGGCTATACTTTGGTAACATTTCTCCCCTCCCCCCAGCGTGGACATTATGTATTTGCTGTAGTCTTCGTTCGGTCGAATGTTGTAGCGAACCGTGTCGGCTTGGTGGCGCAGCAGCACAGTAAACCTTGCACCTTTGGCGCTGTCGGATCTCATGAAGACGTAGTAACCGATGGGTTTGTCACGCATGTGTTCCAGAGCCTCGTCCAGTCTTTGTGTGTTGAGAATCCTCTGCGAGAGCATCGGCGCAGCCCATGCGTTTGCGAGGTCCTGTTTTCTGGGTTCGTCGACCCGTTTCTTTTGTCCTTCTGGCAGCCCGAACCATTTGCGAATCATCTTGTAGGCCATGCTGTACCGTTCGGATGAGGCGGTCGTGTGCACTCGTTAATACACCGTTTATCTTTCGAAAAAGCCGGGTTTGCATCACAAACACTCTCCCGCACACCTCCGCGGTAGTGGAAAGATGCCTTTGTGTTGAGACCAGACTCAACCTGAGTTTTATATAGCTCTCAAACCCTCGGTCGTCACCCTCGAGCGGACACTGAATGCTATGGTCGGATTATATATGCAGAAACAGATGGCCCCTCCTTGTGAAGAAGCTCTGTGTCGTTCCTCCAATGGTAGCTAGTTGTCCAGCGGGAGCTAGTCGTCCAACTGGGAGCATTTCAAACTGGAACTTTGTGGCAAGGGTGCACGACGGCCAGAAAGAAGCCCAATCTAATGAGCGTTCTTGTAAACCCGTTCCTTCTCAGGTTCAGCGAAAACTGCAACTCCGAACGGTCCTCGTGCACCAACCACTGAGCACCCAGAAGCGAGACCCTCTCCCTCAATCTCTCGCACGTAGAACTGTCCGTAATGAAGCTGAAGTAAGCCGTGTAGAGAGGCTGCAGCTCTAGGAGTAAACCCTCACCACTCCGTATATCCTTTGCGTCAATGTCCCTCTCGGGCACCCCCGGTACCTCGAGCGAGTCGTGCCGTTCACCGTCCGTGTTGATTGGGAGAGGGTAATTTGCGTACAGGTTGTAGAACCTACCTTGGCTCAAGCGTGCTGCCTCTCCGCACACTGCGATCAGGTTATCGTGAGCCGACTCTGAGGCCCGCATCGTTTGCCCGCACAGATCGGGGCTGGTGGTCCACAGGGACAACGCAACGCGCAGGTTCCGCCGTCTGATGTGGCGGAACTTGATGTCTTCAGAGATTCGATCTACGTAGACCAGTCGCCCGTCTGTGGTCAACCAGAAGGCTTTCATGTCTCGCTGGTAGGCACTATCGTCACAACGAAACACCTGGCTGCAAAGCTCGGGTTCTTCCCCTGTCATCAGCGTGCGGTTAAGGCGGAGCAGTTCTCGGTCTGTTAACGGCTCCGTTCTGTTTCCCAGGCTCTTGTTTTTGTGCAAGGGCACCCCCGAGAAAAGCCAACAGTATCTGAAGTGAATCTTCATCGGTAACACGAAATCCACAAGGGTAGATCGCGAGGGGCTTACGCGCTCCTTATCCGTGTGACACACGGAAAGGCTGTCTGTGATGCATTCGGCGGGGCACAGTATGGCGCTCTCGCCGGAGCTCCAGCAAAGATCCGGGTGTGACACGTCAACAGGGTTGCGATCCCGCCATCGAGCGCTGTCCGTGAACCCGGACGACACATTGTGGTTGTTCGGCGAGCTGGTGAGGGACCCCATCGACAACTCTAGGTCTGCGCCCGTTGGGGTGGCTGTCGACTGCGTGAGAACCAGGCTGTCCAGGGACGAGAGCGAGAGAGAACGAGAGCGGACAGAGACCGATAGAATGACAGAGTATAATCGCCTGATAAAAGATCGATTGGCACAAGCCGCCCTGATAAAGGAGCTAGGATTGGAAGGCGCTAAGGCTAGGATGCACGCGCTACAGCTTCACGGTGCGTCTGCGAAGGACATGTCCAGCTCTGTCATGTACCGGTTTGAACGGCTGATAGGTAGGGTGTTTGAATATTTCCAAGTCAAAGACATGAGGATGGAACCCTTTCAACTGGAGCTCTTCAGGGGGGTGGTGTTAGGTGTTACGAAGAACCAGTTTGGCGACTCTCTCTTCAAGTACAAGCACGCTCTGCTGGCCAAGATGGGCTTGGCCCCTCTGGGCTCGGAGAACTACGACCACGTCAACCCTACCCTCAGTCACTTTTACCAAGTGGAGAGAGAGTTCACTCGCTACGCTAACCCTTACACTCTGTGCCTTGCCCCGAGACAGTGCGGAAAGAGCTTGATGATGAGGTTGTTGCTAGCTGCGGTGCTCCTACACTTGGACATCAATGTCATGGTGCAGGCACAGAACAAACACATGTGCACCACCTTGAGATTGGGGGTGGAGAGCGCCATGGAGGAACTGCAGCAGCTGCCATCTTTCAGACACACGGAGAAGCCTGTGAACATCTGCGGTAATCCGGAGAACAGGATCTACAGATTCAACCCTGGTTACAAGGGATCTTCCTTCGCCCACTTTCTGTCTTCCAGTAACGATGTGAGTATGTGTGTGTGTGTGTGTGTGTGTGTGTGTGTGTGTGTGTGTGTGTGTGTGTGTGTGTGTGTGTGTGTGTGTGTGTGTGTGTGTGTGTGTGTGACTATAACTCTACGTGTTTGGTTGTGACACAAGAGATGAGCTTCTATTTCCATCATACCCTACCTATCCTGCCTGTCTTTCCACTGGGTCTGTCCCCGGTACGGGTAAGCAATATTCACTGGGTCCGTCCCCGGTGTTGTTGGATGATGGTCGATTCTACGTTGTAGCTTTTGGCTGAAGCCTGACTGCTACGACATTCTCTATCCGAGAGCGGCAGAGGGGTTCCATAGGCATTTGTAGTGACGCTGCCGCATCCAGTGTGCTGAGTAGCAGCAAGAACTCCATCCCCTACTGGTGGGTCCTGTTGGTGTTTCTTTTCTCGTTTGCTGAATCGGACTCAGAGGCAGATGGACTGTCTTGAGTGCTCTGCATCCGAGACAAGCATAAAACTCCCGTGTCTCATCATCATCATCATACGCTGGATCAGCATTACATGTAACACACAGGTCCCACCTTAGACCAAACATCCAACCGTAGACCACCGATCAATGAGTGTCCAACAGCTTAAGAGGGTCTGTCCTGTGTACCTTTCCTTCATACCCCTTTCAATCGAGTGTCCGAGTAAAAACCATGGCGCACAGCATCGAAGCACACGGGCTGAAGCAAACACAATCTGCGGCAAGGACGAACAGCCTCTCACCAAAGCATCCTGTTACCTGCTACCTTACCCGAGGGAGTTTTGACAACGAGTGGTACGTCTGGAACACTTTGACCACAGCTCTCGTTTTGCAAAGAGGTGACTCTTTGCACACGTGCCTAGTTGCCTCCAACTTCGAAGACGCAACCCTTTGCCCTGCACGGGTACTCGACGGGTTCTCCGTCAGCGGAATGGGGAGCTCGACCTGCGTACTGGAGCGGGAGATTCGTTTTCAGGAGCCGATCGGTGATCTGCAATCGGTGGCTACCCAGGTTGATCTTGTGGACATGTGCAGGTCGAAGGGTGTCAAGTGCGCTATCTTCTTAGAGCATTACATGCAGGACCCTCGGGATGAAGAACTACAGCTCGGTTCCCGAGTGTGCGCCGGCTTTGTCCACACCGTGGGTGAGATGCTCAGCAGAAAGTATGACATCATGCACCACTACCCTCTATTCAATCGAGCTCTTGGTCTGTATTACGCTGATAAGGTTAGCTTGGAACCCCCCGCACCGAAAGACATAGTTACAGAGGGACTACTGGACCGGAGCGTGGAGGATCATCAGTCTCTACATGGGATTCCGTTGGTGGGAGCGGACCACATCTTGTTTTCACAGTGGACCTACCCTGACAACAGAGACGAGCAGGAACGCCGAGAGCGAGTTGGAGGAGAGGAACCTTCCTCGAGTCATCGCGATGACAAGCGAGACACTCGCGATCATGTGGACGACACGTGTGCTGAAAGGCACACGGGCGAACCGAGCCACGGTCAGCTCACGTCCCCTGTTGGGCCGTGCCCGGGGACAGAAACGACTGAAACGTTTACCGTGGACACCTTGGAAGCCTTCAACAACCTCGCGGGGACTCTGACGGACGGGCCGCTTGCTTTTCCTTACGCCTTCACAGTGCACATGAAGGATAACCTTACATTTGAAGACCTTCTGAATTACTGTCAGAAGCGTGCGTGTGGACCCGTGGGGGCTCTACCAGAGCTGGACAAGTGGGGCTCTATCAACCCCGTGTTGCTCATGGAAGACCCCGTCGACCCGACCGGTAAGATATCTCGTCGGTACACTGTCACGTCCAGAGGATACTTGAGTACCATCCGAGCAAACCGAGACGGAGAGCCCTGTCCGTGCTACAATGAGGTGTTTCTCCCCGGCAGGCCTGTCAGCAGACTGAACCTGGATGTGGATCTCAAGTGTTGTCGAAATTGCAACAAGACATTCGCTACCCACGCAGCGCTCTCCACCAAGCGTAAAGTCGCGGAGGCATTGGCTACGAGTCTGATATTGGTGATAGTGGAGTCTCTGATTAGAGTTGCAAGAGTGACAAAAACCGAATTTGAGAGCGACCCCTCTCTCAGAGAGCTGGCCAAGGCAGTGGGTAAGATCGCCGTGTACATCAGGGCGTCATCGGCCAAGTCAAAGCTAAGCCTGAGGATGCTCTGGTATCTACCGGTAGAACTGTGCAGTTTCAATGGAATAGAAGGCTACAAACATTTACTGGACGAGATGGAGAATGTGTCTCTCAACTACGTCCTACTGTCCTACCCGGCCGATCTTGAATTGTGCGGACTCTGCAAACTGGGAGATGCGATGAGAAGGGGAGGTTGTGACTCCTCGGGAGCCAGGTATCTGAGGCTCAACGCGGGTCACGTGGAGAGCAGGCGCTCGTCTATAGACAAGGGCCCGTACTCGTTTAGGAAGTGCGTGCGGCTGCCCAACTGCTACAAAGAGGACTCCGGCTTCGAGTACGTCGACACGTTCAACTCTCAAGACATAGAAGACCCGGGCTTTGATGACCCGCTGTCCCTTTCCGTGGGTCTTTCCTCGAACCCCATACTGGACGATGTGACATCGCTGGGGAGCCGTTTCCGAGACGCCTTGAAAGCCCCGGGGTACTCTCAACCCTCGGTGCTCTCCAAACCCGAGGAGGTGCCGGATCGAGCTCGGGTGGAAAGCGAAGCTCGCAGACTAGCGTTGCTCTGGGGTGTCCCTGTGACTGTGAGGAAGACCGGATCGGGACTCCTCTGCGTCCAGGCGAAAGAAAAGTCTACAATTTACCCTTGTCCCATACACAATAGAGTGCACTCCAAGTCCAGGCTGGGCGCTTTGATATTTATGAGACAAACTATACCGAAATGTTTTGTACCCTGATCGCCATATATGCCCAGTTGTTGAATAAAAAAAAAAAACACAAGTACAAGAGCTGGAGTGTCGTTGTATTGTTCATGTCAACCGTCACATCACAAGTGCGAACACGGTGTGGACAAGAGTACCGTCGATCACACATAGCACAAGCGCAACAACTCTATCTGGGGTGTCCCCGTGACTGTCATGAAGACCGGATCGGGACTCCTCTGCGTCCAGGCGAAAGAAAAGTCTACAATTTACCCTTGTCCCATACACAATAGAGTGCACTCCAAGTCCAGGCTGGGCGCTTTGATATGTATGAGACAAACTATACCGAAATGTTTTGTACCCTGATCGCCATATATGCCCAGTTGTTGAATAAAAAAAACAGACACAAGTACAAGAGCCGGAGTGTCGTTTTATTGTTCATGGCGACCGTCACATCACAAGCGTGAACAGGGTGTGGACAAGAGTACAGTCGATCACATATAATAATAATAATAATAATAATAATAATGCATTTTATTTATAGGCGCCTTTCAAAACACTCAAGGTCACCTTACAAAATCAACGATAACACACTCAATCCATTAAACGAACAAACAGAGCAACAAACAGTAAAGACATCATAATACTATTAATAAAATGAACAGGCAAAGCAAAAAAAAGAACGGTCATTGCACAAAAGAAAAAAAGAGTTAAAGCGAGTAAGCCTCTCGGAAAAGATAGGTTTTTAGGTGAGATATGAAATTGGTTATGGACGTGGAGTGTTGAACGTAGCGGGGCAGCGAGTTCCAGAGGTGTGGGGCTGAGTGACCGAAGGCTCAAGACCCCATGGTAACCAGACGAGCAGGTGGGAGGATGATCTGGATGGAGGAAGAGGACCCGAGAGAACGGGTGGGTGTCTTGATATGGAGGAGTTCAGTGAGATACCGAGGGGCAAGATGGTTGATGGCTTTAAATGTAAGGAGTAAGATTTTGTAAACGATGCGGTATTTGAAGGGGAGCCAATGAAGTTGCCACAGGACAGGTGTTGTGTGACTGATGGAGGGGGCTCTGGTAATGATGCGGGCAGCAGAGTTTTGGACTAGTTGTAGTTTATGGATGGATTTGTCAGGTACACCATAGAGGAGAGAGTTGCAATAGTCTAGGCGGGAGGTGACCAAGGTGTGAACCAGAATTTCAGCACTGTTGGGGGAGAGAGATGGGCTGAGCAAGGCGCCTAGACGGCAGTGACTTCCTGTTTCTGCCACTTTGGTGATGAAGATGTTGCGACTCCAGAAGCCAGGACCGCGAGGAAGAAGAATAACACCCCAACAAGGGTCAGTCTGCTGCGACCGGAAAAAACACCTTTAACACCCGTCTCTCCCTTCCGATCAGGAGTCTGGTGACTTGTGAATTGCAGTGGCGTCTCTGTGGTCCCGTTTTTAGCAGAGTTTGTTTCGACGACCAGGCGAACGACCGAAGACTTCACTCGGCTCTCTAACTTCGGGACGAAACATCGGAACCGGCCCTCGTCCGCCGGCGTCACGTTGCTGATCTGCAGCGATATGTCGCCTCGCCGCAGGCCGTCGGCGAACAGCGTCGTCCTCCGGAGGAACGACGAGATCTTCATGTCCGGGACCTCCTGGCTGTCCCGACGAAGGTACACATACTCGACCCGGCTCAGGCGGTCTCTGGGGTCCGGCTGGAGGTCGGGCCTCGACCACTCCACCGTCAGCCCCTCCACGTTGAGCGGCGGCTCCACGTGACACGGCAGCACCACGTCGTCTCCCGGAGCGGCGACGATCGGCCGAGGGGAACCGACCACCTGAGACTGAGCTTCAACGGGTGTGAAGCCGAGAAGCAGCGCGAGGACGAGCAGAGCGGAGAGCGAGGTTACCGGCGAGAGGGAGACGCCACTACTGGGAGAGAGCTGCTGGTCCATCTGAACGTTACTGGGAGAGAGCTGCTGGTCCATCTACACGTTACTGGGAGAGAGCTCCTCCGACAAGCCGAATATAAATATATTTAGATATGCGCACGACTCATGGAACTTTTAACCCATACTTTGGGGAATGTTGCTCAAAGGTGCGAGTAAATATCTTTGTTACAATTTGATTAGTTTCCTTTCTCGCACAAGTGTAACAACTCTAACGTGGCCGTATCGCACATGTCAACCGTATGCGACCGTGGTGTGGAGACAAGTAAGTGCCGGTGCGCATAAAGAGCACACACGTGCCAGAAGATGTAGACCAGCCGCCACACATTGTAGTCGAAAGGAGACGGGTTACGGGACGCGAGGTTTAACGGTCGAGGCCGTGTTCGTGACATCCGGAGAACACCACATCGTCCTGGCGAATCCATGTGCGGACGCTAATAAAAACGCAAAATAAACTATGCGTTGCCGACACAATTACAGGGGTCGACTGTACAATATTACGGGAAGGGCGAGAGAGCCTTTAAAGTTTGAAAATGTTCAATGAGGTGTCATTGTCCATGACCGTGTGAGATACCATCAACTTGTACTTCATCTCCCCCGAATGATAGTACAGGGTATGTTGCACGGCAAGGGCCAAGCAACTGGTTCCATCTCTCGCGGAAGACCACTGTAAAAGTGATCCCTTAAAGTCCTCTGTGATCCTCGGCGCGCGCCCGTCTCTCACCCCGCAGCTAAACGGTGTGGGTTGACAGTATCCCATGGCGGGTAAGGAGTACCAGGCGGTAAACGTCGAGTCGTCTGGAAACGGGGAGCCCATTCTGCGTCTGGTTCCCGGCGACTCGCCTATCGCCTTTGTTGCCAATGCGGCATCGCCGATAAAGCACGTGTGTATGAAGAAACACGCGTTCACACTAGGAGGCTCGGGTAGAACCCCCGGGAACGTCTCCATGTCCATCAGTATGTACCTGACTCCGAGTGTTTCGTGTTTGTAGTCTATCATCTGCACCTCTTTCGGCAGTTCGGTCGAGAGGCCCAAGAGCCACGTCAGGACTTTAAACTCAATCTCCTGGATGTTTCCGCTGTGGTTGGACCACACCACAGCGTGCAGTCCTCGAACTCTGGGGATGGCTTTGATGCAGGCGGTTTTGGTGTCAAACCCCCTCCACCGTAGATCGATGACACACGCCCGCTCCGTCCGCATGGCTAACTCGTGGTGCCTGCACTCTAGCGCGTTCATCGTTGAGCAGGGCTCGATGAGCCCCAACGCTCTAGCCTCTCCGTACAGTCGGTTTCCGTACTCGGGTACGGGCATGATGAGCTTGCGGTTTATCACGTACATGGCACTGAAGTTCTCACGACCTGGGAACATCTCGATGGTAATTGAGCTGGGTAAATCATTCACGCCGCCGAAGGGGTCCTGACTGCCAAAGTTGAACTGATCCACGACCGTCAAGGGTCTCTCCGCTGTGCAGCCAAAGTGGGACGGTGGCGTCCTGTAGACGTACAGACCAGACGGAAGACTTTGAGACTTCTTGAGCTGATACACGATTACTGCGTCGCAGCACTTGGGGTACTTCTGGCTTCGGTTTTGCCACAGCCATCTGTACGCCGTCACCACGTTTTCCATCTCGTAGGCCCACAAGTTTCTCCTGGTCAAACAGGAAGCGTTATTCCAGCCTCGCTCCCCGCCTTGCTCTGTGCCTCGCTCCCCGCCCCTTCTACAGGCTTTCCCGGTGCCCCTGTGTACTAAAGGAGACACGTTCGGTCCGTCCGACGTTTCTTCTCCATTTGGACCGGGTGCAGGATGGGATAACTCACACAAACACCGCTTATTCTTCAAAGCGTGCCGAACCAACAACCCAACGGTGTGTTTCAGGTTGTATCTGTGAGAGGGGCAAGCCGTCGCAATCCCTTCCGTTAGATCACTACTCACAATGAATCCCTCGGCTCCGGGTACATATATTTCGTCTCCTATCACAGGAACAGGGTCCAGATACAGCGCCTTGTGCAGCGCGCAGCACAACGGCTCCATCGAAGACAACCCTTTCTTCACCGGGTTGGTTCCGGAGGGCCTGCTGATAGATTGTGGCAAGAAGCGTAAAGATACACTTAACAAACTTGTACAGGAGAGTATCCTCGGTTGACTACAGGACGACAGTCGGAAAGGTCAACACCCTGCACCCCAGACCATGCACTGCAAAGTGTCTCGTTTGCCTGGTCACGTTGGTTAAAAGCAGCAAAGACAGGCAAAGGGCGGGCATTAAACTCCGCTGTCAGTGTAACGTGAGGGTGTGCACAACCTGCTTCAAGAACAACCCAGAATGGCACCTGACCATGCCCCACTTCACAACGTGCCCAACTTTACGGGGGTTCATCTGCACGGTGTGCGCCTGCTTCGAAGGTGTCAAGGAGAAAGTGTGCTGCGTTTGGATGTGCTCTCGGTGCTCATCTGAACGCCGAAACCAGGACTTCTCGTGTTCACAGTGCGCCCGGAGCTTGAGTCGCGGCCCCCGACCCAAGACCTGTACCTTATGGTGCGAGTCCAACAGTATGTCCGGGAAACCTGAAGACAGGATCGACGGTGTGTACGACGAGGAAAGGATTGCAGGTTACAGGGATGCGATCAGATCGCGGGTCTTTGAGAAGGTATCGCAGACTAGACACCTGTCCGCTTCAGACATGAGAACCCTGTTCCGCGAATGCTTCGCGCCTCAAGTGTGTACGTGTACGTCCTACGGCGAACGAAACCCCATGTGCGCTAGCTGCACTCCCGTGCTGGCCGTGATGCAGCTGCTGGCCAGAAACCCGCGTCCTCTGGTAGCCTCCTTTGCCGAGCGTGCTATACCGGGAAGGACTCTGGCTCGGAACGTGTACGACAGAGCCCTGCTCCATAGCATGCTCAACGACCAGGACCTGCCCTCGTGCGCCAACGGGCACTCGTGTAAGGGTATGTTGATGGACGACGCTCAGCCCGATCCCAAGCCTCTACCGTCGCTACTCTCACCCGAGTCTTACAACCGCTTTGTCTCGAGTAGAGCCAAACCCGGAGAGGTTCAGCGGATCGACCCGTGTCGTTGTATCCTCTGTCTCCTGTTCAACCAGTCCGCCGCCGTTGCACAGATGCTCTCTGCCGAGAGTCTACACCTGGAGCCTCATCCGAGTGAGCCCGTGTATTACTTCAATGTGAAACTTTCCCCGGACGTCGGGGTTTCGGAGGTGCGCATAGAGAATCAAGGCCACCTTGTCAACTTTCAAGGCTCCGTGGGTAGCTACAAGCCCACGTTCTACTACAATTGGAGAGACATGCTCAGGGTGTTGCACAGAGACAACAGCGGGAAAGTATTTTTCTCCCCTCTACGATGATAAACCCCAGCGCTCTGTCCTACACGGGGCCCTGTTATGGACCTCTCATCGTATCAGAGTAGACCCTTGTGTTGCGCGATTACATTGCAAGTCGAACCAAGGATGTGACCAAAGTTATTTCTATCCGACCAGACAAACAAGGTATATAAACTCTCGCACTCTGCCTTCCCTTCCGCACAACCTTACCGGCCATCAAGTCTTCACTACCGTGACAGTAGACCCCGGGTACCCAATAGCATGGACATCCTCAGACAGAAACGAACCTGCTATGTACAGGATTCATTTGGCAACGTGGAGCGATTAAACCACGTCACAGATGTCCTATGTGCGCACGGGATGTTGACATTGGAAGCGGTCGATGCTATTCAGTGCATAAAAGGCGTCCAGGACAAGGCCCGATTCTTGATTGATTCTGCAAGGAGGCAGGGAGATGCTACCAGCGATATGTTGATGTCGGCCTGGGAGAACTACCCCACAGGGACAAACCGTCAGACCCGTCACCCCTCAACTGAACCCGGTGGGGACATGTCGTTTGAGGATACACTTGACATCTTGGACGACTTGACAGACGATGTTATTGAATTACTCAAGTTTTTTGTGTGAGCGACACACAGGTCAATGGTCGACAGCCCGTCTCTCGGGCCCAGAACAGAACCCAGATAGCAGACGCTATCGTCCTGCGCTACAACGACGGGGACCGAGTGGTGTTGACCAGCCTGCTGAAAAAACTCCATCGTAGTGACCTGGTGAAGAAGACAGCGGAGACGGTAGCGACTAGCGTGTCAAGACAGCCGGGCCCTGTGACATTTGCTGAATACCACAACGTTATCAATGTAAACAAAGCTTGTGTGATGGAGAAGGTGTTGGATGTACTCCTGGACCTCAACAGGGAACAACTGGAACGCTTCATATGGACATTGCACCTACCCGGCAGCGTGTCTGAACGTATCAAGACTGCCACTGATATTGTCAAAGTACTCGCAGAACACGGGGCTCGTGACTTGCACACGTACCTGGACACCATCTACAAGACGCTGTGTAAGATCCCACGAAACGACTTGGCCGATAACTTGAATATGTACATACGCGGCCTCCGTGCCTGACCTGGTTTCGACGATAGAGAATCATACCGTTGATATTGTCATGTCTGTATTAAGCTCTAGGTAATAAAAAAAGAGTCTGGAAATCCTTCAATGTCTCTGTCATTACGCAACATCCATCACAAAGGTTCACATAGTTTTACACAGGTCCGAATAGACATTTCGAATTTAACATCAACCTAACTCTATGGAGGAGTCTAACAACCACGAAACTCGGGCTCCCTGAGGATGATTTGTCAGTTGTGTTGCTAGATATCAACAGCAAGAAACGTCACACATACACACACACACAAGTGACCTTGTTCGATATGTGATATTTATTGGCATACATGACACAAGAGCTAGCAGCAGTTAGTCAAGGAATACATGGTACAGCGCTTTATACAAGATGGTCTGAAGTTACAGCTTTCGTTCTACTGTAGTTCTGGTAAGCTTCTCCAACGCTCACTCTAGTGACAGGTTCTCTCAAGTCGTCCAGGTCTCTTTGCACAGCCAGGGTTAACACCTGCCTGTTGATGTAAGCGGACGCGTTGAGTTGCAGTCCCACATTGTCAGACAGAGTCTTCACCGCACCGATCAGCCTCCGCACATCGAGCCTCCCCCGGAGCGCTCCCAGTAAGTAACGGAGGTCGGCTCTCTGCATCCGGGCCGAACACAGTTCGTTCTTGAACTTGTTGTACTCGCTCGGTTCCCCGAGGGTATTCATGGCCTCCTCAAGTAGAGCTATGTTTGCGTCTAAGCTTGCGATGGACCTCGAAACGGTGTGTATTGCTATGTCCACCTCGGCCTCTTCTTTCTTCCTGACCAGGGTCAAGTTATTCTCCTGTTCCATGGGGTGCATGTACAGGGTGGTGAAAAAGTTTACCCCGCAGGAGAGTACGAAATCGGTCAGCATGTACACTCCCCGGACCATGTTGTGTGAGAAGCCGCCGCTCTGCATTAGTTCGGTTGGCGCGGTAGGTGCAATGGGACCGTTTTATTGAACAACGACAACAACAGGGAAAGGCGAGGCCCGGGTTTCATTCCAGCCGATAGTCATTCTCCTGTGACACATGCACGGCTTGCACACTTAACACTGGAAGACGCGAGAGCATCGGGTGCTCTCGAATATCCGGGTGAAGATGGGGTTTATCAAGCGAGAGGTTGTCTGGATGGGGGTGCAGGCGAATATGCCCGTTCCGCTGATTCTAGGCGCTAGCCTGTCGACCAGGGTTTCCCGGGTCACATCGCTGACACACATGAGCTTCTTGTCAGACGTCAGCCCTATGCTGTAAGTACCGCAAAAGGCTACTCCCAGCGTCGGCTGCATTATGTCCGTGGTGCGCTTGTCTCCGCACGCTCTCTCGACGGTATCCTTGAAGGGGTCTCCGATGGGATCGAGCACACCCTTCTCAAACTCGACCATGTGAAGAGTGTTACAAAAGAGCTTGCGATTGCTCTCCTCTTTGTCCCGGTGTCTGCCGCTGCCGCCGTGCTTGTTCCTAACCCCGAGCACCGAGCTGAACGGACGGAGTAGAGTTGGCATACAAGTGTACGCTTCAGCTCGCATCATAGGGTCCCGCGTGATTGACCCGTTGAGTCTTTCGGAGCGGCCGGTCGTGAAAATGTACGGCCTGCTGTAACCGCTCGCGCTGTCGGACTCTGGGCAGAATCCGTTGAACGAGTCCGCGACCACCACGTCGAAGGGACCGCCCGTGTTTATGTGCACGTCTCCACCTCGTACGTCTTTCAGGTACAGGTTTGGGATGTACACCCCGGGAGAGTCTAGGGTCTCTGGTATCACGACGGACTCGCAGTATTGGTTGACGGTGTGCACCTGGTGCGTGTTGTGAGCTGTGGGTTTGCAGACGATCTCGGTGCCCAGCGTGTATAAAGCGGACTTTTGTTGCATGAGGGAGACACCGCATCCTGTGAAACGCACACCTCTGAACAGTAGGTAGGACATGCCCGAGTAGTATTTCGTGTCGTAGTGATCCCGTATGACGTTGTGCGTCAACAGGGTGCTGTAGTGCATCCCCAGCAACACTTTGGCTAGTCTGTTGCTGATACTCCCCAGCTTCTGTAGTCTAATAGCCCACATGTAGGTGACAATGGACGTGTCGCTGAATCCAGTGTCCGTGCAACGATCGTGTGTCAACGCGGTGGGCTCGAACAGTCGGCTGACGTCGACCCAGGTGCGCGGCGCGACCTTAGAGAAAGCGCAGGTTCCATTCAACCGCGTCGCCGTGAGAGCGCTGGCTACGTTCAGTGTCAACTCGTTGGTTAGATTGAGGTCGTGCTCTCTGTACACGATGTGACTGTGGACAGTGTCGCCTTGGTTCACATTGGCCTCGCGGCGGTACACTTGAGCTCCGAGAACCGGGAGGATGATCCAGTACATTAGATTACAGTAGTCCACCTCATCCAAGGTGAAGGTGTCTGGGTAGCCATAGTCCGAGAGGTTAGCTGCCGTGACGTTGAAACACACGGGCATGGAGGCTATCACAGAGTTGTTTCTGGTCCCAACTATGCCCTTGAACAATCCGATTAGGCTATTCATGCATCCCTCCAATTGTACCAATACGGTACGTTCCTCTGTGGTAATCGTTGAATCGGTCTCCTTGCCCGCGAGAACACGCCTTATGTGAACCGCGCAGATGGGGTCGGCCAACCAAGACCAAAACAATCTTCCCTTGGTCCAGTCGGCGTTGTTGAGCATGCCGGCGTTTGTTCTCTGCATTATAGCAGCTCTCATTGTAATCATTGACTCTATTCCCTGTTCGTAAAGGAGCCCCTGTTCTAGGAACGACAGGTGCTCTCCCAACTGCTTCGCGTGCTCCGTGTCTCCAAAGTGAGCGAGTAGCTCGCTACCGATCTGGGCCATTTCGTTGTCAATGTTGTTCATGGAAGAAGAGTTGAAAAGAGCCACCCTGGGCCTAACCACCCAGCGCTCGGGCGCAACGTTTACTCCGTTGTGGTTGTCGGGTGGCCGAGGTACCACCATGTTGCGGGTGTCGAACTCGAGTACGGACGCGGGGTTCTTTATCTTACTGTACCAGTCTCTGCTGCGCGCGAGACATGCCAGTTGTTCTACGGCGATGCCGTTGGCATCGCCTCTCATCAACGCGTTCACGTCGTTTTGCAGTCTCGTCCTGCGCTCGCTGGTGAACAATTCTTTCGGGTTACCCGCGGGGTGCAGGCTGCGAAGACTGGCGCAAGCGACCGCTCCGTCATACCGGTGGAGGTACGAGGTGGAGGGTGATCGCTGGGCCAGCTGCTTGTAGTTGATCTCGTCTGAGTCTGAGGTGGAGAGCACGTTCGAGGGGTCGATCTGATTCAGAGCAGGCGGCGTGCAACCGACCGTGAAGTACTCCCACTTGAAGCCTTCGGAGTTACAGAAGGCTTTGTGTTCGGTGGAAGTGTCCCTGTGGTTACCGTGCTCCATCTGAACCCCGTCCACGTGCACAATGGGGATCCTATCGGTGGGGCCTCCTCCGAGTCGAATGTAGTTCACCTTCATCTCGCTCGAGCTGTCCTTGAAGCACGATTCGTTGATGAAGGGTAGGTCCTCGTCTCCCAGAGCGTGCTGGGTGACTTGTTGCATGGTGAACTCGTAACCTCCCCCCTGTCTACTACAGTTCTCGTTGGCCATGGTGTACACGGTAAACTCCGGGGTGATGCAGGTGTTCTCGCTGACGATCTGAGACCACATGTTTGAGCTTCTCTGGGATATCACACGGAACAGCGTGTCACCCAATATCAGCACTTCGGGTTTGTCGCTGCCCAGCATCCTCCTGGAGTTTTCCAGCGCACAGACGAACGACTCGGGCTGTACGTTGATCATGCCGCACATGAGTTCCGCCATTGTCAGTATGGAGTCCAACTTCTCCGCGCGACTGGAAGTCCTGCTCCTTTGAGCGATCCTGTCCGTCAAGGTGGGTTGAGCGGCGCAATATCTGAGCACCTCGATGCTCCGGGTTAGCTCCCACGATGTGCTCACCCTGTCCAACTCTCTTCTGATGAGATCCACGGCCAGCGATGGGACCGTGACGCTCAGGAGGCTTCCGAATTGCATCGTGACCACCTTGGACGTGTGCTGGAACACTTGGCTGTACTCTCTGGTCTGCACTCCGTTGCCGACTGTATCATAGGTGCCCTGTTGAGCCTCGCGTTGATCCGTGATCCTGTAGCGCTTGCAGAATTTCGTGCCCGTGGGCACTGCCCTGTCCGGGACCAGCATCTTGTACACAAAGCCGGCGAGCAAGCGGCTCGTCTCTCTCTGTTGTCTGAACAGGGAAACACCCATGTGAGCCTGCGATATCAAGACGGTGACGTCTGCCGCGATGGAACTGTTGGTAGCCGAGGCTCTCAGTATGTTATCGACAATGTACTCCGCGAACGCGCTTGTCGGATTGGCCAGGAAGTGTGGAGCTTTTACCAACCGTGCAACGGTTTCCAGCGGTTTCAGGGTGTAGCTACTCGGGTCCATGGTTACCACGCTCATGATGCAGGCGATATCTGGATCTTTGTTTACTCGATTGAACTATACGGGATGCGGACCAGGACAAGTAAAAAAGAAAATGATATTATCAAGACCTTGGGCCCCGGGCAGCATGCGTTAGACAATGTCTGTAGTGTGACGTGCACCCTTGCCGCTGGGAGACGACTTTCTATAAGGCCTCTTGACTTGCGCTCCGTGGGATGTCACGGGGAGCCTATTGAGAGCCCTATACATCTCTTTGGAGCACTTGTCATGGTACATTAGTAAACTCGAATCGTCACCGTGGCGTTTCAGCAGGTTTTCGGCAACAATCACATCGGTGGTTACGTCGATAGCGTTGCGTTTGAGATTGGAGAGCTCAACCACGCGTACCCGGACCTCCTCGGTGTCCGCGTCGTCGACCTCGTCGCTTTCTTCGTCGCTGTCGTCCTGGTAGTGGTAGTGACCACATTCTGGGTTTAGGTTACTCAGACTCTGCCTATTGCTACACGGACAACATAAGGCTCTAGACAACAGCCAGAACATCTTGGTGTGGACGTCCAGACCTTTTCGTTTTGTTTCTGTAAGTACACAGACACACCGAAAGCATGTTTAGCGTTAACCAGACGTCAACGCCCGACGGAGGTTAGATGCTCTTACCCGGCTAAGACTGCGAAAATGACGAGAGCTGCGAGGAGTTCATCTGGAGAGCATCTACGACAATGCGAGATGGAGTTGGCTGAGGCCGCTTTGGGAGACAGAGGGAGCTCCCAAGGATTAGAGTCCTTCAGAGGAAGAGAGTATCGTCAACGTGAACGGGGTCCATCCGACAACGTTGACTACGAGCGTTACGGTTTGATTCCTGTCCATCGGGACCTAGACCCTTGGGTCTACGTGAGTGAGGATCCCCAGCTGGCCATAGCGATAGAGGAGATTGTCCACACGTTCAGCCCGGCTCTCTCCGTGGAGCTGCTGCTTTACAACGTCTTGGGGAGCAACAGCGAGAGCGCCACTTGCCTGGTGCGGTACCTCGTCAACTACTACTCCTCCAACCACGTGTGCGAACACATCAAGACCACTTTGAGGAACATGATCCGCTGGACCGTTTTGGCGGGCTTCGTACCCTGTGTTTTCTTGCCTTGGAAGAAACTCAGAGCTCTGGGCCTGGGGTTGTCTGGGAAAGCCACCGTGACCAACCTAGTCTCGGCCAACCCGGCCGTCCACGGGGACGCGTACAGGAAGCCGGTGTACGATGATGTCGATTACAGTAAACGTACACGACGGGGTACTGAGAGGCGTGACGGACGGTGGGCTGGAAACGTAGCCCGCGTTGGCAAGGTTAGACGCAGGCAGCGAGAATCTAGTTTCAGGACGGTGCAGGACGGCCTCAGCCACCCGGATGCCGCGTTCGAAGCCGTGCAGGAACGAGAGGCTCACGAGCGGGCTCTGCCCTCTGTGTTGCACGTGTCGCTCGATCACCTTTCGGACACGCTGAAACTGCTGATGAGTAATTCGGTCCCTGAGACGCAGGTCTCCGTGGTGTGCAAGATCATCCGAGACTGGGTAGAACGGGACATTGCGCTCAAGCAAGACCCAATCAAGGAAACTGAGCTGAAGATGGCAACCGTGGCCCTGTGGGGTGTGATGAAGACCTTCGAGTGCGGCCGGTGTCCGGTCATACCCGAGTGCAGGGCTTCGACTTGTCTGGCCTTCTACGACACGGAGACGGACCTTGTTACGGCCACAGTGGACGGGGTCCTCTACAGGCACATTTCCACTTGGGACAGTTGCCGGGGTTCCAACCTGTCCTCGTTGGCCAAGAGATCTCACCTTATGGTCAAGAGCTGGACTACTCTCTTTCACAAGATCATGCAGGGGCTGACGACGGCCTCGACCAGACACGTGTACACCAGCACCGGGGTAGACCAATCCTCTTTGACGCACCTGGCCGACGTAATGATTTCATCCCGCGGAGAGCAGCAGCAGCAGCAGCAGCGCGGAGGGGTTTCGGTCGCAGGCAATGCATTCGGCAAACCTTTACTGGACAACCTGTCTCGATTCCTGACCAGCGACCAGCGACCCGATATGTTTGGACTGAACACGTCCGAGTTACCGGACGTGTTTCTTAGCTCGGGTGTCGGGACAACGGTTTCCGAGCACAAGTCCGCGAGCGTCTCGCACAGCCTGAGTAAAATGATGTCTTCGATGATCGCCGAGGGCAAAGAGGTTCTGCTCGTCAGGCAGTTTCTCGGGGAGGTGACCCGGCACCCTCGTCTAGCCTTGGAACGACTCAAGTGTAATTGTAAGGATCGAGGGCTGCTGCAGATGGCCGAGAGTGTCACGGTGCAGCTGGAACAGGCCATCGGCGATGGCGGTGACAACCGCAACGAGCCTGTGACGGAGCTCGGATCCAATGTTAAACTCGTGTGCAACTATCCGTCGTCTGTCAGCGTTGCCCACCTGGAGGAGGCCTTGAGCACGTGGACCACTTTCTGGCGGAGCGCTTTGTCCGGATTCAGCCAGTTCAACAGGAGACACAATACCATCCAATACAACAACAGGGATACGGTGCGGGAGCTCGAATCCGGGTCGCCGGTGCACGTGTTCCACTGTATGCTGGTGACGATATTGAACACCTCGGGAGTGACATTCGCAGACAGCCTATCCGGGAGAAAGCCAGACTCTTCGCTCACGGTCAACGACATTATGCTCACGCGGGAATCTCTACACCCGACCGCCTACGGCTTACTATTGGCCAACAAGCTGGGTCTCAGGCCTTCCGATGTGAAATGCGAACACGAAAAGGAGCGGGAGGGTGTCGGAGTCGCGTGTGTGGGGGGATCGGCTACATCAGCGAGCAACCCCAACGCCAAAGAGCCGCCTTCTGGTGAGGTTCGGAGGGCTGAGATCGCAAAGGATATCGTTGGTGTACAATCGGCGTGCTCTCCACATATGGGATCGCGCTAGACGCCGGGTCGGGGTTTGGATTACCGACACGCTGCTCCACGGCAGCATGGACACAAGGCAGCGTCGACTCATCGAGGCTCTGTTGCACAGTCTGGTGATGTGGAGTGGCAACATCAGAACGTTCGCCGTGGGACGTGAGCCCCAGTGTTCGCCAAGGGTGTGCTTGGGGGACCGGCGAACGAGACGGAGGCGATCGCTCTCGTTCTTCGTGGTGCAAGGAGACGCGGTTTTGGTTGCAGAGGCTAGGAGATCTCATCTTTTTATTGTACACCGTTTTCATTCCTCTTTTAAATTGTTGACATTGTCTCGATTTCATCCTTGTTTGCATTCCACGATTAAAGTCTGTGTGTACGAAATCTGGTGGTGTATCGCATCCTTCTTTTGCTTCTCCATTTTCCCCTCGCCCGTAGGGTTCGGAGCCTAGGCCCACATGAGAACCCCTTGTGGATTTACGTTTCTTATTCGACACCGTAGCCTCGTCCTCGTAGACGTTACACATCCTGCGCTTTTGCGTAGCTCGAACCATGTCCTCCTTGCACTCCCCGCGGGGTTCCTCTTGCTTGCTTTTGGAGTAGTGATCACAATAACCGTTATCGCTTTCGTCGCCGTCCTTTTCCTCAGCATCGTGACCCGTCAGACCTTCCTTGGCCAATCTGAGGAATTCACCAGTCCAATTTATTTCGGGTTGAGCGACGATAAGCTGAGACTGAGGGTCGAGGAAACAGGGCTCGAGCGAGTGGTCGTCTATCGTAATCGCGACCCGTCGCTGTTTCGAGTACAGCTTGACCCTCCCCTTGATCCTCCAGAGAGGTTCCAAGCTGAGCTCTGTCAGGTCTGCTAGCGAGACCCTTATCCAGAAAGACTTTTTGTTTGACGGCACGAGCGTGTGTAGGGATGTCTCCACCGCTACGGACCTGTCCCGCAACGTCTGGACGAACATGTTGATCTGCTGAACGGGGTCGGCTTTTAAACCTGCGCACTTTTTGTGTTTCTCTGTGGGCCTGTATTGCACAAAGGAGTACTCTTGGCCAAGAGAGGCTACTCCAATAAGGTAGTCGAATGTCACCAGGTCTTCTCCTATGGTTTCCAAAGTCCTATCCTCGGACGCGTGAGCGGGTTGATGTCGAGGCTGGGGAGGTTGTTGTGGCTTAGGGGTCTGAGTAGGAGGAGGATGAGGAGGCTCCGGAGAGGAGAAGAGCATCGTGCGAGGTCTGTACGAGTAGGATAGCATGGTTCAGGTCCTCAACTGGAAAGCCAGAAACGCAAATGTGCTGTCGAGAGCTCGAGAGAAGTCGTAGTCTGAAAGGAAGTGTTTCAGGTTTAGCTCTGCAAGACTTTCTCCGATTTCACACGTGCTCTCTAAACCTCGGGGTCTGTAAATAGGGTCGCTCCAACCCGAACTCTCTTCCACTATCCACCTAGTTGTTTCCGATCGAGCCAAGGATTGCCGAGCTGGCACTCTGTTACCCCTCTGTGCGATCTCAAACAGCGCGTGCTTCCAAAACTCTGACCTCTTGAAAGCTATCCGACAACAGGGACACAGTGCGTAGTCGCAACAGCGGTCGGGTTGAGTGTAGTCACCGGCCAAGGCCGCGTCCAGCACCCCCGATGGGATAGTGAATTCGGCTCGCTTGAAGGAGGTAGATCCTCCCCCGTGACAGTTTTCGCTAGTAACCGAGACCGTTCCTGGAACAAGCTTCATGTAGCCAAAAACACTGTTGTCTTCCGTGTACAGAAAATGCCAACCCCCTGACAGTTCCGAGGACTCCGTCTGGTGCGAGGGGGGGCGGTTGTCGTTCAGAGCACCCGTCTCTTGTTTTTGCAGTTCCGATATGTAATCCTCCATGGTCGCTAGCCGCCTGCTACATCCTCCAATTAGGTCTCGCAGCTCCTTCGCCTGAGACTGTATGTTGATCTCGGCCCTGCTCTTGGTGGAGGACCCTTCGACCGTCGCTAATAGCGATTCAAAATGTCTGTTCACTATATCCCACACCCTTAAAACCCCGGCTCTGGAAGCTGCGGACGGTGCCACCCGGTCCCGGTGACTGGTCGGGTTGTCACACGACATGGATGCGGTTGCGAAAGCCTAGCTCTACATCTCACACTCTTGCTCTCTCTTGCTCTCTCTATCTCTCCCTCTCTCTCTCTCTCTCAAGTATGTCCCACGTGAAGTTATAACAAGATATTCCTGTCGCAAAGCAGCATCGAAACATTAACACTGAAACTGGAGATATGCATAAAATACTTTTCACTGTAGTGTGTGTGTGTGTGTGTGTGTGTGTGTTGCATTGGTTTGTGATATGTCACAGATGGCTCAGCGTTTGCACAAACGTGTATGAGTGAGTGTGTCACGTGAGAGTGCAGAGCAATCTAGCCACAGACGCTCTTGCTGCCTTTTTAGAGAATGCTCGGGTTGTCGTGGAGCAGCTGGACTTGGCTACGGCGAGTCGAAGTGTCCGACCGCTATATCCGAGGTCTGTAAAACCAATGTCCTCGAAGCTGGGGAATCCGTGAGGCGGGCAGCAGTTGGGGTTTTTGGCGACGTGATTTGCAACCGTTGCGATCAGCTCCGCTCTAGCGTACACTTTACCCTCCTCTCTCAGGTACGCCTCGTGCGCGACTAACATTTTCTCGTGCAGAGCGCTCGGGTTGTCGAGGACCCACGGCACCAAGTGAATAAACTCTGGATTCTTGAGATGGTAATTGGTGAGAACCTTATCTTGAAACGAAGACAGCTCGCTACGGTAACGCTCGACGAATGCACCTCTCACGGACTCTCTGTACCCGGGCCAGTGCTTGGGTTGGCTGCGGTCTCTGACTTGTATGAAGTACGTCTCCGTGAGGTACACCAGACACATCTTCTCCCGCGAGGTCAGCATGCCGCGTCGCTCCTGCGCCAGCTCGCAGCACAGCTTGTTAAGATGTACGTGTATCTCCACCAGCTTGGCCACTTTACCCAGCGCCTTCGGGAGCTCCTCGCCTACGTTGCTCACCTTTTGCGAGTTGATGGACATCGAAGAGAAGAGCTGGTGTCTGGTCTCCTCCCCGGCCACGTTGACGGAGGAGAAGAAGAAGGGTGTGTGGAAATATGTCTTTGTTTTCTTCATGCGTATCACCACGGACAAAGGGTTGGCCACCCCGTATATGTAACATGTCAGGTTCTCGTTGCTCACCGTGAAGGGTTTAGTCGACACCATGCAGGTTCCCTGCGATAAGGCGATGGTCTCGAACACCCCTCTGAAGTAGGGCTGTAGAAGGGTCTTGGCGTTGGAGGTGTAGTTGGCGCTGCGACTGGGGCTGGAGGTGAACTCTATGCGTGTGTTTTTATAGCCGTGTTGGGAACATAGTCGCTTCTTATCCGAGACAAACTTGAGTCTGCTCAGCAGCTTGGTTTTAGTGGTGTTGGACTGCATCTGAGCGTACTTTCGAAGACGCTTGGAGAATGTGGTCGCGTTGAACTTTTGATTGCCAACGGTGTTTACATGTAGCACGTGGAGGAGCACCTTATTCTCCAACTCCACCACGCAGCTACCTGTGGTCCTGAGCGTTTCATTTGGTCCACGTGGAGAGGCTACTTGTGGCCGAGGCTCGGGTAGACTGATCGCATCGTTCAGGCTACGCTCTGTGCGGTTCGGGTTTGTAAAGCCAGTGAAGGGTGTCCTCGTTGCACCCGACGTCCAGGATCCACAGGGCCCCCAGCCAGCAAAGGCGGGACACTCGAGACTCGCATAGTCTGTTGGCGGCGGTGAGTTTGGCTCTACGAGCCCCCCCTTTAGACCCGGGGTCTGGCCTGGAGTCGAGAGGCAGAACGGGACACGTTCTCGCGTGCCTGACCCTGCGCTGAGAGAATGGGTCATGTTTACCGTGCACAAATAGCGCAGCCCTAAGCTCACGCGGACACAGGTTCAGGGAGTCTTGGGGTCTGGTGAAGAAACGTTCCAGATTGCACAGCAGGAGCTTGCGATTGCCAGCGTACACTAGCACCAAATGAGACCAGAGGAGCTCAACGGCGATCTTTATCTCAGCTGTAACGTCGGATGACCGACACGTCTCCCCCACTTCAGAGGGAGGAATGGAAAACAGGTTGTCCGTCAGGTACGACAAGGCCCTGATTTCAAATTCGAGAACGTGATTCGTCCGATCCCTCGATTCTGTCAGACGTGCCAGCAATGCCTGTGCCGCACCCCTGGCGCGATCGTGACAATCGGACAAGAAGCACATCCTGCAATACACGGGTAGTAGCTTTCCCAGGAACTGAACAACCGTCGGGCCGCTGGGCCTCAGAACTGCAAACCTTCCATGGGTACGTTGCTCAAACTGGACATGGGCTCGAGCTTTGGGAGACCAAATGCGAGGGCCCGAGATCAGCTCTCGGTGCCTCACCAGACACTCTATTAAGGCTTCACTTGAGAGCGTGGGCTCGGTTGCTGTAGCGCCCACCAGCTCGTCCATTAGGTACTGGAGAAATATATCATACCTGATTATGTCAACGTGGGAGTCGGGTAAAGGGATCCCCGAACTGTTCTTCGTGGCGACCGCCATTAAAGCGTGTTACGGGAAACTCCCTTGTTGGGAGGAATCGAGCGAGCAGACAGGGCGGGATGTCGATCCTTCGCCCGAAAAGAGACCAATGCTAGAGGACGACTCTGCGCCGCCGCGGAGGGACGAACGCTGTGACACTATCGATGCAGAGTACCGACGACTATACTGTGAACTGCGGAATAAAGCACTCTCGGACATAAAAGGTCTGGTGAGAGAGCGTGTGGAAAAGCTGAGCACAACCTCCTCCTCCTACGACTTCATGAACATATACGGAATGTGTTCATTTGACCCGCCCAATGTGACTAGGATCTCACAGCACAAGGGGGAGCCTCTCAGCTGCAAGTTTACCAAAATCACCTGCCCCGAGGACAACTCTAACTCAAACTCTCATAGTCTCATCTCAGTCAGCGGAATACTCAATCCGCTCATCAGCTCACGGGTTGAGCACGGGGAGCTAGAGCTCACTCGCTGTGGCGAGTCAGACTACCGCAGGGCTACCGAGGAGTTGGCTAGACTTGACTCTCGGAGGAAAATGAGGGTACCGAGAGTGTCCAAGGGGACCCTTGGGAGTACAATCAGCGGAATGGAGAATCGATTCATTTTCACAGTGAGAGAGGACCTGCACACGCTCGGATGTGCTTACGGTCAACTGATGGTTATAGTGGAGATGTTGCACCTAAACGTGCTTCATTTCATACATTCCTAAGGTACTGCGGGGCACGACTGTGTTCCGGTGAATGAGCTCGGTGCTTGTGTGTAATAAAAGAGGACAACTTTACAATGGTTCCGTGTCACATGTCTTTATTTTATTCTTACAACACACCATGATAACAGCAGATACAGCAAACGATAACCCGGGACACGTGCAGCGCACAACAACGACACTCAGTCAGAGTCGCCCATCTCAAAGGATAGATGATCGGTGTCAAACAGTTGGTCAATAGTCAGTTCGCTATCAACCTTGACCTTCTTCTTCTCTAGGCCGCAGTGACGTTCCTCTCCAGCTCGTTTCTTACCGGCCCAACGGTAAGGCAAAACACGGCCGTTCTCCTCCGGTGACGACGTAGAGGCTGAGGGGTAGGACGTTTCAGCTTGTCCGAGCACCTCGATGTTGCTACTCCTAACAGCTGACACTAGTAGGCCAAGCTGAGTTTCATCCAGCTCCGGTGTCATCATCCTGATTCGGTTCACGTCTATCCTGGGCAACACGCAGGACACCACTTTCTTGATCCTCTCGACCATTTCGTCAATAGTGGTCTTGGTATCACAGAGACCGCCGCTAGGGCCACCCCACTGCGACCTGTACAGGTTTGTGTCTATGCACCCGTTACTGAAAACCTTCACGTGGTAGAAGCAACCCCGCCTAGACAGCTTGACGGACCCGTAGCTGTTGTTGGTGTTTGAGAATGTCCTCATGCTCGACATTGTCATCGTGGGCGCGTGGATCATGTACTCCTCGTTGGCATACACAGAGGCAAACTTCATCGGACCCATCTCGCTCGTGAACAACACCCTGTTGTAAGACACATTCTTCTCCTGCATGATCCTCTGAACCTCTTTTTTTGTGTCCGATCATATTCAGCGAGCTGTGTATATAACCGGGGAGTTGTTTGTTGTCCACTTGCAGCCACTCCATCGAATCCAGGTCGTGATAGTTGACACCGTTCCAACCCGGGCTGCGGAAGGCTGGGCCCGTCAGCTTTATCAAGTTGCCGTAAGACGCTTCAAACACATTGCAGCTGTCCTCATCCTTTCCGTGTCTGAACTTTGCAGCCATAGCCAGTGAGATGAGATGTTTGCACATTGTCACGTCGGTCACCTTCGGGACGTAGGCGACGCGGGCCAGTTCGGCGCAGAGGAACCCCATGACCATCATCACAGTCTGTCTTATGGTCATGGCCAGGGTGAGCATGCACATGGGCAAGGCTCCGTGGAACACGGTTATCTGATACTTGCTGCTGTTGGTCAGAGTCTCTTCGTGGACCAAGTTGTTGTAGCTGGGGTCGTCCATGGCTTTCACGCAAGCCACCTCTGTAAATTCGCCCGTGTTAAACCTGTGGTGGTAGCGGCCGTAGAAGAACGCATCCGTGACAACCTTGTTAACCCCCACAGGCTTGTAGCCTGTAGACAGCGTAGCGTGTAAACTATTCTGTGTGCGCTTGGAGCCTTGCTCCAGGGCAATAGTTAGCATAGCGTTCATCATGGTGTTGTTCGCAATTCCCAGGGTCACCGAAGTGAAGACTCCCAACCTTCCCGAAGTCGGAGGGGGTTTCTTGTCATCTGGGCCAGTGAAGACTTTACCAAAGTTGAGAGTTTGCCCCCTGTCCTGCCCGGCGAAGCCTACACCGGCGGTGGAGAGGCAGCTGCTGTCTTTCATGTCGTGCAGCTTTGCCATCAGTTGTGTGCTCTGGTGGCGAACAATGTTCGAGAACTTTGACATCGAACCCTCGATGGTGGTCATCACCTCCTCTCTAAAGTCGCTGTGTGCATGACAGGGCAGCATGTTGGAGATTGTGCCAAATACGGCGCACTGCATGTAAGCCATTACGTTGTCGGACATCAGGTAGGAGCAGATCTTCAGGGCCTTGTCGTCTGTCTGTCCTCCCATCATTTTCAGACCGGAACCCTTAACCATGACCATCCTATCGCCCATCTGCGGAGCCACGAACCAGAGTTTTTTCCTCTCCCTTTCTACAATCTGGCACCCCTGGATACGTTGCAGTACTGCGTGTTCGGTCCAGCTGAGATTCATATCCATCCCGTCCGACACGTCAGACCCTTTGTTGTCCAGTTCGTATCCAGTGAACAACCGGTAACACTTCAACCTCGCTTCAGGATCCTGATGGCCAGCGGCTGCCCCGGTCTCACCTTTTCTGGGTTTCTTACCCCCTGGCTGGTCATAGTGAGGAAGGAACATGGGCTTTACCAGAGTAGCTGCGCACAAGGGATTGCAGAAGTTAGCCTCCAGGAAGGGAGCCGAGGCAACACTCATGATGGTAGCAACGTCATTATCCGTGATGCAGCTGCTCACAAATATAGCCAGCAGCTGAATCAGGTACAGGAATATCATGTGCTCGGGCTCCTCTCCGCATTCGTATATTATGTCATTGTCGCGAAGGTCCTCTACCTCGAACAGCTCCAGTAACCTGCGCAGTAAAGAGACAATCTGACCCGCTTTGTTTTTGTGGAAGTTCACAAACACACTGGGACAGGAGTCTTCCCCAGCCTCTTCATTGCCGGTTATATCAAGGACTTCTTGACTCTGAGCTTTTTCATTCAGGGTCTTCTTGTACACCGACAGGACCTTCTCCCGAGTGAATAAGTTGCACAGGCCCAGAAAGAGCGTCCGTTCGAACTCTCCATCTATAGGTGGCACACTCTGCAAAGACAAGAAGTGGCCCAGGTGTTCCGCGTGCACTTTCAGCACCTCGTCGGGGAAGAGGTTCGGACAGTAGAGATGCAACACCACGGGAGAGTTGAGAAGCACCGGTGCAAACGGGTTAGCCGGGCAGGGATAGAGGATGCCGGAGTCGTGTGGTCCCGTGGCTATGCAAAATCCATCCTCTTGCAGGCTTACTTGGAGAGTCTTAACACAGTCTGCCATTCTAAACAGAAAAGTAGCAGGTCCACACCCCGTATGCAGGCAAAACTAGTGGAGATGTTGACTTCTAAGACGAGGGTTGCAGACTGCGGCGAAGCTTACAAACTATGCTTGCAACTGTGGGACGAGCTGTCCTTGACCCTAGTTGAATCACAAGCGTCGAGCGTCGTGCTTCCAAGTGTGGACGAGTTGGCAGAGATGCAGGGATGTGAAGTTGTGATTAGACTGGCTCTCCTGGCTGACTTTTATAGGTACCAAAAGGAGGATTTGCTCTTAAATAAGGCGGAGTCTGCCGAAAAGTTGTGCGCCATTAGGACGGAGGTATGCAGGTTCCTTGGGACGGGGCCTAATGTCCAACCAGCACTCAAACGTCCGACCGTAACGTCTTTGTCCGGACAGAGTGGACGAGAGCTCTACAAGAAACACAAACGGAAACCCGAACTCTGTGGTGGGTCTTCTGCGTGTTTGGACAAGCGCGAGGGTTTGACGAAGAAGATGAAGATGAGGAACGATACGAACGGGATCGTTCGGGACAAGAGGAAGCCTTTCTCCCACTCAATCGAAGGTGCCGTAAAGGGGACAGAATCAATAAAGTGGTCAAGATTCAGTTTCTCGGCACGGAGGAAATCGTACTACGCAAAGCTCATAAAGGCTTTCCAGGTTGTGAAAACCGTAGGGTATCCTATGCTTACACTCAATTCAGAGTGGGGCCTGAGTTGTTACTACAAGTTAGCTGTCGCGTACACCACGGATCAGCCACTGGAGATGGCGGCGTTGTGTCTTCCCGAACTGCGCGAAGCCGTAGACATAATCCACAGCGAGCGTTTTCAGAAACTGGGTGAACTGAAGCTCGAGTGTCAGATGTTGCTTTACGGGGTGCTCAACTGCCACATCAATTGGGTGGACCACAACCACAGGACGATACTCCTCGTACCCGGGCAACCCAGCAACCAGCATTACCTCGAGGAAGGAGACCTGAGGTGTTCGAGATGTTTAAAGAATCAGACCTTCCACTCATCCGAGGTGAAAGGCAACCCGAGAAACATCAACGTGGAATTCGCCATTGAGCAGATGCGATTCGTGTCTTCGTGCTGCGCTGCGCCCACGATAAATGTACCGCTCAGCACCAGCGCTGTCAACACGTGCACGTTCACCGGAATGAAACAGATGTACACCTCTTGTATGAAATGCAGCAGGCTCGTATTTTCCGAAGTGCTAGTCGATATGGAAACCCTCCACTTGCGCTGTGTAGCATGCACATCCCAAGGTCTCTAACGTGCCCCGAATAGACACACTCGATCTTACCCAGAGACGTACGTGACTGAAACAACCTCTGGCTTTGTGTATCGATCGGACGTGGTGTGCTGTTTTTGGGCCGTGCACACTGTTTATAATACCCTTTGACAATTTGAAAGCCTTCATCTGCACACATTACAGAGCGAAAATACTTTGGCGATGAGTTGCGGAGAGTGCGAGGCACTCTGTGAATGCTCGGCTAGTAACAGTAACATCTACCTGAACTTAGGCATCGCAAACGGGCCGAGTGGAGAAAGAAAACGGGCCCGTCGAAGACTTTATGAGAATGTACGGAAATAGCACGCAAAGGGAGTCCGCGAGCAAAGGCAGAGTCGAGACCTTGGCCTCGCGGCAGACACGACCTGTCAAAGAGCGAGTGGACTCCTCCGTGTTTGATAATGCCAGGATCGGGGCGGTCGACGCTGAGGACATGAACGAGTATCTGGAGGCTTTCAAGTGCAATACTACTCGCAGCTACTGCCCCGAAGTCGGGGAGTGTTACAGCGACGAGGAGTGTTACGACAGCGGTGACTATTCCGACAAAGACTACGACGAGAGCGCGTATACGGACGAGGATGATCAGTGCCCAGTGTCCGCGCCGGTCGAAGGTGAAGCCGCACAAGGAGACGAGAGCGGTGGCCGGGGTTTATTGGAAGACGAGAATGTCGAAAAGTCTAAAGTTGTCGTCGGTGAAGAGTGACTGTTCCTTTGTGTACTTTGTGATTGTTACATTACTATAGACAAGGTCTCATTCCTTGTCACTCTGTAACTTTGAAAATAAAACCGATTCACAACACTCTCAGTCTGTCTCCTGCCTCTTTCTCTCATTCACGAGCTTGCACACCTTCCTCCGGCACTGAGCGACCGACCATGGAACCCTGTCAGAGAGGCGACTGGAGCTCTACGCGGCACATGACCGTACGTTTCGACGATGTAGCAGCTTTAAGTCGTGTAGAGTACACCTGGGTGCAAACGTTTGATATAGAGAAACGGATACCGGCGGTGTCTGTAACCCTTAAGGAACCCGGACTCGACAGCGTCTTTCGTATCCCCGTTGAGTCCGGCGTGATCCCCAGTACGCGTTATATCGTCCTTCGGGGTGTTTACTCGCATGGCAGAGACAGCTACGGTCTCATTACAGCCAAACACTTTTCCAACACGTGCACTGACACCAGGGGACACAAGGTGAAAAGTATCATCAGCGTTCTGGCCAGAGCGCCCTTGGCTTGGGTGAAGATGAACACGCTTTCCGACGCGAGAGTGTGCCACCGGACCTACACGGGGGACACCGTTTGCGGGTACCAACCCGAGGCGCTCGTGTCGAGGATATACGCCAGTCTGAACCGTAACGTCCACACCTTCCTGTCTTCATCGTACGCCCCGGACTCTACAGAAAGGGACACTCTGGCCTCGGAACTGGTAAGCGAGACGCTGGCCGCGCTCGGGGCTCCGCTTGCATTCAAGGTCTTACACGAGCAGAACAGGCTAACCCTCGAGCGGAGGTCCCGCGACAGCCGGGAGATCTGCATGATGCCCGAGCCGCGATTCGCAGTCTGGGGCACGTGTGTATTGTGGGAGCTGGACCCCAACCTAGGCACCCTCTCACGTGCAACTGTTAACCAACAGGACCTGTCGCCGGCCCCTGCTTCGGATGAGTGGTTGCAGATGAGGCTCACGTACACGGGTTTAGAGGTGACCAGGTGCTCGCATGGTGGACCTTCCAAGGACGTTGTACAGGCTCCATACTGGGCAGTTATACTCACGGCCCTGTGTTGCGGAGCGCAAGATCGTTGGACACGCGAGCTAGACAACCTCTCTGCGTTGTTGAGAGTCGATGCTCGTCTCTTGGACGATGGAGAAAAGGACGAGTTGTGTCAACGCTGCGGCTACGCTTATCGCATATCACCCGTGGTGTGTGAGCCCGAGCCCAAGACGTGTTCAGCCGTGTTGCAGATAGACCAGTTGCTTCTCGGCGGCATTTGCACCACTCTGTGTGCTACGGTCTCCCGAAATGCCAGAACAGACAGATGTGTTGCGGCAGGACCAGAAAGGAAAGAAGCTCGTCACCCTCAAAACGGAGACCAGGTCTGGGAACATAGATACTGCCTCAGTCACCGTAGAGTCTACAGCTCGAGTTGTGAAGAACAATGGGAACGTGAAAGGTGGAAGGGGGGACAATGCGAAGATCGGAGAGAGAGCAGAGAAGTCGACCACGGGCAAGGATGCAAATACGTCCGGGAATCCAGCTGCCGATTACTGTCCCCGTGTGACAAAAGAGCCGAGACGAACCAGATCGCTTCGTGGTGGGAGAACGGCTCACGGTGCTTCTGGGGACAACAAGAAGAAGAAGAAGAAGAAGAAGACCGACAAAGGTACAGAGCGAGTCAAAGCTTTTCGACAAGCACCGGAGGTGAAGCGGGTGGAGGAGAGGAAGGGCGATCGAGGAAAAAGCGAAAGGCCTGGAATGGAGACACCGAAGACCCAGACCCGGGCTGGTGGTCTTGGCAGAAGGCATGTCGACGTAGGCAACGTGCGACACGCGGATGTACCACGGCTCGACAGACCGCCCGCAAATACAAGTTCTGGAAGCTCTACCTCCCAGGATCGCCGCACGCAGGAGGTGAACCTGGCAGATCTTCAACTTCAATCGGTTATTGGAAACGATTCTCGTGCCACGTTCTTAGATATCATATCAAAGCTCTTCCCTTTGGCCATCGAGGCGGAGTCCTCAACATCGAGCACAGCGCCTGACAGCTCCCTGGACGAGGCCTTGGAGGCAATCGCGGCACTGGAGAATAATTTCGAACACCTGGCAAAGTGGTTTGAATCCTTTGAGAGCACAGAAGCCCGGGACGTCATAGGGTTCGATCTGGCTATGGAGCTGTGCGGTTGTTACGATCTAGTTACCCGCACACTGGGGCATCGCCTAAGAGTCACGTTCGGAGAGTGTAATCTCATTCAAAGCGCACAAGACCTCAATCACGCCAACAGTGTGCTAAAGTACCTACAGGGTATTCTGAACGGAGACGTGAACCGTGAATTGAAGAATATCCTGGATGATCTGTCGCTCGTACTCGAGCCCACCACGACAACCGAACCCGAATACGAGGCCCTGCAGAACGCTGTCCGGACACTGTCGAGTGGTTCAAGCCGCCTATCGTCTGTGCTCCACATAGAGAGGTTTCTGAAGGTGCAATGGAGCGCCTTAGTGCAGATAGGACGTGCTCTCATCCCGATGATTGAGAACCACAGGAAACGACTTCTCCGTGCGAGGGAGGAGAGCGCACAACAGCAGAACGAGTTGAAGTTCCATAGGCGAGAAATCGCCCGGTTGCAATGCGAGTGCTATAACTCCGGGACACGTTTGACTGCGCTCGAAAAGAAGGAGGACTACCTCGTGTCTCAACTCTCGAGTATGTCAGAGATGCACAGAGAAGAGACAATCGAGAAGGACCTCGCGACCAATGCTCAAATTACAAAACTACAGGAGGTGCACAGGCAGACCGAATGCGCCCTCGAAGAGCTGACAAGGGATACGCTCATAATGAACACGGCGTACAATAAAGAGAGGCTCGAGCAGAGGGTGACCCACGCGTTGTTACAGGAGACGCTACACGAGAAGGACTCCACAATTGAGAGGATGCAGAAGGAACACATAAAGGCACAAGATGAACTTGAACGGCGGAACATGGCTTTGATGGAGTGCGAGGACAACCTGAGAAGGGCTTTGTCAGTGCGCAGGAGTGATATGAAACAGGCCGAGGGCAAGCACGCCAAAGAGATAGATGACGGTCTCCGCGAAAGGAGCGAGCTGAACGCGAGTCTGCGTGAGCAGGAGGTCCTCATCGACGAGCTTCGGCGGGCAATCGCAACGTGTGAAAGAAATGAAAGGGAGTTCTACCAAACCATGGGAGCCCTTACCGAGGAGAGGGACACTCTGAATGCTAGGAACGAGGAATTGCGAGAGTCTAAGACCACATTGCGTGCACTAGAGCATTATTTCGGTGTCGATATGTACAAATGCAGTGTTGTAACTGCGCTTCATAGAATCAAGGTTGAGCAAGACGCCTCGGTCGAAAGGATCGGGCGTATTCTGAAACGAACGTGCATTCGGGTAAAGAACGAAGATTGTGACCCCGAACATGGCGAACCGCAGGGGATGGACACTCTGTCCGATACGGGGCAAGTGTTCAGCGAGTACGAGAGTCGGATACGCGATATCATACAAACTCTGAGGTCAGAGCAGGACCCTATGGAGGTGAGCAGTGGTTCAGTGAGACAAATTAAAATCGGCGTAAAACGTCATAGTCATCGTCATCGTCCCAGGGACACATTCGAGAGTAGCTCAGCGTACAACCCCGTATCAAAGAAGCAAAATGTAAAATGTGAGGAAGATCTTCAGGTGGTGACACATTACCCACAGGGAGCCTGTCAGGTTATAATCCCGGACACTTGGTCTACGTCAATCGGGGAACGCATCAGTGGTCCCGGTAAGGTTCACACGTTTGACATTGAACTTCGCGAAAACGATGCCGCTGTCAAGACACCGATTCCGGAGTACATCGCATCAAGTCTGATTGCGCACGGGGATGTCAAGATTGTGAACCTTGGACATCTGAACCCCATCCGTACTCTCTTGGGTGTGGTACAAGCCAACGCCTGTGAATTCACTGTCTGCTCCGAGATCGAACAAAACACCTGTCACTGCACACAGATGAAGCGGGTTTCCGAGAGGCTCAAATGTGCAATATTTATATCTTGGACACCAGGGGGGGGACACGAGGTATACGGGACCGAACACAGGGGCGGCTGTGTGTATACTATCATAGTGTACAAACACGGCAACGTGAGAGCGTACTACCTGCTATCTATAAAACTCGAGGGGCTGTACGTATACGATCTGGCAACGCTACCATTCGCAGCACGGTTTCAGCCACCCAGACACGGCTTTGTGCATATATCCGACGGTACGTGTCAAGGCCCCGGCTTCGCCAACCCCACTCACACGGTAGATACGATTGAAACGAGTCAGATTGTATTGAGCGGGGACTTGTAAACCTTCTGCGACATGAGTCGTCAGATGTATACGGCAATCGCGCATCGGTGAGGGTCGCATCTGTGCTCTGTGTAGTCCAGTGCTGCGATGTTGATGTTTAACGTTGCAAGGCGTATATTCTGTGTGACTGCAATAAAATGTATCTCATTGACAGTTTGTCTCCTTGGTTGACTTATTCACGACGAGGATGCTCATTACAAGAACTTGAAATTACGTGATAAGTATTTGTTCAACGGTAGGAGGGACTTGTTCCACTGTATAAGAGACTCACACCCAACCCTCTAGGATCTAACTACCACTGCAATACTTAAGCACTTCTACGCCGAACCATGACCACTGGTACAGGTAAAGACTGGTCCGTTGTGTTGAAGGAATACGCCGATGTCAACAAGTGCGCAGTTCGATACCATGAACTGGGTTCAAGCGGAGCACCCCATAGTCCAACGTTCTATGTCAGGGTCGAACTCTCCAAAGGCAACTATCACGTTGAAGCTATGGGTGTTGGTAACACGAAGAAGGTAGCCAAAGCCCAGGCTGCTCAAGAGTTGATGGTGCTCATAAACCGAGTTTCCGAAACCCCAAAGAGTGGCACACCAACAAGTGAGTCTCAGAGTGTATGCGGTGAGAATTCCATCGCAGTACTAAATGTAAGTGACCATTTTACTGTTCTATGTTATTTATGTCGGCATTTAAACGAGGATGCTTGACACTCTATACGCTTTATGCCTTAGGAGCTGTGTCAAAAGAACAAGTGGCCTCTACCTTTGTACTCCGAGCTTGAATCCTCACACGGTCAGCACATCTGTCAATGTAGTGTCTCTGTGACTGTGCAGAGGTACAACGGTCAAGTCTACATACATTTGAAAGGTAGGCCTTCTGCCTTCATCTTTTACTATTTCATACATGCTGAGCAAACAATGGTCAACGTAACGTTTTCCCCCCTTACACTCCAGGTTCCGGGCCCAACAAGAGAAGTGCAAAATGCGCCTCTGCAGCGAACGTTCTACACCTCGCCAGGCTGTGCGCTGATGCAACCGATGCACCGCCCGGAGTCACAGAGTCTGAGGAGTGGGAAGGACCGGACATGTGTGCGAGAGAGAGAGAGAGAGGGATACCTCAGACGACATTTGAATGAGGTGTGAAAGAGTGTGATGATGACGATGTACCACCAATAAACACCCACACGCTTTGCGCAACTCATAGTCATCTTATTGACTTAAACACATATACAAAGACTTGCATATTGTGAGCTGTGTTGCCTTGAAGAAGAGAGATTCTGCTGGTGAAAAAGAATCTCTTTCCAGACGACCCCTCTCTCTAAGCCGGGCCCGCCCTCTTTGCAGTTTCCATAAAAGGAGGACACTCTCCAGCCTCTGAAACACAATGTCTCATCCTCTACGCTGGAAGTACGAGCTGGATGGCCATTTGACTGACCGTTTTCTCAACACGGTGAAAATCGTACTGGCTCGATTGTTGCGCCTGATTCTGTGCAAACTTAGAGCAGAGGACTGTTTCGGCTGTCAATTCGACCATCCGGGCTATGAACAACATGATTGCCTTGGAGCGATACCAGAGTTTTACCTGCAAAAGCATTACGACGATGTGGTGAAAAGACTTTGGACAGACCGTTTTATTCCAACCATTCAAATGCTTCTTTCCAAAAGCGGCATCCACGTGTCTGATTACTGGATCCGTGGCACTTCAGAGGCCGTTCTTCACAGTCTCAAAATGACGCGGAATCTCAGCGGGGAACTTCACGATATCATCGCCTTTTGGATGAGAGGAGACGCAGTCGATTGGGAGGATTTGAAAGAGGCCATAGCCTTTTGGATGGTGGGAGACTCAGTCGATCCGGAGGATTTGAAAAAGGCCAAAGCCTATTGGAATAGGGGGTGAAAATGGGCAATTACTGGAGAAAACTCGAATCGTGTATAGAGGAATATGTAATCATTAGTCAGTTAATAGATGTGTTGGACCGTGTTATTGTAAACACGCAACCCAAAGGCTGAGATGCCGTTAGATTAGAAGAGATTTTGAATATTGTTAGAACCCATTTCTAGCACACTATCATCACACACGAGAGAGAGAGAGAGAGAGAGAGAGAGAGAGAGAGAGAGAGAAAGAGAGAGAGAGAGAGAGAGAGAGAGAGAGAGAGAGAGAGAGAGAGAGAGAGAGAGAGAGAGAGAGAGAGAGAGAGAGAGAGAGTGAGAGAGATCAACACACCCTTTCGTCAAAGTGACAGGTGACCTTTTGACATCGAGGAGGGGTTGTTCCCGCCCTCCGTCCAATGTGAACCGAGGGGCGGTACTAAACTGAACCAATGAGACTCGAGTATTATGGAATAGGAGTGGTCATGCTGCGAACCAATGATAATCGAGTATGTCGGGTTTTGGAATTAATCAGGGAAATGTGAATAAAAAGGACCCGTTTATACGTTTCGAAAACTTTGAAACATGGCTGCTAGATCCTTAAACATAATCAGTGAGACTGCTGTGACGACTACAAGACTTCAGGATGCATCCAAGAAACGGCTGGTGTATTTGTGTCGGATCCAGACACCTCCGGCTCACCGTCTTCAGGAGGAATGGCCTTTAGAAGCGGGAGGTTTCTGGGGCTACGTGTTCAACTATAGCGCGGGTGAACTCTATCTCTACCAGCTGGAAGAGGGGGAATCTTACGGCCGCCAGACTGTAAGAGCAGCACTTACCTCAACGGACTGGTCTGTGATAAATCTGGTGGCTTCGAACGACCTCCGTCCAAGGTCGGGGCCTGCGACTAAAGACAAGCAGACTCAGACGAGGGTTAAAGAGGAACTCTTTTCTGCAAAAACAACGTTCACTAGCGTCTGGGAAACAAGATCTTCGCCTTCCGGGAGATGGTACTACCGAGCTAGCCGGCAGCTGTCGGAGCAAAAGGATGAATTTGTCTTGGAGTACTTCAATTCGGAATGCGGTGTGCATCAAACAACCCTCCGTGTGCCTGTCAAGGCGTGGTTAAAAGTAATGGATGTGAAGGCGGTGAACATCAAGGCCCTCTTTCTATCCTGTCAAACCTCGCGAGAGATTCTGATGGTGAAAGAAAATCTCTTTCCAGATGACTCCTCCTCCTCCTCCTCCTCCTCCTAAGCCCTCTCTGCAGTTTCCATAAAACGAGGCCACTCTCCACACTCTGAAACACCATGTATTGTCCTCTAACCCCTCCATCATCTCCGGAGACAGAGAGCCCGCCATCCTCACCATCAACATCAACCTGCAGCACCCCGGAGAAGTATGAGCGGGACGGATCATTGACTGACATTCTCTTCAACACGGTGAAAACCGTAGCGGCTCGATTGTTGAGTAATGTTGTGTACGACTTTAGAAAAGAAACCTGTTACGGCTGTCAAGTGAACCATCCGAGTCAGATACAACACGAATGCCTGCAGGAGATGCCAGAGTTTTACCTGCAAAAGCATTATGACGCTCTGATGGAAAGACTTTGGACAGACCGTTTTATTCCAACCATTCAACGGAGTCTAAACCAAAGCGGCCTTCAGCTGTACGATAGCACGATCCGTGGCCTTTCAGAGGGCTTTCTTCGCAGGCTCAAAATGACGAGGCACCTCGGCGAGAAACTCGGCAACATTTACGAGACGTCTGTAGGGGAAGACACAGTCAAGAATAAAGCTCTGGAAGAGGCCGTCGACTTTTGGAAGGGGGAGCAGAGCCCTGAGGGATGAAGCGGGGTCAACGGCCTCTTTCCAGACGACTTCTCCCCTAAGCCCGGCCCTCTCTGCCGTTTCCATAAAACGAGGCCACTCTCCACACTCTGAAACACCATGTCTTGCCCTCTACCCCCTCCATCATCTCCGGCGTCGGATAGCGAAAGTTCCTCTCCATCCTCACCCGTGACTCTGTCTCCACCATCATCACCATGCAACACCCCGGAGAAGGATGTGCTGGACGTCTATTTGACTGACACTTTCTTCAATACGGTGAAAACCATAGTGGCTCAATTGTTGGGTAGGGTTGTGTCCGACCTTAGATACGACACCTGTTACGGCTGTACAGTGGACCATCCGAGCACGACGCAGCACGAATGCGTGCAAGAGCTACCAGAGTTTTTCCTGCAAAAGCATTACGACGCTCTGATGAAAAGACTTTGGACGGACCGTTTTATTCCAACCATTCAACGGAGTCTGTCCAAACGAGGCGTTCGCGTGTCTGATTGCAGGATCCATGGCGCTTCAGAGGCCGTTCTTCGCAGTCTCAAAATGACGAGGCACCTCAATGTGAAACTCCGCAAGATCTACGACGCTTTGGTGGGGAGAGACGATATCAAGATTTTAGCTTTGCATGACGCCGTGGACTTTTGGTCTGGGGAGTGAAATGGGTAATTACTGGAGAAAACTTGAGTCGTATATAGAGGAACATGTAATCATTAGTCAGTTAATAGAGGAACATGTAATCATTAGTCAGTTAATAGATATGTTGGACCGGGTTATTGTAAACACGCAACCCAAAGGCCGTGATGCCGTTAGACTAGAAGAGATTCTGAATATTGTTCGAACCCAGGCCGAGCACACTGTGCTCGTACGCCACACAATGCATATGGTAAACCAATCTTCAATGTCTGATACTTTTGGCAAAATTATAAAAGAGATGCGAAAAGATGTAAAAGTGTACTACCACCTGTTTACTTTGTATGCCTTGTTTGTAGATGTGTGTGTACAAAAAACCTGCCAATGACTTGAAAAGATTGCATTATGATATTCATTGTAACCTGGGAGGCTCTGTGTTAAAGGATGCTCTGAGTGTGATACATTCGTATGATTTTTGAAAACAATAAAAAAAACTAAACCTTTAACAAAATGCTTCATTGTTGTTTCATCATCATGACGGAGAAACGTTTCATGAAAAAGGTCTATTATGATCCGGCTCATCCAGCTAGTTTTGGAGGTGTAGAGCGGCTCAGCAGAGCCCTGAGGGCAAAGGTCAACGTTGACCGAAGTTAAAGATTTTCAATCGGAGCAGGACGCTTATACTCTGCATAAACCAGTCAGGACACATTTTACCAGAAATAGAGTTTTTGTACCGAGACCTTTAAATCAGTTTCAGGCAGATCTTTGCGGCGAGCACAATGACGGGTTAGGAAAGATCCTCAGTTGTTTATAACCCCTGATATCCTCTGCCTGTGTTTATACAGGGGTCCCGTGACCCCGAGAGCTGCATGTGTCAGGATCCTACAAGTCCTGTTGGGGGTGATGTCTCCTGAGCATCGATCTCTTTAATAATATGAGATCTTTGTTAAAGTCAAAGACTCTCTGCCTGGGGTGGGTGTGAGTCACATTTTCCCGTGAAACTCTGGGCTGTTTTTGTGTTTAGCTATAGAAACACTTTTTAAAAGTAATGTGATTATGATTATGATTGTGTAAAGTCATGCATTATAATCTCTAACAGTTGTTGAAAATAACCTATTTTAACCATTTACTTGTGTAAATAAGTAGCTAACAGGAGTTGATCACACTGTTCTGATGGTGCAGGGCGGTGTGTGTGTGTGTGTGTGTGTGTGTGTGTGTGTGTGTGTGTGTGTGTGTGTGTGTGTGTGTGTGTGTGTGTGTGTGTGTGTGTGTGTGTGTGAAAGAGAGGGTTAGGTGTACTGATAAGAAATAATGTTTAGACGTAAGCCTTTTATCTAATTCACATTTCCCTGTTTAATTTCAAAAACTGAAATACTCGATTCTCATTGGTTCACAGCAAGACCACTCCTCTCTCTCAATCACACAATCATCCAGCCACTGCTGAATCATCCAACCACTGCTGAATAATTCAACCTCTGTTAGGTCTAGAGAGCTTATATACCACGTCTGGTTTGTTCACCCTAATATCCGCCGTGGATAGGGGTCCATATAGCCCATACATACCTACCATTTTACTCAAAGGCTGTGTGCATCATCCAGGAAACCATGGCTGTACGCTCCTACCTGAAGGCATGGAACCAACGTCATCTGAGTCATAGATTCAGGACTTTTACATTGGATAGGTTTCTAGCCATCCCGCACAAAGAAGTGGTTGAATACGGAGAGAGTTTCGCTCTGCAGCATCAGAACTTGTGCGATACTCTACGAAGGACGCTGACAATGAAGGTGCTGGTAGATCAGTCGGAGTCGATTATTACTCCGCGAAAAAAGAGAGGCTCGAATATAGACAGTCTAATGTTGAAGACTAAGAACCTCACCATCAAGGATCTAGTGGGTGTCAGGACAAGACTCTTCACGTCTCCGCGTCCTGTCGCATACAAGACCTTCTACACCTGCAAGGAACATGCCTCTGTGAAGGATCGACTGGGCGTTCGTGTCAGAGAAGACAAGCGGAAGGGACAGAGAGGACAGCGAGGATCCCATTTAAGATGTGTGTACCCTACGGAGCCCGATGCTGAGAGGCTCGACGCCGGAGACTGCTCTCCGGCTAACCGAGGGGGATCCACGCCGAGGCTCCACCAAGGCTGCTCTCCGGCTAACCGAGGGGATCCACGCCGAGGCTCCCACCTAAGGCTTTGAGAAGTACTTACACCAATCGAGGTCGTCCCACTAAATGTTAAATGTGTGACTGTTTCCTTGTATCATTTTGAAAATAAAAATGATCTGTACAACGATATATATGGCTTCTGTCGTTTATTTGTCAACCTTGTGTTACAATCACAGTCATAACATCTCCACTCCCCACAGTCAAACTATATTATTACAAGACATTACGAACAGACGTCAAGAATGAAAAGCTACTGTCCACCACCGTTGGCAACACGGTCGGTCCAGCCGTGGGATTTAAGGTCTGTGGAAAGGTAATGGTTAGCAGCAACCCAGTCCCCCTTGGTACACACACTGGCGAGCAACCTGAGCAGCATCTCCGTGAAGGCAATGTCCTCCTCTTCCCTGTCTGACGACTCGGTTGAATTCCATCCACGCAGCAGCCTGGAGTGTTGTAATCGCTTGTGGCGTAGAAGTCAAATGTGCTTCGACGCTCGGGGCAACATTCAAACCGGCGAGCGGTGGTGCTATTACATTGTGGATACATACAGTGCATTACATAAAACGGTGTGACAGACGTACTTAATTGATGATACGCACAGGTACTTCTGCAATGTACACAACAAACCCCTCATTCGTCCTCCCCGCTCTCAAGATTGGAATCGTAACATTTGCTAAACACCTTCTTTGTTCTAGGCTTATCCGGTCCCTTGAAAGGTTTAGGGTGCGAAGGTCCTCTAGGTTGGTGCTCGGTCAGGGCTGGATACAACGACTGTTTGTTGGTACGTTGCAGCAGGAGCCGCGGATCCTGCTTGGTGTAGTCCACCTCTCGATGAAACTCTCGAAGCTGCTGCTCTGGCGGCGGATAATTGGGGAACCCGCTCGTGCCTTCTGGGAGCGGCGGAGCCAAGGGGTAGTTGGTACGCACACTAGTCCCGAGCCAGTTCCCAGGTATGTCCACCAAGGGAGCCGCGTCTTTCTTGGGACCCCACTGAGACGTCCTGATCACACGGCTAGACGCGGCACCCTCGTGGTTGTGAGGCGTACCGCTCCAAAAGCTCATGCAGTATCGAAACAACAGATATATGTAGTATCTGGAGAGTTTGCGAGCCTCTATCGCTATCTGATCGGGGATGCTCATTTCGTGACACAGCGTGCTATTGCACTCCATGCGGTGGAGAGAGTCTAGATCACCTCTGGGTACGTACAACGTATCGGCTCTCTGCCACATTTCTCGCAAGTGCTGTAAGGCCACCTGGAGTGTTCCTCTGTCTTTCGACCCCGTATCTTGCAGCAATCCCATAGCTGGCGCACCTGCCACTATCAGGCACTCGAAGAGCAACACAGACGCGTGTTCAGCGAACGCAATCTCTCTACGACCCGAACCGTTCATCTCCTATTTACTACCGCGGATGTGGGTTACAGTTCAGGACACGTAACGCTGCACTGAAATGTCGCACGTGCGGAATCTGACCAGGAGCAGAGTCGAAAGGTTGCTAGGAATGGTAGAGCGTCACAATCTGTATCACGTTAAGACCTTGCGTTACAAGGACGTACAAGGCGTGCTCGAGTGGCTCGGGTTAAACCGTGGCGATTTCACCTTCATGCCCAGCGAAGACACCGTAACGGTACTCAATAGGGTTCTCGAGGAGCGCTCGCTCAGAAACGTTGGAATATTGGGTATCGACGAGGAACCAAAGATCCCGGGAAAAGATCGCCTGGTGGTATACATAAAACGAGAACCCAATATCTGCAAGTACGACTCCCTTGTACTGTTCCTGGTGATCCAATGTAACATAAGAGCCCCGTTCTCTGACGAGACGATCGAGTTGATCAGGTACACACGGGGAGCGCTTGTGAATCTGCATGCTCCGCTATTTCCCACTTTTGCGAGGTGTCCCCCTCATCGAGTCGAGCCCCCCTCTCAGCAGGAGCATCCCGTGATAGACGGCGTCTTACCCTCGAGCTACAAGACGACACCACCCAGGGCGCCCGTCGGGACAAGAGACAACTTTGGGCGAACATACGAGCCTCTGGTGTGTACCGAAAAGGCCAATCCGTGGAGCATCTATGCCGATGTACCCGGGGAGTCAAGATGTGACTTTGATATAGAGGAACTGATAACCACGCCGAACAAGGTGCTGGGTCGAGGAGGCTTCGGGGCGACCGTTCCGATAACAGACCACCTCGTGGCAAAGATCAACCTGTTCCCAGAAATGGTGAACTGGAGCATACCTTTCATAGAAGATGAATTCAATCGCTATGCGCATATCGCCTCTCAGGTGGAAGAGTGCCTGATCGGAGTCTCGATGAAAAACCCCAACATCCTCCGCACATTTGGAGGCTTCTGGTGTGACATCCCCGGCTACCAGTTGGGAGGTAGAGTCGTGCTGGTCATGGAACGGGCCCTCTTTTCACTGCAGGAGTTCATGTGGCGTGTAGACGACACCTCAATCGTGCCCGTGGTCGAATTGGACACCCTCCGTGGGCTGGATTACTTGAGATCGAGAACTATCCAGCACAGGGACTTCACGTACAGGAACGTCTTGGTCTGTCACCAGCCAGATAGGAAGCCCGTTCCCTTCGTTTTCAAGATCAGCGACTTTGGCACCTCGTGCAACTTCTCTACCCCAGATCAACCGCGGGGTAACCAGACCCACATGGCTCCCGAAGTGCTGTGGTGTATGAACGCGGCCACCGGGAGCGATATATTCAGTTGGTACTGTGTGATGTGGGAGTTACACAACAGACACCCCTTGATACGATACAAAGCAGGACCCGCTAGGGGGTATTGTAAAAAGACGTACGCTGAGAATCTATCCGACTTGGTCGGCGTCTACGACCCTGAGAAGGATGAAACGTTCGAGCTCGGCTACATGAAGGCGATGAACGCTCGAGTCGTACACGATAGACACAAACACAAAAGGCCTAGCGTGCAGGAGATACAGGGGAGCCTCCGATCCATGGGTTGTAACATAGCGGACCGGCACTTTGTCTCTATGGGAGTGCTTTGCATTACGCTGTTTCCACAAGAGAGGTGGTCTCCCTCCCAACTGCTGAACCTGCCTCGATACCAATGTTTGACGCGGGACATCGACGAGGCTCACTTGCCTCCTGAACACTTATCTATACCGTTGGCTGTACGTGTGGGGGAGTGCAGGACCACCGACATCATAGTCTGCGACGACTGCATCCCAGAGGGACTCAGTGCGCTGGTGAAAGAAACATCCGACGCTGGATCCCCCGTGGCAGTGATCAAGTCAGAGCCCGACCTCAAAAATTACTACGGTGTGGACTTGATGAGGTTGGCTCCCGATCATATTGAACCTTACGGGTGGTACTCGAAGAAAGTGAAAGAGCTCAAGGTTTTGTACAACAGCAAGTATAAGAAACTCAAGGGTGGCATTAGTACGGTCAAGCCCCCTGGCCAGACGAGATCCTCAGAAACCGTTCCCCGGGTCTATGAAGACGATCCCGTCGGCGAGGGGGCTGCCACTACAAAAGGTCGGGTTCCTCCTCGACCTACCGTTACCAATGTGACACCACGTCATCGCACGGCTGCGGAAAGTGCGATCGGAAGTGCTGCGGGTTCCGTGACAACGGAGGTCTCTCCCCAGAATTCCAAAAAACTAGAATGCAGCGAAAACCTGGCCGTGGTGTCAGGCAGTAGCGATTCTGGTGACCCGACACTCTGTACTGTCAACTATAATGTGGCTTTGGTGAGCGCCGACCCCCACGTAGGATCCGACGCTGTCGCCAGTTGCAAAGATCCACCCCAACCACCACCCAGCGAGTCAAACCCCGAGCCAGTGCTGGCAGAAGCCGTCGACGAGCCGCAGGGTACGGTGATATTGCGGGGGAAGAAGATCGACGGGGAGATAGACACCGTCTTGGTTATCCTCAAGAGTCACAATGAGAAGGAACAAGGACGTTTCAAAGACAATGTAATCGTTCTGTCCCAAACTATGACCCAAATGCACCCTCATATATTTGCGGGTGCCAGGAACGGATTGTGTAAGTGTTCTCGGCGCGCCGGTATGTTCATCTTCCAGTACGCCCAGTTCTTCCAACAGTCCAAGCAGGTGTCGCACTGGAACGCATTGGACTCCCCCTGCTCGGTCTATGTCTTTCTGTTGCAAGTCTTTCTCACACTCAAGGCCGCCCTAGACGTGAAGTTGTTACCCACGTATATGACCGAATGGAAGGATGTCCTGATCGGCAAAGGAGCCGTGATGATCGACGTTGTCGCGTATCTCAGCAGGAACTTCAACAAGCGGCAGTCTTCGATGTTTGGCGAACAATGTCATCACCTGGTCAGTCTCTGCTCTACTATGGTGGGGAGACACTTACCCAATTCCGAGTTGTGCACATGGCTTCAGAAGCTGAGCGCCGGCACGTCTGCGTCGTACGTGCTGTCCGGGTCAATCGAGTGGTTGAGAAACTCTGATCGGAGCGAAAGGGCGATCCCGTGCCTGTTGACCCTAGAGGGGAACCATTTCACGTTCAGGGATTATTTGTCCGAGATACCCAACTGGCTGACAAACGTGGGTGAGGAGGAAGAAGCTCACGCGAGAAGCAGTGCCAAGCTGCTGGTGTACGGAGACCCCGCGCCTTTCAGATGCAACCAGACTGCAGAGGGTGTGAGTGGAACCGAGTTGACCGCACTGACAAGGAACATAGTGCTCAGGATGAGAGCCAAGGTGTTCGGATCCTCCAGGGTCGAGGTCACAACATTGGATTGTACGCAGGGTTCGATAAGGGTGGATCTCAGAGGCTCGGCGCTCTCTGGGATTTCCAGCATAGATCAACTGGACCGGTCGAGGTTACGGACCGATGCTGACTGCTTTACACACGACGCTGTTTCGCAGACCGACTCAAAGTGGGCTCCGGTCATAATGTTCACAAAGTTTAAAAGAGTGGGACCTGTGCAGGCGTTCACTGTCGAATACTACAGGATGACAATCCTCGTAGTTCAGCTGAAGAAACGGGGCTGTGTGAGATCTCTCGCAGATCTGTTCCAGACCGTGACAACGCTCAGTGTGACGGACTACTAAACGTGCACCGTGGCTACGTCCACACCCTGCACCGCGTAGCCATTACCCTGTGCCATTACCCTGTGCAAAGCTTAGCGGTCCTCGCGCACTCGTTGACATCGATCGATCGATCGATCGATCTACCAACCACCGGTTTGAACTCGAGAACTTTGCCAAGGTTTAAACATGCGAGGCCTGATCAATTATGGGAGCAACTGCAGTGTCAACAGCGTGGTGCAGTGCCTGCACGGCACACGTGAGCTACGGGATCTCATTCGGGGGATCGACGACCAGGACCATCTGCTTCCTACAAAGAACACGGTGACTACGAGTCTCAAGCAACTTATCTACGACATGACAAACCCCAAACAGGGACCGTGTGACCCGAGCTTTCTACTATACTCGATGAGCGCACATGGATTGTCCTACGACGTTCAGGAGGACTCAGCCTTCGTCTTTAGGTGCATCCTCAACGCTCTAACGGAGGACAGTGGGGCCGCAAAAAAGATCGGACAATTGTGGGACATTAAGACGGAGACACGCGTACGCTGCCTCGGTTGCAACTCAGTCGAGTCTACGCTCGATAGGTCGACCACAATCCCTGTGTTTCTTGAAGACAATCTCCCTGACGCGCTGCAGGACTACATCCAAAAGCACTATGATAACACGGTGTCAGCGTGTGACTACCATTGCACAATATGTGACAAGATGACCCAGGTCGAAATAACAAGCGAGGTCTTGACATTACCCCCGGTTGTGTGTATGGCGCTCGCACGAGTTAAAAACATTGGCAGAGACACCGCTCACATAGTCAAGACGGAGAAGCGCTTCACTTTCCCCGAGACCCTGGATCTGAAATGCTTCACCAAAGAAGCCGAAGCGAACGTCGACGCTTTATACGAACTGTACGGCGTTGTAGCCCACCGTGGTACTCACTACTGTGGACATTATACAGCTTATGTGCGGGAGGTTGACAGTTGGTATCTCGCAGACGACACGCACATCAGGTTGTGCTCCTGGGATGACGTCAAGGCAACCTACGAAGCGGGATCTAACTTATTACACGACGAGGTCGCTTACATGCTCATGTACCGCAGTAAGAACGCCTCTCATTGAACGACTTGTGCCAAGAAAGCCCTGTACCGAATGTTATATTACGGCTGGTGAACCACGGTTGTGTTTTGTATGTCATACGTATATGTCTGTCTGAAGCATTAAAGGCTCAATATTTGTACCACTGTTTGGCCTCATTGGGTGTTGGGAATGTATCCAGATGATGAAAGAGACAGACACGGTATATTGATACTGGTATAACGTCCATTTTATTATAGTCACACAGGCATAAACAACTTTGTTAGACACCAACCAAAGCAATCACTTCTTGACAAGATACCTATCCAAAGTATTAGGAACAGACTTTGGTTCCTCGGCTCTATTTGGATTAGAGTATGTAGATGACAGTGTGACAGACAAGCAAGGTTCCTCTAACTGAGACAGACACACACTGGTAGCCAGCCCTTCTAAATATCGGACCATACATGCACTTTGGGGCCCGGGCGTTCTCTTTTTCAACACGTGGGAAGACATCTTTTTTTTTGAGAGCACAACTTTGTCTTCCCGTCACATATAAACACGATACCCGTAGTCTGTGTCAGGTTTGCCACACACTGTTGTTGTAGTAGTTATGTTGTCAGAGTCAAATCCGAGGTCAGGATATAACACGACTGCGTCGGACATAGGCTCAGGCTCGGCAGCAGGACGGTTCGAGTGACCGGCTGGCCGTTGCTTTACGTGGTCAGAATCCCACCCGTCAATGGACCCTAGTAGTAGTTTAAGGTCGTTGGTTGGCCACGCAGCTTGATCGGGCAAGCTATTTGAATCCACTTGCTGCTTGACGCACCCCCGGGGCCCTGTCTTTTTCTTTTCTCTTTTCTGTCGGGTCTTGCGTGTTCTCTCCTCCTGGATCTTGCGTGCTCTCACCCCCTGGATCTTGCGTGCTCTCTCCTCCTGCTCGGAATCAGTGTCACCGTCGATGATGGGAGAGCGAGTGGCTTTTATCTGTGAAGGTTTGATAGCTCTCTCCTCCTGCTCGGAATCAGTGTCACCGTCGATGATGGGAGAGCGAGTGGCTTTTATCTGTGAAGGTTTGATAGCTCTCTCCTCCTGCTCGGAATCAGTGTCACCGGCGATGATGGGAGAGGGAGTGGCTTTTATCTGTGAAGGTTTGATAGGTCTCTCCTCCTGCTCGGAATCAGTGTCACCGTCGATGATGGGAGAACGAGTGGCTTTTATCTGTGAAGGTTTGAAAGCTCTCTCCTCCTGCTCGGAATCGGTGTCACTGTCGATGATGGGAGAGGGAGTGGCTTTTATCTGTGAAGGTTTGATAGGTCTCTCCTCCTGCTCGGAATCAGTGTCACCGTCGATGATGGGAGAACGAGTGGCTTTTAACTGTGAAGGTTTGAAAGCTCTCTCCTCCTGCTCGGAATCGGTGTCACTGTCGATGATGGGAGAACGAGTGGCTTTTATCTGTGAAGGCTTGATATCCTTTACACCGTCCCTCCCTGTATCCTCCCCCGTGTCATCCATTTCCCGGTCCGACGGTTTGCTGCTGCTAGGCCCATCCTCGCACTTTGCGGACTGGGAGTGTTTCTTTGTACGTTTCACACGCTTTACTTTGGGACTGATCACCGCCGCCTCAGAGTCAGATTCCAGATCGTGCTTACGACACAGAATATCCTGTTTCGTACTACCGCTACAGCCAGGCTCGGGGGAGCACTCTTCTTCTTCTTCTTCTTCTTCCTCTTCTTCTTCTTCTTCTTCTTCGTCTTCTTCTCCGTCTTCTTCCTCGTCTTCTTCTTCTTCTTCTTCTTCTTCTTCTTCGCACTCTGAGTATATGTATCCCCGATTACCAATCCGTGTCTTACACTCCTGGGCCCTGCGTTTAACCTTCTCACAGTGGAGTACCTCCTCCCCGTCCTCCTCCCCCTCTGAACTGCTGCATTCGTCCTCGGTAGATCCGTCTACCGAGGTTCTGAAGCCGCCAGTTGCATTGTGTTCGCCAGGACTGTCTTCACCCGAATCGTCTTCGTCGTGCATCTTCGCCTTTAGATCCTCGCCCGGGATCTCATCGTGGTCCTCACTGAGCTCTTCCCCCTCTTTGCTGCTCACGTCCTCAGCTTTAATCGGACAGTGCTCATTGCGCCTGTGACCGGGACCCGGGTTGCGTGCCCGTGAATTGCCGGTCGTTTTGGCACTCTTGGACCCAGACGACTTAGAGACTGAAGCCTTGTGTGACCTGGCGGCCGACCGTTTTTGCTTCTCCTCTTCGGGCTGGTGAAAAGGCACTTTGGTAGCGCTCTTAGGGATCCCCCGGCTACGCGGATTGCTTTTTCTAACAGCAGGTCTCTTTACTTTGCACGGCTTAGCCTTCAGCCGGTCAGAATATCCTCTCTGTTGAGCCCCGCTATCCCGGAAAGACAACAATGCCTTGCGTCTCCAGTGGTCGGTGGACAGAGACTCTAAGCAATCCACAAGAGCTTTGCTCAGTCTATCCTGCAGGCCGTACCTCTGGAGGATGTTTACAATGCTTCGGTTGTCGATGACCCACTCGCAAAGGATGCCGCGGTGTTGCCTGTCCAGCAGCGTGTCGTCCAATGCCAGGAGTGTGCAAACAGCTTCTCTCCTGACGTTGGCGTCATTCAACCAGGGTTCGCACAGCAGCAGACTCGACATGTTCTTGATCCAGGTTGAAATCGGAATTGAGTCTGGTGTCACGATAGAATACAGAGTGTCGTCCTTCTCACGGCCATCGCCAACCGTAGCCTCGTCTTTGCTGTGTTCACCGTCTTGGGCGTCGATGGAGGGCCGGGGTGACAATCCGCTCCGTCGGTCGCGGCGCTCTCCTCCCGCCTTCAGTACTCTCTTCATGTGGTTGTGATAGGTGCGGAGTTTTAGAAAGAGCACCTTAGCGGTGGCGTGCATCTTTGACAACTCCCTGTCCTTGCCTGTATCGCATTTGATCAAGCTGTGCCACATCTTCTGGGCTTTGGTTATGTCGTTCGCGGGCCGACGTTTTAACAACTCTCTATACGCCGAGAACGCGCCGGGCTTTCCGCCTCGCCCGTATCCCTTGCGCTCGAACCTTGAGGCAATTTTATCCAGCGCCGCCCAGTCCATTCTCATCTGACCCTCCACCATACCGATCCGTTTGCTCCTTACGGATGTGCGCATGGTGTGGTCTTTGGAGTGCGTATTCCACACCTTCAGGTAGTCTCGCACTTTATCAAGCGGGCAATGTAGCACCTCGGCCACTGCGAACGCATTGGGGATCCCGTTGTCCATGAATCGAATGGCCAGTTCCACCACCTCCACCATGATAGGGTCAGCCATCATGCTCTCCACGTTCCTAGGTATACGATTGCACCAGTGGTTTGGATCCGCACGCTTGTTTAACGCCGTCAAAGCGGTATTGTGTATCTCCGGATACATGAATGTCCCGGTGATAAAGGACGTCCTCGTAAAGTCATTGATAGTGTCGGTCCAACAGCTCGCAGGCTCCCCGTTGCCCTTCACGGCACAGCACTTCACTGCCCTGCAAAACCTCACCGTGGTAGACACATACAGCACGGGAAGCGTATCCTGACCGCTTCTCAAGGTGACAACAGGCACCATGTTCGCACGCTTGCCAGCCACGAGCCTGCTCCTCCTTCTAAAGTAGACAGTGCGAAGGCCTCCGTTCTTGTAGCAAAAGCGCTTCAGATCACATATCACTTGATGTTCGTTGAAACAGTCCACGCTAGCCTCACGCTTTCTCTTTAGAATTTCAACCGAGGCCTTGTCTAGCACACAGCACATGGCGTGCACATCTTCAACGCCAGAGTCCAGCGGGTCGTCGTTGCTCTGATTAGGCGGGTTACCGGTATTGGTGCGCAGCAACTGGAAAGGCTGGATGTGTCGAAAGGAAGGGGTGAGCGCTGTGAACGCCACAGGCACCTCGAGGGTCATGTCCCAAAAATCAAACTTGTTCTCTGTGATCTTTTTAAGCAGCTCGAGGCTCTCGAGTCCCGGGACAGTCAGTACCTCTTGCACAAAGTACGTGTTTGTGTCACCTTTCACCGTCGTCGGGATACACACGGTGTAGGTTCCGATCATGGACCTCGTGCTGTCGAAGTAGACGAGGTTGTTTCTTTCACTGTACTGCGTGACCACAGGAATCACCTTCTTGCCGTTGCTCACCAGTTCATTACTCGGTATATAGAAGGTTGTGTAGTTACCCTGTGCCAGGAGAAACTGTTTGAGGCCAGCCCTGTCTACACCATCAATGGACCAGAGTGTGTTCCCCCCTTCAATGTCCACGAGGTCCATGAGCGCAAGCAGCAGCGAACGTGAAGGTGTTTGTTGTATGGTGCCAGCATTCCCAATCACCATGTTCCTGATAGTCTTGTAGATTGTTTTCGGTTTGTATCTTTTCTCCCTGTCGGACAGTTCCTCTTGCTTGAGCATCATCAGGTCGATCACTTTATTGAACAGTCCTTGTGCACTCTCACAGGTGAAACCGTTTGCGTTGTCAGAGTTCACATACCACGGAGGGCGTTCGGTCACGTTAAAGGTCTGCGTCTTGTCCTCCATGCTGTACATCCTTGACGGTCACTCTGTGCACTGGTATAGTATTGCGATTTAATCCAATCCTCTGTGAACTGTAGTCTGTGGCGTGGAGGGAGCTCCGGACCCCTCGGAGTCTTGCAGGCTGTGTTTTCAGTGTGGCTGGTGTAGGAAAACTTATACACAGCAGGCTTCGAATGTGCTTTTCATTCGCTTAACATTGGCCGGATAGGAGGAGCCATTCTCTACTCAATCATGTTGGACAGCCGGTTCCTTCTATCCAACCTGGCGCTTTTCCCTCCAGCCACTGCGAGTTGGTCCTCCCCTACACACACACACACACACACACACACACACACACACACACACACACACACACACACACACACACACACACACACACCACCAGGTCAAACCGAAGCAAACCAAAGTCAGTATTTAAGACGTCCATGCCCAACACAGTGCATTCGATCTCTAACCAACTGCATCTGCCGCAACTATGGGTCCTCAGAGAGTGCGTCGCTTTGAATTCAGCTTCAAGAACTGGACCATTCAAAATCAAAGTCATATCGAGACTGTATTATCCGAGGCGACGTGTAAGTTTGCCATAGTTGTTAGAGACAAAGACAAACTCCTGGGGTATGTCAACAGTAGAACACAAAGACCACTCCACGTAATTAAAAAACGCCTGGGTGAGGAAAGCGAGATCAACGCTTTGGACAGACATATGACTGACGATGACGCCGATGCTAAATACCGAGCCATGGTAACTCGCGGAGGATATCTACTGCTGTGCATCGGGACCCCCGTGAACAACAGCCGGTTTAAAACGAAAACCAAGCGGCTCGCAAAGAAGAGAGCCCTCGTCACTATCGCGGCTGCAAATGATGTCCCTGAAGTGCATAAACTACGTTACAGTGAAACCACCGGGGGTCTCCTATGCTTGAAGACGGTGAAGGATGCATGTGTTCAACAGAGGACTGACACGTACCCCATCCTATGCTTTGAGAAAGTGGATCCGACGGGCTTTCAGAAGGAGAAGGATTCGGGGTTACAACAGAGCACTGACGTTTCTCCCGTCCAATGCTTGAAAAAAAGACTTCTGATGCGCTTTCAGAATGAGACGGATGCCGGTGTACAACAGAGCACTAGCGTATCCCCATACGGCTTTAACGAGACACCCCCGTGCAACAAAGTCGACGACGCACAGACACCGAGTAATGCCACCCCGGGACTCGAGGATATCCCCGGTTACGAGTTGGAGGACATGGACGCGACGGAGACAAATGTACTGACAGTCCCTATGCCCGCTGTGGGCAGCAGTATTACGTTGGTCATCGGGGTCCCCGTTCAAGTCAAGGCCCGGGAACTAAAAGATTTGTTCGGGAAGTACGGGCATGTCAGAAGTGCTAGGATTGTAAAATTGAGCAAAAGCCCAGTCCACTATGGGCTCGTCACCATGTCTTCGGGTGAAGAGGCCTCGCAGTGTGTCGACTGTCTCAACAACACAGTACAGTTTGGAAATAAGATCTTAGTCAGCCATCTCAGAGCCGTAGACCGACCTCGGGTTAACCCAAACGTTCTGAAGTCAGTAGCCGAGTCGACTGGCTCAGGGCCACCTTCTGAAAGCTACGGAGGCCGTGGTGGCTCAGGACTCCTCCCTGCTGAAAGTTACAGAGGCTGCCGTGGTGGCTCAAGACTCCCTGCTAAAAGCCATGGAGGTCGTGGTGGCTCAGGACTCCCTGTTGAAAGTCATCGAGGTGTCTATGGGCCACCTTATGAAGGTTATCGATACCGTGGTGGGTCAGGACTCCATGCTGAAAGGTATCGAGGTGTCTCAGGGTCACCTTCTGAAGGTTATCGATACCGTGGTGGCTCAGGACTCCCGGCTGAAAGATACCGAGGTCGTGGTGGATCAGGACGCCCTGCTGAACGGTATCGAGGTCGTGGTGGCTCAGGACTCCCTGCTGAAAGTTATCGAGGTCTAGAGTCACCTGGGGCTTCTCGCATCCGAAAAGAGGTGGCATCCAGTCGCAATGCCACGGCTGACCTAGTGTTCCCAAGAGAAGAGACCGACGTGTTCCTTCATCAGGAGCTGCAACACATGTCAAAGTACAGGCTTCAGCTGTTGGAACACGGCTACTACCCTTACATGAGAAGCGAACTCTCTTGCTTGAAACGATGTGAGGAGCAGCTTAAAGGGTACCGTCATCTTTGTGATTTTATGCAGCGCCTCAAACGACGGAACCACAACTCGACCTGAGACGAGGGAGAAGACTATCCCGTAACATTTATTCTGTGACCGAGCTCTTGTGACACTCTGAATACGAACGGAAGATCTGGCAACAATTATGGAAACAACCTCGAACTCATACCCGTGATGTAGTAGTAGTAGTATTAGTAGTACTAGTAGCAGTAGTAGCAGTAGTAGTAGTAGTGTATGACATTTATTTTTCGTGAGGCAGCCGTTCGGAATCATGTAATGTTTTGATGAGACATGTATGTGCTGGATATTTCCTCTTGTAACCGTCCCTCGGCATTGGTTCTAAAATAAGATGGAAATTAAATCTTAATAAATAATTGAATTACATGTGTGTGTTTTGTTTCCTAAATGATGTTGCACCACACCGTCTGTGTTAGGAATCTATGGTCTTTAAGTAGGACGTAGGACATGGTGTGTCGTAGCATTACCCATCCCATTGTCAACTCTAACACTGCCCGTACATACAATGAAACATAAGATACATAGTACATTCCCACCAAGATGGTTTATTCATAGGGACCATACATGTGTCAGTCATGTAGCAGGGATAGTAGCATTACCCTCTCTCTCTCTCTCTCTCTCTCTCTCTCTCTCTCTCTCTCTCTCTCTCTCTCTCTCTCTCACTCTCTCACTGCTCTCTGACCGGCTCAGGGTCTGATGAGCGTCGGCGGCATCGGGCGCCTTAACCCGGCGTTCGGTTCGGTTCATCCCGCAGCTCCAGTTCCGCTTACCAAAAGTGGCCCACTAGGCGGCTCGCATTCCACGCCCGGCTCCAAGCCAGCGAGCCGGGCGACTCCCTTATGTCAGCGGCAAACTCAATCAACATCATACACGTAATGTAGGTGGTAGGTGTAAAGTCATATCGTTCCCGAGGTAGAACAGAACCTCCAACCAATAAGGTGCTATTAAGCGCATGCTCTCTGTATCGCGAGTCACAGCTCAAGCCGTCCACAGTCCCGTAATGGCAACCGTGACACCCAGAGGAGTCTACGGTAACTTTTCTGTCGATTATGTAGTCATTAGAGGGGGTAAACAGGGGTTCAATGCACACGGCCTGTTCGTGAATGACAATGTGGTGGACAAAGACCGTATCTACAAGGTCTTGGACCTGGACAGGGGAGAAGACGTGTCTCGTTTGGAACAAGAACCGGTTGTGGATGCGTACACACGGTACATAACCAACAGACTTAAGCGTCTTCGGAATAAGTTCCCGTATGAGAAATGCCGCGTGCTGTTCGTGTCGTCCAGTTGCATACCCGGACCATTGATCGGTATCACAGGGGCAAGGACGGAGATGATACCCTGCTTTCTCAGTTTTTTCAGAAAGGTGTACGTGATAAACGGGGAATCCCTGTGCAACCCGGAGTTTGTGGACAAGTGGAGTGCGAGCGACTCGCTCCCTCGACATCTGCGGGTTGCTCACGCTGCTCTGGACAGTTACATACCGGTCAAGTTGAGTGACGCGAAGCGCTTGGTACTCTCGTCGGGCAAGCGAGATATCCTTCAATTGGACGAGTATCTTGTGTACACAGAGGATCACATCACGTACGTAACCATGTCTCATTTTGTGGTGCGTCTACATCTAGTGTGGAGCTCTAAAGAGACCGGGGGGATTGAGAAGAAACCTGACCGAGAGTACGTGATGCGGTCATGTAACAGCGTTACCTTCGTCTATGTATATCACTCGCTGAGAAGCGAGTTTATATTGAACAAAGTAAGGGTGTTGTTAACACATACATTGACATGTCCTCTTGTGTGACCATGACCATTTTATGTACGTATTTACAGTCTATCTGAAGTGTGTTGTGTACAATAAACCGTGTTTTGTGCACATAAAATGTGTTACCTAGTGTGAAAGTGCTCACTGTTGTTTTTGTTTGGCACGCGGCTCACTCAACCCTCGCTGGGTGGTTTAGCCACAGTTGGAGGATTCAGCTCACGCCTGCTGGACATGATAACCCTTGGCTAGGGATTGGGAACACCCCTATACACTCCACACATTCCGCCTGTTTGCATCTAGAAATGTCAGCGGACAGGGTGCATATTGAACCATGTACAAAGTAAAAACTGTAAAAATGTTCGACTTGAAAAATATAACAGATATGGCATACAACTCTCTGCTGCTGCTGATGGCCTTTAGCCAGAGAATACATGGTTGATGGTGCACTGCTCCACGGAGTCTGCTATGTATCAATACTTTCCAAAACTTATTTTCGGAAGGTTCTCACATTGACAAGAGGGCCTTGGCTGTCTGTGAAACATGCAATGTGTAGGTTGCCTGACTGGCTCTGAATATGTCTGAGAGATAGAACAGTACAGCCCTATAAACCCCGATTTCACATTATCAGGTCCATGAAGACGACACATAATACAACTGTACACAGCGGCTTTGAACGTAGACTTTATTGGTTTTCACTTGGCTCACATAGACACACACACACACACACACACACACACACACACACACGCACGCACCATTGTCAATGAACAACAACATCGGCGCTCACGTTAATGTCCTTCGTTTCATCCTCCAATCTTGCACGTTTTGTCCTTTTCACATTCTGGGCGTCCACTGAGTCCCTCGCTAGATGTGGCCATTGAGTCCTACACTCTTGCGTGTCAGTACTACCGGGTGTGACGCCCTTTCTCACAGCAAGTGCTTCGTGTCCGTTTGACTCTTGCAGAGCCCTTATCATGGCTCTGACTTTCGGCAACCGCAGAGGCCTTGCATTCATCAACTCTCCCTTTGCGACCATCATGGTCGCCGCGTAGTCCCGTTTCAACATCTCCACAGAGAACACACCAGGGCCGTGGACGTTGTTAAACACCTGCGTGGCATCCTTCCACTCCCAGTCCTCCTCTAGCTCTACTTTACCGCGATGGTCGCCGTTGACTCTCAAAAGTATCTTGTCCTGGTGATACATGGTCCGCGTGGTGCAAAACGAGCTTACGTTTTTCACGGGTACACCCGAGTACTCGGTCGAGTAAACGCTCAGTCTGGGCCCGTGGAAGGTGCCTCTCGGGCCTAGTCGCGATTCTTTCAGGTGCCCCTTGTCGTAAGCTTCCTTCGGTGCAGTCTGAGACATCGCCCTTCTGATAACCCTCCCGTAATATATGGGCGCAGAGCACTGGAAAAACTCCCCTCCCATCACGCACTTGTTGAACGTGAGTTCGTCCAGGGGTTTGATGGCCACAGTCGCTTGCAGAATCACAGAGCGCACCGGGTCCTGGTTAAAGTCCAAGGTGAACATCAGTCTGGGCGCAGGCGGCTGATCGTCGGCGCTGCCGTTCAAACAGTGCCCGAATGCATTCACGGGTTCGATATCTCCTTTCTCGTAAGCCTCGACCATCGCCGCACCCAACTGGTCCCAAAAGCCCGAGTGGGAACTCGGCGCGTACAAGGCCAATATATCGTAGACCGCTTCGAGTGGGACCGTGACGGAACCCACTTTCTTGGAAGGCTTCGAGTGTCCTCTCTTGCTCTGCGGAGCATTCCGGTTGGTGGCGTATCTGTAAGTGCACAGCTTGTAGGTCTTCACGGCGAGGTTCTTACGAGCCGGGACCGTGCATGTCGAACACAGCTGGAGCATCTCGTGTGCAACATCATTCCCGCCCTTGATTTCTCTCTCAGGGAAGAACATTGAATCTATACCCGAAATGCACAAGTGTCCATCTTTCAAAGTGGTCTTCAGGTGCTGCTCGTGGATCTGGGTTAAGATGTACCCCAGCACGTTGCACGCGAAGCGACCCTGTACGTCGACTGCCCGGGGGCATATGTCCGGAAGACAGGCCGCGGTGCACAGCTTGTAGACCGCGTTGGTCTCCAGGCAGATCTGTCCAAAGGATAGCTCGTCCAGAGCTTTCAGTCTGTTCTTGTTCATCTGCTTCATGTAACCCCTCAATGTGGGGCGAGCGTTCTCATCCGGGATCTCGGTCCACGGAGGGATCCATATGTCAAACACAAAATGACACGCCAACTTCATGGCCTCGCCAAACACCAGCTGGTTGATGCAGAACGACACCCTCCGACTGACGACTCCCGTGCACACAATGTGACTGGCGTACAGGGCGGCCACGCAGGCGTCTCTGGCGTTGTCGAACCTCGGACTGAACTGCATAAACTCGGACTCGGCGATCATCGTAGCGGACTGGATCAGGTTCTGCCTGTACAGGCACACTGCGGCTATGCGCTCCATCTTGCACGTATCCACCGTGTCCTGTATCTGCTTGGTGCTACGCGTGCGGGACACGCTCTCGGGAAACTCGGATTCCATGATCAGACACCGATCGGCCCACGCGCTGCTCACGAACCCCAATGTGTTGGTGTTCCACACGAAGCCGCAGTTGTGTACGGCCTGGCACTTGACGGTGTCTACCTTGCCGCTGCTCACGTCTCTCATCACCACATCGCTCTCCAGCACGCTGGTGTCCAGGAGGTTCTTGAAGGTGTTGGGGATCACGTTAGACTCCCTGTCCACAGACCTCATGTTCTTCTCGTGGGTTATGTGCGCGTCGTCTATTATGACTACGCAGGCGGTCCTCTTCTGCTTGTACTTGAAAGCTTGCGGGGTGAAAGACGTGAGCGTCTCTATGCATCCTCTTATCCTCCTGAACATGTAGTTCAGCACGTTGTTCGCGTAGCTCTTGCCTTCTCCGGGGCCGCTGATGTTGAACAGCATAATCCGTTCGATCGTGTACCTGGGAGCGGTGTTGGTGATGATGTAATTGAACGTGGTAGACGCCTGAAACAACCTGCCCACTTGCAGGCTGTCGCAGAACAAGTAGCGCACCAATGCGTGGTCGTACACCTTCACCGGATTCAGAGCGCCGGGCTCCCCCGAGTAGTCGTCGTGATTGCCCTGCGTGAGGTACATCGACTCGTGGATCTTGGCGAGGCCGTGACCGAGAGACAGGCTCGAGTTGCTCATCTTGTCGCCCATCACGTCGCTCAAACCTTCGTACAGCGAGCCGTTCGTGTCGAACCGGTGTCTGACCAGGATGCCGAAGACCATGTCCGCTATGGTCTCGAATTGCACCTGGCCTTTGTACTTGACTTTCATTTCTTTGCTCAGACGCTCCAGTTTACCCAGATGAGGGTACAAGAGCGCAAAGTAGTGACCGCGGTCGTCCTTGCTCACGATGATGGGGTGTCGCTCGGACGAGTTGTAGAAACACGAGTACGCCGTCTGACACCCTCCGCTGCAAGGTCTGCAGCGTTCCCCGTTGCACGTTCGCTTGCAATAACACTGTCCGCTGTTCAGCAATGAGGCGAGTGCACACGTCCTGCGTTTGCTCTTTATGTCACGGAGCACCTGTTCTATGCGAATCTCCGGGACGGGCATGTGCCTGTGGATCAGCGAGTTGACAAACATGTCGGGTATCTCCCTGTCGATGAGTTTATCGAGAGAGTACCGGAACACCAACAGTCCTCGGATCTTCACCTCGCTGCCTCTCGAAGAACAACTGAGATCTCTCGTGAAAGCTTTCAGCTTTGCCAAAAATCCCATGTCAGCTGCAATGTTCGACTTGTACCCTGTTTGCACAACTTTATGGTCCAGCCATTTCGTGCTCGTGAGTTTCGACAGGATCGATAGGAACAGAGCCTTGCCTTCTCCTCCTCCTTCGCTCGAGCTGTCCGTAATCCTGCCGATGGAGTCCTCCAGAACCTTGAGATTTAGGACCGTTATAGGCTCGGGTAAACCACCCCGTTTCCCTGAATGATAGGCCGGCGTGTACATTGAACCCTGTAGTTCCTTGACTTTTTTCTTGTCCACCTTGTGAGAATGCAGTGAGTCGCTGCGGATATCTACCCAGTCGAACACAGAGCCCAAGTCTCCCTTGCTGTCTTTCATGGATATCATAGCGTTGTTGAGGGACGATGCCCCTTTCCTCACCAATTGCAGTCGCATGAACGCGTTGAACGCCTCCTTGAGCAGGTCATCGACGTCCGCGGAGGCCGCTCGCTGGAAGGATCCGATGTCGTTTCCGCCACAGTCCTCGTGTCTGAATACGTCCATGTCGACACTCGTGTTCATGTGACTGAGCAGCTGGATACCAGACATGTATTCGTCCGTAGCATAGGCGTCGTCCTCTCTGGATTCCACACTGCCGTCAGAGGCTCGAGCTTCCTCCTTGCTCATGTCTAAAACGAAACAGAATAGGCGCCCATAAGCGAAATCTTCTCTGATAGGTGGTGACATGCTGTAGAAATCCGGGTTCTCAAGGCTTACTTGGAGGAACTCCCCTTTGTGGCAATATGTCAGGTACAGGAGAAGTTGAAAGGTCGCCCTCTCATTTTGGGACAAGGCTCCAAATGACAACTCGTCAGATACCTTGTCGTGCAATATGTCATTTTCAACAGCAAGGAACAACGCTCTCCTGTCGGAAGGCATCTTAACAGTTTTCACCACGGCCGTGTTCGTCTCTCTGTGAGGCAAGATGGTGCACTCGGTGGACTCAGCGCCCTTAAGAGCTGCCATGGATAGCTATTGAGGCCTTATCTGTTCACGAGAAAAACATTGAGGTGCTGCCGTGTGTGTGATTCAGTTATATGCTAGCGCTGGTGTTGGACTGGATGGCCTTATATACAGTTACACAGCATTGGCCGGATAAATTACCAGTGGCTGGACATAACAGGCTTTGTTGGACCACCCCCACCACACCCCCGAATGGATACCTGCTATTTAAACGGGATAGCCCCCACCCCCATGGAAACAACAGTTGATTGAATGCTCCCGTTGGACAAGAAGCCCTGGTGATCCTGAGTCATGGACGAAGCGGTGCCTTTTGTGGATCTTTTCCCGACCATCTACCCCGAGCGTAGAGTGGTCAACCCTAAGCTCGAACCTAACCTGGTCGGGGTGATGATCAAATCCGTGATATTTCACAGACAGGAAGAGGCGCTCTTGTGCAGAGGGTTAGTGGTGCAGGCCCGAGACAATATCTACACTACGGTTCACTTCAAAGTTACTGGCATTGCGCCTGTTGTGGGTTATGACCTCGATTTGGTTCGCGATCAGGATGGTGAGAAAGAGACATGGGAGCTGGTACGGGAAACCTGGTCTAAGTACTTTGTTGCAGAGCCAGTGCAAATCCGCGTCCTCCACGATGACATTAAGCAAAGTGTAAATGCTCAGGTATTCCCTCTCAAGGGCATACACTTGGCCAAAAAGTACATGTGCACCGTAAGGGGCGCGCTGACGTTCGGCGACTTCTGCCCGGACAGGGGCTACTACATTGCTCGAGACGGTAACACGCCTGCCCTGTGCTCTGATGTCATGTTTGGCAGGGTGTATTTCATACCTGCAAAGAAGCTGAACCGGGACCTCTCGGCCTCCGAACTCATCTACGATCACGAGAGGTCCGAGGCTGAGGCGAAGCTCTTTGACAGTAAACACGGGCCCTATTTCTACAAGGCAGCTTGTCTGGATATCGAGACCGTGTTCGACAAATCGTACCAGGATGTGCGCCTGCGATGCGAGTCTTTTGCCTACAAGTTCCCCTACTGCACCGAGCGCACGGTCGAGGGTTTGACAGAGTACAGGAATAAGTTGGTTCACACGCTAAACACGGGCAGGGAACGATTGCCCAAACATTGTAAGCACGTCTCCCTTCCTGCCCTTGCGCCTGACATGCCAGGTCAGCAGCACGAGATCACTTGCGTCTCTCTCGTGATCCTCAACTCCCACGTACCCAAGCCCTCGCCTGCTCACCACAGGAAGAAGCTGATAGTTCTCTACAACAAATGTAAAGTAACACACAACCGTGACCCAGAGGCGGACCGCGGAATGGCCCGGGGCGCAGGTGTAGACGTAACAAGGATTATGGCTTACCCGTGCTCCGGGGAACTTGCGCTCCTGCAGAAAATGATTCAACTGCTGTACCACTACGGGATAGAACTCCTGTACGTGTTCAACGCAGAGTTTGACGTGAGGGTGATCGAGCAGCGTGTGCATTTCTACGCGGAGCAGAACTACGCCAAGCGCCTCGACTCGAATACCCAGAAACGAGGTTCCCTGCTATTGCGAGCCTGGCACGGGCTCTTTGTGACCGGGGCCCTGGCCGAGGACATGGCGCCGTTCTTCCAGTTCGAAAACGTGCGTTACCTGGAAATGTACAAAGAGATGCTCAAGAGCCTAGGCTCCGTGTTGCTGAACGGACCCTTGACAGAGTGCAAGCTCCAGAGGACATCTGCGATCATCGAAAAGTTCAACAAAGAGAAGGCCAAGTTGGGACACTTCAAGATGAACAGCTGCGGTATGAACATAATAGATCTGTACAGGGTGGCGGGGACCAGAGAGATCAAGTTTGCGTGCACCAGCATGAAGTTGAACGACGTTGCCCCCTTTGTCATCGTCAAGTCCAGGGAGCTGCACAAGAAGCCCCCTAAGGACACCCGAAAGCTTTACAAGCTGGCGGACGTCGGCTACTCAAAAATGGACGAGATGATCGCATTGGGGGGAAAGAGTCTTTTCGCGGTGCTCCTCTACAACTTGGTCGACTCGCAGCTGTGCGCGAGGCTGGCTAAAGTCCTCGGCCCCGTGTCAGCCCTGTTCCATCGATGTAGGACCACTCTGAATATAGACGTCGTTGTGCACGGAAGAGGGGATAACTTTGGCGGCTTCGTGCAGAGCATTCACTCGGTTCAGATCCCTCAGCTCAAGTTTGCACTCGACACTCTCAGAGTCAAAGCGGGACCCTTGGGCATGGAACTAAAGAGCCGCCTGCGATGGGACCCTAAGCTCGACTCTGACAATGGAGACGGTGAGAAGTGGAAGGGGGGAGCGGTGTGTGATCCTCTCACGGGCCTGCACTACTCCGGACCTGGCATGGGCCTGGAGCTTTCATTTGACTTTTTTAGTATGTACCCGGCCATCATGTGCGCTCTCAACATCTCGCCTGAAACCACCATCCCCTGGCCTCCCGTGAAATTCCCCCACGATCTGTCCGGTTGGGTGTGTTACAATTGGGAAGCTGAGGGGTTTGAGTACGCGTCGCTCATTCTCAAGCACGACCAGAATCAAGGCGGCTTTGTCCGCGAGCCGGCCATATTCTCATCCTCGGTCGAGTACTATCTCAACCAGCGAGCTGAGTTCAAAAGGAAACTCGAGAGTCCCGACATCAGCGAGGCCGATCGAGTCTACTGTAAGACGCAGGAGGTCGAGTGTAAAGTGCTGGCCAACTCCTTCTACGGAACGGCTCCCCATCCCTGCGGGCCTCTCATATCTGGCCACGGGAGGCAACAGATATCCGTGGTAAACCGCTGCGTGTCTACCTTTTATCAGCACCGCTGCCCCGTGGTCTACGGCGACACCGACAGCGTTATGGTCTCAGCTGGCTACGGACCCGGGGACCTTCCGGAGGCCGACGTGCCCGACGTGGTCAGCGGAGACGACGCGCCCGTTTGGGAGGCTGAAAAGGAATTTCTCGAGAACTTTGCCTGCAAGGCCCGGACAGCTGTGGGTGACAAGTTTAAGCGGGCTGGTGCGCAGGTGCCTGCCTTTCTGGACTACGTGCACACGGCCTTGGTGGAGGACACTCTCGAGAGGATGTACGTGATAGGCAGCGGCAACGTACCCCAAAAGGTAGTCAGAGACCCCGAGGGAAGATTCACCGAGGAAGGCTACCCCGTCTACGTGGCCAGAGTGCCGGGGTCTAAAGAGTCGAGTGATGTCACTGGGCCCTTCGTCAAAGACCGGAGAGTCAAGCTCGAATATGAAAACAGTTGCTCCGTGTACTGCCATGTCGCCAAGAAGACCTACGTTGCTCTCACGCACACCACAAACGACCGGGGAGATCTCTCTTCTGTTTCCGTCAAGGTCAGGGGACTCTCTGCCTTCAAGAGTGTGCGCTCTCCTTGCGATTCCGCCGTCACCGATACCTTCATAGCGTGTGTCATGAGGGGAGAATGCATCAAACTGGAGACGGAGCAGGTCTCGTGTTTTTCCACCTGCCCCTGGCACCGGCTGAAGCCCGGAGACGTAATCTTGTACCTGGTGCGGGAACCCCTCCTGGACGATCTCGGCCGGTGGTTAGACCTGAATCGAGCTGGCTCGTTTCTCGCAGCGTACAGAGTTCGAGACGTTACGACGTTGCAACTGGACTCTGGTTTTTCTGCGGTGTCCACTAAACTCGGCCCCGCGCCGGGCTACGAGTCCGGGTCGGTAGACACCCTCACGGTGAGAACGCTGTACAAGGACTGGAAATACTGCATGAACCACATGTTCTCGCGCAAGCAAGCGATCCTCAGGGACCTGCTCGCGTGCAAAGCGTCTGAACTCATCGCGTCCAAGATGGGTGCGGGTTTCTTTCCTTGGAGCAGTCTCATCAAATCCTCAAAGAACAAGCACTTTAGTCGACAGACACTAGAGCGTTTGAAAGTGAGCAACTCCAGCGTCAAGACCACCTACGTAGAGATCGTAAGGACGTGGCTACAGCAGATCACGGGACTCTCCGTGAAGCCCGTCGAGTGCAACGAGTATCACAAGTGCAACCCTTGCGAAGCCGCTTTCTACAGATACCCGTTGAACCTCCAGGCCAACACGGGGTGCGTCGCGGCCATGTTCGGAGGCTCGCTCGTGTGCGAGGCCAATTGCTCGGAATCCGACAAGGTTCCCAACGACGGGGATGAGGGGGATTGCGACCGCGGTAGCGAGCACGAAAGTGAAGGTGACAACTCGGACGAGTGTCAAGAACACCTAAAGACCCAGAGGCCCTCCTCGTCTCACACGGAGCTCATCTCTCACCCCTACCAGCCTTTCAACAAATGCTTCGCCAACTCTCGGGTGTTGATGGCTCACTACGCGGACCGCACCTTGGTCAACCGCTCCGGGAAGCTCGTGGCTCACTGCGTCGTAGACTACTGCTTGCCCCGCTACATGTACAGCTCTGCTCTCGGCACCCGCAGCCTGGATGATTGCAAAGAGCACCTGCTCGCCTCCGTCGCCTCTGTCAGAAAGAGGCTGAAGAGGGCAACCGCGGCTTTCAACACCGTGATGAACAACTGCCCCGAACACATGATACCGGTCTGCGGGACTCGGGAGTCGGAACACCTAAGGATAAGCAGGGAGACCGTGAATCGTATCTCGGGTGAGAAACTCGAGACGTGTCTCAAGGTGATCACAGAGGACCTGTCCCTACAGCCCCGGGATGTCTACAAGAACCTAAGCGCTTCGCTCGGGAAAAAGCTCACCGACGCCATGTCAGAGGGCATAGTGTCCCTGGGAAACGAGGACTCTTTGATCGGCGGCCCCCGCTCTGACGCGTCAATCTCGCTTTCGGTGCCGATTGTCCTGCTGAGAGACGCTGGGATCGCCTCCTCCACTGGTACACTTTCCATAGTGAGGAGCGAGCTGCGCGAGAGGACTCTGGTCGACCTGGCCGGTCTCCTGTATCAGATCGTACTCATGTTGCATATACTTACTCCCGACGCGTTCAGCTCAGCGTACGACATGTACCCCGACTCCGTTCTTTGCATCATGCCCTACTCTTGCGCCGACGCGGACCTGATGCGAACGTGGATCGAGACCTTCAGGGAGAAAAAGTGGCTCAAACCCAGCCGAGCCAAGCTCGGCAAAAGGACACGTACTCTCGCTGACTGCAGCAGGCAGGTCACGTATCATTGCGCAGGCTGCAGAAACTTCTACAGGGACCTGTTTGCCAACAACGTCCCAGCCCACAGACTTATCCAGCACGTCTACGACCGAGACAAGAAGAGAAAGATAGGACAGTGTGTCAACGAAAGACGGTGGCTCCCGTGATCATCGCCTGGGCTCATTCTCCTCCTCCTCCTCCTCCTCCTCCTCCTCCTCCACCACCAGTCGACAGAGACCGAACTCCCCGTATATATGATTCCGTAGACCTACGTCGAGCAAACCCTGGCTTATTTCTCCGGCCTAGCCTCTGAGACCCGGTTAAGTTAAAAGAAAATGTCTTTCAGTCGGAAAGAGTACATCATCTCCCACACCATGACCAAGGCCAGTCAAGCCGGGCAGCCTGCGATTGTCAAACTGGACCTGAGCGGTCTCATACCCGATGGAGACTGCAGCACTCTGTTCACCGTTGACAACGTGAGCCTCACCGCATACAAGCAAGGCACCTCGCAAAGAATACCAGTCAAGTTCACCGTGCTCAACGACAACAGGAAAAGGGTGCTCACGAACGATCCGTGCGCACTTTCCTCCAAGTGGCAGGTGGACGAGATCAACCGCGGAGCCTGCATCAAGATAGCCGGCACTGACACTGAACCTTTCAATCGTACCCTGACGATTTACGATGACGAAAACAGGCAGGCTCTGGTCAACGTCCTGAGTTTCATGATGTCAAACAGCGTCTGGACCTCAGACCGAGCACTCGGCGCTTTCGACGTCCTCGTCGACGCTACCCGAGGAGAGTATGAATTCACGTGCGACCTGTGTTCGGATGTCGGCGTCGCCTGTGTAACGAAAGGACCCAGTGGGCTTCCCCTGTTCTCCTTCCCGCAGTGTGCGGACGGCTACGTGTGTATACCGTCACAACAACCGGGCGCTGACAAGGACTACGAGGCTCTCGGAAATCTCCTGGCTCTCCTGCGATCGGCTTCCCTCGACGACCTTGGCATTTTAAACCGAGTCACTCGGGACATGGCCACCTGTCGCTCGTTTGCCGATCTCGATTGTGCATCTTTCCCTCCTAGGGACGTGTACAAGGGGAGCATCGTAGTCCCGTACGCGTTGATGAAATACATCACCTCGCTGTACCGGACGATGAGCGAGTGCGCCGACACCATCGCCGTCGTAGACATTAACACGCCTCACGTCAAAGTCTTAATCGAGAGCCCCTCAGAGATCGGCGTGATCGCCGGGCGTATGTCCCTCACCCTAATCTACGGATCTACACTCCTGGACATTTACAAACTGAGCTGCGGCTCGCTCCGTGCCGAGGGTTGCGATAAAGCGCAAATCGAAGGTCTTGCCAACGTCACACAGTTGGGCAACGACGTGCTGATCAGGCGGACGCCCCTGACGTTTATGTGGAGTAATCCTATGACCTTAAGGGATTGGTGTACTTTCTACTACGGCTGAATGACCCGAGCTGGTGTTGTTTGTATGTAGTATGTGAATAACGAATAAAGATACCCGCCCCGAGCTGGTGTTGTTGTACGTAGTATGTGAATAACGAATAAAGATACACGAAACAAACGTTCGGTCACTGTATTTATTGCTGTCACATATACGTTACATGGATACATAAACACTGGCTCACAACACATTGAGACTATCTAAATCTAAATCTGATCACACGTAGCATGTGCTCTACCGGATAAAATCACGCAGGAGCCAGGGTATTCTCAGCGCCGGGTCCCGCTTCTTGAGCTCCTTCACTGGCTCCCTGCACAGTTCTTGTAACGTAGAAATTGATGATGGTCTCGTCACAAAAGTGACCTTTGCGCTCATGTAATTTAGCAACGCTGTCAGGGTGGCAAAGTGTACGGCCAAAGCGGGGTCTGGGCTTTGGAGGGGGTGTGGGCTTTGGCGATTTAGCTCGTAACCAAAGGCGTTGAAGGCTATCGCGTATGTTGTGCCAGTGGTTATAATGTCAAAAAGGTATCCCGTTTCAAATTCATCCATAAAACACACCACCGCTGCCGGGTTCCTGGCCGACATTGCCCTCTTTTTCAGATCGTCTACCATCTCCAGGTGCTCACCCCATCCGCTACGGGAATTTGAAATCCCCCACCACGAGGCTCCTATGGACGTTATCATACCACGCATGTCTTGCACCAGACGTGTGACAGAAAACCGAGTGGGATCCTCGGGTATCTCCGGGGGTTTAGACACCAGACGAGCCTCGCGGCATACGTCTTTGACTTCTTCGATCAGCTCTCGTATCAGCGCAGCGGGATCCGTGAACTCCCATTGTACGAAGTTGGTGCATCGGTACCTGCCTCGGTTGACCGTGATGGAAAATCCGACGTTACGAGTGTCAGTCTTCACCATCACGGAACACAATCCTCCGAGATAGCTACCAGAGTAGTTCGCTATGGCAATAGCTCCGACGTTAACCTCGGGCCTGTCCAGGAAAGACTCGATCTGCGCTTCGGTGACCGAGCCCCACCAACGGTCACCCAGCCGTGCTAAAAACCTCGACCATGTTCTGTTCAGTAGAGGCCAGTTGCCCCTCTTGGCCCGTATTTTATTTCCTTCCGCGTTGCAAAAACGGAGGGTGTCGAAATGGCCCGTGTCCACGTACGCCATTGCGCAGACCTATTGTAATACTATGTATTCTGTGTCAGCTATTGTAAGTAATACAATTCCCTTGCTTCCCAGGCTGTAGACTGTCTGCGTTTGGGAGCAGACTCCTCTGGTGTGGCACTGTGGACTGCTCTGAGCTCTGACAGAGATAATATGCTCTATAGCCCCTTATTGGTTGGATGTTCTGTTCAACGTTGGCTATAGACCCTTATGGGGGGCTATTTTCTGCATTTAAAAAATAGTAATAATTGGGGCACTTTTTAAAATTTGTGAAACAACATTTAATCGTTGTCCAAAATAATAAATATACTTATTTAGACTTACAGTATATGAGCAATTGTCATCAAATGGCAAATATTAAAAATATTATATAAGCAATTGTCATCATATGCCGAATAATAAGAATATTAGGCACAAGTGTAAGAACTCAAGGGCTGCTTTATTATCATGTCAACCATCATATCACAATTATGAACATGGTGCGATTATAGGTATGTTTGATTACATATGTTTCGTTTTCTTTTAAAAAGCACATACAAGATGTAGAACGCCAAACAAAGTAGTGGGGGTCCTGGGTCTCTCAAATAATTATTGAAGGGGCTCATGGTTCTCTTATTTCGGGTACAAAATATTAAAAGACCCTCAGAGGGCTCCAGGGTGCACTCATCTACAGTGCTGAAAGCCGAAGAGGAGAGCTCTCAGGTCGGATTCAACTGGTCTGTGTGGGTCCTGGGTCTCTCAAATAGCTATTGAAGGGTCTCTTACTTTGGACCAAATTAATTGTGCCCTTTTGTTAAATAAAAAACACAAGTGTAAGAACTCAAGAGCTGCTTTATTATCATGTCAACCATCATATCACAATCATGAACATGGTGCGATTATAAGTATGTTTGATGACATATATTTTGTTTGTGTTCTTCAAAAGAAAAAGCACATACAAGATGTAGAAAGCCAACACACAGTAGTCAAACGGAGAGGTGTAATGGGATGTGTGGTCGCTGTCAGTCTGCTGGGTGCTGAAGTGTGTGTCAATGCCTGTCCTCCGGTGGAATCAACTGGTATAACATGCAATTCTGACTTAGAAAAGAAAAATCACTCACAGGGCATCTCATGTGAATGGATCAAGCCGAATATGAGGCCTCTCTGGCCGGATTACACTGCTTTGTGGGGGTCCTGGGTCTCTCAAATAATTATCGAAGGGGCTCATGGTTCTCTTATTTCGGGTACAAAATATTAAAAGACCCTCAGAGGGCTCCAGGGCGCACTTGTGACTTATTTTACCCGGGCCTCAGTGTCTCTCCGCTGGGTTAATGCTGTCAGTCCGCTGGGTGCTGACTAGTGTGTCAATGCCTGCCCTCCGGTTGAATCTTCTGGTATAACATGCAGTTCTGACTTAGAATTAAACAAAAAATTAAAAAGACAACGCTCACACAGTATTGAGAACCGAGGAACTGTACCAAAAAGACCTGTCTACCCCAGTTACCAACATTTCACGAGGCCTATCTGGTCGGATCGATGCTGTCCATCTGCTGGGTGCTGAACGGCCTCTCATCTACAGTGCTGAAAGCCGAAGAGGAGAGCTCTCAGGTCGGATTCAACTGGTCTGTGTGGGTCCTGGGTCTCTCAAATAGTTATTGAAGGGTCTCTTACTTTGGGCCAAATTAATTGTGCCCTTTTGTTAAATACAAACACAAGTGTAAGAACTCAAGGGCTGCTTTATTATCATGTCAACCATCATATCACAATCATGAACATGGTGCGATTATAAGTATGTTTGATGACATATATTTTGTTTGTTTTCTTCAAAAAAAAAGCACATACAAGATGTAGAAAGCCAACACACAGTAGTCAAACGGAGAGGTGTAATGGGATGTGTGGTCGCTGTCAGTCTGCTGGGTGCTGAAGCGTGTGTCAATGCCTGTCCTCCGGTGGAATCAACTGGTATAACATGCAATTCTGACTTAGAAAAGAAAAATCACTCACAGGGCATCTCATGTGAATGGATCAAGCCGAATATGAGGCCTCTCTGGCCGGATTACACTGCTTTGTGGGGGTCCTGGGTCTCTCAAATAATTATCGAAGGGGCTCATGGTTCTCTTATTTCGGGTAAAAATATTAACCCTCGTGTTGTCCTCACTCATCCCGAATAGAGCCCGTGTCCTGCGGGTCAAACTGTCCCGTGTCCTTTATATCTGGAGCCTTTGACGAGTGCGTGCACACGTGGGGCAGTATGCAAGTGCTCACCACCCCTTGCATACGTATCGACCCAGAGGACGACAGCCGAGGGTCATTTTGACCCGAGGACAACGGCAGAGGGTCGGTGTCGTACGTGGGTCATTTCGACCCGACGACAACGGCAAAGGGACGGTGTTGTACGGGGGTCATTTCGACCCGAGGACAACGGCGGAGGCTTGGGGAAATACGCGGGTCATTTTTACCCGATTACAACGGCAGAGGGTTGGTGTTATACACGTGGGTCGTTTCGACCCAATGACAGCGGCCGAGGGTTGTTGATGTACGTGGGTCATTTTGACCCGAGGACAACAGCGGAGGTTTGGTGATGTACGTGGGTTGTTTCGACCCAATGACAGGGGCCGAGGGTTGGTGATGTACGTGGGTCGTTTTGACCCGAGGACAAGGGCAGAGGGTTGGGGATGTACGCGGGTCAGTTCGACCCGAGGACAACGGCAGAGGCTTCGGCAAATACGCGGGTCGTTTTGACCCGATGACGACGAGAAGCTACATGGTTTATTTACCCCCTCAATCTCGAGCACTGTGTCCTCCCAACACACATCAGAGTCCAAACATGTTTGTGAAAGTAAATTCAACCAGCTCACGTACCTCCAGACCTACATTACGGGAACGAAGACCAGGTTTTTGACTCGTATTATCAGAGAGTCCTGAGCCACCACCGTGGGCTTGGGAACTTTCATCGGGGAGTGTGAGCCACCGTGGACTCGAGGAGCCTCACCGCGGTGGCCAACTCGGGCTCGAGAGGCATCGTGGTTTGCACCCTCAATATCGAGCATTGTGTCCACCCAACACACATCAGAGTCAAGCCATGTCTCTCTCTAAAAGTTGAGTCAAATAGCTCGGGTACAATATAACATCCAGACCTACAATAAGGCTATGAAGTCCAGGTTGTTGATTCGTACTATCGGGGAGTCTGGAGCGACCATGGACTCGTTAACTTTCATCGGGGAGTCCTGCGGCACCTCGGGCTCGAGGAGCCTCATCGCGGTGGCCGACTCGGGCTCGAGAGGCATCGTGGTTTACCCCCTCAATCTCGAGCATTGTGTCCACCCAACGCACATCAGAGTCAAGCCATACATCTCTTTCTAAAAGTTGAGTCAAATAGCTCGAGTACAATATAACATCCAGACCTACATCACGGCTATGATGTCCAGGTTGGTGACTCATACTATCGGGGAGTCCTGAGCCACCACCGTGGGCTTGGGAACTTTCATCACGGAGTGTGAGCCACCGTGGACTCGAGGAGCCTCACCGCGGTGGCCAACTCGGGCTCGAGAGGCATCGTGGTTTGCACCCTCAATATCGAGCATTGTGTCCACCCAACGACACAAATCAGAGTCAAAACACGTTTGTGAAAGTAAATTCAACCCGCTCACGTACCTCTGGACTTACATTACGGGTGCGAAGACCAGGTTTTTGACTAGTATTATCGGGAGAGTCCTGAGCCACAGTGGACTCTGTAACTTTCATCGGGGAGTCCTGCGGCACCTCGGGCTCGAGGAGCCTCATCGCGGTGGACGGCTCGGGCTCGAGAGACATCGGTGTTCACCCCCTCAATCTCGAGCATTGTGTCCACCCAACGCACATCAGAGTCGAGACATATCCCTAACAATTGAATCAAATAGCTCGAGTACAATATACCAAACATCCAGACCTACATTACGGCTACAAAGTGCAGGTTGTTTACCCGTGTTATCGGAGAGTCCTGAGCCACCGTGAGCTCGGCAACTTTCATGAGACTATCCTGAGCCACCGTGGGCTCGAGAACTTTCATCGGGGAGTCCTGAGCGACCGTGGACTCTGTAACTTTCATCGGGGAGTCCTGCGGCACCTCGGGCTCGAGGCGCCTCATCGCGGTGGTCGACTCGGGCTCGAGAGGCATCGTGGTTTACCCCCTCAATATCGAGCAGCATTGTTTCCACCCAACGACACACATCAGAGTCAAAACATGTTTTCGAAAGTAAATTCACCCAGCTCACGTACCTCCGGACCTACATTACGGGTGCAAAGTCCGGGTTTTTTGACTCATACTATCAGGGAGTCCTGAGCCTCTGTGGGCAAAAATTCCAATTCTACCCTCTGTGAAAACTAATCTCGAGCACCGTGTGCTCCCAACTCACATCAGAGTCAAGCCACGTCCCTACAAGTTGAGTGGAATAGCTCGAGTGCAATATACCAAACATCCAGACCTACGTTACGGCTACAAAGTCCAGGTTGTTGACGCGTATTATCGGGGAGTCCTGAGCCACCGTGAGCTCGACAACTTTCGTCAGGCAGTCCTGAGCGACCGTGGGCTCCAGGAGCCTCAGTGCCGTGGTCAACTCGGCCTCGAGAATCTTCACGGTGTAGCCCCTCACTCTCGTGTCCACACGACACACGTCAAAACATGTTTGTGAAAGTAACGTCAACCTGCTCACGTACCTCCAGACGTACCTCCAGACATACATTACGGGAACGAAGACCAGGTTTTTGACATGTATTATCAGGGAGTCCTGAGCCACTGTGGGCATGGGAACTTTCATCAGGGAGTGTGAGCCACCGTGGACTCTATAACTTTCATCGGGGAATGCGAGCCATCGTGGGCTCGAGGTGCCTCATCGTGGTGGACAACTCGGGCTCATGAGGCATCGTGGTTTACCGGCTCAATATCGAGCATTGTGTCCACCCAACGCACACCAGAGTCAAGACACGTTTGTGAAAAGTAAATTCAACCAGGTCACGTACATCCAGACCTACGTTACGAGAAAGAAGACCAGGTATTTGACTTGTATTATCAGGGAGTAGTGAGCCACTGTGGGCATGGGAACTTTCATCAGGGCGTGTGAGCCACCGTGGACTCTATAACTTTCATCGGGTAATGCGAGCCATCGTGGGCTCGAGGAGCCTCACCGTGGTGGACAACTCGGGCCCGAGAGGCATCGTGGTTCACCCCCTCAATCTCGAGCATTGTGTACACCCAACGCACATCAGAGAGATAAGCCACGTCTCTAAATGTTGAGTGGTAAATTCAACCAGCTCACGTACCTCCAGACGTACATTACGGGTGCGAAGACCGGGTTTTTTTGCTCGTACTATCAGGGAGTCCTGAGCCACCGTGGGCAAAAATCCCATTGTTACCCTCTGTGAAATCTAATTTCGAGCACCTTGTACACCTAACACACATCAGAGTCAAGCCACATCTCTAAAGGTTGAGTGGAATAGCTCGAGTGCAATATAACCTCCAGACCTACGTTACGGCTACGATGTCCAGGTTGTTGACTCGTATTATCGGGGAGTCCTGAGCCACCGTGAGCTCGACAACTTTCATCAGGGAGTGTGAGCCACCGTGGACCCGAGGACCCTCATCGCGGTGGCCAACTCGGGCCGGAGAGGTATCGTAGTGTACCCGCTCTATCTGGAGCATTGTGTCCACCCAACTCACATCAGAGTCAAGACATATTTTTGAAAGTACGGTCAACTGGCTCGTGTACAATATATCCTCTAGACCTACGTGATTGGAAACAAAGTCCAGGTCGTTGACTCGTATTATCAGAGAGTCCTGAGCCGCCGTGGACTCGGTCACTTTCATTAGGAAGTCCTGAGCCTTCAGGCTCGAGGAGCCTCACCGTGGAGCACAACTCGGACTCGAGAGGCATCGTGGTTTACCGGCTCAATATCGAGCATTGTGTCCACCCAACGCACACCAGAGTCAAGCCGTGTCCCTAAAACTTGAGTCAAATAGCTCGAGTACAATACAACATCCAGACCTACATTACGGCTACAAAGTCCAGGTTGTTGACTCGTATTGTGTGTTTAGTTTACAGAGGATGTAAACATAAAATGGTGAAATTGAATGGTCTTTCCGCATAAAGTTCTGGGCTGCCTGTGATGATGCCACATGTGATGTGATGAAAACCTTTTTACAGGGAAAAACAAGAAGGGAAGAAACCCGAGGGAGAGCAACAGAGGAGGATCCCTCTCCCCGAATGGACAGAAGCAATAGATGTTATGTGTACAGAATCAACGTAACAGAGTTACAGTACATTCAATGAAAATCACAGAAAATGATTCACGCAATGAGTAGTAGGCATGGACCACGACCCAGACGACCACGATCCAGGCCAGCAGACGGAGGCAGAGATGAGGGGCATCAGCAGGCCCGCCATGGCAGGGAGCAGGACCGGCTCCAGATAACCACAATCCGTGGAAGCTTGAGGAGAGGAAGCACAGAGGCTCCCGAGAACAAGTAGAGTTAGTAATGTGCATTAAACACACTAATCCAAAAAAACATACAGTTATTTTTTTTGTTTACAGTCTTCCGTGGGGGGTCAGATGATTTAGTTGGACCCAGACAGAGTGTGACAAGTCTGTGTGAGGTGCCTTCCCATTGCTCTGTGCCCTATTGTAGAGGCCTCTCTGCTGGGTTAAAACGACCAGTTAACAGCTCTGGAGCTCTCGTGATCCCCTTCCAGACACCCACAATGTATTTTAATAATAATCAAGCACCTCAGGCAAAACAGGGGACTTGTCCTCTGCTCTCATCATGCTGCAGGGACAAAAAACACTGTGTTTGATCCGAATAAAGGACACCTTTACAGGCAGTGAGGCGGCTTAACTCGCTCCTAGATTCTCTCCCGGAGACCTCTGACGTGTAGATCAGGGTCTCCCGAGCGTCTCGGTCCAGACCGCAGCTTTCTAGGTGGTCCACAGCCTGATCTGGGCCTGATTTAGTGTCGAAACTGCACCAATGTTTGCAGGCAGAGCACCGCTTCAGTCGTAGTACACCGTTTCCGCCAAGAGAGGGAGTCCTTGCCTAAGGAATAAACTTCAAGTGACTGTGTATTTGCCGAAGGGCCAGTGTATGGTCTGATACTTTACTCTATTTGAATTGAAGGCAGGGAGTTCAATTTAATGCAATTCAATACATTTGTAATACAGCTTTCTTTTATGGGTAGACATAGAGACACAACACACTCCTCAAACAGGGGACTTCTCCTCTCCTCTCATTCTAATAATGCTGGGTCACTCTCTCAACCCAGGGTGGGGGAGCTTTACTTGCTCGATTGTCTCCCGGAAAACGCCGACATGTAGATCAGGGTCTCCCGAGCGTCTCGGTCCAGACCGCAGCCTTCTAGGTGATCCACAGCCTGATCTGGGCCTGATTTAGTGTCGAAACTGCACCAATGTTTGCAGGCAGAGCACCGCTTCAGTTGTAGTACACCGTTTCCGCCAAGAGAGGGAGTCCTTGCCTAAGGAATAAACTTCAAGTGACCGTGTATTTACCAAAGGGCCAGTGTATGGTCTGATACTTTACTCTATTTGAATTGAAGGCAGGGAGTTCAATTTAATGCAATTCAATACATTTGTAATACAGCTTTATTTTATGGGTAGACATAGAGACACAACACACTCCTCAAAAAGGGGACTTCTCCTCTCCTTTAAAATCCTGCTGCTGGTTTATAAAGCCTTGAATGGTTTAGGGCCTAAATACATTAGTGATCTGCTGCTGCCTTATGAACCATCCCGACCCCTCAGGTCGTCTGGGACGGGTCTACTTTCTGTTCCAAGAGTCAGAACTAAACACGGAGAGGCAGCGTTCAGCTTTTCTGCTCCACACATCTGGAACAAGGTCCCTGAGAGCTGCAGGTCTGCAGAGACCCTCAGCCTCTTTAAATCCAGACTGAAGACCTTTCTGTTTGCTGTTGCCTTTAATTAAACCAGATTCTACATTTCACTACTGCATTTTATATCTTAAACTGCACTGCAACTTTTATTCAATTCTGTATCTATCTATTTCTGCTTTTGCCTTCTAACTGTTTTTTATTGTTTTAATGATTGTTCTTAATTGTTTTTAAATCTTTTATTTTGGATTGTGTAATTGTTTTTAATTGTTTTTAAATCTTTTATTCTGCATTGTGTTTTTATGCTTTTAATGGCTTTATGTGAAGCACTTTGAATCACCTTGTGTTGAAATGTGCTATACAAATAAACTTGCCTTGCCTTGCCTTGCCTTGCCTCCTCTCATACTAATAATGCAGGGTCACTCTCTCAACCCAGGGTGGGGGAGCTTTACTTGCTCGATTGTCTCCCGGAAAACGCCGACGTGTAGATCAGGGTCTCCCGAGCGTCTCGGTCCAGACCGCAGCCTTCTAGGTGATCCACAGCCTGATCTGGGCCTGATTTAGTGTCGAAACTGCACCAATGTTTGCAGGCAGAGCACCGCTTCAGTTGTAGTACACCGTTTCCGCCAAGAGAGGGAGTCCTTGCCTAAGGAATAAACTTCAAGTGACCGTGTATTTACCAAAGGGCCAGTGTATGGTCTGATACTTTACTCTATTTGAATTGAAGGCAGGGAGTTCAATTTAATGCAATTCAATACATTTGTAATACAGCTTTATTTTATGGGTAGACATAGAGACACAACACACTCCTCAAAAAGGGGACTTCTCCTCTCCTTTAAAATCCTGCTGCTGGTTTATAAAGCCTTGAATGGTTTAGGGCCTAAATACATTAGTGATCTGCTGCTGCCTTATGAACCATCCCGACCCCTCAGGTCGTCTGGGACGGGTCTACTTTCTGTTCCAAGAGTCAGAACTAAACACGGAGAGGCAGCGTTCAGCTTTTCTGCTCCACACATCTGGAACAAGGTCCCTGAGAGCTGCAGGTCTGCAGAGACCCTCAGCCTCTTTAAATCCAGACTGAAGACCTTTCTGTTTGCTGTTGCCTTTAATTAAACCAGATTCTACATTTCACTACTGCATTTTATATCTTAAACTGCACTGCAACTTTTATTCAATTCTGTATCTATCTATTTCTGCTTTTGCCTTCTAACTGTTTTTTATTGTTTTAATGATTGTTCTTAATTGTTTTTAAATCTTTTATTTTGGATTGTGTAATTGTTTTTAATTGTTTTTAAATCTTTTATTCTGCATTGTGTTTTTATGCTTTTAATGGCTTTATGTGAAGCACTTTGAATCACCTTGTGTTGAAATGTGCTATACAAATAAACTTGCCTTGCCTTGCCTTGCCTTGCCTCCTCTCATACTAATAATGCAGGGTCACTCTCTCAACCCAGGGTGGGGGAGCTTTACTTGCTCGATTGTCTCCCGGAAAACGCCGACGTGTAGATCAGGGTCTCCCGAGCGTCTCGGTCCAGACCGCAGCCTTCTAGGTGATCCACAGCCTGATCTGGGCCTGATTTAGTGTCGAAACTGCACCAATGTTTGCAGGCAGAGCACCGCTTCAGTTGTAGTACACCGTTTCCGCCAAGAGAGGGAGTCCTTGCCTAAGGAATAAACTTCAAGTGACCGTGTATTTACCAAAGGGCCAGTGTATGGTCTGATACTTTACTCTATTTGAATTGAAGGCAGGGAGTTCAATTTAATGCAATTCAATACATTTGTAATACAGCTTTATTTTATGGGTAGACATAGAGACACAACACACTCCTCAAAAAGGGGACTTCTCCTCTCCTTTAAAATCCTGCTGCTGGTTTATAAAGCCTTGAATGGTTTAGGGCCTAAATACATTAGTGATCTGCTGCTGCCTTATGAACCATCCCGACCCCTCAGGTCGTCTGGGACGGGTCTACTTTCTGTTCCAAGAGTCAGAACTAAACACGGAGAGGCAGCGTTCAGCTTTTCTGCTCCACACATCTGGAACAAGGTCCCTGAGAGCTGCAGGTCTGCAGAGACCCTCAGCCTCTTTAAATCCAGACTGAAGACCTTTCTGTTTGCTGTTGCCTTTAATTAAACCAGATTCTACATTTCACTACTGCATTTTATATCTTAAACTGCACTGCAACTTTTATTCAATTCTGTATCTATCTATTTCTGCTTTTGCCTTCTAACTGTTTTTTATTGTTTTAATGATTGTTCTTAATTGTTTTTAAATCTTTTATTTTGGATTGTGTAATTGTTTTTAATTGTTTTTAAATCTTTTATTCTGCATTGTGTTTTTATGCTTTTAATGGCTTTATGTGAAGCACTTTGAATCACCTTGTGTTGAAATGTGCTATACAAATAAACTTGCCTTGCCTTGCCTTGCCTTGCCTCCTCTCATTCTAATAATGCAGGGTCACTCTCTCAACCCAGGGTGGGGGAGCTTTACTTGCTCGATTGTCTCCCGGAAAACGCCGACATGTAGATCAGGGTCTCCCGAGCGTCTCGGTCCAGACCGCAGCCTTCTAGGTGATCCACAGCCTGATCTGGGCCTGATTTAGTGTCGAAACTGCACCAATGTTTGCAGGCAGAGCACCGCTTCAGTTGTAGTACACCGTTTCCGCCAAGAGAGGGAGTCCTTGCCTAAGGAATAAACTTCAAGTGACCGTGTATTTACCAAAGGGCCAGTGTATGGTCTGATACTTTACTCTATTTGAATTGAAGGCAGGGAGTTCAATTTAATGCAATTCAATACATTTGTAATACAGCTTTATTTTATGGGTAGACATAGAGACACAACACACTCCTCAAAAAGGGGACTTCTCCTCTCCTTTAAAATCCTGCTGCTGGTTTATAAAGCCTTGAATGGTTTAGGGCCTAAATACATTAGTGATCTGCTGCTGCCTTATGAACCATCCCGACCCCTCAGGTCGTCTGGGACGGGTCTACTTTCTGTTCCAAGAGTCAGAACTAAACACGGAGAGGCAGCGTTCAGCTTTTCTGCTCCACACATCTGGAACAAGGTCCCTGAGAGCTGCAGGTCTGCAGAGACCCTCAGCCTCTTTAAATCCAGACTGAAGACCTTTCTGTTTGCTGTTGCCTTTAATTAAACCAGATTCTACATTTCACTACTGCATTTTATATCTTAAACTGCACTGCAACTTTTATTCAATTCTGTATCTATCTATTTCTGCTTTTGCCTTCTAACTGTTTTTTATTGTTTTAATGATTGTTCTTAATTGTTTTTAAATCTTTTATTTTGGATTGTGTAATTGTTTTTAATTGTTTTTAAATCTTTTATTCTGCATTGTGTTTTTATGCTTTTAATGGCTTTATTACATTACATTACATTACATTTCATTTAGCTGACGCTTTTATCCAAAGCGACTTACATGATATACAGTAGACCGTAGACACAGCAACGGTGAGCAATGAGGGTTAAGTGTCTTGCTCAAGGACACAACGACACAGACTGCCGGAGCCGGGGAATCGAACCACCGACCCTCTGATTGAAAGACCGAGTTGCTAACCACTGAGCCACAGCCGCTGTGAAGCACTTTGAATCACCTTGTGTTGAAATGTGCTATACAAATAAACTTGCCTTGCCTTGCCTTGCCTTGCCTCCTCTCATTCTAATAATGCAGGGTCACTCTCTCAACCCAGGGTGGGGGAGCTTTACTTGCTCGATTGTCTCCCGGAAAACGCCGACGTGTAGATCAGGGTCTCCCGAGCGTCTCGGTCCAGACCGCAGCCTTCTAGGTGATCCACAGCCTGATCTGGGCCTGATTTAGTGTCGAAACTGCACCAATGTTTGCAGGCAGAGCACCGCTTCAGTTGTAGTACACCGTGTCCGCCAAGAGAGGGAGTCCTTGCCTAAGGAATAAACTTCAAGTGACCGTGTATTTACCAAAGGGCCAGTGTATGGTCTGATACTTTACTCTATTTGAATTGAAGGCAGGGAGTTCAATTTAATGCAATTCAATACATTTGTAATACAGCTTTATTTTATGGGTAGACATAGAGACACAACACACTCCTCAAACAGGGGACTTCTCCTCTCCTCTCATTCTAATAATGCTGGGTCACTCTCTCAACCCAGGGTGGGGGTCTGATTTTCGAGAAAGCTGGACTCTGTCTGATTTTCAGATATGTTTTAAAAGTTGAAGTTGTTTCTTCCAAAAGGGCTTTTTTTTGTACCCATAGACGTTTCTATTTTTTGTTTTTACTTTTCACTCATCTATGTGCGACACATATTATTTCACATGTTACAAAAAAAAGTGCACAACATCACATGGGACCATTTTCTTTTTACCTCGCAAAAGCTGGGGAGGGAGATCCTAAAGAGGAAGCCGACCGAGGTGTGAACGATATGGAGGAAAGAAATCTGAACATACATTGTTGGATGTTTTCAAAGTTCAAGACCAGAGAGACAGCGAGACATGCAGTCAGTGAGGAAGAAAGACGGGAGCGCGCAGCTGTCGTACAGCACAGCGCCAAGTGATAAATACAGTCAGTGAGGAGGACAGAGGGGGGGGATTTCCGAGAAAGCTGGACTCTGTCTGATTTTCGAGAAAGCTGGACTCTGTCTGATTTTCAGATATGTTTTAAAAGTTAAAGTTGTTTCTTCCAAAAGGGCATTTTTTTGTACCCATAGACGTTTCTATTTTTGGTTTTTACTTTTCACTCATCTATGTGCGACACATATTATTTCACGTTACAAAAAAAAGTGCACAACATCACATGGGACCATTTTCTTTTTACCTCGCAAAAGCTGGGGCTGGAGCTACTACAGAGGAAGCTGACCGAGGTGTGAACGATATGGAGGAAAGAAATCTGAACATACATTGTTGAATTTCTTCAAAGTTCAAGACCAGAGAGATAGAGAGAAAGAGAGAGACCATTTGCAGAGAGGGTCTCTAAAGGATGCAGTCAGTGAGGAGGAAAGAGAGAGAGAGGCGGGAGGGGGGGGGGGGGGGGGCAGGGGTCGTACAGCACAGCGCCAAGTGATAAATACAGTCAGTGAGGAGGACAGAGGGGGGGATTTCCGAGAAAGCTGGACTCTGTCTGATTTTCGAGAAAGCTGGACTCTGTCTGATTTTCAGATATGTTTTAAAAGTTAAAGTTGTTTCTTCCAAAAGGGCATTTTGTTTTGTACCCATAGACGTTTCTATTTTTTGTTTTTACTTTTCACTCATCTATGTTTGACACATATTATTTCACGTTACAAAAAAAGTGCACAACATCACATGGGACCATTTTCTTTTTACCTCGCAAAAGCTGGGGAGGGAGATCCTAAAGAGGAAGCCGACCGAGGTGTGAACGATATGGAGGAAAGAAATCTGAACATACATTGTTGGATTTCTTCAAAGTTCAAGACCAGAGAGACAGCGAGACATGCAGTCAGTGAGGAAGAAAGACGGGAGCGCGCAGCTGTCGTACAGCACAGCGCCAAGTGATAAATACAGTCAGTGAGGAGGACAGAGGGGGGGATTTTCGAGAAAGCTGGACTCTGTCGGATTTTCGAGAAAGCTGGACTCTGTCTGATTTTCGAGAAAGCTGGACTCTGTCTGATTTTCAGATATTTTTTAAAAGTTAAAGTTGTTTCTTCCAAAAGGGAATTTTTTTTGTACCCATAGACGTTTCTATTTTTTGTTTTTAGTTTTCACTCATCTATGTGCGACACATATTATTTCACATGTTACAAAAAAAAGTGCACAACATCACATGGGACCATTTTCTTTTTACCTCGCAAAAGCTGGGGAGGGAGATCCTAAAGAGGAAGCTGACCGAGGTGTGAACGATATGGAGGAAAGAAATCTGAACATACATTGTTGAATTTCTTAAAAGTTCAAGACCAGAGAGACATCGAGACATGCAGTCAGTGAGGAAGAAAGACATGAGCGCGCAGCTGTCGTACAGCACAGCGCCAAGTGATAAATACAGTCAGTGAGGAGGACAGAGGGGGGGATTTCCGAGAAAGCTGGACTCTGTCTGATTTTCGAGAAAGCTGGACTCTGTCTGATTTTAAGATATATTTTAAAAGTTAAAGTTGTTTCTTCCAAAAGGGCATTTTTTTTTGTACCCATAGACGTTTCTATTTTTTGTTTTTACTTTTCACTCATCTATGTGCGACACATATTATTTCACATGTTACAAAAAAAGTGCACAACATCACATGGGACCATTTTCTTTTTACCTCGCAAAAGCTGGGGCGGGAGCTCCTAAAGAGGAAGCCGACCGAGGTGTGAACGATATGGAGGAAAGAAATCTGAACATACATTGTTGGATTTCTTAAAAGTTCAAGACCAGAGAGACAGCGAGACATGCAGTCAGTGAGGAAGAAAGACGGGAGCGCGCAGCTGTCGTACAGCACAGCGCCAAGTGATAAATACAGTCAGTGAGGAGGACAGAGGGGGGGATTTTCGAGAAAGCTGGACTCTGTCAGATTTTCGAGAAAGCTGGACTCTGTCTGATTTTCGAGAAAGCTGGACTCTGTCTGATTTTCAGATATTTTTTAAAAGTTAAAGTTGTTTCTTCCAAAAGGGAATTTTTTTTGTACCCATAGACGTTTCTATTTTTTGTTTTTACTTTTCACTCATCTATGTGCGACACATATTATTTCACATGTTACAAAAAAAGTGCACAACATCACATGGGACCATTTTCTTTTTACCTCGCAAAAGCTGGGGAGGGAGATCCTAAAGAGGAAGCCGACCGAGGTGTGAACGATATGGAGGAAAGAAATCTGAACATACATTGTTGGATTTCTTCAAAGTTCAAGACCAGAGAGACAGAGAGAAAGAGAGAGACCATTTGCAGAGAGGGTCTCTAAAGGATGCAGTCAGTGAGGAGGAAAGAGAGAGAGAGGCGGGGGGGGGGGGGGGGGGGGGCGGCAGGGGTCGTACAGCAGCGCGCCGAGTGTCTCATATGCAGCTCCAGAGCCAACGATGACTGGTCTTACAGCAGAGCGAGCAAGTCATACATTTACTCCTCAGCCGATGTACGCTGTGGTCTCGTGGAGGAACACAGACTCAGTGTCCTGCCTACCGTTGCTGTAAACGTTGTACAATACATTACTTGACTCTGTCCCTGCAGCTTTTTTTCACTCATTGATGTTTGACACAGTACCTCACTTGTTACAAAACTCGAAGCGCTCTGCTCGGTTCGGCTCTCGGTAAATCAAAGGCCTCGCAGCGTGTGTTATTTAGCGCAGTGGGGGAGAGCGAGAGAGAGTTTGAGCTCCAAACCCGACTACACAGAACAGGCCGTGGGCTCGAACGCACTAAGCACCCAAGAAACATACAGTTACGTTTGGTTCAAAGCTGGACTCTGTCATATTTTCGAGAAAGCTGGACTCTGTCTGATTTTCGAGAAAGCTGGACTCTGTCTGATTTTCAGATATGTTTTAAAAGTTAAAGTTGTTTCTTCCAAAAGGGCTTTTTTTTGTACCCATAGACGTTTCTATTTTTTGTTTTTACTTTTCACTCATCTATGTGCGACACATATTATTTCACATGTTACAAAAAAAAGTGCACAACATCACATGGGACCATTTTCTTTTTACCTCGCAAAAGCTGGGGCGGGAGCTCCTAAAGAGGAAGCCGACCGAGGTGTGAACGATATGGAGGAAAGAAATCTGAACATACATTGTTGGATTTCTTCAAAGTTCAAGACCAGAGAGACAGCGAGACATGCAGTCAGTGAGGAAGAAAGACGGGAGCGCGCAGCTGTCGTACAGCACAGCGCCAAGTGATAAATAAAGTCAGTGAGGAGGACAGAGGGGGGGATTTCCGAGAAAGCTGGACTCTGTCTGATTTTCGAGAAAGCTGGACTCTGTCTGATTTTCAGATATGTTTTAAAAGTTAAAGTTGTTTCTTCCAAAAGGGAATTTTTTTTGTACCCATAGACGTTTCTATTTTTTGTTTTAACTTTTCACTCATCTATGTGCGACACATATTATTTCACGTTACAAAAAAAAGTGCACAACATCACATGGGACCATTTTCTTTTTACCTCGCAAAAGCTGGGGAGGGAGATCCTAAAGAGGAAGCCGACCGAGGTGTGAACGATATGGAGGAAAGAAATCTGAACATACATTGTTGAATTTCTTCAAAGTTCAAGACCAGAGAGATAGAGAGAAAGAGAGAGACCATTTGCAGAGAGGGTCTCTAAAGGATGCAGTCAGTGAGGAGGAAAGAGAGAGGGGGGGGGGGCGGCAGGGGTCGTACAGCAGCGCGCCGAGTGTCTCATATGCAGCTCCAGAGCCAACGGTGACTGGTCTCGTGGAGGAACCGAGCTTCAGTGTCTGTGGCTACCATCGCTGTGACTACTTGTAAACTTTGTACAATAAATGACCTGACTATGTACCCAGAGACGTTTTTATTTTATTTTATTTTTTTACTTTTCACTCATCTATGTGCGACACATATTATTTCACATGTTACAAAAAAAAGTGCACAACATCACATGGGACCATTTTCTTTTTACCTCGCAAAAGCTGGGGAGGGAGATCCTAAAGAGGAAGCTGACCGAGGTGTGAACGATATGGAGGAAAGAAATCTGAACATACATTGTTGAATTTCTTAAAAGTTCAAGACCAGAGAGACATCGAGACATGCAGTCAGTGAGGAAGAAAGACGGGAGCGCGCAGCTGTCGTACAGCACAGCGCCAAGTGATAAATACAGTCAGTGAGGAGGACAGAGGGGGGGATTTCCGAGAAAGCTGGACTCTGTCTGATTTTCGAGAAAGCTGGACTCTGTCTGATTTTAAGATATATTTTAAAAGTTAAAGTTGTTTCTTCCAAAAGGGCATTTTTTTTTGTACCCATAGACGTTTCTATTTTTTGTTTTTACTTTTCACTCATCTATGTGCGACACATATTATTTCACATGTTACAAAAAAAGTGCACAACATCACATGGGACCATTTTCTTTTTACCTCGCAAAAGCTGGGGCGGGAGCTCCTAAAGAGGAAGCCGACCGAGGTGTGAACGATATGGAGGAAAGAAATCTGAACATACATTGTTGGATTTCTTAAAAGTTCAAGACCAGAGAGACAGCGAGACATGCAGTCAGTGAGGAAGAAAGACGGGAGCGCGCAGCTGTCGTACAGCACAGCGCCAAGTGATAAATAAAGTCAGTGAGGAGGACAGAGGGGGGATTTCCGAGAAAGCTGGACTCTGTCTGATTTTCGAGAAAGCTGGACTCTGTCTGATTTTCGAGAAAGCTGGACTCTGTCAGATTTTCGAGAAAGCTGGACTCTGTCTGATTTTCAGATATTTTTTAAAAGTTAAAGTTGTTTCTTCCAAAAGGGAATTTTTTTTGTACCCATAGACGTTTCTATTTTTTGTTTTTACTTTTCACTCATCTATGTGCGACACATATTATTTCACATGTTACAAAAAAAGTGCACAACATCACATGGGACCATTTTCTTTTTACCTCGCAAAAGCTGGGGCGGGAGCTCCTAAAGAGGAAGCCGACCGAGGTGTGAACGATATGGAGGAAAGAAATCTGAACATACATTGTTGGATGTTTTCAAAGTTCAAGACCAGAGAGACAGCGAGACATGCAGTCAGTGAGGAAGAAAGACGGGAGCGCGCAGCTGTCGTACAGCACAGCGCCAAGTGATAAATAAAGTCAGTGAGGAGGACAGAGGGGGGATTTCCGAGAAAGCTGGACTCTGTCTGATTTTCGAGAAAGCTGGACTCTGTCTGATTTTCGAGAAAGCTGGACTCTGTCTGATTTTCAGATATTTTTTAAAAGTTAAAGTTGTTTCTTCCAAAAGTGAATTTTTTTTTTGTACCCATAGACGTTTCTATTTTTTGTTTTTACTTTTCACTCATCTATGTGCGACACATATTATTTCACATGTTACAAAAAAAAGTGCACAACATCACATGGGACCATTTTCTTTTTACCTCGCAAAAGCTGGGGCGGGAGCTCCTAAAGAGGAAGCTGACCGAGGTGTGAACGATATGGAGGAAAGAAATCTGAACATACATTGTTGAATTTCTTCAAAGTTCAAGACCAGAGAGATAGAGAGAAAGAGAGAGACCATTTGCAGAGAGGGTCTCTAAAGGATGCAGTCAGTGAGGAGGAAAGAGAGAGCGAGGGGGGGGGGCAGCAGGGGTCGTACAGCAGCGCGCCGAGTGTCTCATATGCAGCTCCAGAGCCAACGGTGACTGGTCTTACAGCAGAGCGAGCAAGTCATACATTTACTCCTCAGCCGATGTACGCTGTGGTCTCGTGGAGGAACACAGACTCAGTGTCCTGCCTACCGTTGCTGTAAACGTTGTACAATACATTACTTGACTCTGTCCCTGCAGCTTTTTTTCACTCATTGATGTTTGACACAGTACCTCACTTGTTACAAAACTCGAAGCGCTCTGCTCGGTTCGGCTCTCGGTAAATCAAAGGCCTCGCAGCGTGTGTTATTTAGCGCAGTGGGGGAGAGCGAGAGAGAGTTTGAGCTCCAAACCCGACTACACAGAACAGGCCGTGGGCTCGAACGCACTAAGCACCCAAGAAACATACAGTTACGTTTGGTTCAAAGCTGGACTCTGTCATATTTCCGAGAAAGCTGGACTCTGTCTGATTTTAAGATATATTTTAAAAGTTAAAGTTGTTTCTTCCAAAAGGGCATTTTTTTTTGTACCCATAGGCGTTTCTATTTTTTGTTTTTACTTTTCACTCATCTATGTGCGACACATATTATTTCACATGTTACAAATAAAGTGCACAACATCACATGGGACCATTTTCTTTTTACCTCGCAAAAGCTGGGGCGGGAGCTCCTAAAGAGGAAGCCGACCGAGGTGTGAACGATATGGAGGAAAGAAATCTGAACATACATTGTTGGATTTCTTAAAAGTTCAAGACCAGAGAGACAGCGAGACATGCAGTCAGTGAGGAAGAAAGGCGGGAGCGCGCAGCTGTCGTACAGCACAGCGCCAAGTGATAAATACAGTCAGTGAGGAGGACAGAGGGGGGGATTTCCGAGAAAGCTGGACTCTGTCTGATTTTCAGATATATTTTTTGAGATAATGTTTACAGCCAACCAGTTTGTATGGAATTCACCCGAGCAACTGGTTCATGTGAACAGTTCTGTTTGTGTTGACACCGTAAGGTTTCCACAGAAACTGTCAGACACTGTATTCACCACTCTTTACGTGTGTGCGACTAGATGTGTTTTTATTGTTTATTTCCCCCGGCTCCGTAGTACCATAGACTATGATTTTCCCTTGTATCTCCCTTTAATCCCCCCCCCCCCCCCCCCCCCCCCCCCCCCCCCCCCCCATGCAGTATGGTCGGAATACCTTCCCCGCGTTGGTGTTCCGATACACACGGTTTCGTCAAATCACCAAGACGTACAAACCCACACACACATTTCATGAAACACAACAAATCTTTTATTTATTTACACGGATCCTTGAAGCTCAGGAGAAAGGCTGCAATACCCAATACAGTGAACTCGAACGAGAAGCTTCTACTGTATCAGAGGGATACAGCGCTCGATCGCTGGGGCTTATAACACCAGTTCACAAATATTGTTTTATTTCTCCTGGCTCCGTAGTACCATAGACCCCCCTCGACCGATGGTCGATTTATTTCAGGCATGATGGTTTTTGAGATGGTGTTTACAGCCAACCAGTTTGTATGGACTTCACCCGAGCAACTGGTTCATGTGAACAGTTCTGTTTGTGTTGACGCCGTAAGGTTTCCACAGAAACTGTCAGACACTGTATTCACCACTCTTTACGTGTGTGCGACTAGATGTGTTTTTATTGTTTATTTCCCCCGGCTCCGTAGTACCATAGACTATGATTTTCCCTTGTATCTCCCTTTAATGCCTGGTCGATGGTCGATTTATTTCAGGCATGATGGTTTTTGAGATGGTGTTTACAGCCAACCAGTTTGTATGGAATTCACCCGAGCAACTGGTTCATGTGAACAGTTCTGTTTGTGTTGACACCGTAAGGTTTCCACAGAAACTGTCAGACACTGTATTCACCACTCTTTACGTGTGTGCGACTAGATGTGTTTTTATTGTTTATTTCCCCCGGCTCCGTAGTACCATAGACTATGATTTTCCCTTGTATCTCCCTTTAATCCCCCCCCACCCCCCCCCCATGCAGTATGGTCGGAATACCTTCCCCGCGTTGGTGTTCCGATACACACGGTTTCGTCAAATCACCAAGACGTACAAACCCACACACACATTTCATGAAACACAACAAATCTTTTATTTATTTACACGGATCCTTGAAGCTCAGGAGAAAGGCTGCAATACCCAATACAGTGAACTCGAACGAGAAGCTTCTACTGTATCAGAGGGATACAGCGCTCGATCGCTGGGGCTTATAACACCAGTTCACAAATATTGTTTTATTTCTCCTGGCTCCGTAGTACCATAGACCCCCCTCGACCGATGGTCGATTTATTTCAGGCATGATGGTTTTTGAGATGGTGTTTACAGCCAACCAGTTTGTATGGACTTCACCCGAGCAACTGGTTCATGTGAACAGTTCTGTTTGTGTTGACACCGTAAGGTTTCCACAGAAACTGTCAGACACTGTATTCACCACTCTTTACGTGTGTGCGACTAGATGTGTTTTTATTGTTTATTTCCCCCGGCTCCGTAGTACCATAGACTATGATTTTCCCTTGTATCTCCCTTTAATGCCTGGTCGATGGTCGATTTATTTCAGGCATGATGGTTTTTGAGATGGTGTTTACAGCCAACCAGTTTGTATGGAATTCACCCGAGCAACTGGTTCATGTGAACAGTTCTGTTTGTGTTGACACCGTAAGGTTTCCACAGAAACTGTCAGACACTGTATTCACCACTCTTTACGTGTGTGCGACTAGATGTGTTTTTATTGTTTATTTCCCCCGGCTCCGTAGTACCATAGACTATGATTTTCCCTTGTATCTCCCTTTAATCCCCCCCCACCCCCCCCCATGCAGTATGGTCGGAATACCTTCCCCGCGTTGGTGTTCCGATACACACGGTTTCGTCAAATCACCAAGACGTACAAACCCACACACACATTTCATGAAACACAACAAATCTTTTATTTATTTACACGGATCCTTGAAGCTCAGGAGAAAGGCTGCAATACCCAATACAGTGAACTCGAACGAGAAGCTTCTACTGTATCAGAGGGATACAGCGCTCGATCGCTGGGGCTTATAACACCAGTTCACAAATATTGTTTTATTTCTCCTGGCTCCGTAGTACCATAGACCCCCCTCGACCGATGGTCGATTTATTTCAGGCATGATGGTTTTTGAGATGGTGTTTACAGCCAACCAGTTTGTATGGACTTCACCCGAGCAACTGGTTCATGTGAACAGTTCTGTTTGTGTTGACACCGTAAGGTTTCCACAGAAACTGTCAGACACTGTATTCACCACTCTTTACGTGTGTGCGACTAGATGTGTTTTTATTGTTTATTTCCCCCGGCTCCGTAGTACCATAGACTATGATTTTCCCTTGTATCTCCCTTTAATCCCCCCCCCCCCCCCCCCCCCCCCCATGCAGTATGGTCGGAATACCTTCCCCGCGTTGGTGTTCCGATACACACGGTTTCGTCAAATCACCAAGACGTACAAACCCACACACACATTTCATGAAACACAACAAATCTTTTATTTATTTACACGGATCCTTGAAGCTCAGGAGAAAGGCTGCAATACCCAATACAGTGAACTCGAACGAGAAGCTTCTACTGTATCAGAGGGATACAGCGCTCGATCGCTGGGGCTTATAACACCAGTTCACAAATATTGTTTTATTTCTCCTGGCTCCGTAGTACCATAGACCCCCCTCGACCGATGGTCGATTTATTTCAGGCATGATGGTTTTTGAGATGGTGTTTACAGCCAACCAGTTTGTATGGACTTCACCCGAGCAACTGGTTCATGTGAACAGTTCTGTTTGTGTTGACACCGTAAGGTTTCCACAGAAACTGTCAGACACTGTATTCACCACTCTTTACGTGTGTGCGACTAGATGTGTTTTTATTGTTTATTTCCCCCGGCTCCGTAGTACCATAGACTATGATTTTCCCTTGTATCTCCCTTTAATGCCTGGTCGATGGTCGATTTATTTCAGGCATGATGGTTTTTGAGATGGTGTTTACAGCCAACCAGTTTGTATGGACTTCACCCGAGCAACTGGTTCATGTGAACAGTTCTGTTTGTGTTGACACCGTAAGGTTTCCACAGAAACTGTCAGACACTGTATTCACCACTCTTTACGTGTGTGCGACTAGATGTGTTTTTATTGTTTATTTCTCCCGGCGCCGTAGTACCATATACTATGATTTCCCTTGTATCTCCCTTTAATTCAGTTACCAGAGGTATACTAAGAGTGATACCTACCACTTTGTATTTCTCTTCTAGATGCACGAGCTGATGGTAACACTGCAGGAGATGCTTTGTCTGTCATGCAGTCATGTAGTGGATGACAGGTCAAGCTCAGGATATCTGTTTTTGAAGATCTGCAAAGACAAAAACAAACATCAACAAACAAAATGTTCCGGAATAAGTATGTACTGCAGCTACGCGTGTGTGTGTGTGTGTGTGTGTGTGTGTGTGTGTGTGTGTGCGTGCGTGCTTGTGTGTGTGTGTGTGTGTGTGTTCATATATATATATACACTGAGTCACTTTAGGAATTACACTAAGTAAATGCTAACACAGCACTGACCACTGTCCGATGTCATCAGCAAACCAAAAAGACCTTGAAATACACCGAGATGTGAAACGTCTAAAATCTCTACCCTCCCCTATGCGCAACATGGCTCGTAGAATGTTATGTGAAAACGTTGCGGTTGCAAGGCCTTACGGCACAATGCTCGAACAGTACAACGCTCCTGTATCGTCTCGGCAAGCTACGGTGCCAACTGTTGATGTTACTCCTCCTAAAGCTGCAAAAGTGGTTAGACGTCATATGCGTCCAGACTTGAAACTGAACAGAAGACGCCTACCAGGCACCAAGCTGCGCCATGCAGGTGAGAGCTCCAAACAACCATTTGTTTCTTCAAATTGAACAATATGTTAACTGCGTGTGTGAGTGTGTGTGCGCGCGCCTCTGCACTGTAAACCAGCATACGTTAGCAAAGAAAGTGAGGTAATAAATTGCCTCACTGTTTTTAAGTTGATAAAACAAAAGGTATTCAAACCTAAAGGTTTGATGACTTGTCACTAGTACCTTTTGAGAACAGTTAAATTGAAATGCTCATTTAGCTCAACTAAAATATGTGCAGTTAATATGACTGAGTTTAGATTAAAGTGTTTATGAAGTTGCTCAGAGGTTCAGTGCGTGCGCGCAAACAACCAGTAAGCAACCCTAAAGTTCGGTCTTGGTTGAATATCACCTACTGCTGCAAAAATGGTCGACGTGGATTTATAACGTCGACGCGTCATGTATTATTTATATTATAAAAGATTCAGAGCTGCAGGTAATTACCATTCAGCATTGCAATGCACTACCGGAAGCGCAGGGGGCAGTATCGCTTCCATTGTCTATATGCACCAAGGCAAAGAAGACGAACTTGTTGATTCATGGCGGACAGAGTGGGAGAGCCGAAACAAGCTGAACCGAGAGCTTCAAAAGTCTGGGAATGTTTTACCAGCAAACAAAATAAAAAAGTACAAAGCAACATCTGCAAAACGGAATCATGTATTATTTATATTATAAAAAGATTCAGAGCTGCAGGTAATTTTCATTCAGCATTGCAATGCACTACCGGAAGCGCAGGGGGCAGTATCGCTTCCATTGTCTATATGCACCAAGGCAAAGAAGACGAACTTGTTGATTCATGGCGGACAGAGTGGGAGAGCCGAAACAAGCTGAACCGAGAGCTTCAAAAGTCTGGGAATGTTTTACCAGCAAACAAAATAAAAAAGTACAAAGCAACATCTGCAAAACGGAATCATGTATTATTTATATTATAAAAAGATTCAGAGCTGCAGGTAATTTTCATTCAGCATTGCAATGCACTACCGGAAGCGCAGGGGGCAGTATCGCTTCCATTGTCTATATGCACCAAGGCAAAGAAGACGAACTTGTTGATTCATGGCGGACAGAGTGGGAGAGCCGAAACAAGCTGAACCGAGAGCTTCAAAAGTCTGGGAATGTTTTACCAGCAAACAAAATAAAAAAGTACAAAGCAACATCTGCAAAACGGAATCATGTATTATTTATATTATAAAAAGATTCAGAGCTGCAGGTAATTTTCATTCAGCATTGCAATGCACTACCGGAAGCGCAGGGGGCAGTATCGCTTCCATTGTCTATATGCACCAAGGCAAAGAAGACGAACTTGTTGATTCATGGCGGACAGAGTGGGAGAGCCGAAACAAGCTAAACCGAGAGCTTCAAAAGTCTGGGAATGTCTTACCAGCAAACAAAATAAAAAAGTACAATGCAACATCTGCAAAACGGAATTAGCATTTCATTCCAGCACCACGGCAATGCGTGAACATTTGAAACGGAGGCATCCTGGAGCCACCACGTCTTCTCCCGCTGATGAGTAAGTTTAAGTTAACTGCCTAAGTAACGTTAGCCTTGTTAACCTATCGTAAGGGTTACGCTTACATGTTTGAAACAACGTCTCATGGAGGATGCTTGCTAACGCGACTTCAGTTATGTTACGTGCAATGTAGTTAATCAGTGAATTATCAGAGTAGCCTGTCTTTTCCTTAGTTCTGAATAGTTAACCTCCTCCACTTATCATTATTCAAACTAAATATTGTGGAAAACTAATGTCATATCAACACAATTACGAGAGATTTACTCTAGCATTATACAAAACTATGATACTATAGCCTACAACGTGATAAAGCTTTGTGGTGTTTTTCTCCTTCTCTTTTAGTACTAAGCAAAGGCGTGTGGACGAGTTTGTCCTGAAGAGAGGCTCATGCACCCCTCAGATGGCAGGAGTCTTGAGCCAGCCTCACTCCAGAGCATGTCAATATGCTCACGTTTTTACTTTGCAATTTGTAAAGGTGTGTGAAGTGTGTGTGCCCCTGAAGTCATTTTGATTTATTTTTTAAACCCTTACTTGCACGTTAGTCGGGAAGGATGGACTAATTTGTTTTAACCTTCGGACTTTGAATGTCTGATTAGTTTGCACTTGCAGAGGCTTGATTGTTATTTTGAGTTACTTTTAAAACTTTATTTGCACTGTACTTTTAAAAGCATATTTGCACTCTAAGACGTGAAGGACGTTGTAGTACTGAGATGTTACAGCACTGGAACTCAACTCGTAGCTTTCTTTGTGAGAGCACAAGTTATTTTAGAACAAGGTTTTCTTTAGAAAAATGTTCTTGTGCTCTGAAGATATTTTGTCCGAAAAAGATATGTTTCCCTAAAAAGATGTTTTTCACAACAAATATATATTTTCCTAAAAATGTTCTAAAAAAACTTTGTTCTGAAAGAACTTGTGCTCTCGAGATAGTTTGTCTCACAACCCAACCAGACGTCAGTAATCAGGATGATTGCGCGTGCCCGTCCAACTTCAAAAGGGGGGAGTCTCGATCATCGAAACCATGATTATTTAACGGTACAACGGCAAATAAACTCAAAAGAAGAGCCTCTTATTCTCCGCTGACGAGCAGAAAATGATCATGAACGCATATAAGGAATTCAAAACCTCCATTCAAACCACCAACATAAAGGTGTCAGTGTTGGGAAATGTATCGGCTAATTCTAATATCTCATCACTCCAATCAAACAGATTATATTTATTTAAATGTGCCTGCTGGCAGTAGGTTTAATAACATACATCATCAAATGAGATCTTATAGCGAGAATAATTATCTCAACTCTTTCAGAACAAGTAGATAAAAACGAGCCCAAAGAGGATCTAATTGATACGAATTAATATGAGGATATATGTACACACACACACACACACACACACGCATTCATGCTGAATCACCCATAAACAGATTAGCGCACACATATTCAAACTCCCAGTTGTATATAATGTACACATATAGTACATGTTACATCAGCGCATAGTACATATATCCTCATATTAATTTGTATCAATTAGATATTTGGGCTTGTCTTTATCTACTTGTTCTGAAAGAGTTGAGATAATTATTTCGCTATCCGATCTCATTTGATGATGCATATTATTAAGCCTATTGCCAGCAGGCACATGTAAAGAAATGTAATCTGATTGATTGGAGTGATGAGATATTAAAATTAGCCGATACATTTCCCCAATACTTACACATTTAGCTCGTGTGACATTTTGCCCTGCTTCTTGTCTAGCCCTCAGCAGTGGAGCTGTTAGATTTTGATGATTATGGTCTTGAATTAATAAGCGTTCATGATCATCTCATGCTCGTTAGCGGAGAATAAAAGAAGCTCGTCCTTTAAGGTTATTTACCGGTGTACTGTTATAAAATCATGGTTTCGGTGATCGAATCCCTTTGAGGATTACTGACGTCTGATGAAACTTTATTTGAGAAGACTGTGCTGTCTGTAATTAATGTACAGTAGCAGAAATGCCTGGCAATGAAATATTAAGTAATATTAATAAGCTTCCTTACCTTGTTGCTGATGTTGACTCTGATCAGAATGTTCGGAAATGATCTGTGAAAGGGGGCTATGTATGTATATGTGTGTGTGTGTGTGTGTGTGTGTGTGTGTGAGTGTGTGTGTGTGTGTGTGTGTGTGATAATTGCTATCTCCAGTAGTATGTGAATGACCAGACTCCAGCGGCCTGCCGCTATTATTTTTCTAAGAGATTCCTTAAGAGTCATAAATCATGTTTTGTAGAGTCATATAGAGTGCACTAGCCCCAACATCAAGGGGTTGGTTTAAAGGACACCTGTGTGTGTGTGTGCATGCCGGTACCAAAAGGTCATGATCCCTATACAGCTATGTTAACATTTGGTATGGAAGGATCTTTCAGTCTCTTGTAGCGTTTTATATATTAACATTAGCTGACACGTAAAGATTTAAAATGTCACGTGTGTGTGTGTGTGTGTTCATATATATATATACACTGAGTCACTTTAGGAATTACACTAAGTAAATGCTAACACAGCACTGACCACTGTCCGATGTCATCAGCAAACCAAAAAGACCTTGAAATACACCGAGATGTGAAACGTCTAAAATCTCTACCCTCCCCTATGCGCAACATGGCTCGTAGAATGTTATGTGAAAACGTTGCGGTTGCAAGGCCTTACGGCACAATGCTCGAACAGTACAACGCTCCTGTATCGTCTCGGCAAGCTACGGTGCCAACTGTTGATGTTACTCCTCCTAAAGCTGCAAAAGTGGTTAGACGTCATATGCGTCCAGACTTGAAACTGAACAGAAGACGCCTACCAGGCACCAAGCTGCGCCATGCAGGTGAGAGCTCCAAACAACCATTTGTTTCTTCAAATTGAACAATATGTTAACTGCGTGTGTGAGTGTGTGTGCGCGCGCGCGCCTCTGCACTGTAAACCAGCATACGTTAGCAAAGAAAGTGAGGTAATAAATTGCCTCACTGTTTTTAAGTTGATAAAACAAAAGGTATTCAAACCTAAAGGTTTGATGACTTGTCACTAGTACCTTTTTAGAACAGTTAAATTGAAATGCTCATTTAGCTCAACTAAAATATGTGCAGTTAATATGACTTACAATTTTCTGTTAAGGCAATTCAATTAATGTCAGTTATTATGACTTAATATTTCCAGTTTACAAACCACTGGAATAAGTTCACAGACCTTTAAAATTAAGTACACAACCAAACAATGGTATGTAAACCATGCTCAGTGTTAAGTATACATGGGCTAAAAAGATGTCACTTGAAACGTTCGTGTCGAAATGTTTGTGGCATTGCCACAAACGTTTTTGTCAATATACTCCATATAATTGATTGCCTCAATTATATTGAGTTTAACTAACTCAATATATCTAAACGTCATGAACATCTGCTAATCAACAGTATGTCCTCGGCTGCTCCCTTTTAGCACACTGCAATATTAAAATTAAATAGAAACCTAAATAATAAACGTTTATAAATTGGAACAAATGAAATATGTTACAAATATACAAGGAAGAACATGTTACACCAACATAATCAAGATAGTAGAACATATTTCTAAAACTTTGAGTACACACTACTTAATCTATTTAAGTATTTTGGACGTTCGGGTTTACTGTGTGTGTGTGTGTGTGTGTGTGTGTGTGTGTGTGAGCGCGCGCGCGCGCGTCTTGTAATGGTAAATATAGCATTGCTTATGTTATACTGGTAGATCATAAGCTAGAGAAATTGTTTGTGTCTAATGAAAAGTATTCAATGTGAGCAGACATAATGTAGAAGGATACAGTGGACAAAGGGCCCTCTGTACAAGCATGTTTAGTTATCTAGATAAGAACAGGTTGTCAGGGGTGTGAGGGAGGTATAATGAATCTTCTTCCTCCATCTCCCTCCCTAACATTCTCTAACACTGATATGATGTGATAGGTTATGTCTTGAGAATAATGCCTAGTGTTAGAAACAGAGGATCTGGTTTAAACTAGTCTAGTTGAAGCCAATGACTCCAGGGATCCTATGTAACGGGTTTTACTTCTGATGTATATAAATATGCATGTGATTTCTATCTCTTCGAAGAACTCCTGCTGCATACTGCGGTGTGTAGCTGATGCGTGTTTTCTTCTTTCTTGCGCAAGAATAAACGGACAAAGACAACCTTGATTTCAAGACTTTATTCTCCTTTCCCGAAGTACAGAGAAAATCTTCCATCACAATCTGCACTGTAAACCCGCATAAATTAGCAAAGAAAGTGAGGCGATAAATTACCTCACTTTGTTTAAGTTGATAAACCAAAAAGTATTCAAACTTAAAGGTTTGATGACTTGTCACTCGTACCTTTTGAGAACAGTTAAATTGAAATGTTCATTTAGCCCAACTAAAATATGTTCAGTTAATGACTTACAATTGTCTGTTAAGGCAACTCAATATCAGTTATGACTCCATATTACCAGTATACAAACCACTGGAATAAGTTCACAGACCTTTAACATTAAGTACACAACCAAACAATGGTATGTAAACCAAGCTCAATGTTTATTATTTACAGTGTCAGGTTTTAAGTATACATGGGTTAAAAAGATGTCACCTCAATTATAGAGTTTAACTAACTCAATATATCTAAATGTCATGAACATCTGCTAATCAACAGTATGTCCTTGGCCTCTCCCCTTTAGCACACTGCAATATTAAAATGACATAGAACCTATATATATATATATATATATATATATATATATATATATAAATATTTTACAAATATACAAGGAGGAACATGTTACACCAACATAATCAAGTTAGTAGAACCTTTGTCTAAAACCTTGAGTACATTACATTTCATTTAGCTGACGCTTTTATCCAAAGCGACTTACAATAAGTGCATTCTACCGTTTACAACAAGAATCAGAACAAGAATCACGAAGGTACAATTTCGACAAAAAGTTCAACTACAAAGTGCTATCAGTAAGAGCCATTTCAGTGCTACTAAAGTGCTACTTCCTTTATTCAAGGTATAGTCGGAAAAGATGTACACACTAGTACACACTACTTAATCTATTTAAGTATTTTGGACGGTCGGGTTTACAGTGTGTGTGTGTGTGCTTGTGTGTGTAGTCCTCATGCCTCCCTGCAGCATGCCTAATGCACGTACACGCAGATGAGCAGAGACCCTGGGCATCTTTATTTGGGTGTTTTTCACAGTCGGTAGACAAGTCTCTTTAGTGCCCTGCGTTTTTAGAACTGTGACCTTAAATGCCTACTCTCTGTAAGCTGTTAAGGTCTTAACGACCATTCCACATGTGCATGTTAATTAATTGATTATGGTTAACTGGACATGTGTAGCGGTTTGGACTCTCATTGGCGTTGTGTAGTGTTGGTTTTCACCAAGCACACTCGGAAGTGGATTGGTTCAAACCAGCGGTTTATTGAAATCAGACAGCTCCCGTAGCCGTACTGGCAAAACAACAAATACACACAGAAAGTAGTTTCCTCATGGCCAACTTGTAGAACCAGCTCAGGCGCACGGCTGTGAACTGGGGGAGTATATAAAACAAATGACATTTCAAATTAGTTTCCTCATGGCCAACTTGTAGAACCAGCTCCTGCACCAACAGAAAACAAACAAAAAACCCATTATTAAACACAACCTATAATAATAAGTGATATGAACAGATTTACATCTATTTAGCTAACACAACGGAGCTTAACACAGAACAACTTACCACGGAGGCAACGTGCTGTAGACTGGGCCGAGTATACGGGTTGCACCACTTAAGTCTGCAGGGGGGCAGCGGAGGGCGCTAACTCACACAGCACGCTAGTCTCCGTAAGTAAATGATAATAATAGTAAACAATAGACAGTGATGGCAAGTGGAATCATCAACTCCGTTACACATGCATGGAAAACATTGTCTAAACCCTTTACAATGAAGATCTGTAAAGGTATTTGGATCATTACAACATTAGTGGGTTGTAGGGGATTGCTGGATATACGTGAGTTAGGAAGATTGCCAACCGAATTCGAGATAGAATACCGTTATAATAAAGCTGCTTCTGATTATTATATATATATATATATATATATGCGCAGCGGAGGCGTGCTTCAATGGCTTCTATTGCTTTGTAAGTCTGTTTTAACACTTTCGGTTAGCCTGTACCCATTGCTCTTCTTTGTAACCTGTCCCCCACTTATAGGTAGACTTGACAGTTTACTTTGTACACCCAAAGAAAATGTATGTAGTTTCATATTGTATTAAACCTAGATTAGATAAATTAGTGTAATGTAGTTTCTGCTGCTGTTGTACTGTACTGGTTATACTGGGAGGTGTATCTAATATCTATTCTCTTTCATATTGGATTAAGGAAATACCTCAAATTAGAATACATAGAAAATATCTTTACATTAGAACATTGCTGATGTTAACATTTATAGTATGGCTGTTGTAATGTAATAATATATGATCTATCTAGGCCTAATAAGCTGGCAGGTACAGAGGAGGTTTGATACAGTTACGTAACAGTATTTAAATATTAAATTAATTAGCCTATATTCCACATACACACCTACCATTTGTCTTCTCGATCCGCAAACACCAAGAGGTCGATCATCAGTACAGTTAGATACACAAACATCACTACACATTAAACTAAAGTACCTGAACCTCATTAGTGTCTCGTACATTAGTCTTTAACCAGGACAGACACAAACAGGACATTTCACGTCTACGATACACAGATCATGAGGCTACAGTGACTTCTGGACTCTGGTAAGATAGCTGTGTGTTGTCACACTGCCTGTGGAGCAATACAATAATAGAAACCTTCTCAAGCATAAGCAAGCACCTGACCATGCAGGTCAGATATTAGGAACATGTAATACTGGTAGACGTCAACAATTCATATTTAGAAGTTATTATTAAATAGTCAAAACACAAAGAAATATACTACATACATTAATGTTACAACAATTAATAAACAAAGTTTCAGGCTTTCCAGGACCAGCATCAACACGGAGCCTCCTACAGGGTCACCTCAGACATCTTCGCCATGCCACTGTCCACAGTGTGCAGGACCGTCCACAACGTTGTGGAGGAAATGATGATTATCCTCCACAGAGTTATTCATTTCCCCAAGGCGGAGGAGATGGAGGAGGTGGGGGGCCGGCTTTGCTCGCCTTGCTGGCCATGAGGCGGTCCGCTGTGCTGCTGGCGCTATTGATGGGTGCCACGTCCGGATTGTTCCTCCTGCAGAGCACAAGAGGGCATATATGAACAGAAAACCTTTCCCTTCATTGCTGCTTCGGGGAATCTGAATCCAAGGGCACATTTCTAGATGTGTATATTGGCAACCCTGGTTCTGTGCACGATGCACTGATGCTGTGGAGGTCTCCTGTATACAAACAGGCCCTGTATCCACCAGCTGGGCACTTACTGTTGGGAGATGGAGGGTACCCGTGTCTGCAGCGCCCAGTTGCGATAATGACATGATAAAGAAGAGCTAACAAGTCGGTCAAAAGTTAAGACAGCTCTCTAGGTCAACGTTACATTAAATGTAATTGTAATAATAAAACTGATTTAACGTTACCTGTAAACATATAATAGACTATTGGGGCCAGACTATTGTTCGTTAGATTCAACCAAACCGAATTATAGCTCATGTTTAACCGTACAAGAGACGTTAATACCACCGGCAATTTTCAAAAAGCCTTGCCGAGATCAGGCTGTTCAAGCCGGGCACCGTGAGCGCTGAGCCCTCGGTGCTGGTTTACTGACGGTCCCGCTAGCAACACTTTACATCGCCGAAATCGTCGGAGCAAATGTTTACATCGGCTGAATCTCGACAAACTGAAGAACAATTTGATTCCTAAACAACTAACTTCTCGCCTATAAACATCCTAAAATTACTTTTCGTGACTTAACAGCAGTAGTATTGAGAAAGTTTCAACTTACAGTTGTGCGTTCCTGCCTCCGCCATTTCTTCCGTTTGCTGGAGTGAAATGCATTCTGGGATGTTTGGCCGTCCAAAGTACACACAAGTCACCATCGATGCATACTCGGTAAAATGGGCGGAGCGAGCCACATCCGGGCATTTTCACCGTGCTTGGCTTGATGCGAACTTTGAATTGGAACAGTACTTGGGCTGAGACTGATGACGTTTCACAAGTACACGAGTACACAAGTACAGAGAAGTACGCATATTGAGAAACGGCCTCTGTTACACATGAATGGAAAACATTGTCTAAACCCTTTACAATGAAGATCTGTAAAGTTATTTGGATTATTACAACATTATTGTTTAAATACGCAGTCCTGAAAAGGGACGTTTCTTTTTTTTGCTGAGTTTAGATTAAAGTGTTTATGAAGTTGCTCAGAGGTTCAGTGCGTGCGCGCAAACAACCAGTAAGCAACCCTAAAGTTCGGTCTTGGTTGAATATCACCTACTGCTACAAAAATGGTCGACGTGGATTTATAACGTCGACGCGTCATGTATTATTTATATTATAAAAGATTCAGAGCTGCAGGTAATTACCATTCAGCAGTGCAATGCACTACCGGAAGCGCAGGGGGCAGTATCGCTTCCATTGTCTATATGCACCAAGGCAAAGAAGACGAACTTGTTGATTCATGGCGGACAGAGTGGGAGAGCCGAAACAAGCTAAACCGAGAGCTTCAAAAGTCTGGGAATGTCTTACCAGCAAACAAAATAAAAAAGTACAATGCAACATCTGCAAAACGGAATTAGCATTTCATTCCAGCACCACGGCAATGCGTGAACATTTGAAACGGAGGCATCCTGGAGCCACCACGTCTTCTCCCGCTGATGAGTAAGTTTAAGTTAACTGCCTAAGTAACGTTAGCCTTGTTAACCTATCGTAAGGGTTACGCTTACATGTTGGAAACAACGTCTCATGGAGGATGCTTGCTAACGCGACTTCAGTTATGTTACGTGCAATGTAGTTAATCAGTGAATTATCAGAGTAGCCTGTCTTTTCCTTCGTTCTGAATAGTTAACCTCCTCCACTTATCATTATTCAAAGTAAATATTGTGGAAAAGTAATGTCATATCAACACAAGTACGAGAGATTTACTCTAGCATTATACAAAACTATGATACTATAGCCTACAACGTGATAAAGCTTTGTGGTGTTTTCTCCTTCTCTTTTAGTACTAAGCAAAGGCGTGTGGACGAGTTTGTCCTGAAGAGAGGCTCATGCACCCCTCAGATGGCAGGAGTCTTGAGCCAGCCTCACTCCAGAGCATGTCAATATGCTCACGTTTTTACTTTGAAAAGGTGTGTGAAGTGTGTGTGCCCCTGAAGTCATTTTGATTTATCTTTTAAACCCTTACTTGCACGTTAGTCGGGAAGGATGGACTAATTTGTTTAACCTTCGGACTTTGAATGTCTGATTAGTTTGCACTTGCAGAGGCTTGATTGTTATTTTGAGTTACTTTTAAAACTTTATTTGCACTGTACTTTTAAAAGCATATTTGCACTCTAATTTGTATTACTATTTTGTTTATTTAGATTTATATTGTGTTTGCTCGGCAATGCAGCCTGCTATATTTAGCCGCTAGGTCGTTGTTTGCTAAGTGGTGACCATAGAAGATGCAATGTCTGTACAGAAATTATGCCTTATTAGTTTTATTCAGCTTTGTAGTTGTTACTACTTTACATAGAGTTGAGTAATTATCAGGGGCGTCGTTAGGCCTGTTTAGGAGGCTGAAGCCCCCCTACAATGTTCTTCAGCCCCCCCAAATAAGCATTGTGATTTATTTTTATTTTTTTTAAATTAAACTATTGCTTTACACATGTTTGTTCACCCGTGTGAACATGCTACATATGTGAGTGTCGTTCTGGTTTGTATGTTTCTCCCCCTTCAAATCGCAATCCAATAGCCTCTCATCATACCTAACAATAAAAGCCCGGGCACTAGGACCTTGGGGAGTCTGCATCGCTGGCTTTCTCACTCTGCCAAGTAACGTCTCTCATCAAGACAGCAGGATTACAGCCAAGGAGTTTAGCTCATAGTAAATGGTGCACGGAGTGAAATTGTAAGTAAAGGTAGTTACAGAATGTGGCTATCTGTAGTTGTTAACGAGTGTTACCTGCTTAAATTTCTCTCGATTTGAGAAAAGTTCATATTTGTGTTGTCAAATTTCACAATGACCCTGAAATTCTGTCTCTTCTGTTATCTTATACTGAATGAATGCAAGCAAAGATACAGAGAAATATCACACTCTTTCTGATTGAACCAATCTATGAACTGTCTGAAACAATGGATATACGCAGCCCCAAATGAGGCCAAAAACAAATTGCCTCATTTGCAAACATTCAGCATCCTTAGGGGCTTTCTTTCAATCCCAGAAACGCCCCTGGTAATTATTATGTAATGTATATCTGTTTCAGAAACACACACACACACACACACACACACACACACACACACACACACACACACACACACACACACACACACACACACACACGACAACTCTACAAAGTTATGAATAGACCTCTGTGAGGAACATCTTGTCTGGAGTGCATTCTGATAGATGACCCTGGTGGTCACAACTTGTAACTAACCAGTCAAATAATACAGTCCTTCCCAGTCAATCGAACAGACCGATTAATCGATTATTAAAAATCGGAGTTTGGCTCTTAGTCCTTACACGCAATTGTTTGTTGCATTTGTTGGGCGACACTTTTAACCGTTTACCTTTCGGCATGTTCTCTGTTAAACGGTTGATGGTTAGCTAGCTATACAAACCAGTGTTTTCCCTACCATTAAATAATGGTGTACCACGTACATTGCCTACAGCTGTTCTATTATATTGTGTGGTACACATTGTGCATTTTTCTTACTTCATATTTATATGTGACTGGTTTCTGCTTGCTGCTACGACTAAACTTCTACCCCGGATGAATAACGTATGTATCTCTCTGTCTGTCTAAAGGTGGCTCTGATAACCAGGAAACTGGCCAAAAAAGGACGATAGCTCAATTGTGTGCCCTCAACTCTTCTTCAGGCGAAGATGCCCTCAACGCGTCCTCCGGCGAAGATTCCCTCAACACGTCCTCCGGCGAAGATTCCATCAACTCATCCTCCGGCGAAGATCCCATCAACTCATCCTCCGGCGAAGATCCCATCAACTCATCCTCCGGCGAAGATTCCATCAACTCATCCTCCGGCGAAGAGTCCCTCAACACGTCCTCCGGCGAAGATTCCCTCAACTCCTCCTCCGATGAAGATGCCCTCAACTCCTCCTCTGATGAAGATGCCCTCAACTCCTCCTCTGATGAAGATGCCCTAAACTCCTCCTCTGATGAAGATGCCGACCACTCCAACAGTAAAGGACCATCAAAGGTGGTTAAACAGACCGCTGGATCCGTGTCGGCCGTTGAGTCCTCCGAGCAGGGAGGCCGTCGCTTCAATAACCCAGACGTCTCTAAGCAGAGGAGATCGAAGACGGCCGGGCCCCTGACCAACATTGCCGGCACGTCTCCGAATGCACCGGACGATGGTGAATTACCTAAAGCTGTTCCGTTTTATTGTGTGGTACACATTGTGCAGTTGTTTTCACTTCATAATTGTCTGTGACCGGTTTTTGTTTTTTTTGCTAGCTGCTACGACTAAAGGTCTGCCTGGGGATAAATAATGTCTCTCTCTCTCTCTCTCTCTCTCTCTCTGTCTGTCTGTCTGTCTGTCTACAGGTGGCTCCGACAACCAGGAAAGTTACATAAAAAGGACTACAGCTCAATTAGGTGCCCGCAACTCGTCCTCCGGCGGAGATGCCGACCACTCCAACAGTAAAGGACCATCAAAGGTGGTTAGACAGACCGCTGGATCCGTGTCGGCCGTTGAGTCCTCCGAGCAGGGAGGCCGTCGCTTCAATAGCCCAGACGTCTCTAAGCAGAGGAGACCGAAGACGGCCGGGCCCCTGAACAACATTGCCGGCACGTCTCCGAATGCACCGGACGATGGTGAATTACCTAAAGCTGTTCCGTTTTATTGTGTGGTACACATTGTGCATTTTTATTCTTTTTGTCCGTTTTTTTGCTAGCTGCTACGACTAAACGTATGCCTGGGGATGAATAACGTCTCTCTCGCTCGCTGTCTGTCTGTCTGTCTGTAGATGGCTCTGACAACCAGGAAAGTTGCATTAAAAGGACGACAGCTCAATTAGGGGCCCTCAACTCATCCTCCGATGAAGATGCCGACCACTCCAACAGCAAAGGAACATCAAACGTGGTTAGACAGACCGCTGGATCCGTGTCTACCGTTGAGTCCTCCGAGCAGGGAGGCCGTCGCTTCAATAACCCAGACGTCTCTAAGCAGAGGAGACCGAAGACGGCCCGGCCCCTGACCAACATTGCCGGCACGTCTACGAATGCACCGGACGATGGTGAATTACCTAAAGCTGTTCCGTTTTATTGTGTGGTACATAGTGTGCATTTGTTTTACTTCATAATTGTCTGTGACCTTTGTTTTTTGCTAGCTGCTACGACTAAACGTCTGCCTGGGGATGAATAACGTATGTATCTCTCTGTCTGTCTGTCTAAAGGTGGCTCTGACAACCTGGAAAGTTGCCTGAAAAGGACGATAGCTCAATTATGTCGCTTCAATAACCCAGACGTCTCTAAGCAGAGGAGATCGAAGACGGCCGGGCCCCTGACCACCATTGCCGGCACGTCTCCGAATGCACCCGACGATGGTGAATTACCTAAAGCTGTTCCGTTTTATTGTGTGGTACACATTGTGCATTACATTCCTACTTCATTTTTATCCGTGACCGGTTTTGTTGCTAGCTGCTACGACTAAACGTCTGCCTGGGGATGAATAACGTATGTATCTCTCTGTCTGTCTGTCTAAAGGTGGCTCTGACAACCTGGAAAGTTGCCTGAAAAGGACGATAGCTCAATTATGTCGCTTCAATAACCCAGACGTCTCTAAGCAGAGGAGATCGAAGACGGCCGGGCCCCTGACCACCATTGCCGGCACGTCTCCGAATGCACCCGACGATGGTGAATTACCTAAAGCTGTTCCGTTTTATTGTGTGGTACACATTGTGAATTTTCTTTCTTACTTCATATTTAACTGTGACCGTTTTTTTTGCTAGCTGCTACGACTAAACGTCTGCCTGGGGATAAATAATGTCTCTCTCTCTCTCTCTCTGTCTGTCTGTCTGTCTGTCTGTCTGTCTGTCTGTCTGTCTGTCTGTCTGTCTGTCTGTCTGTCTGTCTGTCTGTCTGTCTACAGGTGGCTCCGGCAACCAGGAAAGTGGCAAAAAAAGGAAGACAGCTCTCAACAGCAAAGGAACATCAAAGGTGGTTAAACAGACCGCTGGATCCGTGTCGGCCGTTGAGTCCTCCGAGCAGGGAGGCCGTCGCTTCAATAACCCAGACGTCTCTAAGCAGAGGAGACCGAAGACGGCCGGGCCCCTGAACAACATTGCCGGCACGTCTCCGAATGCACCGGACGATGGTGAATTACCTAAAGCTGTTCCGTTTTATTGTGTGGTACACATTGTGCATTTTCTTTCTTACTTCATATTTACCTGTGACCGTTTTTTGCTAGCTGCTACGACTAAACGTCTGCCTGGGCTGAATGACGTCTCTCTCTCTCTCTCTCTCTCTCTCTCTCTCTCTCTCTCTCTCTCTCTCTCTCTCTCTCTCTCTCTCTCTCTCTCTCTCTCTCTCTGTCTCTGTCTCTGTCTCTGTCTCTGTCTCTGTCTCTGTCTCTGTCTCTCTCTCTCTCTCTCTCTCTCTCTCTCTCTCTCTCTCTGTCTACAGGTGGCTCCGGTAACCAGGTAAGTGGCAAACAAAGGAAGACAGCTCTCAACAGCAAAGGAACATCAAAGGTGGTTAAACAGACCGCTGGATCCGTGTCGGCCGTTGAGTCCTCCGAGCAGGGAGGCCGTCGCTTCAATAACCCAGACGTCTCTAAGCAGAGGAGACCGAAGACGGCCGGGCCCCTGACCAACATTGCCGGCACGTCTCCGAATGCACCCGACGATGGTGAATTACCTAAAGCTGTTCCGTTTTATTGTGTGGTACACATTGTGCAGTTGTTTTCACTTCATAATTGTCTGTGACCGGTTTTTTTTTTTTTTTGCTAGCTGCTACGACTAAAGGTCTGCCTGGGGATAAATAACGTCTGTCTGTCTGTCTGTCTACAGGTGGCTCCGACAACCAGGAAAGTTGCATTAAAAGGACGACAGCTCAATTCGGGGCCCTCAACTCGTCCTCCGGCGAAGATGCCGACCACTCCAACAGTAAAGGAGCATCAAAGGTGGTTAAACAGACCGCTGGATCCGTGTCGGCCGTTGAGTCCTCCGAGCAGGGCGGCCGTCGCTTCAATAACCCAGACGTCTCTAAGCAGAGGAGACCGAAGACGGCCGGGCCCCTGACCAACATTACCGGCACGTCTCCGAATGCACCGGACGATGGTGAATTACCTAAAGCTGTTCCGTTTTATTGTGTGGTACACATTGTGCATTACATTCCTACTTCATTTTTATCCGTGACCGGTTTTGTTGCTAGCTGCTACGACTAAACGTCTGCCTGGGGATGAATAACGTATGTATCTCTCTGTCTGTCTGTCTAAAGGTGGCTCTGACAACCTGGAAAGTTGCCTGAAAAGGACGATAGCTCAATTATGTCGCTTCAATAACCCAGACGTCTCTAAGCAGAGGAGATCGAAGACGGCCGGGCCCCTGACCACCATTGCCGGCACGTCTCCGAATGCACCCGACGATGGTGAATTACCTAAAGCTGTTCCGTTTTATTGTGTGGTACACATTGTGCATTACATTCCTACTTCATTTTTATCCGTGACCGGTTTTGTTGCTAGCTGCTACGACTAAACGTCTGCCTGGGGCTGAATAGCGTATGTATCTCTCTGTCTGTCTGTCTAAAGGTGGCTCTGACAACCTGGAAAGTTGCCTGAAAAGGACGATAGCTCAATTATGTCGCTTCAATAACCCAGACGTTTCTAAGCAGAGGAGATCGAAGACGGCCGGGCCCCTGACCACCATTGCCGGCACGTCTCCGAATGCACCCGACGATGGTGAATTACCTAAAGCTGTTCCGTTTTATTGTGTGGTACACATTGTGCATTTTCTTTCTTACTTCATATTTAACTGTGACCGTTTTTTTTTGCTAGCTGCTATGACTAAACGTCTGCCTGGGGCTGAATGAAGTCTCTCTCTCTGTCTGTCTGTCTGTCTGTCTGTCTGTCTGTCTGTCTGTCTGTCTGTCTGTCTGTCTGTCTGTCTGTCTGTCTACAGGTGGCTCCGGCAACCAGGTAAGTGGCAAAAAAAGGAAGACAGCTCCCAACAGTAAAGGAACATCAAAGGTGGTTAAACAGACCGCTGGATCCGTGTCGGCCGTTGAGTCCTCCGAGCAGGGAGGCCGTCGCTTCAATAACCCAGACGTCTCTAAGCAGAGGAGACCGAAGACGGCCGGGCCCCTGACCAACATTGCCGGCACGTCTCCGAATGCACCGGACGATGGTGAATTACCTAAAGCTGTTCCGTTGTATTGTGTGGTACACATTGTGCAGTTGTTTTCACTTCATAATTGTCTGTGACCGGTTTTTGTTTTTTTTGCTAGCTGCTACGACTAAAGGTCTGCCTGGGGATAAATAATGTCTCTCTCTCTCTCTCTCTCTCTCTCTCTCTCTCTCTCTCTCTCTCTCTCTGTCTCTCTGTCTGTCTGTCTGTCTGTCTACAGGTGGCTCCGGCAACCAGGAAAGTGGCAAAAAAAGGAAGACATCTCTCAACAGCAAAGGAACATCAAAGGTGGTTAAACAGACCGCTGGATCCGTGTCGGCCGTTGAGTCCTCCGAGCAGGGAGGCCGTCGCTTCAATAACCCAGACGTCTCTAAGCAGAGGAGATCGAAGACGGCCGGGCCCCTGACCACCATTGCCGGCACGTCTACGAATGCACCGGACGATGGTGAATTACCTAAAGCTGTTCCGTTTTATTGTGTGGTACACATTGTGCATTTTCTTTCTTACTTCATATTTACCTGTGACCGTTTTTTGCTAGCTGCTACGACTAAACGTCTGCCTGGGGCTGAATGACGTATCTCTCTCTCTGTCTGTCTGTCTAAAGGTGACTCGGACAACCTGGAAAGTTGCATTAAAAGGACGATAGCTCAATTAGGTGCCCTCAACCCGTCCTCCGGTGCTGATGCCGACCACTCCAACAGTAAAGGAGCATCAAAGGTGGTTAAACAGACCGCTGGATCCGTGTCGGCCGTTGAGTCCTCCGAGCAGGGAGGCCGTCGCTTCAATAACCCAGACGTCTCTAAGCAGAGGAGATCGAAGACGGCCGGGCCCCTGACCAACATTACCGGCACGTCTCCGAATGCACCGGACGATGGTGAATTACCTAAAGCTGTTCCGTTTTATTGTGTGGTACACATTGTGCATTTTCTTTCTTACTTCATATTTACCTGTGACCGTTTATTGCTAGCTTCTACGACTAAACGTCTGCCTGGGGCTGAATGAAGTATCTCTCTCTCTCTCTCTCTCTCTCTCTCTCTCTGTCTCTGTCTCTGTCTCTCTCTCTCTCTCTCTCTCTCTCTCTCTCTCTCTCTCTCTCTCTCTCTCTCTCTCTCTCTCTCTCTCTCTCTCTCTCTCTCTCTCTCTCTCTCTCTCTCTCTCTCTCTCTCTCTCTCTCTCTCTCTCTCTCTCTCTCTCTCTCTCTCTCTCTCTTTCTCTGTCTGTCTAAAGGTGGATCCGGTAACCAGAAAAGTGGCAAAAAAAGGAAGACAGCTCGATTCTGTGACGGCAGCTGGTCCTCCAATTACTGCATCAGTAGCGACGTTGCAGACCATTCTAAACAGAGAAGATCGAAATACAAGTGTAGAGACGTTGCCGATCCACTGACCATGTCCCAGACCCCGTCCATGGCACCTCAGTCCCCATCTACAGAGACCGTGTCCCGTCATGATTCTGAGTTGAATGCAGCTGTGCATTCCATCCAATGTGACCTGTATGTGTAGCACACAATTCTTGATGTGATACTTTCTGCTGAGCGTTGTGTAATGCTATGTTAAGGTGGTGACCTCGTTCTTTCTTTATGTTTACAGTGACTTAGCGGAGGGTTATATCGAGGACGATGCAATGCATGCAAACACTTCCCAGTTCCAGCTTATTCTCGATGAAGCTGAGGCACATTTCAGTGAAACAGAGACTCTGACCAACCCTGTCACTGCTGCAACTGAGCCTGTCTCCAGTGTGGGACCTTCTCCTGGTGTATCCACAATTGTGGAGATGGAAACCGGTTGTAGTAATCTCACTTCGTTCAAAGGCGACGCACTGAGCCGTCTAGTGAAAGCATGTCGGGTCCTAGACAGGCAGTCTGTACAACCTCTAGAGCCCCAGCAGTTCCAAGAACATCAGAAGCATTCATCCCCCATCCCTTCGCAACCTGAGGTGGTCGCCTATCAAGCACTCAACCTTGCCACGATGTCCACTGACACACTGCTGGCAATGGTGAAACAATTAATCATATGTTCCAACTGTAACAAGACCTTCGACAGGGCCGTGATCTGTGATGATTACATGATTCAACTCAACAGACCTATCCAATGTGCATGTGGCTGTGTAACCTGCACACTATGTTACCGAGCACAACGTGGCTGCCGCATACACAATGCATCATCCTCCGACGGCCATGTTAACACCGCAGTCAGCAACCTAGCCTGCTGCCCTGTTCTGGCGAATGTTGGAGAGTGGGACCTTGAGCTTGAGATTAATGACACATTTAAGACGGATGACGAAGTTGACAGTCATGTGCAGAATTTAATGAATGAGACGCAGGTCCCTGGTACTACAAGGCTGCGAGACAGTAAGTGTATTTTTGTCTCACTAGACACCCTCTCTTGATTGCGACTACACCTGTAACTGACATCCCGTGTTTGTTTATCCTCACAGTTTTCAAACATCTCAACATCAAGAGAGACAGCATGTCTTTCAAGTACTGGATAAACGAAGCAATGCCAGAGGAGGTTGCCTACCGGTATGTCTGCATCCCTCACATTCCAGGTTTCTGGGATCACGTTCTGGTGGGAACGCGTACTCCACCCAGGATGGAGAAGATGATCGGTCCTGATGAGTACCTGCCGAAACTGTTCAATGCGTCTCTTGGTGTCTTCACCTTTCACTGGTGCTGTTTTGTGCTGAAGAAACAGATCATCTTGGCTATGTGGTGCACTTCGAAGCCCAGGGTTGGGCATCCTAAGGTATTCTCGATCGTTAACAGCGCGCTGAAAAGCTTTACCGCGACCATAGAGTTTAGAAGAATGGTCTTTTATCTATCTAGGTGGTTTACAGCTCAGTACGAGTCACCTGCTCAGTACGAGGCACAGGTTGAAAGGCGGCTCAATGTGGTATTGGATTGCAAACCTTCAGAAGGCAGTTTGGTCAATATCATATCATTGTTGGCCTTCAAGAGTGGGATGGAAAGATTAATGCCTGGGTTTCCCAAACATCAGGGTGCAGATGCTGTGAATTACCGTTTAAACCTCAAGAATGCCAACCTTATGTTCACCTGCCCCAATGAAACCACGACAGTTAGTTACATAGACATTGTCGAGGAGTTTAAAGTCTACAGCAGTGATCTTGATTTGTGCCAGTCTGAGTGAATGAGACAAAGTGTGCTCACAGAGATTTGCAGGTACTATTAGGCGGTAGAGGAACTATGTATGTCACTTTACTGGTGTAGTTTCAGGTGGGTATCGCATTGTGTGGGTGCATGGTGCTTGGTTATTATATGTTCTGTGACATGCAGAATGGAATATGTTTGCCATGTCGTGCTGTATGTGTAGCATAATTGTTTTTATAACTGTGCATGTACACGTTGTTTATGGTACCATCTTTCTTATACCTGTATACTCCAGAAGTCTACATTTTAATCATGATTATGTATGTATGTGTGTATATATTATATCAAAAACATTCTGTTTGAATTGATGTCTTGTTTTCTAATTGTTCCTTTTCATTTTGTTGTGTGTAAAGTGTCTTTGAGTGGCTTGAAAAGCGCTATAGAAATAAAAAATATTATTATACACCCTTTGTGATACCACAGTTTGTATACCATATGTCTACATTCAACCTCATATCTCTTTATGGGGAATGGTACATGTGTATAATGCTGTACGGTTGTGTACCTATGATGTGCACACCATTACTCACACACACACACACACTTCCAACAGGCTTTTTATTATACAACAATGCCAAGACCTTCAGTGACACAGCATCCATTTAATGACACAGCTTCCGTTTATCTACACTCATTCTCAAACCATTCTTAAGACATTGCAGCCTATTGACCTTACATGAAACTGTTTATTAAATTGCTCACTCCAGAAGAGCTCTATTGGTAGAGAGGCATGCATATTGGTGGACCTGATCCGCTTCAGAGGCACAAAATCGAATTAATCGGGTCATAATAGTGCCCGTGTGAGCCAGGGAGGCCTCCAAATTGGCCAAATGATGTACATGATAGGTCTGTGAGCAAGAAAGTTTAGTGCATTCAGTACCTTTATTTAACCAATAGATGGAGCCCTTACCCTTCGAATAGAATTTTCCTTCAGCAGCAGCAGCGTGCCTTTCACACGTTCTATGCAGCAAATTCAGCTCTAGAGGGAGAAAGGCAGGCATGTCAAAATCAGGGGCATGCAAGGTGGCTCAAGAATAAGACTGCGATACTCGTGTTTGGTGAGATGCATGCAGTATTCAAAACACCCACAGTATGAGTTTTAAAACGGATATATGGGTATGTTTCACAGAATTGCTCAGCGATCGCCATGTAACACCAGTTGTATATGGCTCACTAACAACTTTGCACATATCTGAAGAGGAGAATTAAGCGTTCGTAAATGAAGAGAGCGAAATAGATAAACCCCAAGGGTATTAGAGGAATACATGAACTGTAAACGTCATAGCTCGCAATACCAAATATATTCAGCAAGAGAACACACACGTCCACATGAGTCATCTTGACAGATTATCCTGTTCCTCCTGCTAATTAACCCACACGCTGCTTTCCACGGCTGTGGACTGTGGGCATTTTGAATTGGATTTAAAAACACCCCCCCTCCCATCATCTCCCTAAATGTCTAGTTGTTAACCCTCGTGTTGTCCTCACTCATCCCGTATACACCCCGTGTCTTGCGGGTCAAACTGCCTTTGCTAAAGAGCCTCTCTCTTAGTGCGATCACACCGAGGCTGACTACGAGGGTTACACAGATGTGAACGGTGGTGGGAATACTCTTGTTTTTCTTACAATACATCCGTAGATCACTAGTGTGTGTGTGTGTGTGTGTGTGTGTGTGTGTGTGTGTGTGTGTGTGTGTGTGTGTGTGTGTGTGTGTGTGTGTGTGTGTGTGTGTGTGTGTGTGTGTGTGTGTGTGTGTGTGTGTGTGTGCGTGCGTGCGTGTGCGCGCGTGTGCGCGCGTGGCTCTTATTGATGGCACTTGGTAGTTGAATTGTATCGAAGAAATTATACGTTTCTCGATTCTCGTTGTTCCGATTCTCGTTTTGTACTCACGGTGGAACGCACTCATCGTAAGTCGCTTTGGATAAAAAGCTGCAGCTAAATTAAATGTAACGTTACTCGCCACGTCTTGGCTTTTTTTTTTTTTTTTGCCCAAAAGCTGACTTTGAGATCAAGCAGCGACAAAGTATAAATGAACACAACTGCATTTGTTACGAGGTATTTTATTTTGTTTTCTCGTTTCTGTGTTGTACAAAGCATATCCCCGGCCCTAAAAATGACAAACAAATGGTAACCCCATACGTTTATAGTATAAAGAAAATGAAAGAAAGAAAAACAAAAAGAAAAACATTCACTCCATAGACACACACAAAGAGGTCACAAAAAACCTTCTTCACTCGGACACACATTCCCAGCGTTTTTCAATCGTTTCCAACTCTTCGAGTTTGACCTCATCCTCGGCGATCACGAGATCGTACATTCTGGAGATTTCGCCAGTCACATCGTCAACGCCTTTGAGGTCGTGCAGGACCCGCGCCGCGGCTCCCCGGATTTGCTCGTAGCCGGCTCGGACGCCTTTCGTAGACAGGTAAAGAGATACGGCAGGCACGAAACCGTCGGTCCACACCCGTTTCATTAGCCGCTGAAAGTGAATCCCGTAGAACGTCTCCTCCACGGGCCACATACAGGCATGTCGCATCTGACTGGGGTGACTGACCCGACACCCGTCGCACACCTCTACGGCGTATCGACGCAGGACGGCGTTCAACAAATGTAACACGCTGATTCGAACACCGGTTAGGAACGCCGGTGACACGTTTGCACCCGGTCCGTCGTCGGTGTCGGACCAAGGCCGGTCTTTGTTTCCGGAGACCTCGTCGTCGTCCCCCTCCTCCTCCTCCTCCTCCTCCTCCTCCTCCTCCTCCTCCTCCTCAGTATCAGCAGACAACGGTAGAGCAGTCGGGGTCGGCGACGGGTCGCAACCCCACCGAGACGGAGAGGCCGGCGGGCCGGGAGCGGTCCATCCCGGGGGCGCATTGGCGTTCTCGCCGTCTAATACGTCCATCTGCGAGACGGGGTTCTTCCCGGCCGCGAGACCCTCCGTCCGGCGTATCTCGGGCCGGGGAGCGTCAGCCGACGCGCCGTTAGGTACACGGCCCGCAGGCACATCCAGACCACGGTCGGTCGGGGCGATCGTCCCGTCCGGACGACGCGGAGACGACATCTCGCTTTGACTCCGAGCCACGCGAACGCCAACAGCGACGACAGAACAACAACAAGGGCGACGGCGACGGCAGCGGCTATAACATCCGGATGCTCCAGCAAAAGCAGCAGCAGGAGCGCCAGCATCAGCAGCAGCGGCGGCAGCAGCATCGGCAGCGGCAGCGGCAGCAGGAGCAGCAGGTCAACGAAGAAGGTCCGGAGGCGAATGAAATGACAGCGTCTAACAGACCTATATATATATATATTTTTTTCTTTTTTTCTTATCCTTTCTTTTTTTTTTCCCCCAAACACACAAAGAGGATAAGCGGTTCAGATAACGGACGGACGGACGGACAACGCAAGGCCCTAAACCTCGGCCGATCGCGGCGCGCACTCGGGGCAGTAGGGCAGCGCGCAGCCCTTGCAGATGTACTTGTTGCAACCGCTGCACACGGTGTGCGTTTTACAGTCCTTCTTCGGCGGGCAGATCTGACACCTCTTCCGCTTGCTCGCGGCCCCGCGCGTCGAGGCGGCGGCGGCGGCGGCCGGGTCGGCGGCGTCGGCGGCCGGATCCTCGGGCCCGTCTCGAGCTCTAGCCCTCTCGGTCGCGGCTTTCGCGACCGCGGCGGAGGCCGGCGTGCGGGGCGGACGATCCCGCCTCTCCATGAACGGGGACGCGAGCGCCTTTCCCAGCTGCTCGAGGAACACCCTCCTCTTGTTCCGCTTGCCGGGCATCCAGTCGGGGTTGGTCTCTCTCCATATCACGAAGGCGTTGTAGGCGGACACGTCGAGGATGTTGTGGAAGACGACCAGGGGCCAGCGGGCGGTCATCCTTCGGCAGCTGTACGTCCCGGTCACCTTGTCGAGGTTGTCCACGCCGCCTTTGTTGCGGTTGTAGTCGAGGACGATGACGGGCTTCCCGTCCGCTCGATCGGCGACGTCGCCCTCGGCGTGCCGCGTGCTCATGAGCACCACGTTCTTGCCCTTCCTCGGCAGGTAGGACACGAGCGTGGCGGCGGGCGTGAAGGCAAACATTGACGAGAAGACGTCTCGCCGCTTGGACGCGAGCAGCGCCGGCGGGAGCTCGGGCTTGTTCTTTCGAACCGTGCCGACCACGGTGTTGTCCCTGAGCAGGAGCCGCCGCGCGAGTTCGTACGAGGTGAAAAAGTTGTCGCACGTGACGTTGCGCCCCCTCAGTCCCTCCGTGACGTCGAGCACGACCCGCATCCCCAGGTTCCTCTCCGGCCGTCCGTCGCTCGGCTTTCCGGTGTAGACCTGCATCTTCCAAGCGTAGCTGGATCTGGCGTCGCAGGCCACCCACGACTTGATCCCGTATTTCGCCGGCTTGCTGGGCATGTACTGCCGGAAAGGACAACGGCCTTGATGTTTTTTTTTTTTTTTTTTGAGGAGAGGAGAGAGGAGAGAGGAGAGCAGGGGAGGATTGGAGAGAAGAGCAGGAGAAGAGAGTCCGTGAGCATTATTACTATCGTCGTCGTTATTATTATCATCATCATCATCATCATCATCATCACAAAAAAAACAGAGCCAGCCGAGTACCTCTGAACGGAACCAGTTGCTCGTCCACCGTCACTTCGGGCCCCGGGTTGTAGAGTCGCGGCAGCCGCTCCACCCACGCGTCCCAGACCTCTCTCACGGCCGCCAGTTTGTCGGCGGCGCGTCTCGCCCCTCTCGTCTCGCGGTCGTCGAAGCGCAGCAGTCTGGAGTACGTGTGAAAGCGTTTGAGTGACATCGTGGCACGGAACACGGCCCTGCCGCTCTCGGCGTCCCACAGGCTGGCCGCGGCCTCGCCTCGGGACCTGTACACGCCCGCCAAGATCAGCAGGCCCACGTAGGCGCGCAGGTCGATCTCGTCCATCTCTTTCCAGCCGTCGCCGTATTTTCGCGAGCCCTCCAGATTCGTCATCTCCAGGATGATTCTCTCCACGGCCGGCGTGACGAACATGCGGAACGTCGAGGCGATGTCGCCGGCGTGGGACTTGGCGTACGCGGTCGGCCCGGGGGTCGTCGTCATCGTAGCGCTCGGCGCCGCGCGTCCCTCTCGGTCGTACGCTACCGAGGACCACGATATTTCTCCGTTTCTCGACGGGAAGGTCTGTCTTTCGCCTCTCTGGGGGACTGCTGCTGCTGCTGCTGCTGCTGCTGCTGCTGCTGCTGCTGCTGGTGCTGCTGCTGTGGCTTCTTCATCTGAACACGACCCGTTTTCCTCGTCGTCTTCTTCTTCTTCTTCTTCTTCTTCTTCTTCTTCTTCTTCTTCTTCTTGGTCTTCTTCTTGGTCTTCTTCTTCTTCTAATTCTTCTCCTTCTTCTTCTTCTTCTTCTTCTTCTCCTTCTACGTCTTCTCCTTCTTCTCCTTCTTCATCGTCGTCCTGCCGCCCTGTCGACGACGCGTCGTGCACTGCGTTGTTTTCTTCATCTGCTTCTTGTTCTTCTTCCGACATGTCTTCCACGTCCTCTTCCGTGTCACGTGTTTGTCGCCGAGCACCCGGGGAGAACCGCAGATCGGGAGCCTGACTGTCGGTGAAACGCATCGCAGCCATGATGGCGTTGGCAGAGCGGTGGAGAGGACCGCCGTCGCCGCCGCCGTCGCCGCCGCCGTCGCCGCCGCCGTCGCCGCCGCCGTCGCAACCAACACCACGGCCGCGGCCACGACCGCGACCGCGACCGCGGCCACGGCCACGACCACGGCCGCGGCCACGGCCTCGGCCACGACCACGACCACGACCGCGACCAGCACTTTCTTCATCTGCTTCTTGTTCTTCTTCCGACATGTCTTCCACGTCCTCTTCCGTGTCACGTGTTTGTCGCCGAGCACCCGGGGAGAACCGCAGATCGGGAGCCTGACTTTCGGTGAAACGAATCGCAGCCATGATGGCGTTGGCAGAGCGGTGGAGAGGACCGCCGCCGCCACCAACACCACGGCCACGACCACGACCGCGGCCACGACCGCGACCACGGCCACGGCCGCGACCGCGGCCTCGGCCACGACCGCGACCACGACCACGACCAGCACTTTCTTCATCTGCTTCTTGTTCTTCTTCCGACATGTCTTCCACGTCCTCTTCCGTGTCACGTGTTTGTCGCCGAGCACCCGGGGAGAACCAATCGAGAACCTGACTTCTGGTGAAACGACGCGCGGTCATGATGACTTTGGCAGAGTGGCGACCGGCACCGCTTTGCGAATGATGAACTCGGTGCTCGTTCCCGCTTTGCGAATGCTAAATAGTGTGTACCTTTTATATAAAGTGTTACCGCCTCGTGTCGTAGCCCACTCGATCTCGAGCCGCCCCGACGCACATCGGAGTCAAACGGATTGTCGAAAGCCGTGGGCTCGAGAGAGGAACAAAAAAAAAAAGAAGAAAAAGACAAACAAACATTCACCCGGGACTGTGAGCCAACTCGGACTCGAGAAGTCTGACGGAGAAAAAAAAAAACAAAAAAGAAACGATAGGGTTGGATGAGGTGCAGTCTCGTGGGAGGTGGCAATATCGCCTACATAAAGGGGGAGACGCGACGGACGCTGTTGCAGATCCGCATCGGAAAGCAGACATGTCCTCTGCGAACGGAGGCGCGGATGAGCCGGCCTGCGACGATTCCGCAGCGCGTTCTCCGCCGCCGTCGTTTTCCCCAGGTGGGCCTGGTTACGGCCGGTTGCCGACCGACGAACCCACGGTCTACTCCGACATCGTCCGCAGAGACGGAAGATACGTGGCCGTCGGCATCGATCCGTACTTTGACGCAGGCATGGACATGCGCATCGCCCGGATGGAAGCCACGAACGGAGGCGAGAATATTCCGGCCGGCGACGAGTTCACACCGATCGACCTGTCGTCTCGGACGGCGGACCGGGCTCGTTCCGCGGACGGAGGCGCGGGAACGCCACATCCGCCGCCGCCGCCGAAACCGCCGAGAGAGGCGAGCGTCGCGCCCGGCGACGGGCTCTCGGGCTCCGGCAGAGAGGAGGAGGAGGAGGCGGCGCCGGCGGCGGCGGCGTTAAACGACGAACCCGCGGTCCGCTTCGATACCCCCGCGGGCTCGGGTTCGAAATGGGGTCGGTTCGCGTGGTTGGGCGAACCGGGCTCCATGGAGCGCGTCGGACCCCTCGGAGGTGACGCTCACCGATGTTCCGAGTGCCGCCTGGAAATCTCTGCCTGGAAGCCGGGCGACACGTTTCTGAATCAGCACGCTTACTACGCCCGGGGAGGGTGCGCGTACCTCAATGCGACCTACACCGCCGAGCGTCTGAGGATCGAGATCGGGCAAGAGCGATTCCGCAGAGGGTTCGTCGCGCATCCGACCACGCTCGGGGGCCCGGCCCCGGCCCCGGCCCCGGCCGCTTGGAATCTCCCCGCCGTGGCGGTGCCGCCGAAGGATTGGATTTACGTGACGCTGGAAGCGCGTCCGTGGTGTTACGTGTGCGGCCGCTCGCCCGGGAATCACGGCTGGCAGTGTCGCCGGAGATCCGCGGAGCTGGCGGACAGGCTCCGCCGTACTATCCTCCGCATGCGGTTCGATCCCTGACCACCCCCCCCCCCCCCCTAAATAAATAAAATGAATAAATAAACGAATCGAAAGTTTCGAATGTTACGACTGTGTCCTGTGATCATTTTTATTTTTATACTATTTTGTTTTTTTTTATGCGTGCGACGCCTTTGAGGCCTCTGCGTTTCGTAACGGCGAAATGACATTGTTGAAAATTAATGGAAATGGACGGACGTGGGTCATTTTGACCCCGGGGATAGAGTGAGAGATATGTATCCGTATAAGCGGACGTGGGTCATTAAGACCCCGGGATAAGGGGAGGGTTGTGGACACACACACACACACACACACACACACACACACACACACACACACACACACACACACACACACACACACGGATGTGGGTCGTTTTGACCTCGGGACACCGGGAGTGTTGGGGGGGGGGGGGGGAATAAAAACACAAAAGGGACGTGGGTCATTTTGATCCGGGGGATAGAGTGAGAGATGTGTATCCGTGTAAGCGTACGTGGGTCATTATGACCCCGGGATAAGGGCAGGGTTGGGAGAGAGAACACACACAGGATATATATCTGTATAGGCTTACGTGGGTCATTTTGACCCGGGCAGATGTGTATGTGTATAAGCGGACGTGGGTCATATTGACCCCCCGAGGATGAGGCGAGAGATGTGCATGTGTATAAGCGGACGTGGGTCATATTGACCCCCCGAGGATGAGGCGAGAGATGTGTATAAGCGGACGTGGGTCATATTGACCCCCCGAGGATGAGGCGAGAGATGTGTATAAGCGGACGTGGGTCATATTGACCCCCCGAGGATGAGGCGAGAGATGTGTATAAGCGGACGTGGGTCATATTGACCCCCCGAGGATGAGGCGAGAGATGTGTATGTGTATAAGCGGACGTGGGTCATATTGACCCCCCGAGGATGAGGCGAGAGATGTGTATAAGCGGACGTGGGTCATATTGACCCCCCGAGGATGAGGCGAGAGATGTGTATAAGCGGACGTGGGTCATATTGACCCCCCGAGGATGAGGCGAGAGATGTGTATGTGTATAAGCGGACGTGGGTCATATTGACCCCCCGAGGATGATGCGAGAGATGTGTATAAGCGGACGTGGGTCATATTGACCCCCCGAGGATGAGGCGAGAGATGTGTATGTTTATAAGCGGACGTGGGTCATTTTGACCCCCGAGGATGAGGCGGGAGATGTGTATGTTTATAAGCGGACGTGGGTCATATTGACCCCCCGAGGATGAGGCGAGAGATGTGTATGTGTATAAGCGGACGTGGGTCATTTTGACCCCCGAGGATGAGGCGAGAGATGTGTATGTTTATAAGCGGCCGTGGGTCATATTGACCCCCCGAGGATGAGGCGGGAGATGTGTATGTTTATAAGCGGACGTGGGTCATATTGACCCCCCGAGGATGAGGCGAGAGATGTTTATAAGCGGACGTGGGTCATATTGACCCCCCGAGGATGAGGCGAGAGATGTGTATGTTTATAAGCGGACGTGGGTCATATTGACCCCCCCGAGGATGAGGCGAGAGATGTGTATGTTTATAAGCGGACGTGGGTCATATTGACCCCCCGAGGATGAGGCGGGAGATGTGTATGTGTATAAGCGGACGTGGGTCATTTTGACCTCGGGACAAACGTGAGGGATAAGCGTACGTGGGTCGTTATGACCCCGGGATAGGAGCAGGGTTGGGAGAGAGAAACACACACACACACACACGGACGTGGGTCGTTTTGACCCGGAAGATATGTATCCGTATAAGCTTACGTGGGTCATTCTGACCCGGGGGATAGAGTGAGATATATGTATCTGTCTAAGCGGACGTGGGTCATTCTGACCCCGGGACAACGGCAGGGTTGGGGGGGATAAAACACAAAACGGACGTGGGTCGTTTTGACCCGGGGCATAAAGCGAGAGATATGTATGTGTATAAGCGTACGTGGGTCATTTTGACCCGGGGGATAGAGTGAGAGATATGTATCTGTATGAGCGGACGTGGGTCATTTTGACCCGGGGCATAAAGCGAGAGCTATGTATGTGTATAAGTGGACGTGGGTCATATTGACCCCGAGGATGAGGCGAGAGATATGTATGTATGTGTGTGCGTGTGTATAAGCGGACGTGGGTCATTTTGACCTCGGGGACAACGGGAGGGTTAAGTGAATATGTGGAACTATTGATTGTGTTAGTTAGTTTGCCATGGATGACCTTTGGACTTAAATCAGAGAGGACCACCAGATCACAACGACCACTAATTAAATTAGATGATAAAATGGATGAAGGACTGTTTAATATACAGTATTTTTTTAAAACTATAATTTAACACTGTCGAATAAATGGTTATTACAAAATGGTTATTACAGGCAATGGGCACAATTATTACAAATAACACTAATTTTGAAGATTAGAAAGCATGTGACACATATATGAACATATCAAATGCTGCATATGCAAATACCTAGAATAAAGATTTATCCCTCAGTAAATTAATTATTTATATGTATAAGCATGCCCCAAATATATATTGCACATTATTTATAGATACATCTATTACAACTGCAATGCATACTTAATAATTCCTGGATCCAAAAAGTATTACTGTGGTTTAATTTGGGATTCAATTCCAATTATATTGAACTGCTGCTGCATCTTCGTTTTATATAAAATGAAGATTCATTAATTTTATATAAATAATGTATTAGCAACAAAATGAGTAGGAAATTGCAGCAGCTTTTTATGCGCTGTGAAAGCCAATCCAAGCTGACATTGGGGTTTTTATTTATATTACTTAAATCGGTAACACTTTATAATAGCTGCACACTATTTAGCATTAGTAAAGCATGAGTAAACATAGTTATACATGTTTTATTCTTGAATAATCAAGAATTAAACATTTATAACTGTGTTTATGAATTGCATACTAATGAGTTACTAATGAGTCTTCATGTTAGAACAATGCTTTATAATTGATGAATTAAGTGTTTACTCATGCTTTACTAAATAGTGTGTAGTTATTAAAAAGTGTTACCCTTAAATCTTTAGTAATAGGTATTTTTCAGGCTTTTGGAAGTTCCTTCTATGAAACCAACCGGCATAGGACCCACCTTAGACTAGACCTCTACAATAGCTGATAAGTCTCATGCAGTTTTTCTGGCATTTAACAGGATCTTCATCAACACAGGAGAAGAATCCCTGTGTGTGTTGTGCTGCTCTGCCTTCCTGGTCCTCAGGTCATTCCTTAGTTTGTTGTTTCGAGACAAGACGTTGCAAAACTTTGTAGTCTGCCAAAGTGTCATTGTGTGTTTCTTCGTGACACCGGTCTACTTCCACTGACGACATGCGGGCCCTCAACTGATGTCAGTGCTTTAAAAATCACATTGGTTGGGTGAAATGGGGCTGTATTTAAAGATCATCATTTTTAATTTAGAGTGGTATCTAAGGAGCCACCCATTTTTCAGCTAAAATTGCAAATGTTTTTTATCTTATATTAAATCCTGATTATCTGCTCATTCACAAGGTCTATTTGAACATTTTTAAAAGCTATAATATACAGAAAACCCTTATGAAGATAGATAATAAGGCCATATATGTGTTAGTGGTATATTGGTTTATGATAAAAAAAAAGAATTCGGAAAGAAAATTACAAGTTAATTTTGATTATCTTAACTATATCAAGCTAGTATCTAACCTTTTTAATCAGCATTTTTTCAAAACTCGGGATGCATTTTGAGTCAATGTGGGGGTCATTTTGAGTCACTTTGAGTCATTCTTATGGTTTATGTTTATATTTATTGTGTAATAGTGTTATAAACATGACACAATTAACTTATATTGACTTGATTTCTTTCTAATATTCTTTTGATATGCTCAGTCCCAGAGGCTGAACCCCACGAGTCCCAAAATTGGCACTGATGGGGCCTATAATGTTAACTCTGAATCTGGTGTTGATTAAATTGGTCTTGTTCTACTGGGTGACCTTGATTAGCTCAAGGGTTGGCCGTGTCTGTTTTGGGTTTTTGTTTTGTACCTTTGACGGGTAAGCATAATGTTTTTTATATATATATTTTTATATTTATCTGTATCAGCCTGACACTTGATTAATAATCAGTACCCAATTACAAACTACTGTGCACAAATGAATAATAATTAGGGACTGCAGAGAAAGGGTTCCTTTTATCTTAGATGGTCTGTTTTTGAGCCAGCAGAGACGCCGAACAGGCAGAGATTGTGTTGCATGAGCTCGTATGGAAGGCTGTGAGCAGCCTTTGAAGCCGCACATGACGGGGAAACCTGCCAGTGAGCTCGGCAGGTAACAGTGGCAACATTCTTCTGCTTCTCCTTTCTGATTTGCATAAATAAAAGGTGTTTGCACAAAAAAAGGCGGAGTTCTCCAACGTGTTTTACTGCGCATGCATGTACAAACTGTGTGTATTTTCATGTATGAACTTTATGAACGAGTGAGGAGACCATTCATGTGAAAAGAGAAAACAACATCTTATCACCTGAAACTCCTGAATGAATAATGGCCTCCACCTCTGAAATGTACTTTCACGCAGAACTTCAGCTGCACAGAGAGGCAGACAGACGAGGTATTGTGAATATATTCAATGGCAGTGGTGGAAAGTACTTTTTAAGTACTGAATTTAAGTGAAATTTTGAGGCACTTTTACTTTAGTTATTAAAATTGTCTTCTGCTTCATACTTCTAGTCCATCACAGTTCACACAGAAATATAATCAACAAATGATGTATAATTTGTAGATTAAGATAAACTCAAATAAGAGGAGGGAAAGTCAAAAGCCTGCAGTGCATACATTAAATAAAAATTACCTTTATTTAATCACCAAATCACCAAATTTAGAAAGCAGGACTTTTACTTCTAACACTATATTCTTTACATAGAGGTATCGTATTGCTAATTTTACAGAGTAAGTAAAAGAATAGTACATTTTCCACCACTGTTCAGTGGTAATCATGCAATTTAAAGTTATGTTACATAAAAGAGAAATGCATTGCACTGTAATACAAATTATAATATGATATGAAGATTGAAAAATGTTACTCACTAGCACTATAGTAAATTATAGAATTGCAGTATCGTGCTTCTTACTCGTATTAATATCTTGACATTGATTTCCGCCTTATGGCCCGGCCCTGCTTATTTGTATCCTCACTTCTCTGACATGAATCTCCTCCTCGCTCCCTTAGCAGCATTAGCAGAACTGAAATTTACTTAATCATGGGAGAGCTCAATCGGTTTATAGGTCACGCAAGAGGTTGTGGGGAATATGAAATAAGAACAATGAAAAGCACCTATAATGTATCCCCTCGCATGTGGAAATAACATTCTGTGAAAAGAACTTAATCACAAACTCGGGAAGAAGCAGCGAGCAGACGGAGAGAAAATGGGTTCACCAAGAAAAATAAAACACTGCGTTATGCAATAACTCCTGGAATGCTTTGAATACCCCACGATGATCATTTGTTGAATTCATTTATTGAGAAAAATGTGAAACGTTCTTTAGTGTCAGTACATTTTTACAAAATGTTTTACCCTTTGATATGCTAAGTAAATGTCGGAATCATCGAAAATAAATTATAATAATTGAAATTACCCGATGATGAAATATTCACTAGATGCAGCCCGACTTCAACGACCCCAAAAACCCATTAAATACTTTTTCTTATCTTCTGTATATCTCATAAGGTTATAACACTCAACTGACTATGGTGTCAGTTTGCTGTGAGACACAGTCTAATATAATTTATTGTGTTTATTGACAGTGAGAAGAATGAAGGCCATACTTGAGATAAGCACTCAGAAATATGATTAAGTCCCCTGTAGTGCTTCAAGTCAATGTCAGGACATTACTCACAGAGACTCCACCACTTAATCACACATTCTTTATTCGCCTCTTAATTGAAAGGAATGCAGTTTTTAATCTGACAAGCTGTCTTCTGTTGAGATGTCACTGCTGACTGTGTACGCTCCAAATTCTGAATGACACTGCAAACACCTGGCGATGCGGCTTTTTAATGGAAACTGGCAGCTCATCTGCTGCTTCCCAATGCAACTTCTGCACTCCTGTCATGAGAGGAAACAGCAGCAGACAAGTTGCACCGATTAGCAAAGACGGATGAATGAACTTTGTTCGAATATAGAAATGCCCTCTTGCAGGTTGGTATTGATGGTGGAGACAGCGTTACAAAAGTAGCTGGACTTTCAATACTGGAAATCCATCGGGCAGTGTTTACCAAAGAAGGTATAATCAAAAGAATAGCTTTAATATACGTTAGCATTCCTAAAGTAATTGATATGAATAAATAGCAAAATGGGAATTTTAATAATAAATAATATTTACTTTTTTTGAAAGTGCTATGAAAATATTGTTCTTGTGCTTCACCTTGAAAGTGTACTCACATTTAAGTTGCTTCCACTTTTATTCACAGGTTGATTTTGGGGGAGGAAAAGGTGAAGTAGACATTGTGTGCTCAGATATCAAAACAACAACAACAACAGACTGAGTTTGTACCACCCTTGTTCTTTTCAGGTGTCTTAAAGCGTTGAGGCTGTTCCAACAAAGCAAACAAACATTAACTATCCGAGGAGCAGATATATTAATCTGCAGAACATCGTCTCCGGCAGGCATTCACAATCCATCTGTTATGACAGCCTACGTTGCTAATTACACCAGCAGACTGTTGCATTTTAATGTCAACACGGCCATTATTCTAAGGCCTGTCATTCACACAAAAAACGGTTCTCACTTTATTTACGAGAGTTTGACCAATGGGTTTTTGCAGAGTGCAATTATTTAACAGTCAAAGCACAAACTGTACACGGCAGCGGTAGCTAGTTCTCAACATGCATCGACGGGCTGATGGTGTATTAATAAGTCTGATACCCTTGAACAAATTCCAAATCAACCAGAAACTCCAATAGATGTGAGGTGGACTCTCCTACAGGTTCAGAGTAAGCATGCATGTTTGGCTGCAGTTGAATTATTTTTAACTCTTGCAGATGCGTCTTCACCTCAAGGCGACCTCATGGCGATCACTGAGTTAATGTAATACTCAAACAACACTCTATATCTTTCCATTGGTTTTATACAGAATGCAATAAGTCAACATATGTTCATAATTAATGCCATAATATGCTGATTCCTGCTTCTCAAATGTGAAGACTTTTAACTTAATTATCTTACATCATAAATATATAAAATATAATAAATATGTTTGGGTTTTGGACTGTTTTTCAGACTGTATTCATTTGAAAGCATCACATTGGGCTGTAGCAAGTTGTGATGGATATTTTTCAGTTTTTTCCAATGTTTTGTACACATTTTCAACTCGAAAAAATCTATATAATCTATTTACAAAAACATTTCTAGTTTCAGTGTATACTGTAGGACAAACAGGGAGACAAGTATGAGGGAGCAAAAAGATCAGAAGAAGCAAGAAAGGGGAAGTAGAAGACTTACAGAAAGAGATGGAGGCAAAAATCAAGAGGAAAAAAACAATCCAACTGCTCCTCGTGAGCCTTTTTCATCTCCTCCCTTGATGCTGAAGTTTGGGTGTTGGTTGCATCTCTTCTCTCTTTCAGGTTAATGTGTTCATAGAAGTCACATGTCCTGAGAAAATCAGACTTTGTAATAATTATCTGATTGCTCCTTTTTAAATTGTTATTATGCTGTATGCATGTGCATGATAAGTGACAAAACATTGTATAGTTAGACATTGTTTTGTAAATGTGGTGTTTTTTTGTTTTTAACATAGATCCCAAAGTTGAAACCCTTTAATAAAAGATACATAATTGCAAAGACAGAGACAAAAAATCTAGTATTTGAGAAAGTAGCGGGGGCAGGGCTTAGCGAACGGTCAATTTTGATGTTTTCAATGTTATCAGACATGTTTTAAAACAAACTATTGATCAAGAAAATAATCGTCTGATTAATTGATACTTGGATTAGTTATTAGCTGCAGCCCCAACAAACAACAAACAGCAACAAACAACCAAACAACCAGCCCAGCAGGACTATTTCTATAAAACGTACATTAAAATTTACCAGTATTACTTAGTTCATAAATAAAAACCATTTATTCACTTCTTTCTGTCACTACTTTTAGGAAGAATTCTTATAACATGTTACAGGTCAAGTTACTAGCTATTAATAATATCCAGTTATTCAAACAGCTACGGGGGACAAATCGGAGGAATAAAGACGCTGACACAGGACAGGAAACATGAGAGAAGGGAGATAATTAAGGAAGGTGCCAAAGTCTACCGGCACTAGGCACGGATGTTTTTAAACGATACCATTAATCATCACTTCATCCTGACAAACACCTGTGGGAATTGAAGCATTGGTCCTTGGTGTAACACCTAAACACCCTTCGAGATGATTACACTGGAGCGTCTACTCCATCCTTCATTCCTGATCATGTTTTCATCTCGGTAAGTTGGGTCTCTATCATTTTGTGTTGAAGGCGTGCTGCTTCACTAACTCTTTTCACTGAGCCAGTACTCTGACGCGCCAGCAATCTCCACAGTATGACAGGTGATTGATGACGTGACAAGGTTAGAACTGCCATCAATCCTCAACAGACATGAGGAAAATACTATCAAGCAAACATTAACTTTGAACTCAACTCCCTGATCTACCTTTTTGCCTTCCAGTTGCCTGAACTGCCACAATGTCCATCCACATGTTCAGATGGGAGCCTGACTACATGGGACGTCTGCATCCTGTTCATCACACACGTTTGTTCATCGGATGACACTGATTGGCTCGTTACAAATAGCCGAGGAATTAAGCAATACTCCGTGTATCAAGTGAGCGTCGGCCAGATAAATGGTCAAAGAAAACACGCAGTATTTAAATAACACAAAGCCACAAATGTCCTTATTACAATGTCAGCTGGCTATTTGTAGTCTTGCTGATTGTATGTCCATACATCTGTTTTAATGTACGTTTGAAATGTGTGCATAAAAACCCTCAGTGGAAACACTGGAAATTTGAAAAAAATGCATCTTAGTGCAATGGAAACAGACTAAGTGAATACATAATGATGTACAAGAAGAATGTGACCGAAATATAACTCAAACTTCTGCTTCAGACCAAAATTGGCGGCAGACAGACATCGTATTTGAACACTATCTTGTCGTTAATGTTTCACTGCAATCCAACAACAATGACGCATCAGTTATAAGGTTTGTTAATGAGAAATATTCTTATCGCTCCTTTGAACGGTTTTAGTTTTTGGTCTTGCAGGTAACATCATTTGATCAGAGTTTTCTTGCCATTTTAATATTCTCATTAATACATTTATGATACGTAATTCAAAAAATAATATTTTTGTTCATCAATATTGATTGTGCTGTTATTCAAACACCTGATTCAACATAAATACAACCTGTGATTTTCCAATTTACAATGATAGGTTTGATGATAACCTCTAATGATGTTTTCATTTTTATTCTAAAACACTGCTAGAAGTAAGTGAATAAGCTAATGTAAAATTACTTCTGATAACTGATGAAGACATGCGGACCGCTCCACACTGTATTTCTGACCCACGTGATTCATGGGCATCTAAGAAATGATGATTCATCACCAAAGATGATGTACAGTTAAACATACCTTTCCTGATGCATCGCATGTGAAGCCACCTAAGAGCTACTCGCTGTGCAGTTGCACATAACTGAGTCACTTCATTAGTTAAATGGATGCTTATCAACTGGGAACAGCATTCAAATTCCATTTGTTTATCAAGATACAATTAAGTGTCTCCAAGGCAGCATCTCATCAGAAGTAAAAAACGCCTTGTCTTGAATCTTTAGCTCCATTAGGCGGCTAAGAGCGGCATGTCACGAAAACCAACAGACCCCACACACAAAAATGTGCACACTGTGAGCTGAGTATTCAAGAGTAAATACATGAAAACACAAGCTCAGCGAAAATGGTAAACATTATGTAAATTGATGTGAGACTAATGGTGAGCAGTCAAACATTTGCTGACGTTCTAATTTGTTACTATTAAAAGACTCGCACACCACCGCCACTTCTACTACTACAATACTGCAATTTGGATGCAGTTATAATTAATTCTACTTAAGGATACCATCAACGACTATTCTAAATAGAACAATTAAGTTAAATTGAATTAGAGTTAAATGTAATCGTAGTTCTTAAATATGTTTTCAGTCATTTAGAACACTTACAATTTTTCTTAAGCCTGAAGAAGTTCAAATTATGAGGCCATTATCTCAACTTGAACATTTATGGAAGTCTTTTTGCTAAATTGAGAACAGGCTTTGGCTGGTACACCAATATTAAATCAAACACTCTAATAAAGATTAGAGGCACACAGTGGTTACTGAAGCAGAAAACAGTGGGAGACATCAGGGTCAGCAGTCAAATGGAGCATAGAATTGCTTAATTGGCTGTGTTTCCAGGACTTTTGCAGAATATTGGTACATGTATCTCAGCATTCTGCTCTGTTTTGGTGGTCGAGGTCTGTTTAACCAGTGCTAGTTGAAATCTAGGATGTTACTTCGTCATGCTAGTTCATGTCAGCAACCCTTTTAACAGGGCAGCTGCTAGCATCCGATTGTATGACACTTTTGAAATGAAAATTAAACGTTCTTATATTTGTGGGTAAGTGTTCATTACACTATTAAATGATGGCTACTAAATTAACTTAATTAACAATAATCCATTATAATTATTTTTACTAATATTTAAATAGTATTAAAATGATTAGGACTATATTAATATAAGTATTATGAATATATTATTAACTCTGTCTCTCTGCTGGTCCACCTCTGTGCAATGAGCTTCATGTATTCAACACAAACTGGTGATTCACAAAGAGTTAAATATGTATCTGACACATGGAAATAACAGGTGTAGCCGACTTACAGAAGTAGTAGTTATTCACGGTGTGACAATGTTTGTCGTCTTAAAGCAACAGTTAGCACCAGATAAACATGAAAGGCTGATAATGATTTGGACAAACGCTTTGTTAATGATATCAGTCACTCGCTGGTGCGCCCAAATATGTCTCATATCCACAACCCAATTTCTCTTGTGATAAACAACACAACTCTCTGCTGAAAAGCCGACCGTGGTAAAGGAGAGCAGATTACCATCTAATTGACGTTTGTATATTCATCACATGAATATAAGTAGATAAGGCAATCGTTAATGCTCCAGGTAACAGCGTACATTGTTCTTTATGCACTTAGCTGAACAACATGATAACATTAAAGACAATACAACTAGTAACACGAGCAGAACAATGTATCAAATTAAAATGATAAATTAATCAAATGTATAATTCTAATTGTTTAAAGTCAGTAAACAGAAATCAAATCTCAAACTATTCTTTTTAAATGTTAATTTAGATGGTCGACGTAGTCTTCAAAACAATGTTCTAAATGTGTGAATTGTGTTACATGAATGAGATAGAACGAAGGTACACATTTTCTTTAAAACTCTGGCTGTGGGATCTCATTTGTGCCCTTAATGTCTAAAGAATGGTTGCACCTTTGCTGATGATTGCCCTGGGAGAAAAATCAGGGGATTACCAACATCATTAGACTTCATTTTCGGAAGACCATTGATTTATGTACAAGCTTTCATTCCAATTTATCAAATAGTTAAAGGTATTTTAGTGTGAACCAAAGTTGGGTCCCAACAAACCAACAAGATAGCTCGGCTAAAACGCTTTGATGTTCACTATGAGCCTGAGCCGAGGGGAATATTTGAACTGTTGAAATGATAAGTGTGTTATGAGCTGCAGGACTGCACTTCATTTGCTCTGTGGTGGCGTATTCCAATATAAGACCGTAAGTGCGATTACTCAAAGTCACTGTGCTCATTTGATTACCCCCGTGTGACAGATGGGGCCTCTGTAATAAACAGGAGCTATTATTTATGGAAATTACTTCATGGGCAATTAGCAATATGTGAGCGTGGGCTGATCGTCATCCAAATCATTTTATTTTCTGATTCAGAGTAAACAATAATATTTTTGCCTTTCTTCAAAAAATAAAATGAACTTGAAGTGTCATTGCAGGCTCTCCCCGGACCACATGGGTAATTAGACTTGTGTATTTTTCATGTCTTGTATATTTCAAAATAATATCGGCGGTCTCTGTAGATATTATTTCCAACTGCACATCCATTTTTCAGCTACATGCCTGGAATATTAATCAAGCACTTCACAACTAATCAACAAAATGTTGGCTAAAGGGTGGAACATTTAACAGATAAAGGGAAATTGGAACACTCAAAATCATAATGGAGAACTAAATGGTGATTATACCAAGTATGCTAGGATAATTTGCATTTGGCTTTTGCCTATACAACTACCTCAGTTTAGAGGTCAGCCGATCTCTTGTTTGGATAATCAGTTTGAACCATGGTTCAATCAAGTGTGCACCCAGCAGGGCAATCTTTATTTAAATGTAGATATTTCATAGACACATATTGCTGCATTCTTGGAAAACACAACAACTCATATCTGCTGACTGCCCTCAGGTTGCGTGTTTGAATCACTGTGGCTCAGTGGTTAGCAAGTCGGTCTTTCAATCAGAAGGTCGGTGGTTCGATCCCCGGCTCCGGCAGTCTGCGTCGTTGTGTCCTTGAGCAAGACACTTAACCCTCATTGCTCACCGTTGCTGTGTCTACGGTCTACTGTATATCATGTAAGTCGCTTTGGATAAAAGCGTCAGCTAAATGAAATGTAATGTAATGTAATGTAATCAAAAATGATGTAATTGTTCCTGTAATTGATCCAAAAGACTGCAAACTGCATATTGAGCAAACAGGACATTTACACAGTAACGTAATCTACCAGGACGGGTCATCACAAGTCAGTGAGGCATGCCTCGCAGTATAGATCTCCCTCCACTAGCTTGTTATTTCATTCCTAAATGTGTTTCAGTCACATAGGACAGAAAGATGAGGATTCGTCTGCCTCTAATGGTCATATTCATAATTAAATATATGGAGGGTAACATTTGTTGTAAAAGAAACAGCAAGCTGGCTGCCTGTCACTCTCACTGAGAACATGTTTTAAACATACCGGAGGACTTCAATCGCATCCAGTCGTCAAGTCAAGTCGTCACTGCAGTCTGATTCTGATAATTACCATCTGCTTTTGTAAAAGGAGTTTGACTATGATTAGGATAACACTTCAATATTGCTATAAATGTCTACTTGAAATTTACTGCTGGGTTTGAAGGTGTTTCATACCCTCCAGTTTTAAATGTATACTATGTTCAAGGTCTGATTATAAGACACTCTCTCCTTGTTTCTCTTTTCCTTGTCTTTTTTGACAGAAAATAGCTTTGGTCATTTTGAATTCAGTAAATTCTAATGGTTCAAGGGTTATCTGCCAATTATATTCACGATATATTCATAAATGTAGTGTAACAAAAACAAAAAGGCCAAACAAACCCCATATCCAAGGTGACAAGGTGTCCAACCAACAGTCCAACATCTGAAACCATTTCTTCAGCATCATCCACCTAACATGTCTGTCCATCTTTATACCCAATATGTTCCAAACAATTACAATTTTGCCAATTGACCACTGAGTATAGCATTACAAACATAACATGTTTGAATTAATCCGAAAGATCTCTGCATGAATACTCATAGCAAGAATGATGTAAATATGTTGCGGAAAACCCAAAACAAGAAATATGCGTTCCATTAGTGACCAGCTGCAGTGTGCTACAGCCATGCAAATCCAGAGATCAGCCATAACAAGTTTAAAAATCATGGAAAGCAATTAAACCGCAGCTGTGATTTCATATCTGGAGTAGGATAAACTCTCTTTTACACTCAGGCTGTTATGATAACGATCAGATGATTATGTTAACATTAAAAAGCTATAATGCCTGTTTTGTGGATGCCCAAGATAAGTTAATTACGTTGCTGTATTTTACCGTGCTGATAGTTCCTGTGAGAATCCTCAGCTCACCGCATCAGTGTGTGAAATGGAAGCACACTCCAGTCATTTGCTAGCTCTAATTAATACACTATTTACATTTGCAAAAGCAACAAAGCAGACAAGCAGTCAATCCAGCTTGAACGTATCGGTCCACTGGCAATACATATATTTATTTTCTCCAAAGTTGTCCCAGAGTGTAAAGAGGGAACAGTTAGAACAAATCACACTACTAGATCTATTAACATATCAGTAAACGATTATTTGATGAGTTGATCAACAGAATTATTTTTTTTACAATTAATCTATCATTTGAGACATCTTAAAAGCAATTATGCCAAACATTAAATATCAGACTTTGCTCCTTTTTCTTGTATTATTGTAAAATGTAGGATGTTGTGGTTTTGGACTGTTGGTCGGACAAAACAAGCTATTTCAATATGTCACTTTGGCCTCTGGGAAATAGATAGCTATTTAAAAAAATGATATTATGGGTAACATTTCAAAAATGAATTGATTTAGGCTATGATCAAATGATTAAATGGGCATGCATATTTTGCTAATCCATTATAATTGAATCTGATGTTTTGTGAACCAAACAATCAGAATCAGAACCAGAACCATTTATTGCCATGTTTGTTTTCACATTCAAGGAATTTGTCCTGGCGGAAGGTGCATACATTTAACAATAAACATTTAACAGTAAACGCAGTGCAATAAATGAGAATGAATGAATGGATGAATGAATATTTACAATTGAACAGTAGAATATCAAAATATCAAAAATAAGATAAAGTGCATGGATATGTGTGTGGTATGTAAGTGTAGTGTTAAAGTGTCGAGTGTATTTAAATATGAGGGTATGTGCAGGGGAGTGTCCAGTGGGAATTGTCTGGGGGTGACAGAGTCATTAGAGTCAGTGGGGGACCCGGGCTCTGTTGATGAGCCCGACTGCAGACGGGAAGAAACTGTTTTTGTGGCGTGAGGTCTTGGTCCTGATGGACCGCATCCTCCTGCCAGAGGGGAGGGACACCAACAGTTTGTGTCCAGGGTGAGAGGGATCAGCTACAATCTTCCTCGCCCGCTTCAGGGTCCTTGAAGCAAACAAGTCCTGGAGGGACGGCAGATTGCAGCCAATCACCCTCTCGGCAGAGCGAATGATGCGCTGCAGCCTGGCCTTGTCCTTGGCAGTGGCTGCAGCGTACCAGACGGTGATGGAGGAACAATTAATCAAGAAAAGGATTTGCTGGATAATCGATAATCTGTGATGAAAATAATATTTAGTTGCAGGCCATGTCATACATTTAAGGCTTTATTTTACAATAACGTCTTACCTGAGAACAATATACAGTAGCACTGCTACAGTTCCACCGCTGCTACACTGTAATGGTGTACCATTGAAGCTGTACTGGTTCATCATTTCTGAGTCCTTTGGTGACTAAAACTAATTCCAGAGAGTTGTTGTTGTTTTCTGGGACGAGCAGCCGCTTAACAGCCACAAACTTTAAAATAGCTTATCGAATCTGTTTACCGGTTTAAGAAGAAATCTACACCTAATAAACAATGTCTTGAGTGTTCTTTTCTATGGAGAAAGGGACAACAGAAAGGGAGAGTGCTTGGAGACGTGATTAATGTAAATGTATTTCTTTCATCATACCGCCACAGCAGTGAGGGACTAGAAGCAGCTTGGAGGCTCAGCTTGGGTTGGCGTGATGCCCGTTGCCTGTTTCCCGCGGTGGGCATACCCAGTGTGGTCCTGGCACTGGCAACAGGCCTCGTAGTTTCTTGAGGAATTTGGGCCCCCTGTAGTGGTAAAGAGGCGAAATCATCATGGTGATGTTTGTGTGCATAACATCTGTGGTTAAAAGCTGAATTCATGAACCACCATTGGGATGGAGCTGGCCAAATGTAAAACGCTGTAGTTTAGAGCCACTCCCAGGTGTAAGGCACTATTAATTAAAGGTTAAAATCATGAAGCAGAGACAAGCTAGCTGAGACCAAACTCCTGAATTTCAGCCTCAGTGGTCGTGGATGACGGTCCAGTTTTTTAAATGCAAATGATAGAAGTGTTTTGGGAACTCTTGATTATTTATGTTCTGGTTCAACTCTCTGAACCCCAATTAGTTTCCAGGCGTTTTTTGTTCCTGTCACATCTTTCTTTCTGTGGCCTTGATTTTCACTGCAATACATAAGGGCTGCACCTCTATGGAAAGAGCACAACATGGCTAGAAGGAGAGAAAACTCAAATGTCTTTTGGGCAGTATACAGTATTTTCTTTTTTACGTTGCATTTCTTTGATGATTTCTTTGACAAAACGTGGAACACAATATACACACACACACACACACACACACACACACACACACACATATATACTATATATATATATATATATATATATATATATATATATATATATATATATATATATATACTGTATATAAACTATTTAAACATCTACAACCGCTTCTGTTCTCTCCACAATGCACTGTGTTCACTTTGTCACGTGACTGTTGGTCTAATAATTTAATGTTTTTTACAGGACCTATAATACAATGTTTTTGATGAAATATCAACATTTTGCTTAGTTTTGGTTGCTTTTTCTGATGGAAGCATTCATCACACATGATGTGTTCTAGGCCCGTTGGAAAGATGACAATCTGACCATAATGATGTTTTTCTTTTTTTTTACAGCTTCTAGTTATGATTAACGGTGCAGTTTTGATGATTGTTTAACGGTTCAGAGGGTTTTAATGCCTGACTGGACTCATATTTGAGGTGGATGGGGAGTATTATGGCTTTGCTGCATGATGTACGCTATCCAGCTTCAGAGTTCAGACTCTCAAGAAACAATTTAAATTACACTGACAACAGGTTATGATTTTGCATTTTCTTGGTACTGCGAGCTAAAGGTACTACGAATAAACACAAGACATAACTAAGTGTTCTTTTGTCAAAGAACATCCATCATTGTCTTCTTTCAAACTATATTTCTGACATGAGGAGAGGAAAATGCCAGAGCACAAACAGCAGATAATAAAGATACAAGCCAGCTTTTCTTTGTGACAAACAGTGCAGCGACAGGTTCAGTGTCCTTATCCTATATTGTAAAACCACCTACTTCAACCTTTGGATGAAATGAAAGAGTTTGCTTCAAAATCCCTTTGATGTATTCCGGGACAACAATGTCTTCTTACGCAGCGCTCGAAAACAAACAGAAACACATCTCACCTGGAATGTCACTTTTTGACAAGGGAAATATAAACTTTTGAAAGAATAGTTCAGTGAGTTGGACAAATAATGCCTGCAGTTAGTTTTTCATAATATTTCAGGTCGTGAACATTTAATTTATCGGAATGAGGCCTTTCAAATTAAGACTTAAATTTAAACTCCTGTTCCTCCCTTCTTTTGTTCTTTCCCTACCTCTCGGGTCTTGTCAGCACAATTTCATGGTTTGTTAACCATAGTTATTTTCTCTCAGGCTCGCTGGTAAAAAGGAAGGAAGGGAAGACAATATGGAGTGTTTTGCAAAACAGGTCTTGTTACTCTGTATAACTGATGGTGAAGTATCTTGCTCTTCATTTTGCGCAGTGTAAGAAGAGTTTATTGCTGATTTCAACACTTCAAACTATAGATGTACATTGAACTCACTCTACAGTAGACCAAGGATAGAGAGATGTGAATTAATTTGTTCTTCACAATGAGGGGAATATTGAATTATTTTCATTATTCGGGGATTCATGAATGAATTCCATGTTTATGTTTTCAGGGAAAGGACTAAGCCTAGCGGTTGCTTTGGAACAAATTAAAGTAGCTCTCTTAGATGCAGACAAATTGTTTTGGGGGAAGAAACCCTGAAAAGCAGAACAGATGATGCATTTGTTGCTGAAGCAATGCTGTTGTATCATTCTCTTTCTTTGATTGTTTGAGAAAGTAGTGTTTGATCATGAGCAAAAATATTGAGGATTGGATAATCCAGATAATATGGAAACCCATGCTTCTTTGTTATAATTATAATTATTAACTCTGATTTAGAGAAATGAGGCTAGTCCTGCCATGTTGTCATTTAATATTCATATTAAATTATACATTCCATTAAGATAACTGGTAGGAATACACAAAAGCTTATCTTTCCGTCAATTTATTGAAAACTTTGTTCGCTGACATTCTCCAATAACACAAGTCTGCTAACACTGCAGTGAGGACAAGGAAGCAGCAATAATTACAGGTGACTTTAATTGTGAAGAGCTTATAGGAAATGAAATGTGTTAATTTTGCGTTTTACGGCTGCTCGTTTGACCACAAACTATATCTGATCACTATCTGAGGGGACAGGTGGCATTGAAGCATCGAGCTTCAATGCCGATGTTTGGTCTCCACAAACACAGCTCAGTTCCAATCTGGCGCATTCGATTACAAAAGTCGCGTTGAAAAGAGGAACCACAGCCAACCTTGGAGTGTGTTTCTGAACATAAATGCACCCATGTGTGCACTAAACAGATGCCTCGGCCTTCAGACAGAGTGCTGTGCAGCGCCACAGTGTGCTTGATGGAACGTCCCGTTCTACTCTGCATTGCCAACACTTGAAGGTTTGCCAGGCCGGCCTCATCTGCTGCCCCAACATCTCGTTAGAGCACAAAAGGCAACACAACTGCCTAATCAAAAATAACACAGACAGCTTGTGGGTCGGACGTAGGAGGGCTGAGAATTGACCGGTAGACGGCGTTCATGTATCTACAAACTGAAATGTCGTTTTGTCGTATTCAGCAGCTGTGTGTTAGAGGCCTTCTTCGTGAAGGTCACATCTGAGGTTTCTGCACAAAGCAAGCAAGAGTTGATGGAGCTGCATTATTAGTACAAGGTTAATTTATTGTCGTTGTACAGCAGGTCTGTGCATCAAGTTTTGCTGTCCCATTTGCTCCGAGAAAATACAATACTATGATGTATAGTGGAGGGTTGAGGATGAATTTAGGGGTTTCATCACCTGATGAAAGAAGCTGCTCTGAAAGTGTGTCTTCTGATTCTTCTAATTCTTCTGTAACCAGCGTGAAGGCCAGAGGCAAAAAGGGTGATTAGACAGCGCCTCAAGGTTTTATGACATCAAAAACATTTTGGGTCACATTTTATTAACAGTACCTTTCCAAAGATGTAGCGTGAACTCTGTAAATATACCTTAATAAACCATATTCTGCTACTATAAAACAATAACATATTATAATTTATTGTAAGTAGCGGTACGCTTTGATGAACTGTAAATATGAGCTGTAATGTGAATTGAGTTGGGACTTCAAAGACCATCTTCGGTTTGAAACAGTCCAAAAGATCTACTTAAACTGTACATATTTGAAGAAAAATAAGTATGGCAAGTTTATGCCAATAATAATTGACAATACTTGAGATACTGAGTGATAAATAGCTGTATTTTAAAGCCCCCATGCTGATTTCGGCATCTCAACAGTGTGATTGTTCTGTAGTGGCCCATCCTCGTTGTCAATTAAGTGTTCAAATGTTCGAAGACATTGAGGAGCCTCATGAGTGGAGTAATTTAACCCATAATCCTGATTAAAGCTAATACTAATTGTTATGTTCCCCACTGTGGTGAATATTAATTTGTGACCCACCACTTATTGCTCTCTGTAGATATTTACAGCTTTGAAGATGCCAGGAATTGCTGGCTCAACTTTTCTTGTACAGTACGTGCAACATCTCACTGAGGTACTGCGTTAACTTAAGTATATACTTGTATTGTGGGCTTGACCAATCTTACACATTGTCTTTAGATATCCGTCTTCATTGCATGGAGGTTAAAATAGTGGATACTGCAGTGAGAGGTGGATGTTCTGAGGAAACTGTTCCTGGTAAGGAACACATCTTGTACTGGCACAAAGGCGCAGTAGAGTTTCAAGTAAATGTTTTTATCCGGTGAGCCCCATGAATGAAATGCCATCTTTCTCAATTGTAATGTGATGACGTGGTAAGGAACATTGTACTGTATTTATTGTAAGTCAAACAAGGTTAATATATATAGTCATGAAAAAGTAATATGTTTTGTCATAGAGTCGTAATATAAGTCCGAAAATGTCATACTATAGAATGTATAAAGAATGTCCAAAGATTTATAAAAAGACATATGACAGTGTCCAAAACAATCAAATGCATATATATATATATATCATTAATAAAAGAGTCATAGTATAGTAAGTGGAAAAATAGCTTGTCAAAAAGACCTCATAAAAAGTTATATTTTGTCAGATTGTCAAAAAAAAAGTTAGCAAACAAAATTATAAAAAGACAAGAAGGTGGGTCTTAAACAAAATCATAGTATACTATAATAATAGTTGGTCATATAAATGTCGTGACAATGTATCAGCGATAGCTGATTAGCGCCGGTATTTTGAATGCTGTTCCTTTGTCCTTACTCAGTAGGTGGAGTAGAAAGGTTTGAAATAAAGTAATACTTGAACCAGATCTCCATGACGTGCCTATTATTCCCTGTGAAACTGCCGCCCTGCTTGGGACGGCTGGAGGACGACTGTGGCAGAGCGATAGCACCGGCTCTTCTCTTCCCCTCCGTTACACATTGAGGGACGGGCTTGCCAGCCAGCCGGCGGCCCCGCCGACAGACGTGTCGTCTGGGCTTCTGCCGCCTTGCCCGGCTTGTCGGGGACTGTGGCAGCAGCTGAGGGAAAAGGAGGGATTATCTCTAGCGTTTGTCCTTCACCATTAGTCTCAGGTGCATTCAAATACACTGTGATCCTCCCAATTATGTCTCCAAGCGAGCTCATGTGTCCAACTTGTGCCCTTCACTTCAGCCCTTCTTTTAATTATCACACCTTTGCTTCAGGGAAGAATAGTCCTGCACAATACAATAGTAGCAGAGCGCTGCAGGCCTCAATGTCGCTAGCATTTGCCCTTCGAATTAAACATAAAACACCTTTATATTAGTCCTCCTTTTAAGGTGATGACATGATTAATGGAACTAGATTCATGACATTTGACTGTAAAATGTCAATCCTGTCGATGAAGGTTGATTCTATTGAAATCAAATGCAAAATCAAGCTATCACATTGAAATTAGGATTCAGATGATAGCAGCTGGAGTCAAATCATTTGTGGAGGAAGGTATTAAATGTTGCTAGGTTGGGATGACACCATGAGAAAGGTGCAATGGTTAAACCCCATTAGTCATTTTCTTGTTGCGATTACTGGAACTTTCCACAACCCGGAGACATCCCCCTTCAATTCAATCTGTAATGAGCTTCCTGGAAGCAAATACTGAAACAAACGTAAGCAGCACAAAAGTAGTTTCTTTTTGTGAGTCACTGCATGTTTCCTTCCAACTTAATGCAGCAACCTGCTGTACAATCATTTTAAAAGGGCATAGTTTTTATTTTTATGTTTGTATCTAATTTGTAAGGAAACACGGCTGATAAAAAAGGAAAATAAAGAAAACACACACACACACACAACAACTAGGATTGTTTTAAATGTACAAAGTTGCACAGGTCTTTTTATCAGTATTTGAAAATATCCAACAATGAAAGTTAAATCAAACAGTAAGAATAAGTAAGAAAAATTAATATCAGCGATAACTAGACTTAAAAGTCTGAATATTTGAGTTTTTTTTTTTTTTTTACTGAAACACCTGAGGGAAGCAAATCAAAAGAGAATCCAGAAAAAAATAACCACTGAAGTTTAAAAAAAGAAAAGATCACAAATTAAAATCAAGACAAGCTCATACAGGGGTCATTCACTTCATCTGTATGTACAGCACATTCGCTCCACAACTGTGCGGGACAGCGGTGATGAATAGAACAGTGATGGAAATGAATTCTCTCCACTGCCGGGCTCACAGCCTTTAACGTCAGTATCGGCAGCTGTATGGATTCACATATAAAGGCAGGGTGAAGCAGAATAACTACAACAGAAACAGGAAAACCCATTTGGAGCTGGCGCAAATGTGTTCTTTTCCCTTAATGCATGTATTACAGCCACAGAACGGACAGGACTCCATTTGTTACTTTGATTTGAAAGGCTGAGAGGACCGAGAAAGCTTTGTCCTTTTCACAAAATAATCCAAGCATACAATGGAAACTCAACCCAACATCATTCTTTGTTTAATTGTCCCTGGATGCATAAGACACTGCCACTCTCCTGACACCTCCGAACCTTTAAGAAATTCATTCAAGCTTGTTTCAGTTAGAAACATGACATCAACATTAGTTTGGAGGTGAATTTGAGAATCACATTTTTGTGTTTGTCTGTACATTAATCAATATTCATTACAATTCAAGCCTCGTTGTAAATCTTTACTTTCAGTCAAAACTCACCAAAAACACATTACTGGAAAGAGGGAAATAGAAATGCAAAGAAACCTTTGGTCAAAGAGTGTACTCACAAAGGAAAAGATGCAATGACAATATAAGGAAATCATTCATCACTTAAGATTAACGAAACAACAAACTCAAAGAGCAAAACTCAAGTGGTTTTCAATACGTTTCTCTCTCTTTCTAACAATATGGCCCATAGTTCAACCCTCCTCCCACTACATTTGGGTCTGCAAGTTACACTGGTTTCCTCACGGAGGAAAGAAGGAAAGAAAAAGGTGCTCTTTTCATGAAAGTCATGTTTGTCTTGATTGTTCACAAAAAAAGAATTGCCAGCAGGAAGTAACCCCGGCGAAAGGACATACAATCACAGCGTAAAACAACGGCGTCCTTTACTGGAAAGGAATTGAGAGTCCATAACTCGCTCCTGAAAAGACTCTGATCCTGCATTTAATTGGTATTTGCCATATTGGTGTGACTGTGTGAACACATGAACTGTGCAAATGTGTCTCTCTCGGTTGTTGGTCGTGTTCAGCCTCATTCGGAGACCGTCTTGTCCTGTGTCTCTTCGTCCTGCAGGCAGCTCTCGCGGATGATGGGCAGCGGGTGGGCTTCGGTATTAAAGACCCAGTCCTCCAGTGGGAGAAGGTCGTCATCGGAGAAGAGCAGGTACAGATACCTGAGCAGACAGGAAGACAAATTTCACAGTTTAATTTAATCCAAACCTCGGCTTGTTGAATACTTTACTTCTGCTTTCTGTGGTTCCAACAAATCTATCAGAGTGACACGTCTTCACTCTCGAGGATTGCATCCTTCGTTTAAACTTTCCTTCATATAAAATCAATAGTTTCTGCTCATCAACCATATTATTGTGAATAGGACCTTCGGTATATGGGTCAAGTACATGTCAATGTCTTCCATGTATATTCACAGCCACGTTTCTAATCAGCTTGTTTTACTTCTATATATGCACGACAGACTTCAGACAGAGAGTTTGCTAATACAGTTAAAATAAGTGAGCCATGTGGTTTGATGTGGAGGGTTAACCTAATTACTGCTGCTTGGATATCTGGATCAGTGTAATTACGCTGACCAATTTCTTGTGTAACCTGATTACTCTGACCACACTGCCCCATGTAAGAAATGCTGACAAACAACCTTTCTCAACAGGATTGTTCGGGTAGAAAAAACAAAGAGGCCAAGCACGAAGAAGATAAAGTCTTATTTATCCATCACAGCTGTCTTTCCTGTATCTTCACTTAAAGAAGGGTAGACACATTCTATATTTATCTCATAGCCAAACTAAAAAAACAACAATGAATTGATTCTACTAACAAGTACTGTGTGTGTGTGTGTGTGTGTGTAGCTAAAGCTTGTACTAATATACTCTGTGACATGTTTCATCATTAGATTGAAGATGACAACACAATTCTAACGATACCCACCCCACCCATTTGTTTGAGCCAGCCTCTTAATTTTGTGCACCAGATTGATGCATTGCACTTTAAAATGAACAGAATTGAGGGTGGTAATACAATTGCAGTGTGATTTTTTTTCCAATGCAGACCCGGAGACATCGCTAATTAATTTGAATAAATCTTGGTGGTTGTGTCTGTGGCAACGAGTGAGAGAGGGACCTGCGAGTACTCTGAGCAGCACTGGCAATGAAGTACAAGATAATATATTCCGATCCTGGGCGGCCCTTCTGTGTGGAGTTTGCATGTTCTCAGCTTAGGTTAATTGTAAAATTGCCCGTAAGCGTGAGTGGTTGTCTGTCTCTTAATGTGCCCTGCGATAAACTGGCAACATGTCCAAAGTCAGCTGGGACCGGCTCCAGCCTCCCTGTGGCCCCGATGGTCACCAACGGCGTTGCTAGCAGTAGACTGCTAGCAGGAAGACGGAAAGCATTTCTGATTGTCTTTACGACAAAAAGAATACAACTTGGAAAAGTGTACAAGTACAAAGGTATTAGCATTCAAATTATCTTAAAGTACCAAAAGTAGAAAGTCCCTATAATGCAGAATAATGTGTGTGAGATGAGACTCCCCCTAAACACTAAATTAGATAACATAAAAAGGTACAGATTAATTCCCAGCATTACAAATTGGACCCTATTATTACTTTCTATATCTATGATGGTTCATGCAAGCAGATTTTTATTTTGATTGCCACAGGAGATGTCGTGGGGAAACAGGACTTACTTGAGTGTCTCTGAGAGGAAGAAGCTCTGCTGCATGTTATCGTGGCTGGCTGTCAGGGTGTAAACGTCACGGATCCCGGAGAAGCCAGACTCCACTCTGCAGTGTTGCTCCAGGGCCTGACAGGAAGAGGGCACGTTACAATGCAAACAGCTTCCAAAACCTTTTTCCTTCTTTTTTCCCCAGGTAAAGACCACTTCTCGCAGTGATTGTACAAACTGAATCAACACTACTTCATCCATTTATTCATGTATATGTATTCACCAACTCAATCAGCTCTCACAGACTTGTATTTTCTCTTCTGCTCAGTGGGAGGACCATCTATCCTACAAACTGTAGAGAGGAAACCATACTAGCTCCTCTGATATAGTATAGTGCACCGAGAGAAAATCCTTTACGCCAAAGCAGTGTGTCAATGTGCACCTAAAGAAAGAGTAAAGGATGCAACGTGTCAAGCCCTTCAGCCGGCTGCACAACTGAAGCCCAAGCAATGCTGAATCTGACAAGGGCTAATGGTGAGTGGCTGAACTAGCCAAGCGGATTAGCACATTATTACCCCTGCTACAAAGGGCTGGCTTATATGTGCTAATTAACAAAGACCCTGATGTGTTAATGCTTGATGTTCCTGGAGGGAAGCGCTGTGCGCCACTTTCAACCTTTGTGCCCGATAATTAAAGGCCCGTCAAACTCGTCAGCCTGATCTCTCCACTTCTGTGCACACTAAATTAATGCTAAATCTATCATGCCAGCCCGCTACAGTTTACTCCTGCTAATGTCCTGTCTATTGCCACATTAATAATGGTGCTCCCTACACAACCTTCACCTCCTGCCAGTGGAGATTGCTTGATCTACAAGCTAATGTATAGTGCTGTACAATATCAAGGAAGCTGGCTGGGGGTAATTGAGGGTGTTTAAAGGGGCATGACATAATAGGTGAGTACAATTTGTAAAATCACAGTCCAAGCTACTCCTGAGAGAGAAGTCTAGGGTATATCCCACTTAAAAATAAGGTGGAATTGTGAAGTTTGTCTTTTTACCACACTGGTCTGAATATATGACAATATTTCTTTCTGGTTGTTCCATCTGAAGACAAAGCCCAACAGGTCCCGACTATTCAGATGTTGTTAGCATGTTATGTTGTTAACATGTTATGTTGTTAGCATGTATATTTCTAGTTCTGTAATAAAATATGACATCCACAAATGTAATTACTAGAGATAAAAAAAGGTCTTCTATTTGGGCCAATACATAATAAGCAAGGATAAGAATGAACATTACTAAGAAAGACAAATGTGGGGTTTACGTTCTTTTAACCAAAAGGAGTTTTTAGAGAAGAAGACAGTTATCTTTGGACTAAGAGTATCTTTGGAAAGCTTTGCCATCAGAACCAGAGTGATAAAATGTCTGTGTTCAAATGATGAAGAGGTAAAATTCATTTTCAAAATGTCATCTTGGCTCTGTTGGAGAATCTCACCTCAACCGCTTCCCAGCCCCACTCTCTGTACTTGGGGTCGTGGGTCAGTCTCCACATGTACATGTAGCTCTCGATGACTTCTGGGCGTAGGATGTAATATCGGTCGCTCAGCCTGGTTGCGGTTGCTTCTCCTCCGCTGTCAAATCTGAACGCCTCGGGTCCCAGTTTGGTGGCTGATGGAGGCAAAGAAAAACAAACAGAAGATTTTTTATTATTATTCAATTTCTAAATAAAGAAATACGAGCACACTGAAGGTTTTTCTTTCTTTTTTTTGCAGAAGAACAAAACATCACAGTACACAAAGACCACTCAATTATTGTTAGTTTCAAAAAAGGGCTCAAGGTTAAACAAGCTTTCCTGATGGTCTGTTGGCTTCTCTCTCTTCCTTCTTACTTTCCCCCATTCCTCCTTTATATTTATATCACAATTCAATACTGCATGGCAAAGAGATTGTATTCATGATACCGCACAAAGGACTCTATTCTTGCCGTGGTCCGGACAGGAGCATAGCGCCGTCTCGGAAACATGTTTGAAGTGGAAGGTGTATTATGACGAGACTGACATTTCCTTTCTGCTTATCGATTTGCTCAGATATTTTTTCGCTCTCTCGCTTATCATTTGTGATTTTAGCCCACCGCTGTGTAGCGGCTTGGCAAATTGGGCCGTGTTGGAGCAAGCAGGTTCCCTGTAATACTACTCTGATATGACCACATCCGCTACTGTCACGGCAACGTGGCATTGACCTCTCGTCAGTCGAGCCTAATAAGCGGCCCAGCTGCAAGGATAACCTGATGCACAAATAAATCACTTATCATTTATCACCAGCTGCAGGGCGTCAACAGGCCCAAACACATTGTGTGTATCTTGGAGGTCCAGGGGCGTTTTCACACCTGGCGGTTCGAACACAGGTCCATGTTTTTGTTACATTGTACACATTTAATCCGTTTAGTTTTGGTTTCATGTTGCAATTATGCGAGTCAACTGAAGAGCTAGATGTGACAAATCTACGTCCGGTCGCGATCACCTACATGAACTGCGTCTCCAGTCCTCTCATTTTTTTCACCAGAATTGTTTACATCTATGTAACTTTGGCAAAAAACATTTTGGTATGTATGGACGTTGTAAGTATGATGTATCCTTGTACCTTTTACCAATCAGTTTCCTAACCCACCTGCTTTTTGTACATTTCCTCAGGCAAAACATTCCCAGCTGATCAATGATCAAATGAATGATCAAATAGATATATTTGTTCATATTTTTGAATATTAGTTAGTATAAGAGATGATGGCTCTAAGTGATTCATACTGTTCAAATTGACTGTTATACATCAGCTCATAGTAGAAAAGCATGAAGCTGAGCTTTACAATTCTATTACCACCTTTTCTCTGAAACCAATAACATAGCTTCCCATGAGACCTCCATATTTCAACATCGGTCTGTTGCTGTGAAGGTGGCAGATATCCAGAGCAGCAGGAGGAGAGTCTTGCAAGTCAAAGCTAAATAAAAGCCACTTTACACACATGCAATAGCAAATCTTCTCTCTCTCTTTGCTGCAGACCACTAATTCAAGAGCTGCTGAGCACCATCCAGTCCCTTTTAATGAGTGAAGAGAAACCGGGTGGATGACTATGAAAGAGGAGCCTTTTGGGTCTGCAGATCAAAGGTATTCCAGGCGTATCAAGGAACCTGCTATGTGATGAGTCACGTTATCTTACTGGAGAAGCGAAGGCGAGTGAACACTTGAGGATGAATCCTTACAGCCCACCCAACAGTGGAGGGGGGTGAAAAAAAGAAGCTTGAAATTAGCAAAGGAGATTATTGTCAGGGCCAAGACAGATGCCAGGGAGGAGTAGAGATCAAACAAAAAGCCTTTCCAAAAAGTGAAGTCAGGCTTGTTGCTGGCACCTGACTCCTTTTTCATTCTCTATTGCATTTTTCTCCTGGGTATGTCGATGGCAACTCCTCTACTCTCCCTCGTTTATAGATTGGAGCTGCAGTAAATTTGCCTGTGGACTCAGTTTTTATTACTCTTCAATACTTTATCTCCATTTTCTCTCCTCGTCTCTTTTCTTTTCATTCTTCCTGCTGATTTATAATACAATGTGATTATCAGTATCTAACACACTTAGAGACACCTCCATGTCTGCTGCTGCTGCTGCCTACAGCTGTGTGACGTTGGAGAATAATCAAGGACTTAAATTGTTCGCCTCTCATTATTAGGCCTGTTGTCTCTCTGGTGAGGTGAAGCCACTGAGAGTGATTCTCATTTTGAGTCAGGGCAAAATTGAAACGCCTGAGGCCTTTTTAATTTACGTTATCGCTCTCTGAATGCCACAATAACCTCTCTTAAGAGAGACAGATAAAGTGAACCACAACAGTGATCGAGCATCATCTTATTTCTTATAATAGCCAATTAATTGGATCCAAAGAGTATGAACACCAAGTAGTTCAAATTTCGTATGAAAGATAAACAACATAATGTGTTTATGTGACTAAACAAATAATTAAACATTAATTTACTACTCAACCAGAATCTCTCTCATTGGGATTCAGCAACCCGGCCTGAATGTCTCGTCGGGTTCAGAATGTGTTTTTTTTCATAAAGCGTTGGGCTAGGGTTGAATTATTTTCAAATGTAGTTTAATAAGAAAATGATCTCTGTCTTTCTGACTCAGCCAATAATCCATGGTGATGTGTGTCCTGTTTTGCAAGTAAAAACACCAAGTTAATCCACAAACCAACCAGGGGGAAAATGCATTATTTTGAGATGCTCTAAGGCAAAGCAAGCATATAACCTTATCTTTGAAGAAGAAATAAGCCGGGTACAGCTGGATTCAGGTCTTCGTTTTATGTTATTTTGGTTCCATTTCTAAAACTATAAACTAAATGGTAGAGCAAACAAGTATTGAATCCTAAACATGTGTGGAACTCAATCTTACATTTACATTTCATTTAGCTGACGCTTTTATCCAAAGCGACTTACATTATATACAGTATACACAGCAACGGTGAGCAATTAGGGTTAAAGGTTAAGTGTCTTGCTCAAGGACACAACAACACAGACTGGCTGAGCCGGGGTTTGAACCACCGATCTTCTGGTTGAAAGTCAGACCTGCTAACCACTGCGCCACATGACTACAAGCAATGTGTCAAAGTAGAACATGAATACAAATCTTTCAATTTGACATAGTAGATGTATATCTCAAACAGTAACTCATCTGCTGCCCTTCTCCCGTGCGACATTGCGCCTGCAGACCTGAACCATAGTCCAGCCTCTCAGAGCTAGAAGTGGCCCTCTTCAGCAATCCTGACATTTCCACTCACCTGAGCGAGTGTAGCTCTCGTGGCATGTGTGTGTGATCTCAGCAGCCAGGTCCAGGAAGTGTTGCCTCTTCTCCGGAGCGCCATCGTCAGCCCCGATGCCGATCATGCCCCCGGAGAAGCAGGCCAGGTGGCCCATCTTGTGGTCCAGGATCCCTCCCCTCCACTCGGCCATGTAGGTGAGACCACCGGGGGACTTTTGCACCAGATTGGCTTCAATCGCCTGCAGCGACACAAGGTCAGGAGTATTTAACCAGCATTAACTGAAGGTTACGGCATGTGTATTTGACTGCCGACTGAATATGATTAGTTGTTTTGTTGATGATAAAACGGTGGTAGCTTGTGCTCAATGAACCCAACAAATAACCACCCCCCTGCTGCAAGGAGGCCATTAACACAAAATCTGGTTTTGATATGACAGATGCAACTTCTCAAGTTCTATATATAGTAGGGATGCACCGATACCGATACCGGTATCGGTATCGTCGATACTGCGTTAAATAATCGTACTTGCATCGGTTTCAATGGCCGATACCAAGAACCGATACTCACTCAACAGTATTTCACTACAACAAACTGGTCGCGCTTTGTGGAGAAGCAACCCCGTGGCGGAGCCGGAGACACTCTTCTCTGTCTCAACTGTCTCAACAGTCTCAACTTCTGAGCAGCCAATCACGCTATCCAAGTTGTTTTGCCGTCCAATCAGATGGCCAGTTTGTCTCAACAGCAGAATCTGGAGCCGCCATCTTGGATCCTCGCTACGCAGCGCTCACTTATTTCAATAGACAGGAGAAAAGTGAGACGCGAGTACAATACAAGACTTTATCGATATTGTGCTTATTAACCGGTGTTGCATACGTGTGTATGACATATTAGTGCTCATATTAGTGCTCTTGTTAGTGGCTGACAGCCCCGGAGTTACTTGTAATCAGTCCGTCCCAACGCGACGCAAATGTTTCGCGCGACCAGATTACATGTAAAGTCTATGCACAGACGCGTGTGGTTGCGACAGACGCAAATTTACGCCGGCGGCACGTTAGACGCGAGAGTTGAAATTTTCCATATTTAATACATCTATAATTGAGAAGCTCTGCGCGTCATCACCGCCGTCCTGCCGGTTTGAATCAAACGGCTGCTGATCCACCTGAAGTAGCGCTGGCAGCGGCCTCATTCAGACGCTGTTGTGCGGCTACGGATGATATTATTGTAGCCGAGTGTCTGTTGTGTGTCTATATTTGTAATTCTAATAAAATGAAAACACGCTGCAGGGTAACTTGAACCACTTTTTTATCTCCTTCACACACGTATATCCCACAATTCCACTCTTTTCCTTTCCGTTTCTCCCTCCACAATAAAAGCACCGGAAACATAACTTGGAACACAGCTTCCTATATAATTGCTCAATCCTTAATATTATCGCTTACATTATGAACCCGGACACGGGGCGTTTTATGGTCCGACATTAGAGGGACTTCCACAAGAAGTTTAAAGCTTGGGATAGCCTTCTGTTAATTTTGTACTATAGGCTTGACATAATCTGCAGAGGATAAAATAAAATCTGCCTCCAAATTAATTGCACTTTCATGGAGACCAAATCTAAGAAGTATCGGTATCGGTACTCGGTATCGGCAAGTACACAAATAAAAATATCGGTATCGTATCGGTTTGTAAAAAATGGTATCGTTGCATCCCTAATATATAGGCATTGTTTTCTATAAAGGTCTGTATATGTGGACAATCCTCAAACAGGGAGATGAGTCCAACATGGCTGCTACACTGTAAACGTCCGCATTTATGTTAAATGATATTAATATGTTGCATAACAGTAAGACAAACCTGAGGGATTTTATCAGATTGCCTGAAGAGGACAGTACAGTTTATTTAATAAATGATCCAAAACAGATGGGCGAGGCAGAAAAAAGTCAGCGCTTTGTGTTTTATAAGACAGAATATAACAGAAGGACATCTCGTGAGTTCATTTCTGAACAATTTATCATTCTCTTTCTTTTTTCTCCTCCCCTTTTCATCTATTCCGTGCTAGCTTTGCATTTCAATACAGCATTGTGTTATTCAGCAGCAACATCCCACAAAGTGCTGGTGATTAAAGTGTAAATTCCCTCTCTAATCGCAGGTCCAATGGAACAGCTCTTTTAGGATGTGCTTGGAAAAACAAAATCAGGACATTAAGACATCCTCTTTTAGATGTATATGTGAAGAGTATTTGGTTTGTTGAGTGCAATATTTTAATCACAAATTACTGGATGGTGACAATCAGTACTGTATTATGTAGTTTTTTATTGTCCTTCATGTACAATTCCCTCCTAACACAGCTGTATGAGAGAAAGCTGTCATGCTAAATGAGGGTTGATAAAGATGAAATCGGCGGAGGACAAAACACATATGTGTATTCTATTAAAGCTTATTAATACCATGTTCTCAGAAAAAAAAAACATTCTTGAGGGCTGATAATTTACTGCTAATTAGCTGTTGTTAGCAGTAATCATGGCATAGTCTAATTGGAAAATGATCTCTCATTCAACACTGTTTTAATTAGTAATCTACTTTTATTTGAATGCCAAAGATAATGAGTTGTGCTGCGCCTTCACCTCAGAGCTCTGTACAAACACACAGTATATAACTTAATCTGATAGCACGGGGGTCCCTGGCCATTTAAATACCAAGTCCCAGGAAAGAAGGGCGGCCTGTAATTAGCAGTTATGCCTCTGGCTTGACCCTCTGATGAGAACTGAGGAAATCTCAATGGCCATTCCAAGTTATTTTCTGTGATACAGTAATTGTAGCCGTATGGAATGTGCTTTGCTCCGACATTATCTCCATTAAAGACCAAAACAGATGGATTCTGGTGTTTTCTTAATGTATGTGTATACTTTACAGTGTTTTTTTCAGCAGGTAGTGCTCCAATTTTACACAACAGTTTATAAATACATGAGTCAGTTGCCGTCTAGTCCCATTATGCAGCACCAGGAAGCTTTCCTTTTCGATAGTATCTTCATTCCTTTGCCCTATGACCTTTCCACTGAGAGCATCTCTGTCACAAAAGTACTCCCGCTGTATATAATCACGGTATGGTGCTTTGAATAAAAGCATCCAATACAGCCCTACATCCGCTTCTGAATAGGATCCACCGAGTGTCAATAGGAGAAAGTCATCTAAACATCTAGGCGTAAAACGTACCACACTGTACAAGTCTGAATCGTATACGGCCGTCATATTAATGCAAAGACCACAGCAGCACAATATTTAATATGCCCAAACACTACACACACACACACACACACACACACTAAACCAACTTAATATTGTGCCTCTCACTGCTTGTGAGTGTCAGGTTTAATAAAACAGCCAGCTCTCTAATAATGTCAAATGATATAATTGATGAGACATTTTATTAGGGGATTCACTCTGTGAGAGGAGGGGCGACCCTCATCGATCAAGCTTCCAGCAGTCACGCTCACCATGGTCATTAATTATGGCTTCAGCTGCAAAATACTTGTTAAAAACCCATATTTAATGCAGCCTTAGTGAGGACAAAGAACACTGGTCATTGTGGCTCTTTCTATTATCTCTGTGTTGCGTGTAAAGCACTTTGTACACTTTGTTTGATTGCATGCTTATGCAGATGACAGTACCTGTTATCATTTCATCTAATGTATTGTTGAATGTATGATTCAAATCTCCATACCTCCAGCGCGCCGTAGTACATTTTCTTTGCGTCCTCGTCCGTCTTGTCTGACATCAGATATGATTTGATCAGATACTCGTAGAAACTATCCCCGAGGCCTCCGATGGAAACGTGATCTAAGAACGGGAAAATAGGACGGAAACGGATCTGTATGAAAATATTCAGCAGGGTCACATACAGGTCTGTTTTCCGGTTATCTGCAGGTCTTGAAAACACTTAAAAAGCATTAAATACAGTTTGTGAGCACGTCGGGCTGTTCGGCCTGCACCATCGTGCTGCTAGCTACAGTAGCTACGACGTCATTGTCTCATAATGGGCAAGTGTGGATTGTGAGAAAAAAAAAACTACATTTTATATACCTCCATCCGTTTAATGGCACTTATCCAGATTGCAATAATTTAATGAAATATCCCATTATAAGTGGTCATATATTGTGAAGCAATAATAAATATGATCTAATATCAAATAATTCTCGCCCATATCGTTGCATCAATGTTTTTTTCATAATACTTTCACACTGGCCAGTATGATGAGAAAACAGGTTTTAAATTGTGACTCATGTGGTATTAAAAGGGTCCCAACAAGTCTTACATTTAACTTTGTGAACCCTAGAGGAAACCCTGTTATTTCATTCACACTTCAAAATATCTCTAAACCCTTAATTTTATATATTTTCTCATTTAAGACTTTTTTGGTTAATTGTGGCCCGCATGATCAAGTTACATGAACCCACATGCTCTCCTTTCACTGATGGTAGAACATTTTTAATTATGTAAAACACTTAACACTTTTGAGTGGACTGTAAGTCCATGTTCAAACTGATAAAGATGAATATGATATTGCATCGGAGGCGTGCATAGTGCAAGTCGTCCTCCATCCACTCGTGCTCTTTGAATGCACACACACGTTTGCCGACTCCCCCACAAGGTTATCACAGGGCTGCTGTGTTTGTCCTTGACATAGACAGAAGAGGGTGAGCTGGGAAGCCAAGATTTATTTCCCCCCCCTTTGTTGCAATAAATATATACAGTTTCACCTCTATACAAACTCCCACACAACAATTAGCCTCTGCAATCATCCAGATTACCACTGTTTCAGTCCCAGCGTCGTCTTATCGCATTATTTTTCTATCCAACTCCTTTCAGGTAGATCGTAAAGATCCAATTTCCTGAAGTAATTGAATTCATTATAATTTTAATAACCCAGGGCAATGGGAGTATATATCCATTGCTATGAGTCTGATATTAAAAATAAAAGGAAATAGACGGCTGGGTGGGTGTCATAGATGAGCAGCCATAAGAGCTTTGACACGTGAGGTGACTCAAGGTCTGTCAGTGGTGTGAAAGCCAAATGAAAGAGCCAGAAATGCCAGAAATGGGAAATGACGTTCAATGAACTCAAAGTCGTTTACTCTAATCCCACATTAGGAAAACAGAATTATTGTAACACTTACTAGGTAACAAGAATTACCTCCTCTGGCCAGCTCAGAATGATTTGTCACCAAGGCCATGTACACCTTTTTTATTCTAATAACAATGCAAGAATGCTATTGACCTGGATCTTCATAGCAAATTAAACTCTACAACCCAAACATACCCATAATAATTTTACAATAATCTCCAGAATGAAGGTGCCGTATACAGCAAACAGTGCTTACGTTGGACCCAGTTGCCGCTGACTGGACTGAGGAAGTTGGGGTACAGGCCATGGGGTTTTTCAATCTTGTTCAGTAGTTTTCTGATGTTCATCACCTGCAAAGACACCAGGGTACAACGGTTATCAGAATACCACACTCCCAATCCATGGTCAAACTTCAGTGGAATAGTCCTGGAAGTAAAACTGGAAATATACTGTATAAATCAAACCTTCTCTGTGTAGATGGGATTTCTGGAGAGCTCCGTCAGATGGACAAATTCGAGATGAAGAGTCCCGAACTCAGCCAGGATGCTGCTCCCGGCTGAGGCCCAGCCCCAACTCCAACTGGTGCCACTGCAACAATCACCAAACAAGTAGACTAAGTCTCATGGCTGTTACACAGCGGCGTCTTCATGACCAACACTTTCATACGATTATTGCATATGTGCAGTTTATTTAGAATAATGCATCATCAGGTAACGGGTTTTATCGGTGCCTCTTCACACTGTAGGTGCAGCTGACACTGTGTTTGTGTTCATGCCGTCGAACACACAGTGAGCAGAAGTATGTTAGTTTTCTATAAAGGTGGAGAAAGAGGAACCTCAGGCTACATAACAAGCCTGTTAGTCAAGAGCACAGCATTAGTTGTGTGTGCTTCCTTATTTGACTGTCGGACTTAAAATCATAAACATACAGTTCCTGATTTCAACCGATTTATCAAAACCATTTTTGTTTTTAGCACTGAGTAAGAGGCATGACTTATTTCTTGAAAGCAACCATGTTCACTCATTAAAATGTATTAAAAATTTATGAACAGTATGTACAGTTGAAAATCTACAGGAGGATAAGAAAGGTGTAGTAGTTTAAAACCAAATTGAAATGAAGGAAGGAATATGCGTAAAATAAAAGCACCAAAGGTGCATGAATGCAGTCCGTACTGTACATAAATGATTCATCTAAATGCAGCACAATCTTCTGACTTTCATCCTGCTGCGTGTGATGTTCAAGTGAGACGCGTGTTTTACAGGAAACTAGTGCTCCACATGATCCTCCTGTATCAGCAACAGTATTACTTCTACTTTTAGAGGCGATTTTCTCTTGGTATTACATTGAACAATGTTACGGAAAGTCGCCCCTTCAGAGTGCCTCTCTTTTTCTATCTGTGCTTAATGCATCATAACAGACAAGCAGGTCTGATTTTTTTATTCCCTTTTCAGATGGAAATCAATAATCTAATCTAGTGCATGTCTCCAGAGACGTGTATAATGCTTTCCATCCAAAGTGTATCGATCCATTTGAACATTCAGCTGTTGTCATTTGTGGTTTTCTGTTAGGGACCCACCAGCCTGCTCGCAGCCCGGGCGCGCGGAGGCGCCCGAGACTTCGGCGCGCGCGGCCAGGGAGCTGCGCGCCAGGCGACGGGGACGAGCAGGGCGCGTGCCGGCGCACACCTGAAAACAATCGGCGCTCCTCGCAGCTGGAGCTCGTTAGAGCGGCTGCCGAGAATAAGAGCAGCGAGCGGATAGAGTTCGACGTGAGCAAGGGTTTGGGTGGGTCATCAACAGTATAGCAGAACAGTATAGAATTAAAGATCTGAAATTTAGTCCATCATTGGTTCTGAGTGCCATACCCCCATGGATTCTTCCATCACCAGAGGTTAACAGTGAACTATTGGAAGGAAAGAGAGAGTGTCCAAATGGTCAAAGTGTTGCAGCATACTGCCAGGGTTATATAAAATCGACATTCTATGGATGTGTTAAAATCTATACTGACGGTTCAAAAGATCCACAAAATGGTCATTGTGGGATTGGGTTGTTTATTCCGGAATTTAATAAAAGAGATGGCTATAGGTTAAATAATTTTCTCTCTGTATATTCTATTGAGATGACTGGGATAATAACAGCTTTAAGGTGGATTGAAGAGGTTAAGCCAATGAGAGCTGTGATCTGTACAGACTCCATGGCAGCTATTCATAGTCTAGATACAGGTCATTCAGCAAGAGAAGATTTGATTACAGAAATTAAACAGTTACTTTTGCAATTTAGGAATCTTGGAATCAGTATTCAGTTTTGTTGGGTTCCAGCTCATATCGGTATTAAAGGAAACGAAGAGGCCGATAAAATTGCGAAAAAGATGCTGAAAAACAAATGTATAGGAATTAATGTTCCACTGGGGAAGGGTGAAGCTAAATCTCTGATTAAGTCTGAAAATATGCAAAGATGGCAAAATGAATGGGAGGCTGAGGTTAATGCTGGACACTATCATAAAGTACAGAAGATTGTGACCGGGAAAAGGGTTACTTTATTGAGTTTATTTAGACGGGAAGAAGTGGTATATACCAGACTGAGATTAGGTCACACAGGATTGAATGATACCTTACAAATAATAGGTTCTAGCAATGGCTTATGCATAGACTGCCAAGACAAAGAAGATGTAGAGCATGTGCTTTTTGTGTGTAAGAAGTATAATGATAATAGAATACAATGGCAGGAAATGGAAGGAGAGAATGCAATACGTGGTATTCTAGAAGAACAGGGTATGGTAAGGGAAAGACTGGAAGCTTTATTTATTTTTCTTCATAGAACTGGTTTAGGAAAAAGAATATAAAATATTAATCTTATTTTTTTAATTTGTTTTTAATTTTTTTTATTATTTATTTTTATTTTTTTTAAATTTTTTTTTGTTGTTGTTTTGAATTAACTCAAGCCTAGACTCTATGACAGTTTCATGAAGTTCATGGTATACAATCCTGTACAGTTGGTGGCGGTATAATACAAAAGTAGTAATCCGCCATAAACACTAGAAAAGAAGAAGAAGAAGAAGAAGTTCGACGTGAGTGCGTGCTCGGAGGTAACGCTACACGTGTTGGACGACTGCAGAGAGGAATTCCGGTTTTCGAAGGAAACTCGTGAGTTAAGCAACACTGCCATTTAAGGAGGCAGGTGTTGCCGGGAACATTGCTGGTGGACTTATGTGTCACTGTCCGTTTTTGAGACAGTAGTTTTTCGTTCTTGGGTTTGGACTGTGCTTACCTGTGTTTATATAATAAACAACGCCAGCTCACTGGCTAAACTGGACATTGACTTTGTCGTGCACTTGGGGTCGGAGAAAAACCGTAACATTTTCAGAGTTGGACCATGTATCATCCTCCTAAACACACTCTTTTTCAATTGTGCGCAACATCAACGCTGAAACAATTAGTCGAATAAACCATTGGCATTGGACAGAAAATTAATCCTGAAAAATGTAGATAGTTCCAGCTTTTAAAATGTGAATATTTTGTTCTTTTCTGTGTACGATGTGATAGTAAATAAAATAAGTGATTATCCGCATCTACTTTTAAAGCTAAGCTGCATTTTAGCTGTCGCCATGTTGGTTTTAGGCTGTTGCCATCTCCGCCTTTTGTAACCAGAAGTGAGACAAGAGGATTGAGCTAAGTCCATCTAACTGTTGAGTAAAAATGTTTAAGGCGGCAAAAAAGGTAACTATGAACTTTCATGAACTGAAAACACACTATGAAAAGGGTTAAAGCTGTGAGATGAAAACGCAAACAACTCCCAGACTGGACAACGGCGTGGTAGCCACCTGTCAATCCCAAGGTAGCCACGCCTTAAAGCATACTCTGCTTTATGGTCTATTTGACTCAAAATAGGGTCAAAATTAACTAACTGAACATCATGCTGTATTGAAGACTTGAAACAAACGATTGAGACCAAAAACTCATGTTTACAATGTTTACTGAGGGAATAAATCAAGCGAGAAGTAGAGTCGTGACTTCTATACAATCAAACTTCTTTGCAACCAGAGGAGTCGCCCCCTAATGGCCATTAGAAAGAATGCAAGTTTCAGGGACTTCGGCATCGGCTTCACTTTTCAGACCCGGAGGTTGCTGCTTACATTAAACTCACCTTGAAACTTGCCAAGATCTGTGATTTTCCTGTGTAAAGACGGCTTAAAAAAGTTACCCAGAAACTATGAACATCAAGGTCAGAAACACATTCAGTTTTATTTCCTCAAGTCCGTGTGGGTAATATCACTCTGCAAATCTAATTCTCAGTTAATGTGTGGGCTCTGAGACGGTGCACTAATGCACGGCTGTGATTACTTGAGGCTGAATGTACCAGTAGAATGGCTTTACATATCCTCTAATAGATGCTGGAGACATCCGGTAATGAATTGAACTGAATTCGTAAGAAGGGAAAACGATGGAGGGAGATAAAAAGGTGGGAGGTGGGTGGTGTGCGAGTCAAAGAGTTTGCCACTCTGATGAATGCATCCATTAAAGGTTTGGGGGCTTCATCGTTAGTAGCTCTGGCTCGAGTCACATCTGATTCGTCCTTTAAGAAGAATCAATCTGAGAATCAGAGCGGAGGTGCAGGGCAGCGGGTGGTGTGTTATGTGTGTTGGGAAAGGTGGAGGAGATGGGAGCACTCGTTAATCTTTTCATCCCTTTTAACATACACACGACCACACTCTTCCAAAGCTATCAGAAAAATAATGAGGTATAGAAGAAAAAAAAAATAACGGATGTCACTCAAAGGAAATTGGCACTTTTGTGCATCTTAACAGAGGTGGTAAAATAATTCAAACGTTTGATGTTGACTTGGAACACAAACACGTATCAATACAACTGTGACCTTTCACTATGAAGGTTTTAACCATCAGGACCATCTTCAGCATCTTAAAGAGCTTTTAAAGCAAGAGCAGAAGAAACCGCTAACATTACGTTGTTCTTTTAAAATGTTTATTTGTTTATTTTAAGGGGGCTGTGTATTAAAGTATATACACACACACATGTTGTCACAGTTTGACAACGTGTCAATTTATTCCTGCACAGTGAAAATGTTTCTCCCATAGAGTGCAGTAGAGCCAACACCTTAAAGTTCTCCTATTGGGATGTTGTAAAATTGTAAAGAAAATCCTAACAAAAAAAAATGCCAAAAATGCATAAAAAGAAAATGTCAAGGAATTCTGGATCTGTCCTCTCCTGCCCAGCACCACTGCTGCACTGTAAAATGTGTTTTTGCTTGTTTGTTATTTTAGGATAGTATTCTATGTCAGTATAACAAAAGATTATTGAAGTTGTCGTAATAACACAACATTACTAGTTAGCAACATCTCAACGACAAATTAAACATTAACCTGAAAATCCACATTCAACTGAATTAGAAGTTTAAATCAACTTGATTAAAAAAGTAGTTATGAAGTTTTTGCGACCGTTATCAAAGTGCATTATGGGGATTTGGCGGGCGAAGTTGACTTTCCTCTCCAGTCCTGTACCCGTTTCGCACCAGTCTTGGGTGTCATCTTCTGCTCAGACTGTATTCGAGGTGAGTAAAATCATAAGAGTTTATATATAAGTGATGTATAAGTTTATATATGTAATAGTTAAATTGTTACAATCAGCCAACATTTTCCAGACTGCTTCGCGAGCGACTTTACTAATGCTGCGTTCACACGCTGCCGCTGTGAACGCAGCATTATTGCTAACCAATGTCTGCTCCACTTGCGTAGACTTCATTCTTCTCTGCCCGTGTCTCTCTCTACTTCAGCGGTGGCTAGATTGAACTCGGAGATGCAAGTGGCGGCTAACATTAGCTAACATGGGTCCGTTAGCTAACGTTAGCCGCCTTTATCTCAGTCAAACAAGCTAATTTGCTGGAATACTGTCCTACCGTACCCCTCCTAGGCTGGTCCGAGATGCACCGTTAAGCAACGTTAGTTAACGTACGCTAGCTAAAAACAGAAAAACACCGTGGTTTAACTAGCTAACGTTAGCTAACCTATGTTCGTTAGCTAACGTGCGCTAGCTAACGTGCGCTAGCTAACGAACATATGTTAGTTGTCAGCTAGCGTCACGGTTTCCAATCCCGATCGCCGTAAGCTCCTATTGTCCAATCCCGAATTTTCCGACGTGACGCAGTTTCCGGTCTTTTTGCCGGCATTTTCTTCCGCGATCGCCGGCAAAGTGTAAGTAGTATTACTTTATGCATATCAAACAATCTACGTGTCAAATTTCATTAACATACATGGACGTTTACATATCTAAATACTATAGGAAAGTTACTTAGATGTGAGAAAGCAGAAAGACCACTCGGCGACACTCGGGCGACGATCTTTACTCTGAAAAGTTTTTCTGTATTGTCATCGTACTGCTACTATGGGTTAGCATATGAGTGTATTTCAACGCTAGCTTAACACTACTTTGTCTAGCCAATGAAAATACACCATCATGTGTGACGTGATCTGTAGTCAAGGGGAGGAAGGGAGGGGGGCAGGCAAACAAGTTTGATGTCTGAAAAGAAAGTTGCGACAGCGGGAAAAACGAACAAATAATCGGATCGCTATCAGGTTTGTTTTGTAGATCTGAAACGTAAAGGCAGACATAATCAAATGTTTTTCTTGTTTTTCATAAGCCAAACTACATCAAGTATTTTCATGCACAATGATAATATGCACTTACTAATACATTATGCAAATAATGTTGATGTGTGTGTGTGATTGAGAGTGCGAAAGACTGTCTGTACATCTGTTAAGTCAGCAGTGGCTCTTATGATAAGAAATGTTGTTTGTGTAGGTACACAAACAATATAATACAGTGCTAGGTTATATAATATTGTTGAGTCAATTTCTCTCTTGTGTGTTTTATGAAAAGATAGAGAACAGAGACAGAGCAAAGGACGAGAGGAGAGAGAGAAAATAAGGAGTTAAAGAGGGAGCAGAAAATACTTGATAGATAGCAAGGAGAAGAAGCAGAAGCAGGAAAGACTTGAAAAGAAAGATAGCAAGAAGAAGAAAAGAAGCAGGAAAGAAAAGAAAGATAGCAAGGAGAAGAGAAGAAGCAGGAAAGAAAAGACATAGCAAGGAAGAAGCAGAAGCAGGAAAGACTTGAAAAAGATAGCAAGAAGAGAAGAAGCAGGAAAGACTTGAAAAGAAAGATAGCAAGGAGAAGAAGCAGGAAAGACTTGAAAAGAAAGATAGCAAGGAGAAGAGAAGAAGCAGGAAAGAAAAGACATAGCAAGGAGAAGAAGCAGGAAAGACTTGAATAGAAAGATAGCAAGGAGAAGAGAAGAAGCAGGAAAGAAAGGTAGGTAACGTGTGTCAGTATGAGAGTTTTTTTCCTTTACAGGAGGATCAAGAAAAGAAAAGATGGATATAGAAATTGTAAATCTGCAATGGTTTAAGGTAAATATATATACATGTATGTCTATGCATGTGGCAAATATGCATGTGCCTATACATGGCAATTTATAGAATTCATCAACATTATTAAGACATTTTAAACTACTTTTGAATTTAATTTCTGACTGTGCCAAAATAAATGTGTATTTGCAGATGCCAAACATCCGGCAAATGAGGAAGAGGGAGAGGACGACGAGGAAGTGGACCCAGGAGGCCATGGCGCAGGCCCTACAGGAGGTGAAAGCAGGCAGGCTCAATCTACGGCAGGCAGCCCAGGTGTTTGGGGTCCCAAAAACCAGCCTGAGTGACCGAGTCAGTGGAAGGGTGTCCTCTGATTGTGTCCCGGGTCAGAGGACTCTCCTCACCCCTGCAGATGAGGATTCCCTGGTGGAGTACCTCTTGTACTCTGCCAGTCATGGGTTTCCACTGACGAAGCCTCAGGTCCTGGCCCACGCTCTGGCCATCTATAACCTCCGCCACCAGGCAGCCCCCAAAACCGGGCTTGGCCAGACGTGGTGGATCAATTTTAGGGAGCGGCACCACCATCGCCTGACTGCCCGGACCCCAGACATCATTGACCGTGGGAGGGCATCCTGCGCCAAGAGGGGGCCAATAGAGGAGTACTTTAAGCTCCTCACCACCACCCTGGAGGAGCACGGGTTGAGGGAGAAACCCCGTCAGGTTTACAACTGTGACGAGACGGGGTTTCAGCTGGACTCTACAAGAAGAAAGGTCATAGTGCCCCGGGGGACTAAACATGCTTACAGGCAGGCCCAGGGAACCAGGGACCACATCACCGTCCTGGCCTGCCTCAACGCGGCTGGGGAGGATGTCCCCCCTTTCATCATCTACAAGGGGGGATATCCAGGGGGGCCCTATAATAAAGAAGGGGTTCCCGATGCCCTCTACGGGAAGTCGCCAGCAGGGTACATTGACAGTGAGCTGTTTAGGAAGTGGTTTGTCGGGCACTTCCTGAAGTTCGCCACTCAGGAGCGCCCGCTGCTGCTCATAATGGATGGACATCAGTCCCATCTGGATCCAGAGCTGGTCCAGGCGGCACAGAGGGAGGGTGTCATTCTCCTGTGCCTGCCACCACATACTTCTCACATCCTTCAGCCTTTGGATGTGAGTTTCTTCAGACCCTTGAAGGCAGATTTCTCTGGTGTTACAGGAGATCTGTCGGCAGTGAGCCACTCCTTCTTGGTTTCTAAGAAGGAGTTTTCAAGGGTCCTAAGAGACTCCTACCAGAGGGTGAAGGATCGGAGAGTGGTGGTGGCTGGGTTCAGGAGGTGTGGCATCTACCCTCTGGACTCGATGGCCATTGACTGGTCACGGGTCATGCCGTCCGGGCCGCGGTGCGGGCCCTCCTCACAGCCTCCGCCAACTCCATCGGCATCTTCCTGGGCTGCACCTGATGTTGCCCTTCCCTCCCAACGTCCCCTTTTCCCAGCCCAACCCCCACCTGCTCCACCTGCCTCTCCTCCTGCCCCCCCCACCCCAAATCCTTACATCACCCATCCCCTGGTAACATCAGGCCGGATTACAGTTGACCTGGCCCACCTCCTGGCCGAAATCCAATATAACCGCAACACCGGTAAGGTCAGGAGGAATGTCACCAAGGCCAGGTTACTGACAGCCCAGGAGATGTCTGATGTCATCGAGGAGGCGGAGGACCGAGCTGCAAGGAGGGAAGCTCAAGCTCTGGCCAGAGCAGACAGAGAGCAGCAGCGGGCCAAAGACACCTGCCCGGCAGCCACTTCCTCCACCCTGTCTGGCGGCTCCCGCCCCAGCCGCAGAAGACAAGTGTCCCTCTGGGCTACTTCCGCCTCCAGCTCCGGACTTCCCATCGCCGGTCCCTCATCCCACTCTGTCCCCTCTTCTGCCTCCCACGGTCCCCGGCTGCCTGCCAGCACAACATCGCTCCAGAGCCTGCCTGCTGAGGACCACGGCCACCTTCCCCCATCTCCTGGTCAGCACACACCTATTTACCATTTTAATTTGCATATAAATGTCAATACATTAACTATTGTGACAGTTAGACATTATGAGTATGTATTTTAGCATTGTTATAATAAAATATGATTATTTTTTAGAGCCTTCAACATCGGCAGGGGGATGTGGCCTCCGTGGGTCTCAGAGTCGTTCCTCTCCCTCCCACTGTAAATGCTTTATGTAACCTGAGAAAATACAATATTATAACATGATGGTGACATTAGCCTTGATGAAGACTAAACAAAACATGGTTATGCTTTTTCTGTTATTCATACAGCCTCCAAACCTGCAGACGCCGGACCATCATCCAGCTCCTCGTCTGCTGGACCCACGACATCCACCGGTAGTGTACTTCATGTTAACTTTCTTTGAATGCCAACCCATGAAAATCTGATCTTTTTTTAGTTCAAAGTTGTTGTTTTTTATTCTGTGAATAGGTCACACTCCTGAAGACATGGAGACAACAGTTTGGGAGTGTGGCCGGTGCAGGGAACCTGACCCTCCCGAGAGCTCGGAGGGATTGGTGTCGTGGGTCCAGTGTGACAGCTGCCACACATGGTATCACACCATGTGTGTGGGCTGGGACGAGGAGCTGGATGACGAGGATTATTTTAAATGTTATTTGTGTCCAGATTAGTGTTGTATTTTCTTTTTGTCTGTTTTGTATTTAAATAAATGTTCATATTTTCAAAGATTTGCACAAGTCATTTGTCTTTTGTTAACCGTCCTGTTATCTTTGACCCCATTCAATGTTTAACGTCTCTAAATATACGATTGACTTTTTTTTTGCTTAATATTTCATGACTTCCTAATCTAACTGAATAAACGTTAAATTAACATATGTTTTCAATGTTCTGTACACATGCGGTACACATCGGTGTTCTTTGGATAAAAGATGTTTGTACATTTGAAGGGTTTTAACAATGTAGCTTCTCGATCTTGAATACTGGTGTTTTTATCTGTAATACAACTCATACTCTTCACTGTGTGTTATGATAGTAATTGTTATATACAACATACATGTGCATAATTGTTAACTTGCATGCATCAGCAGGTGTTTTGCAAGGGATTGACATGAGAAGAGTTTAACAAAACATCCAGTAGGTGGTGGTATACGCTCAAATTGAGCTTTTATTGCATAGTTTGGAGATGTTGAAGCGTGATATCTTATTGTGAAGGACATAACTACGTTCCCGGATATGTTGACAGCATTGATGGTCAGTTTGGTGACCCTGGATCAAGTTAATATCCCCGGAAAAACAGCGGCGGCGAGTGTTTACTACGAGGATAGAAGTGCGATCGGGATTGGACAAGAGTAGCGCACGGCTAATTTCCCGGCGCTAGCGTCCTTTTACCGGCTCTAGTAAAGGCTAGGCTAACTCTAAAAATAAAAACAATATTTAGCTCGAAAGGTAAGAAGTTAAAGCTTAACGTGACATCATTAAATCAGCTGAAAACGTGATACGATCATTTTTATCAATATTTGAAGTGGCATTTTATCAGAATGTTAGCTAAAACCTGGCCGAGATTGGACACCGTTCCGTTAGTTAATGTAAGTCAAATATGGCTTCAAATAATGGCTTCCCGTGCTTATCGGCTGCATCAAGCTTGCATTTCTTTTGTTTTTTGCACGTCATTCTGTTCATTCATTGTGTGTAAACCTAGAATGTCTGCACAGTTGCAGATAAAGATTAGGCTACACTATTGTTCTCAGCTAACACCACCAAACTTCAGACAACAGGTTTTGTCAAGCTAAGTAAGTTATTCAAGACATGTATGCCGTGACACGTTATTGTTAAACCTTGCATGGTAAATCCATATAGCTAGTAATTTACGGTGGTGTTATTGAGACTTGTATATAAGCTGCTTCAATGAAATGTTCAGATATGCCACCAACAAATTATGAATTGACAACTATGTTTACATCAGTGGATTATACCAGTGGTTCCTAACCTGGGTGTCAGGACATCACAGGTTGTTGCAAGGGAATCACAACGTGTTGGGGGAAGAGTGCTTAAGTAAGAAATATTAAAGAACTCAGAAAAATATTGTTTGAAGAAAGAAAAGACACACTGTGATGAATAGTAATAGGAATATGGCAAAGCATTTGCATGAATCTATCTCTAAGAAGCTGGTTCTTGATGTTGGTGTAGCCTTCATGAAGTAAGCCAACCAGCAAAATATCTTTGCACTCATTTAAAGGTTAAGAACCAATATGTTTGTAATGCATTCATAACTAAGTCTTTCTTTTTCTTTTTTTCCATAGGACTACTTCATCACAACTGTGGCAGTTTCTCTCAGGTTCTTTTCTCTTATGGACATTTATGTTGAATGAGGTGGACATGTAAGCTTTGTACTTTTTTCTGTGGAAGTCGTAAGAGAATCATTGAACATTACCAAAGTAGTCACAGACATTACGGAAGAAATAGTCCATTACCCTGCATATACAAAGATTGTGCACAGTATTTCAGATCAAAAAAATCTCTGCAGGTCCATTTGAGAGATCATGGGATCATAGAAGGGGCTAGTGGACTTGTTGGCTTTCAACTAAAATGCTTATTGTGTGACTTTAAAGAGACAGTTGGCCTAAAGCAATATATTGCTCATCTTGGGAAACATCTGAAGAATAGGGAAACGGTTATCTGTCCTTTTAGTCAGTGTTCTTTCAAATCAAATATTTACTCTAGTTTTACATCACATAAATGTCGTTTTCACCCACATTCTACTATACAAGACTTTAAGACAGAGATTACAGTCATAAATGTAGGTCTTGGTGAGAAATGTTGCAATTTCATTGTTTTTCATGAAATTTACTTTTTTTACCACATCCAACAGATTGAAGCAGAATTTGCTCGCCTTACATCCGTTGACTTAAAAGGCTCCCTCTTCTCTGGGCTGGACCAGTACCTGGCGAGATTCCTTGAGCTCTACAAAGTAAGAAGTGGCACAGTGGGCCTGACCAGGCTCACAAGATTGCTTGATGATGATGTAAGTATTCAAATGTTAGTTATTCCAGGCTTCCCACATTTGTTGTTAGCATTTTGTCAATGGAGAAAATAGCTTCTTTTTTTGACCTTTGATATATTTAATGTTGATCATATTAAATCCAACCCTAACCCTACTTTTTGATGGAATCCTGAAAGAAATTGATGTCATTCCTCTACCATATGCAAGCAGATGGTGCACCATATACAATAACTGTTTTTTTCTTCTTTTTTTTAATCAGAACTCAACATACAAGAAGAGGTCAGTACTTCTGCTGGGCCTGCCTCATTATCTCAAGGAGGATCCCTCGTGTCTTTTCAAGACTGGAGGTAAGCATTGTTTATTTAATGGTGTTGTTACAGTTGTCAATTCATTTAAAATGGCCTGTTAGTCCTGAAAAGTAATATTAACCCAGCAAATGCAACTCACTTTAGTTGCAATTCCATAAACTATCTATGACACTTAAGTCAGGTGATAATAGGTGGCCATAAATGTGAAATGATAACCCAGTCTTAGTTCAAATATGGCATATGGTGTTGGATGTGAGCAATTTCTCTCTCCATGTGTGTGTGTGTTTATATGTGATTATTTATATATATATATATATATATATATATATATATATATATATATATATATATATATATATATATATATATATATATATATATATATATATGAAAAATAGATACAATTCTAGACTTTCAGGCTCCCCTTGTAAATGACATCATACAAACTGCTAGAATAAACTAAAAAGATGGTAAATGCTATTTTTGCTTATTTTAAACTCTTCTGTAGGCCACGGACAAAGAAGATGTATGGACTGACGGGATGAAAGTGGGCATTGTGATGGTGAAAGAAGGAGAAGACATCATCAACGTGTCTGTGGTCCTTGAGGAAGCAGTCATCTTGTCTGACTTGAAGGACCTACCAAGCGCCATTGCCATGCTGATGGGTTTGCTTTTTTCCCTTAACATTGACTATCCAAAGGAACTGAAATACACCTTTGAAGTCATTCAGAAGGTCCTCATGAACATTGGTGGAGGACAGTGTTCCTCACTTGTGCATGGATTAAGAAACAGACTCCTGCGAAAATCCATGTAAGATGGTTCTCTGACTCATCACAATTGAGGGTTAAAATATTTGTTGATGTATAAGTTCAACGTTAGTTGCACAACTGAAAAGTACAAGTGCATAAGTTGTTATTTAATTGTGTGTTTTGCACATTTGAAGTGCATGGTTTAAGAAACAGACTCCTGTAAAAATCAATGTTCTCTGACTCATCACACTTGAGGGTTAAAATATTTGTTGATGTATAAGTTCAACGTTAGTTGCACAACTGAAAAGTACAAGTGCATAAGTTGTTATTTAATTGTGTTTTGCACATTTGAAGTGCATAGTTTAAGAAACAGTAACAAATACACCAATAAATTGGTTGGATGTAAATTGGTTGTTTCTCTTTTCTTTTTTAAGCTGCCATGTATTTATTATAGGTTATTGTAGAACTTTTTGTTAAGTTCAATAAATTGATAAATTTAATTAAAATCAACATACCTTTTTAATTCAGCTGAAACAGAGTTTGAAGTTCAAACAACTACCATAAGCAGTTAAATCAATTAAGAAATCAAAATCAACCAAACTAAAACAAAAGGTCTACTTAACTGACAGTTTTAGTTCAATTGAATTACATTTGCAAGTCCAAACAACTATCCTAAGCAGTTCAATCAATTAACAAATATAAGTTAACCAAACTAAGACACGGGTTTACACAACAAGGGATATTTAATCAAGTTGATATTTAGTGAAGTTCAAAGAACAAATTATATTAGTTCACTTAACTTAGAATTTTAAGGCAGCCCTTTCACTCATATTTTTAAGTTGAAACAACATGTTATATTTTACAGTGTGAGGCCAGGTCGAGCAGATCGGGTTGCAGAGCTCCGCAACCAACTGGCAATCTCTCCATTAGAAATGTAGCACATTTTGTTTACTGTCCAATCAGAAAAATAAACTCAGAATGAAGCAGGACAATGTGTTGGGAAAAAAAACACTTCTGGTTTTTAGTAAAAAAAAAAGAGATCTAGTGTATGCTTTCATCTTTTGAAAATCTGATGTATTGTACCAGCGCAGACGTAATTGACACCTGCAGATGTTTGACAAATCACAATAACAAACAGGAAAATACTTATACCACCAAGTAATGCACAGGAGTCCTTCACTTATATAAGAAATACTTTCCATATGGAGTCAAAAGCACAGGCTGTGCAGCAGAACTGAACTCCCCTGTGTGCAGACTGCCTGCTTGTGTTCTGTTACACATTGCATATGTTCTTCTCAAGTGACACGTGTGTGTGTGTGTGTGTGTGCATGTGCGTGTGTGTGTGTAGAGTGGATACGCTTGTTTGTGTGTCTGCACAACACGTTGCTCCATGCACCCCACATGACCGCGGTATGGGCAGCCTGGTGCCTCCTGCCCATCTGCAGCACAGGCCCATGTTGGTGATGTAGCAGGAATTAACTGTAGAAAAGGGTAATTAAATCTGCCAGCAGCTGTCCAGCTTGGCTGGCAAGTGGTAGCAGGTGGATGACACAGGCGCCAGGAAGTATTTTATAAAATAAGATTGAGCAATGAGAGGATAGACTGTAGGATTTTCAGAAATCTTCAAAAACAGTAAAAAAAAAAAAAAAAAAAAAAAAAAAAAAAGGAGATTGATAATTGTAATATTTTCGATCCACTCTCAGGACACTTCATCAAACTGAATCATGAAGTAAACTTGTTCCGCTGGTGTTCGTGCATGAAACAGAGGTAAAGTCAGGCTGTGGGTATGTCGGCTAGCGAGGATAATTTGACTGTCACAGTCACTGACACTTTGTCAGATTCTTCTGTCTCACTCTAAAATTGTTAGATCAAAAAAACGAGAGTCACAATGCACATCGCCACTCTTGCTTAAGAGAATTCAAACACGGTAGAGAGTCATGATCTGAAAACATGAAATATGAAAATAGCTTGATGTAGTGTTGCGTCACTGTGGCATTAACATGATTGTGTCAGTAAAGATTTTTAGATTAGAAAGGTAATGGTTTGGAACAGATTAAAAATGAACACAACTCATTTAAATACAAGCACATATTATTCATGACCCTCCAATGTATAACACAGATTAATTCTTATCCAAATATTATGGACCCTGTAAACCTCATGCTGCAGCTGCTCTATTGTCAATAAACAGAGACTGTGTGCCGATCTGTGAGAAAATATTCTTTTCATAATTTTCTTTTCTTAATTTCTCTATCTCTTATTTATGCACCCAATAATTCTGTGTCATTTTGGAAAAATTCATGCAGAGCTGCATTTTGTTATGAAACGGCAGATAAGTAGTAGACAAATCTGCTTTCTTCTTTTAGAACAATATTATATATATAATATATATTACTTGATTTTGTTTTATCTTTACGTACTGAGCAATGCTGCTGTAATCCTGTAATTTCCCCACTGCGGGACTAATAAAGGATTATCTTATTTTATCTCTCTTATCTTAAGAACGTTTATTTTGATGAATCATGATGCCCCGAGGCATTGCAACAGCTGAAAGTTACAATTCAGTGTTGTGTTTTGTAACTTAACTGAGGATTCAGAGGAAGCTTGAATACACTATCGGCTTATTCCGTAGTTCATCTCTCACTCCAAACTCGGCTCACGTTCCTTGAATGGAGCCCTGGCTCTGGTTGCCAGGATGAATGGACTGCACGTGTGCCAGCCAGGGTGATAACTTGATATCGCCTTTTATCAGGATGGAGGACTTTTGGAGGTGAAGGCTGGTGCTGAGACTCACCTCCCCAGGTTAATGACTCCTCGGGGGATTCCTGTTGGCGTGTTGAAGGCAGGCAGCAGCTTCTCTCCCAGCTCCATTACTTTAGTTTTGTACATCTGGACAGAGAAGAACACGAGAAGGCAACCTGGTAAATATACAAACACACATTCGACATGGGCAGACATGCACATATGTACGTGTATGTATATAAAACTGTCCTCTCAGCCAAATTTAAAACAATCAGTCCCAGGCTAGGGATCACAGGTCTGCACACATTTCCTGTCCAAAGCTAATTATGTGAAACATAAGGCCTGCTACAACTGCAGCGGGATTAAAAGCAATCTCATCGATGCAATCTACAACAGTCCATTTAAAACCGCTCTTCCTCCCCATCTCCATTTCCACTGGGCCAGACTCCCCGAGGCCAAGGCTGAGGCAAAGTTAATGTATCAGCTTATGAGCTGCATTATCAGTCACCAACTCTCCATTAGCCAGTGGGACCAATGTTTGAAAGAAGAAGAAAAAGAAAGAGATTGAAGGCAGTTGAGAAAGATATTGAAACCTTGACAAAGAAAGAGACGTCTGAGGAGACAAAGGTTGCAGAGCAGAGAGGGAGAGATTTATACAAGAGACTAGAAAGCCCTGGAGACGAGAGAGAGAGAGAGAGAGAGAGAGAGAGAGAGAGAGAGAGAGAGAGAGAGAGAGAGAGAGAGAGAGAGAGAGAGAGAGAGAGAGAGAGAGATTGTATGGCGGGACAAAGGGAAGCCAGAAAGGCTATTGCATGTAAAGTGCCTTTGAGTACCTTTTAAAGCACTATACAAATAAAATGTACGATTATTATTATAATTTTTAATCACCGTGTAAGCAGTCGGTAGTCTGAAAAAGAATGACTTCCAGAAGCGAAGTATTACTGTACATTTACCGTGTATTTATTCATAGTAATGTGTCCATTGCTGCAGTTTTGGAAAATACTTTCTATATATCCACCTTTTCACAACGCTTTATACCTTAACACACATCTAGTGTTTGTCGACATTTCAAAAACCTTTCAAATGTCTGTAGACTATTCGGAAGTCTCACCCTCCTGTGCTTTAACAGGCCTATTTTACAGCCAGTAGCAAGCAGCGTCCTCTTCAAACCTACCCATGAGCCTTTGCGTGAAACACTCACGCATGTCATTAGAGTCGAGAGTGAGCACCGTCGGATTTTCACAGCTTTACAAAAACACTGCATCGCATACTCTCACTGTCAAGACCAAGGGGTGAAAAATAGTGGGAAAGTAAATAAATCGGTTGATTGAATGAATGAACAAACAAGACGGCGTTTTCAATCGACAACTGCGGTTTCCAAAGCGCAGTTTTCAAGGGCCAGGGTTTCCTTCTGGTGAATAAGATATTCTCACTGATGCTGTCAAAAGATGTTTTCTGTTGCACAGGTCGAATACCTACAAATAAAGCAGCGCTTCATCAGGTCGTTGTGCCGTTTCTTAAATCACACCATTTACTAAATAGTGCATTCTATTTATTTGAGTGAGAAATGTGTCCACTATTTGTCTTCATTAAACAATGAATAGGTATTAAATTAAGTATTGTCTGTGCAGCCAAAGCCTGATATATATGAATGTTATTCAGTGCCACAGACCTCCATTGTTATATAGTATATAACATATAAAAACACACCAGGTAGCCACATCTTTGCACTGGGTGACATGTTCCTGTAATACTTATGCTGAGACATCCTGAAGGTAACACCACCGGCAATTTGTTTCCAAAACCAACACTTAACAACCGGCCTGCTGGTGCTTGTGTGTTTTTGAGTGTATTCATAAGAAACGTTGTAAATATAGTTTACAAGGTGTTTGCAACTACTTCACACCTGCATTTATCAGATAACAGTACGTGGAACCTACAGACACGTCAATCATGGTGCTTTCCCCCATGAATAATACCACTTAATTTTGGGCAGAATAAATATCTGTTTTCATCACAGTATATGCATCTTCCTGAATAACGGATTTGAATTTGGGTACAGCCCCCCACATGGAAGAGCGCATAGGGGCCGTTTTCTCGGGTTTGTTTGTTCCCTGAGGCGAGGATTGAGAGGTTTTACTGGTAAACAGAAGTGGCAGACCTCGAAATGTTTCTCAGAGTGTTTCTCCACTGGCCTCTGACGTTGTTTTCCATGGGAGAGATGCCTGCATGCCCGATGCACGTCTTCAGCGGTTAAGAGCTGATGGAAAGACCATTTGTGTCCAGCCTCCTTTACACCACTCGACAGGGAATTCCAACTGAAAGGGAAGAGAGCGACCTGTCGCCTGTCACATCGGATCAATGTTGTTCTTTGCCGAGTTCCACCATTCTGCCATCTTATCAGGGGACGCAAAGTCAAATATATATATATATATATATATATATATATATATATATATATATATATATATATATATATATATATATATATATATATATATATATATATATATATATATATATATATATATATATGATAGATAAAACCAATCTCAAATGTTCTTGATAGCGTTGTATTGTAGGATGGATGCGGAGGCGGTGCAAACACACAGTGCAATTCCAGCAGCACCTCAGTAATAAAGCTCACGTGGCGGAGGAGGCGCTCGGTGTGGCACAAGGGAGCATCGGTGTGTCAGTGAAGACAGATTTATGAACACGGGCCTTAATTTAACTTGTGTGCTGCGTACAGTAAATCACAGAGCCGATGCCAGCCAAAGGGGTTTTGCTATAATTAATCAAGTAATTCATAAACAGGCAAACAAGAATTAATGAGTGCAAAATAATCTGCTGCCCCTGCTTCTTGACGGCAGTGTTTGGGTGTTATATATCCGAGAAAGAATGTGTGTGTGTGTGTGTGTGTGTGTACTCCCTCTTAAGTCCCTTGACTCTCTATTTTATCAAAAACAGCACTAATGACCCTCCGCCTGGCATGCTCGGAGTTTGCGGGGGGGGGGGGGGGGGGGGGGGGGAGCATTGCCCCCCCTGGCGGCTGAAACGGGTAATTGCATTGTTTCAACAAAAAAATAATTGCATTCTTTAAAAAAATTATATATTATAAATATCTTAAATAAAACAAAACAACTAAATGGTGGTAGGTAATACATCTGATTTCATATACTCCTTTAGTAAAAAAAAAATGGGTCATGTGACAAGTAACGTAAGTCCAGCGATTCTCAGCTAGCTAGCATGTAATACCGTTGTAGTTACCTGGTCGGACTCGTTACACAAAAATATGGACATAAGGAGATTTTTAAAACGTCGAGCTCCAAATGACACAGATATTCAGTCTTCCGGATCTAACAAAGATACAACACAAACAACAGTAACCGATGATGACGACAGGCAAACAGACACCGCTGTGAACTTGGAGGGAACACCGAGCAGCTCTGGATCAGCAGCAACCGCTAGCAGTCCTGACGTTCACCCCACGGCCACAGATGCACTAGCTGCACTAGGTAACACCAACACAGATGATCTTGGAGAAAAACACGGCTGTCCCAAGCAACCTGCTCTGCCCCAATTCCCCTCAAAATGTTTTGGAAGTACAAAACGATCGTTTTCCACTTACTTCTACAAGAATTACCCTTGGCTTGAGTATTCCGTTAGAAATGATTCAGTCTACTGTTTTGCTTGTCGCCATTTCCAGACTGAAAGCTGCGTTGAGGACACATTTAGAAAGGGCATGAGTGACTGGAAAAAACTGAGCAGTAAACTAGAGAAACATGGAAAAAGCCAGGCCCATCTGAACTGTATGATTAAGTGGAATAACTTCCAAGCAGCCAGCTCATCCTCAAATGGATCTATTGCAGCTAAACTTTCTGAAAGCCATAAAACTACAGTAGAAAAGAACAGAGGTTATCTCTGCAAAGTAGTTGATGTTGTGAGGCTGCTGTCTAAACTTGGATTGCCCTTTCGTGGACACAAGGAGGGAGAAGAGTCAGAATCGCGTGGCAATTTCCTCGAGGTTTGCAGTTTGTTATCGAAATATGATGCTGATTTTGAAAACATAGAATTATTTTAATGCCACAAGCCCAGATTTTCAAAATGAAATTATTGACATCTGCGCACACATGCTTTACAACAACATTGCTGATAAGGTACAGGAAACTGGATTTTTCTCCATAATTGCGGACAAGGCTAGGTCCTCCAAAACGGAGCAGCTGTCAGTGTGCATACAATATGCCGAGGAATTGGAAATCAAGGAGCGTTTTTTGTGTTTCATGGACTGTTCTGCATCTCGCAACGCGGCTGGGATTGTGGAGGCCATCTACAAAGGGCTTGAAATGTGTGGTCTTAAAAACATCCCAATTGTGGCACAGAGTTATGACGGTGCGTCTGTCATGTCAGGTCATGTGTCTGGTGTGCAGCAGCGCATCAAAGAGACTCACCCCTACGCAGCCTACATACACTGCTTAGCGCACAAATTAAATTTAGTGCTTGTGGAGTGCTGTTCCGTGAACCGATGTGTGAAATCATTCCTGAGCATTATTGACAATGTGTATTCACTGTTTTCGGAACCGTCAAACCACCAGAGATTTATTGAACTCCAAAAATCCTTGAATGTGAAAGTAACTGAAGTAGTTCAGCCCAGTGACACGAGATGGGCATGCAAGTGGAGATGTGTGAAATCAGTGAAAAGTCACTACTCTGCGATTACGGAGTGTTTGAGAGAAATTAGTGAAGAGGGAGAGAAGTGGTCAGCGCAAGCCAGTGGTATCCATGACTTCATGTCGAGAATGTCATTCATTACAAGCCTTGTTGTGTTTGAGGAGCTACTGCGTATGATCCACGTTACGCACAAGGCCCTACAGTCATCCAACTGCACACTGTCCGAAGCTGCGGCCCTTACTGACAGCCTGAGAGCACACTTCGTGTCAAAAAGGCAGGCAGACTCCTGGAGCGATGTGTGGAAGTCAGTCAAACAGTTCTGCCTGGACAACAACATTGCCGTGCCCAAAGAAAACACTGATCGTCAGATTCACGTCTCCGCAGGCCCCGCCGCACCCAAAATGAAACGTGTTTCAAATCCGCCCACCTCCCTTGATGGTTTCTTGATTGCAAAGGGAAAACAACCCACGAAGAAACAGCAGAGAGTCCTGGCTATCAGCAGAAACTATATTTCCCTGTGCTGGACACTCTCATCAATGAGCTGGAAAGGAGGTTCTCTGGAGAGTCCATGGAGCTTGCACGCGCGTGTGCCGCAGTTTTGACATGCGCGGAAAATGGAATTGATCCACTACTACAAAAATACACTCGGGCACTAAAAGTTAACCCCCTTCTTGTTGCAGCCGAGATGAAGCTTGTCAAAGCATCTGCTAACGCACCAATTTCAATGGAGCATCTTAAAAAAGCTGTAAAAAAAAACAACCTACCCAAATCTCTATAAACTTTTACAGTTAGCTCTCACTCTGCCGATTGGGTCATCTACCTCTGAGAGAAGCTTCTCTGCGATGAGGAGGATAAGGAACTGGCTGCGGTTGACGATGGGAGCAGCCAGGTTTTCCTCTCTTGCGATCCTTCACATCGAAAGCGACATTACGGCCAAGCTCTCACCTGAGAGCATTATCGACGCATATGCTGGACGCAAAAAACGAAAATTACTGTTGCACTAGTCTGGACAATGTCTAGGTCTGTAAGTTTGATTTACTAATAGAATACTAATAGAATATGATTGTATTGTTGTACTGTTTTTTCTTCTTCTTTGGGTTAAAAATAAATATATGTGTTTATTTAGCATGTTTGTTGTGTCCATATGTGTTAGTGCTGTGTTCCCCAATTGATAGCCCAGGTCCCAGCTGCTACAATGATTTTTTTTTTTTTGCCCCCCCTGGCTCGAATGTCAAACTCCGCCTATGCCGCCTGGTCCCATCTCTTCTCCTCATCGGTCCTTTCTAGCACCGCCGCTGCTCGAGCACACACACGCGCACACAAACACACACTTTTTCAAAGCACACGTAGTTCAAAACAAGCCCACACATACAGACTGGGTTTGCATAAAATTTATAGAAATATACTTTTGTATAATCGTGCGCTTTTAAATGAAACAAAACACACACACACACACACACACACACACACACACACACACACACACACACACACACACACACACACACACACACACACACACACACACACACACACACACACACACACACACACACACACACACACACACACACACACACACACACACACACACACACACACACACACACACACACACACACACACACACACACACACACACACACACACACACACACACACACACACACACACACACACACACACACACACACACACACACACACACACACACACACACACACACACACACACACACGGCTGCTCTGGTTTCTGCCAGAATTAACAAGCGACTGTGTGCTGCCACCCTGTTTGAATCCCACTGCTTTTTGACAGAAAAAATAAAAAACAGTGCACTTTCCCTCAAATATCTAAAACTCACACCACCTTACATTGACAAATATTAAAAGAATAATGTTTATTAACAGAAGTATGTGTATCTCAAGTCAACAATAGAGGTCTGTGGCACATAATAATATTAAGATATATCAGGATTTGGCTGCATAGGCAATACTTAATTAATACTCATTGATGCTCATTGATGCATTGCAAATAAACAATAACTATAGATGTATGTACACCGTTACCTCCCTTATCTTTAAAGATGAATTACAGCTCAGTGTCTTGCTTGACTACTCCTCATTTATTCTTGGCTCGACAAACAATCTATTATGTTTTTCCTTTCTTCCTCACATCGAGGACACATCCTGGAGTCCGATTGGACAGCTGACGGACACGTAGAATATATAATGTGGCAATAAAATGTCTAACTGTGTGACTAGCTGCTGATGTGTTTTAGCAGCCGGCTGAGAGCCTCATCAGCTGCACAAATCCGTCATTCACAGTGGCACTGATTCGATGTAAAAATGTGGGCTTCAAATGCAAAAGCCTTATCGTTTGCACCTGTCATCCCCTCCTCTTTATTCACGTTGCTGAAATGTATGTCGGAGACAGAGAAAGCAGAAAACCTGATCTGCTGAAGCTGAGGAGTGGACGGTAAGCAGCAGCGTCATGCAAACGTACCCCAGTGTGAAGACAAATTCCATCTTGGCTTCTGAGGACGGCTTGTGGTTTCCTTGATCATGTCCTCTCTTTCTGGGACCAAAGCACGTGAAGAGTGCATGCATAATGCTGTCTTTTTAAAGTCCGGTACCACAACCAGTTGCCTCTGCAAAAACAAGTTTATTTGAAGTCACTTCAAGTTCCTATGCTCCACAAATAACGACTAAATCTAAAATCTCAGCGGGTGACATTTGAGAATCTTCTGATGTCGTCTGGCTGAGAAAATAGGTGTTTTTCTTCAGACCACAGATAAATAATTCCTATTTGGCAGCTTATGAACATAGATGCAAACTAACCTCTTCCGCCTCCATCGCTATCTCAAAACAACATGCGAGTCCACAGTACCTTTCTCATCATCTTACTGCTTGATCAGTCTACAAAGCAGCTAAAAGGCAGCGTAGTCTGACAGCTCAATCCACACAGGAGGAAGAACTTGAGCCCTACTGTTGAGTCATTTATAGACCCAGAGAGAGCTTGTGACGACAGCGAATACCTGTGGATGAGACACCGAAAAAGACTGAAAAGGGTTTTATTTGAGATGCTGATATTAGTGCCATCACTCTGTGGGGAAAGGCAAACGATATTAAAGACAACTTCCTATAGGAGGCGTTTTGAAATGTGTTGTCCTGTCCAACCAACAATTCTACAAATATTCAGTTTACTTTCACATGAGACAAAGACAACCAGAAGGTCCTCACAACCGAGCAGCTGGGAAATCACTTAAACAACTAATCAATAATCAATAGAGTTGCAGATAAATTATCTTCCATTTGCCTTAATGTAGTGAAAATGGATCTTGTTGACACATATTTAAAAATGAACTCGCAACTTTTGGTTTCAGCAGCAGCTAAATGTATTTTTGCAACCAAAGAAAAAGTATATAGGGAACTAGACAAAATACAAAAAGTGAAACATGAGGCCTCTTTGGACAGGACTATCACCAGAGGACCCCATGTGATTCATAAATGACCCTACATCTGTGTCTTGTGCGGCACATTAGCACTGAATACATGAAGTGAAGTCTGTAATTTACTCAAATTTACTGACATTGTACCCCGGGTATGATGTGAAGGCTCAGTACATCTGTTTATATGAAACATATTATACTATATAGTATATTTTTGTACAATATTATATTACATATGCTTATTAATGTTCATATACCACTGCTAAGACCTCTGGCTCCAGCGCAAATGGATCTCCATGCTGTGTAGAGAGATGAATATTCAAAAGAAACAGATACACCTCAGGTATCTCAACGCTGGGTGTAGTCACCACAGGTTGGGAATATTAGAAGTCTCAGCTTCAATCATCCTCCCCAATATTTCTACGCTTTCAGCCGGATCTGACAAAACTGACAGGAGACCTTTTCTTGCACATTGATTTCGTTCTTCATTTCACAAGCTGCTGGTGCGAGCTGACTGTGAAGCAGAAGTCCGCAGGTCGCAGCACCCTCACTCGACTACGGTTCAACAGGTCTGTGAACAACATTGTTGCCTTTGAGCAAGCTTTATCCTGCATCCGGAATATTCCGCTCCAGATGACGGCTGTATTGAGCAGCATCACCGGAGCGTGAAATTCATGTTGAATATTCAAAGTTAACAAAGTCAGGACAGCCACAACTCTGTATTATACAGTAGGTTCTCCTCGAATCATTACTATCACCAAAAAGAAGGCGAGATTTTAAACCCAAGACGTTATTCCATCCATGACGTTCATTTCTTGTCAGATCAAAATTGTATTCTATTTTACTCGACTAAGCTGTGATTTTGTGCCTGCAACACGTTTCAAAGTCTCGATCGGCAAAGCCGGCAGAGTGACATAGAAGTCTTGAACACTGTCTGCTAGCTTGCTGCACGCACTCCCACATCAGCCCGACGTGGGAGATGAAAAGTACTCTGCATAATTTATGCAGCATAGCATTGCCGGAGAGCGAGTAGGCGAACGCGCTAAAGCAGATCCAATAAATTAGACATGAGGACTTCTCGCAAAACAAACGCAGCAGTAGAACGGGAGTATCCACCAAAGCCTAAATTGAAAAACAAACAAGTGGCGGCTGCTCAATCAAGCCCCCGCTGGAAGGGAGCGGCTCTAAATTAGTCCACATTACAGCTATATTGTTAAGCAATGTTCATCAGCTAAAGCGTTCTTCTCTCGAGCATGTGACCACCCACTTTCTTTCTACCCCTCCCCTTGACCCACTAAACTGTGCATATACAAATCATTTCACAGTTTGCTGACTGCTACTGTATAATACAGCAGCCACAGTTGCTGTTATTCCTTTCCATCCAATGATGCAATTACTGTGAGGATCCTGGAGGCGCCACCGCCAGGGGGTGCCGAAGTAACCCTGGCTACGGCCAGACTGTGTTTCTCTCCCCCTCTGATAGACGCTGTACGGCCGGGAGGAGCGCTTCCGCCGCTCGCAGCCGCGACTCATCCGTCATCAAGGCGGTCCGGCCGACACATGTCCCTCGAGTCCCGTCGGTGGTCCGTCCGACTCCCGCTCCCAGAGTCCGGTCGGTGCCCCGGCACTCCCCAGTCCCGAGTCTCGTCAAGCCTCGTCCCAAGCCCCGTCCAGTCAGGTCCCGTCCCAAGTCCCGTCCAGTCAGGTCCCGTCCCAAGCCCCGTCCAGTCAGGTCCCGTCCCAAGCCCCGTCCAGTCAGGTCCCGTCCCAAGCCCCGTCCAGTCAGGTCCCGTCCCAAGCCCCGTCCAGTCAGGTCCCGTCCCAAGTCCCGTCCAGTCAGGTCCCGTCCCAAGCCCCGTCCAGTCAGGTCCCGTCCCAAGCCCCGTCCAGTCAGGTCCCGTCCCAAGCCCCGTCCAGTCAGGTCCCGTCCCAAGCCCCGTCCAGTCAGGTCCCGTCCCAAGCCCCGTCCAGTCAGGTCCCGTCCCAAGCCCCGTCCAGTCAGGTCCCGTCCCAAGCCCAGTCCAGTCAGGTCCCGTCCCATGCCCAGTCCAGTCAAGCCCCGTCTCGAGTCCAGCCTAGTCAGGTCCCGTCACGAGTCCCCGCATGGTGGCCGTCCCCCTGAGTCCCCGCCTGGTGGCCGTCCCCCGGCCCGTCCCCCTGAGTCCCCGCCTGGTGGCCGTCCCCCGGCCCGTCCCCCTGAGTCCCCGCCTGGTGGTGCCGAAGTAACCCTGGCTACGGCCAGACTGTGTTTCTCTCCCCCTCTGATAGACGCTGTACGGCCGGGAGGAGCGCTTCCGCCGCTCGCAGCAGCGACTCATCCGTCATCAAGAGACGCAGCTGCGGCTCATCCTGGAATCAGCGACGGATAAAGCCAGCCTCCTCCCGGACGTCAGTGTCGGAGTATTACGGAAGCCACGAGCGTCACCGCGAGCTACGCCTCAAGCCTCACCCCGAGCCACGCCACGAGCTACGTCCCGAGCTACGCCACGAGCTACGCCACGAGCTACGCCACGAGCGTCACCATGAGCTACGCCTCAAGCCTCACCCCGAGCTACGCCACGAGCTACGCCACGAGCGTCACCGCGAGCTACGCCACGAGCTACGTCCCGAGCTACGCCTCAAGCCTCACCCCGAGCTACGCCACGAGCTACGCCACGAGCCTCGTCCCGAGCCACATCCCGACGGAGCGGCTGAGTATCCCCTGTGCTTTTCCTCTGTCCCCGTACCCTGTGAATAAAACCCCCTTGCGTTCCCACCTAACTCCCATGGTCCGTGTTTGCTTTTGGGTCCTGACCCGCACGTCCTGACAATTACAGTGCACATATACTCTGTGCCTTGTGCTCCAGCTCTCTCTCTTACCCGGAGCCTAATTACTGAGAATGAAAACATGCCATCATATCTGCCTTCTGTGTGCAAATGCCAGGGGAAAAAAACATTTCCTGCCGCACAGGGTTATGGATGCTTGTGAAGAAGCTGTTGATTGGTTGTCACATGGCCATTATTTGGATGTTTCAACTATGATAATCTTTCCATATTACAGGGTAGCCACCGAGTGGCACTGTATGCTTCATTTCTTTTTTACTGTGGGGAATGAGGCGATGCTGTTTTTTTCATCCAAAGCAGATTGTTGTGTGCAATTGTATTGCAATACCATGCCTGCATGACATGAAAGAATGAGAGGATCCAGAGGGAAGAGTTAATCCTACCCATGTTCCACCGTTTAAAAAAATAATAACACAGGGACTCTCCATTATAAAATGGTGTTGGATTGTGCATGTGGAGCCGCTTGTCACAGCAAATCCCGGAGAGCAGTTGTCATTCTACACACCTTGAGAGATAATACTGTTGGCACACTGGACACCATCAGTTTCCCGAGCCCCTCACTCCCAAAGCCCCACACAGGAAAAATAAAAGAGATTTCCTGTCACACAACTACACTCGTATACTTGTTTGCATTGATGGGTGTCATACAAGATCAACCATCTCCGTATAGCAACAGACCAGACTGACCTAGTGTCCCATTAATAATTCAACTTACAATATGCCTGCTGCCGTAACCTCTCTGCCATCATTACTGGGGACGAAGAACAGGAAGAGTGGAGCACAGGTTGGAGAGGATGTCAGGTCCAGTTCTCATTAGGGCCATGACAGAGTCTCCAAGGCCTGGCGTAGGAGGACAACAGGCACCTCGTGGTCCACTCAGCCAGACAGAAGAACTAAGAGGTACCTTCCTGTGTGGGCACCGGCAGACAATACTCCCAGAGCAACTGCAGGAAATCTGAGAGATCTTGTTAAAGTCTATGAGAGAAAAACTGTCTGAGACTGTCTGTTACATGCAAATGGCTGAGACAGTGTGAGACAGTGTGGGTGATGGATTTACGTTTTCACACATCTTTTTTTTTATATCCTGTCAGCAACTTGCAATCATAAACAAAACCTCAAACTTTGAAGCCTGGCTAGATTCACCCAGATGCTCCACTATTCATTATACTCCACAACACAGAAAGTGCACAAAGAAGTAGTGGATTACAAGTTTGTCATTAGGGAGGTGCTAGAGGGCAAATTCCATGGACAATCCACATCTGGTTGAGGTATCTTCTGTGCATTTTAAGGAAGAGGAAAGCTTGTTGGTTTGTCTGAGATGGGAAAAATGTAGTGCATTTTATGGTAAATTTGCCTTAGTTTTTTAGAGTTGGAGCTACATCCATTCTGCAGGTCATGAACCAAAGTATTAGGCAAGTTGAAATTGCACCAAATGATTTCCCTCCATGAATGGTCAGAGCACCACATTTATTTACAATTCATCCTCTGGGAACAGTCACAGTCTGCACAACATTTTGTGCACATCCATCAACAACTGGAACTGGTGGTGCATGAGAAAAGTCAGAAGATCACCAAACTCTGGAGGTTTTATCCTCTGGAGACTAAAATCTGATTTATCCAATATTTAGATAGTTATTTTAGTCTGGAAAAAAAGTGGAGGACCGACCACAGCCAGACATTGGCTTTCGTAGAGTTAAAAATTAAGATGCAAGATGTTGCTCTGGACTAAAGATGGACCGCCCGGGATAAGCACTCTCAGGCTGACTGTAGCAGAGATTACAAGGAAGCGCTGTCATTCTTTACCGCAAATAATTACCAAGGTGCGAACGAGTGTACAGAAAAGAAACGTCTCTGAATTCATCCGTACGAAAAGATTTGCACCAAAGCTGGACAATCAATATAATTGCAAATACCTGTTGTTCATTATCCCAACGAGATAAACATGATCTGCGAGAATAGAGCCAGCAGATTGTACGAGAGTGGTAATGAGATTGGAGGAACACAATGTGGTGGAGGGAGGGGGGGGGGGACAAAGTGCAGATGATAAAGAAGTCACACAGAGAGAGAGAGAGAGAGAGAGAGAGAGAGAGAGAGAGAGAGAGAGAGAGAGAGAGAGAGAGAGAGAGAGATTTATGTCTAAATCTTTGACTGGGCTGAGAGGAGGCAAGGCAAAAATGGAGAAGATCAGATTTTGGTTATCTGTGTGGCCTTGCATGCATCTGTGGTTCAGTTGGCGATAACAGCAAGTTGTTTGTGGAGTCAAAGAGCGTGAGAGAGAGATAAATGGGGCTTCTTTAAAAGCTCCTGATGGCAGAGCTGGGCTTCAAAGCATCGCCTGCTTCATCAAAGACTCGACTCAGTGGAGGATATGGCCACTGTGATGCCACGCATGTGGGGGAGCGACTGAGTGGGGAAGCCGGAGAGAGAGAGAGAGAGAGCGAGAGCGAGAGCGAGAGCGAGAGAGAGAGAGAGGTTAGCTTGAGAATGTGTGTGTCTTCATCTATAGATTAGGACGCCATATAATGCTTTCAGAGACTAATGTTTAATGGCACGAATCCCTCATCGGGGCTTCTGCAGGAGGTGTTTGTGTTGTCAGCGGCTAAGAGGAAGGTGGTGAAGAGGCACAGCCATGCCACGTCCAACGGTGCTGAATAAGCAAGCCAACGCAAAAGTGTCAACAACTGCAGTTTTCTCAAACGGCCATTTGAGCATGACTGCCAACAGCTAGCTAATCCCAATGGACCTCCATGTTGAGTGACAGGTGGGAGATGTCTCAGCTAGGGACCGCAAACGACAATCCACCTCCTTTTAGGAAAAGCTGGAGGTTATGCTGTGTCGTCATTGTTACGATGGCGATGGCTGGAGCCAACCACTCCAAGCTTCACAGCGGCTCTCCAGAACCTTCTATGACATCATGCAGACGACGCCCACGTCTTAGTCTATGGGTACAACCGAGTGCACTCAGGAGGCCACAGACGCGCAGTCAGATGTGTCCGCCACATGCTGACGTTTAACTCCAGTATGTCTTTGGAGTAAAGTTGGTGCCAAAAATGACAAAAACTCTGTAATCTATCGTCCTTAAAAACGCCTCCATAATCGTGAAGCGTCCCTAGAGTCTGTGAAGAAAAGGCAATTCAGCTTAACACAGTGCACAGTCTGCGTAGCCTAGATAACCGCCATTCAGACCCACCACATTTCTCTGCTTTTCCTAGAAAATTGAAACGAGTAAGACACTCCAAAAACTCAATTTCATAAGTTCTGCAAACGGGTCGAGCAAAGGCAGCAGCTCACTTGTTAAAATGATAGACATGCCAATAATAGACATGTTATGTCATATATTTAAAAGGAATTATAGTTAATAAAGGAACAAGGACAAACTGGATTATTCTTCATTAAAAATGGGGATATGGTAAAGGCAATACCTCAGTAAAAAAAAATAACTATTTGAGATGGTAATATATACAATTATACTGTACTAGTCAGTGCATGTTTGATCAGTCTCGCGTACGAGAGTGTGAGTTGTATCAAAAGGTGTCACATTGCTGCAGAGCTCATCTGGAAATGCAGAGACGGTAGTTCGACAGTGTTTTTTTGACACACATAAATGAAGCTGTGCCTGCACTCCTGCAGACACGACAGTAATGTCAGAAAATGTGGTAGACAAGAACTGATCTGAGAACTGTAAAAATAAAAGGGGGCATGTAGAGGTCACATTCAGCTTCAATATCAGTCATTTTCAACTTGAAACTAATACAAAAACTGGCACCAAACACAAATTCTATTAATAAAAGAGCAGATTTGATGTTCAATCTTTGCGGCCTTGTTTGCTTCCCCCCCTACCTGTGCAATGAGAACATGTTTTATGACATTTACCTTGGCCTCCCATATTACACCACGTGCTTTCACATCTGACGTGCATGGTGTGATAACGCCGTGAGGGTTTTCCGCCACAGCAGAGAAAATTGTGTCCACCTACTAGAGGCCTGCTGGTACATTCTGTAGTGAATTCAGACACATGAATTATTGTAAAAATCCCATTTTGACAACAAGCCGCTTGGTCAACACGGTGATTCACTGTCAAGACTGTCATTCTGTTACAAGGCCTGAGGTCAAGCGTTCTCAAGTGTCCTTGAGCGAGACAATTAATCTCTGTCGTTGCTGTCGTGCAGCCATTCTTCTGCTCTGAGGAGCAAAATGCCGAATCCCTGCAGGCCACCGTACAGAAATACAAAACACTGTGTACGTAAACTCTGGAAAAACACATCAACCAGAGACATGCCTTCAAGCTTTCGTCAGCTTCTGCTTACTGCACTACACAGAGGCATTAGTGATGACATGCCATTTTGCTAGTGATCTAAAATGCTAGTTGCAGCCTATATCAAAAAATACCCCGAGGATATGAGGCATATGGCATCATATGCCACTCCACGAGTGTTACGCTGCATCCTCTTGATTCTCTCAGCGCCAACCTCCATCCGCGAGGCTATCATCCTCTCTGAGTCTACCTCGGAGACCTACTTAGATGGCAATGCATTCTCCTCTCCGATTGGCCTGGCAGGCTTCCTGTTGCCGCGTACATGCTGTTGCCATGGTTTTGGCTGGAGCTGCGCTGCAGTTTTCGCTAGCTCCATCTGTCTTGGGTGTCAGGGCGGTGGAAAACGCTGTGATTCCACTCATTTTCTCACCGGGGGGTGGCATCCATCCTGCTGCCACTCCTCTGTCTCCGCCACACATCAACACAATTCCAGACTCGAGTTCAGACTCGCTGCTCGGCAGTAAAGAGGATTTCTGTTTGGGGTTGGACATGCTTCATCAACGTGGAGGCAAAATAATGTTAGGAAAGCTGAACAGATTTGCTTCACTCGTGCCAAAAGACCCAGGTGCAGGATTCAGGCACCACTAGTGAGAAAAAAACAAACAAATAAATACTGTGGAGCTATTCTGAGCCCAAAGAGAAAAGAGGTCACTTTTGTGAGCAAAATGTTAAACTGTCTTACATTTCATAATCGAGCTGCACATTCTGCGCTTTTCTTTAATTCCCATTTTTGTTCCATCAGTGAATACTTTCTACATTATTTTGATCTGAAGTATTGGAAAGTCTGGAAATATAGAGCTTGAACAATTCAAGTTGGACTATATCAGGAAAAAGCAGAGGTGACAGTCCCGGTAACAATGGTGCAGTATTGAATGTGTGCCCACTGAGGCAATGCCAGAGCGGAGCCATGCTTGAGGGCATCTGGCTTGTAGCTTTTCCACCTGAGATTAGCACCTGTAATACTGTGGTCACTGGTCCCTCGCCATTCCTCCTGGAACAAGCCAATAATGTTCGGTCAAGCTTCTCCTCCGGGGGGGTTGTTGTCAAACCAACAGAAATGCAGTCAGGCCACTAACTAGGAAAAACAACATTGCTCTGCACCGGCCGGAAAAAAAAGACCGCTACAGGCATGACGAACAACATACTGTAAATAAACATGAATCATTCTGACACTCTTCTCCGCAAGAGGAGTGCTTGGAGTTTTGACCTATCACAAGAACAGGGATACCTTTGGGCTGAAGACGCCGGGCTGAACATCCTTAAAAGATGGTGAGTAATGGTGTCTGATAGTCCCCACACCCCTCGATGTGCGAGGCCCAGGGGTCCATCTGAGGGATCTCTGTCCTGCCACAAATGTCACAGCTCATAGATATTGCATGGGCCTCTGCCTTTTGATGCTAATTAAATGTTACTGCTCACCAAGCAGCAGGATGAAGAGGAAAAGCAATGTGAAGATGGATGGAAAAGGGACATATAAAGAGAAATGTTTGCATGATAGGAAACTAAGGTCCACACAAAAAACATGGAGACACTTTTTCCAACACTTACAGTAAACCGCCGCAGGTGATATGATATGGTGTAACATAAAAGTAAAAAGTTGAGAAATGGAATTTAAATTTAGCTTCCCCAGATTGTGTAATTGTATTTCTCTGTGTCCGTGCTCTTTTCATTCTCTTTTGTGAAGCACTTTATAAAGTCTGCTAAATCCCTGATCATATTTCTCTCTTTCATAACGACAACAGAATCATGACTCAATGCTCTAATAATGTTGCAGAAGCTTGCAGATGTCGCACAATCACTTACACTTCTTCTTCTTTGCTTTTATTGTATTCGGCAGGTCTAACCAGAGGTGGAGTAAGTGGAGGTAATGAAATGTACATTTTAAATGACTTATGGCCCAATCAATATGGATGATATTTATACATTTACAAAGCGTTGTAATTGTCTTTTAAAGCATGTGGATGCCTATTTATGTCTTTGTATTCTGACTGTGTAAACACAGCCTTAATTATCGAGTGTTAGTTGTGGTTCTACACAGCTTGATTTTATGCATCAGGTTTTAAGAGGAAGAGGAGAAGGGTGTAGATGCAAGAGCGAATGCAAGAATACCAAATTGCTCAGAGAGTCAGATTTGAGTGTGATGCACTGAATCAATATTCTCTCTGAAGCGCAACACATTTGTCAGCCCGGTCAGATAAAATAAACAACTACGCCTTTTCCTCCTGAAGGTGAGCAGGCTGATCACACGGTGAAAAACGTTTTAAAAATCAGTGGGAGAAAACAGACTAACACCACCATTCCCTGTGAGCAGCATTACTGTTACTTAGCCCAGGGAAGAAATGTGCACATAAAGAGGGTTTGTGACGGGGGCTGACCCTGACGGGCAACACCGAGGCCCAACAACACCAGGCGGCCATCAGCTCGCCACTCGGCTGAGAGACAGCTGTTGATCGCATCAGGAGGTCCTCAATCTATGAGCCGGTGGAACAACACCGAGCTGCAGAAAGGTCCGCCTTTAGCCCTCATCAAAGTGTGTGTGGGTGTGGGTGTGTGTTTTGGTTGGATTTGTCACATCTGAGTGAGTGCCGTTATGTGGATCAGTGGTTGGCCCTGCATTGGGAGTCAGCTGTTTAAATGTTATTTACTGACGCGTAGAAAACAATCAGCTTAACTCAGCGCTACATTACCAATTATTTGCCATTCAGATACAACAGAGCAAATCCTGCACAGAAGAGTGTGACTGTGTGTTTGTGAAGCTCACTGGAAAGTGTCAGGGGAATAAATGAAGCGTTCGTTCATGGATATATAGGTGTGCTTATATTCTTTGAAAAGGACAAGTAGGAGCGCTTGCGAAAGTCCCCTCGGTGTGGTTATTTTTGCTCATCTCAGCCAAAGCCAGCAGTAATCAAGAGAGCGCTTCATGCAGAGTGGCGTTTGTTAACGTCCCGGCCCGGTCAGGGCGCCCAGGCTTTGTTGTGAGAAGTCACAGGTTCTGTCGGCCGGAATAAGCCAGCCGTCCCCACCGAGGCTGGGAGAGCAGGCTGCTGGTCAGCTTGTATTAATTTCAGAGGGCTGCAGAGACTTGCTGTGTCCACAGTCGTGACAATAGCAGAGCCAAGGTGTCTCAAGGGAAGGTGTGCTGTCACTCCTGCCACAGCAATGTCCACACAGGAGGCTGAACATTTCTTTTCTTTCTTTTCTTTGCACCTGGCACTGCTGCGGCTTATTTCAAACAGCAGTGGCATGTGCAAAGAGCTCACCTGTCTTTGTAGGAGTATGTGAGAGAAGAAAAAGCAGGAATGGTAGCTGGCAGCTCCTGTGAGCACCCAGTTTGAGGTGGCAGATGTCACATTGTGCGGGCAGCTACCTGCTTGGCAGCTCCGAACCGGCTCACCGTGGCTCCATTTGTCACTTGCCTTCTCTTTCTCTCTTTGTTGTTCCCTCTCCGTGAGACTTCTAAGACCACCGATCCACCAATTTGTCATCGCCTCAAACATCCCAATTAGCAGCCCGTCACCGAAACAGCTTAACTGCTCGCCCAAACGTAAAGTCAGAGTTTAAAAACAACGGAGAGGCCATTTGACGTTTGGATTCAGTAGTTTGCAGAGAGGAGAACCTGTTTTCAGCTGCAGAAGGCAATTAAAGTGGCCTGAGTGTCTGACAGTAACTGGACCTGAGTGCACCGCTTCACGATTACAGCTTCATTATATAAAAAGAAAAGCTTTTTTCTCCTTTTCTCATCTTCTTAGTTATCTCACTCTTTCTAATGAATATTACAGACACACTTTTTCCTCATATTCTATTCAAGACAAGGCTACATTTGCTAATCTAGAAGTATTAGAGCACTTTTAAATTCAGTTATCTTATAGCCAACAAAACCTGACAGCCGGAGGTAAAAGGTAACCGAGTATAATTTCTAAAATACTGCGTTGTAGTTTTGAGGTACTTTGACTCTATTGTGGTATTCCCATTATACAATACGTGTTTGTGTGACAGTTACAAAATATTCTCTTGCGGATGAAGACTTTACATACTGTAGCTGCACACACTGGCGATAACTGTCTTCTTATAATTTAAAAAGGTAAAAGTTATATTCTCTTAAAACAAGAACAAAATAATCCGTCAGTGCAATTAGACCATTTATTAAGTGCTGCCAAAGCAAAAATTAAGATTTTTTATTTTTCTTTATTTTACCACTGCAACCTTCCTTGTTTTATACATAAAAACGTAGACAGTGAATTAGTAAATTAGCAAATTGGTTTGACACAATAATCTTAATTCGAGGCCTATTTAATAGTGTCATTTATAATCTCATTTTATAATCTCATTTTATAATCCTCATCAGTGAATGGAATGTTCTTAGTTGCCATGGAGATTCAGTGGCATGGCTATAATACATTATTGTGGACTGAAATATTCTCCAGTTTATAATGTAATTCAAATGGGCTCAACACACAATACTATAACACACCTTGTACAAGTACCTGCAGATTAAACAATTCAGACTTGAGAAATGATCTGAACGCTCTCTACCACAACAGAAGTACTGAGGGGAGGGGTCAAAAGTTTAAGAAGCGATGGACGAGCATGAGAGGGAGTTTTTTCGAACTTCTGTGCAATACCTCGAGTGAGTGCCAGACTCCGTGTCCGTGCTCCATGGGCGAAATGTGAGGATATGGACGGAGCCAAAACACTGATTGGCACCAAAAGAAAGCACTTCCCTGCCTCACTACGATGGCGCTCTGCCCAGTCGCTGCTAGCCTTCGCCGGCTGCAGCCAGCTTCTCCACTTTGAAGCTGCGAGGACATTTTCTCCCCATGAGCGTCTGACAGGCAAATCAAGACATGTTTCCCCCACTGAGCGACAACGCAGGTTAACTTGATCAATGCAATCACAGAGCTGGCGACAAAATCGTTCTAAGATGGGGTTCATTAAGGCCCAAATTAGCATGCAACTTCAAAGGAAAGGGCCCTGATTGGCTCTGATTGATATCATTATGAGAGCGGTGGCTGTGCAGCTCTCTCCGTCAGTTGGCTGTAAAAACATAAAAAATGAGAGAGAGAGGAAGCCTTGACCTGATATGGACGCCTGGAGCTGAGCCGAGGTCACCATGTGTTCATTTCTTGGATGTAATGAAATGTCGTGCTGGAAGAAATAGGTCCAATCTCGGCCCACAAAAAAACACAGTTTGGATGATGGGAGAGGAATTGGTGGCAAATGAGCTCAAGGGCTCCCGGAACAGTGGCGGAATTGGCAGCAGAGGATTGACATGTTCTGGATTCACTGAGTAAATGATGTGGAGAAGGCAGGTGGAGCCGGGCAGAAGGGCGCTGGTGTTTTCCGTGGGCTCCTGGGGTGTAATTACAGGGTAATAGAAAGATCATGTCTGAGGGGATGCTCATACATTTCACTTTTAATTTGAACAGATGCCGTGTGAGCGGTTCACAGCCTGGATGAGAGGACACCACAGGGGGTCTCAAGATGAATCTGAGAGGACACAAATTATCAGAAGGGAAACAAATGTTGAATAATGAATTATGTTCCTCGATTGTTATTATTTATTTTATAGTTTTAATTAACAAAGTTCACGATAAAGTCACATACATAAGTTTTGAATAGTGCACTCTCAAACAAAGCTGAAAAGAGTAGTTGATTGACTGCATATTAGATGATCAAGATCAATCTTGAGTCATGTTTCAAGCTAAAATGAAGAAAGATGTGTTAGTTCCAACTTCTCAAATGAGGATTGATTGTCTTTGTTTTCAACGACAGTAAACCTGTTGGTTGGACAACATCAGCTTGTGTTCTGGGATATTGTGATAACTTATAGATGAATTTAGAAAATAATCACTAGAGTAATCAACAAAGGAAATAATCATTATTTACAGTCCTACACCACAGATTAGAAGAATAAAAAATCCTGTTTCCTGGAACTGAACATGGGTCGTACTCATTTAATGGGATGGGAACGATTGTGCTAGACAGGTTTGTACAAATCAGTTTGAGATTCTGCTGACTGTAACCGCCACGGTGACCTGAGGTCACGCGCGTCTTCTGAAGAAAGAGTTTCATATTTCAAGGGAATAAAAACAAAACAAAGCATGGCATCAAAGAGCTTGAAAAGTCTGATCTGGAATGGAGGGTACGAGGGGTGAAGTGGATGCATTTTCCTTTGAGATGTCGGACGCTTTTTGAAAAATGTCACAATGCAAAAAAGAAAAAGAAAAAGAAAAGAAAGTGAAGCGGCCGCTGGCAGAAAGGTGTCCCAGAGCATCATGGGTAGTAACACTCAACAGCTGCCAAATTCTTTTATGCAATGGGAAGACATCAAAACATATATACGCCCCGAGTCTCGTCTTCCACTTCCCTTAATCTTGTCTAATCTTCTGCCTTTGGGTTGCCATGGATACAGGTAGATCCAGCGAGAAAGACAGAGGAAGACAAGGGACTGTGAACTCACTTTCACTTCATCTTTTGTATCCCTTTGATCATCAGGTGATTAAAATTTCTAAGACAAGTACAGTAGTTTTGGGAAAAGCAACGACCATTATGATAATTGGGGGGCCGAAATCCCGCTTGTATTGCAGTAATTATGGAAATGTGTCACATGGCTACTCTGGCAATTATTGTTTTTACTGCAGCCGAAAAAACAAATTGTCCAATTACGCTTTCAAAGCAGAGGAACAACAGCAATGTATCCTTCTCCCTGCACCGTGCTCCATCTCAAACTAAGAGATGAATCTGGCGTCCGCTGTGGGACGGCGCCGCCCGCTTACTGATTGAAAATGTCAGCGTGAGGCGAGAAGATCCAGCTCCCGCCCGTCAAACACGACTTCCTGTTTAGTGAATTCATCTTTTCCATCTTAATGGGAACATTTGACTGACACCTGCCAGCTCGCATTGCGGGCTCATGTCAGAAAGCACCGCAGTGTTCATCAGCGTGTGTGTGTGTGTGTGTGTGTGTGTGTGTGTGTGTGTGTGTGTCAGAAGGTCTGTCAGAGGCAGAGAAAGATGGAGAGCGAGGGATGGAAAGGAATGCAAACGTTGTGTCTGAATCAATGAATGAATGTGTACGTAGGTCATTCGTCGAATAGTTGACCGAAGAAAGTTCACTATTAGAATGATTCATTATGATCCACTATCTCAGAGCACAGTATCTGCTGACTGACGGGAGAGACATTTTTAACGTGGAAAAGGAAAAGGAGTTAAAATGTGAAGAATTCGTCGCACATTTTGGGGAAATGTTACTCATCTCTCTTAGATTACTTTATTTTCATTTAAATGCAAATAACTATTCATTTTATCTTATTAAATGTAAGAAAGTATGTTATGAAACATATAACATAACCTATAAGATAATCACACAAGCATTGCTTCATTTCATCTCAAACTATTATATTTTGTTTTTGCATTTCAGTCTTATTTTATATTGTTTTATCCATTTCTTGATTTCGTTTGCTACGTTGTCGTCTTGTTCGTGTCTACTTTGCAAAACCAAGCTCGATGAGAATGAATAAACAAACTCTATAGATAATAACCCTTAGCTCCAGCTGTATTGGTGCGTCTGTGAAGGAGTGACAGAAAGACTGCAGCTTGTGCCGCTCGACTGCAGCGCCTCATGAAAGTGGCCCGATCAGCAGCCCCGATGGAGCGATACGTGGCCCATCTCCCCGTGTTAATCAGACCCAGACCAGCTGGGAACCAAAGCCGTGTACAATCTGCCTGCTGGACTGATGCTGCTCCACAAAAGAAACGAGGAGGAAGAGACCGATAAGAGTTATTGCTTTAGATTTGATCAATTCCTATTCTGCTTATCGATTTTGGTCCTCCTTCATTCCTGGTTCCAATATTTTTGCACATCACTGGGGGAAGGAAATTTACGTTGAAGGCAAAAACTAACTATATTTTCAGCTGCCTTGAGTGGCCATAAACAGCATCACACATATTTCTATGATTCTGCAGTTATTCACCATATGCATCTCTGCCAAAAGCCTAACAGTGCTACCCATTCAGGGCAGGCCGTTGAGTTATCGTATGCGTGTTCAGACATCATGTAAAGATAATTTGCACCGCGCATTATTCTCCTTTTTGTTTGAGAAATATTTTAAACCTGTCCTCCCCTCAAATGTCATGCTGCCTAAATTGATTTGCTATGACATCCTCTGTATGAAATTTTAAAAATAAATGTACTTTTCTTTCTGTCCGACACACTTAAAGGCTTCGTTTGGGAAGCATCTACAACTTCCTGTCACGCAAGTTACTTCCATTAATGACAGTAAAGTTCTTAAAATATGGCTACATCTAAAGAAATAAACATCTTAAGCACTTTCTTTCTTTCTGTATTATTTACACCTGATACGATTTGAATTGTGCATGTATAAAAAAACAGCAGAATAAAAGAAGAGATGTACATGACACGTTTTTACAGTTTCTGATCCACAGAAATCAAATCGCATTGTGAAGTTTAGGCCACACTTAAGCACATAATCAGCACCTCATGTATGCATTGACACATGCAAAACCAGCAAGGGACAAGGCCTTGTGTCATAAATCCAAACGTGTAAGAATAAATAAATGGAATGGCAAATTAGGTTTCTTAACAATATCCCGGCTATTAAATTGAAACAGAAGCGTGAATGCACAGAGACACAAATAATAGATATTTCACTTCTGTCTTTCTTCCCACACGTAGGGTCTTTTTATGGGCTTATGGGTGTGTGTGAAGGCTTTATGTATTTCTGCCAGTTTGTATTTAGTCTATAGAGTCTCGTCAGCGTGCACATCCACGGTGCCATAATCTGAGCCCTCACTTTCAGGTTCAATTCGTCTGCTTCACATTTGTACCCACAAAGCGAGACGTCTGCCACCTGGATACTGTCACCTGGTGATAAAATACCTTCCTGCAGAAATGGAAGTTGTCCTACTTTCCAGAAAAGACCAGTTCTGGGATTTCAGCAGAGTTAATGCCTGATCCAAACACCTCTCCACTTGGGAACAGGCTCAACTGTTAACTTAAGCCTCCATGCATATTAACCAATATATCAAACTCCCTTTCACCCCGACAGTCGGAATGCAGAATAATCCTATTTCTAACCTACTCAGAGTGATGGGTTCACTATCCCCGAGCCACCGCAGAGCGTGAATGCAAAATCCTTTTTGTAAAGTCAGCATTCATCTTCACCTGTACATTACCGCAGACAGAAGGCAGCAGAATATCATCTAATATGAATGTCATGCACAGACGGCAGCACTTTTCCCAAAAGTATGAAGAGGAACGTTTCCTTCAAAAATGTCTGAACACGGACAGTAAATGACTGATGCTCTTATTTTACCTGAGCAACTGCCGTTAAAATCTTCTTGTAAAAGGTTTATACCTCCCGGTTGGAAAAAGCTTCCCAGGAGTAAACGATCAAACAAATGACCCACATGGGAAGATTAAGATAGCTGCAAAGCCAATAATAAAAAAAAAGGACTGCAAAAGAAAACAAGAAAATGATAAATCAGGTCTGTATTTACATTAAACAAGCAATTTATACTTGAGAAGGCACTAAATACTGTCGACATCAAAGGATTGAGTGTGATTAATGTTTGTATTAGAGCATCAAGAGGGGATGCAAACAGTCGCAGTTGCAGTATAATTTACAAAGAAACCTTTTAGGCACAATGATTAATTAAAATTAAAATGCAAAATATGAATAATGACTGAATGGACACCAGCCCAGCAATACATTAAAGCTAAGTGAGGGTGGCATTGTTTGATTTTGGTTGAGATTGAGTGAAAGGGGGTGTTAGCTTGCAATATGTTGTGCTTTGGACACACTCTTATCATATGGACCAACAGCAGAAACACAGCACGTAGCTCAACTAGGCCTGCAACTAAAGATTCTTTGTTATTGACTATTCTGCAAATTACTCTCTTGATGAATTGCTGTATTTGTTCTATATAATGGTGGAAAAATAGCAAAAAAAAGGGCCTTTCACAGTTTCCTAAAGCCCAAGGGGACGTTAACTTTTAAACACGTTCAGTTTATTATCGCACAATCCAAAGTAAAGTAGCAAATCGTCACTTAAACGGATGAAGGTTGGAATTTTTGCAAGAAAGAAAAGACTTTAATAAATTGGTATAGACAATTATGAATCAATTGTATAGCTCTACATAAATACACTGCAGTACAGTATGAGAACACAGACCAGGTCTTCACAATTGCAGGGGCAGGATGGCTTCTATGTCTATGCTTTGCAAGTGTCGTTTTCTTCTGATTCACACCCGTGTGTGCAGCATGTGTGAGACCACGAGCTGCAGCTTGTGCGAGTGTGTGTAACCGTAAATGTTAAGCCGCAAATTGCTTTGAAAGAACACATGTATTGTACACTACAGCCCTTCTCTGGAATTATAAAGCACAGCGTGAACACCCAGATATTGTATTTCCTGCATGACTAGACAGGCAGACTGTAAGCCTCCACTGTGGGTTGTGACTGACTGGCGAATGGCTTTCCAAAACCCCGGCACTGGCTGTTGCAGGGTTATAGTTGTAAAACACTCAGGATTGATTTTCTTTAAGCGCTTGCTTTTCCTAGGCAGGGCAGTTTTGCAGCCATTACAGTGTGATCTGTGCTTGCCATAAGTAAATGTGTTCTCTGGCATCAATCAGACCACCCGGTGACGACCCCGACCGCAGAGCGGTAACACAGGCAGCTCATGAGCCGTGCGACGCGAGCTGCATGTCCACAGACGGCGGCGCCGGCGAGCCATCAGTCAACCGATGGCCACGCTCGGCCTCACCGAGACACAAACTGCATCCCGGGATTGTGAGCATTAAAAGCAAAATAATCAAATCAAATAGATGAATTTGAGGTAGGAATCATAACTCCAACTGCCAAGAGCCTGAGAGCAATCAATCACGGGGAAGTCACAGTAGAAAAGTCTATTCTCTGATCTCATCGCTTCATCCCGGTGGACTGCGGCCCCACAGCAGATAACTGAGGTGACAGAAAAATACCAATGAGATTCATACGAGCAGATAAAGAGAGTTGGAGAGGAAGAATATTTAATTTACATAAACAGGAAACAGGATTATAATTTATCGGCAGTGTACAGATGGAAGCTTTCTTTGAAAAGAGAGTTTCTGTGTGAATGGTTTTTCCTCGTGCCGCCATGAGGGACCATGAACTCAGACTGAAGAAATGCTGATTGTAAAGATTGAAGGGGAGCAAAAAAACTGAGAGGACACACGTTTGTCCCGCTCCGTTCCTCAGACTTGGAGCTTTGATTAGTCGTGTACAGTGCGTGATCTTCAATGGCAGAGGCGGAGAAAGGAGTGAGAGACTGAGAGAGCGAACTCTATCAACCCAACACTGAGATGTATTAACTCCCCTTGCCAAAGGCAGGCTGTGAACACAAACTCTCCCACAGGCCCGGGGGGAGCTCTGTTTGCGTCCCCCTTTCCTCAGACGCACAGTGGAGCGTAAATACCTCAGGTGGAGTTTGCGAGCCGACTCCTTTATCCCAGGGCAACCTCACGTTGTGTGCAGCTTAGAGTTACACCACTACAGGATAGCACAAAAGGGGGGGGGGGAAGCCATGCATTCAGCTGGCAGGGACACGGAGCGATGCGACAAGCAAGAAGAAGAAGATACAGCTGAGAAGAGAAATTGGGCAGAAATGAGATAAAAAGGGAGAGAACTACGGGGGAGAAAATAGACTTTGAGCGAAGACAACTTAATGTTGCAAGTCGTACTAACTTTGGAACAAACTAATTTTTTACACTAGACAGTATATCATCATTGCATCAGGAACCGTGTCTGGACACGTCCTTTTGATTGACAGCTGAAGGACATCTCGGCAGCAGCGAGACCGGGCTCCATTACTCGCACAGCGAGCAAAAGGACATGCACTGCAGCCGTAATGATACATTGAAGCCGGGGAAGGGGCTATTTGTTGGTGAGGAAGAGCGAGGAGCAGCCGGCCCGGCCCTGACAGCCGTTCATCCTCCCCAATCATCAGATCCGAGGGGAGTGCTTCCAAATCGCTGCTTGCTTGACTGCTAAGAGGCCCGGCCCATTAGCTAGTTGTGTTAAACTAAATATGAAGAAACAGATCAATTACCGGCTCCGCCTGGGATCAGGATCATGTTTGAATGTCTGCGTGTGTGCGCATGGCCGTTTCTCTGTATGTACCTGCGTGTGTGTTCGTGTGGCCGCCGGCCCGCCGCTCCACGCGCGATCCCGCAGTCGCCGGGGGTAAAGACGTTAAGCCAATAATTTACCTGAGCTGTTACACAGACGTGCAGGTTCCTCCAGGGAACAAGTGAGTATGATAAATAATTGAATTTCCCCAGGCTGCGAATGAGGAGACTTCATTCATTATTTATTATCTAATTGATTACCGCAAGTAGGCTTTCTAACCTGTCCCACAATTAATGTGCTGCGTTTTATGTGCTTAATTAATGGCCACTGCAGCTCCATGAAAAACACACACTCAATTACATCTGGAATTGAAAAGCCGCAGCAGTTTGTGCCGTACCGCTGCACCGGGGATGGCACGGAGACATTATTCAGCCCAAATGGAATTCAATAAGACAGACTTAGTCTTCTAGACAAAATTGGACCATTTTTCATATTGTTGACATGCTGCATCTGTGGCAATATTGCAGCTCAAGTCTTCCTCTTGACCGAAAATCCACTTTGAATCAACTTGGCTGTCAACAATCTTGGCTGTTCAGCACCAGCTTGTTTGTTGCGAGGCTGCGGCTGTCCTCTCTCCTGTTCAGCCTCTGCTTCGTGGCACTGTGTCGATGTGTTTTGGGGTGTGGGACATCATATTCAATGTGCTGCTCCTTTCATATTTGGTGAAGAGTTATTGTTTTTGAGACAAACCACACACACACACACACACACACACACACACACACACACACACACACACACACACACACACACACACACACACACACACACACGCGCACACACACACACACACACACACACACACACACGCGCACACACACACACACACACACACACACACACACACACACACACACACACACACACACACACACACACACACACACACACACACACCTTCCTAGCTCATGTTTAGAGAGGCCGCCACCCAAACCAATTCCATGGGGTCTCGTTTTGAATAAAAAGCTGTTATGGCCAACATTGTCTGAATTCAAACTAGCCTCTCGGCAGCATGAGCTATGGTGTTTGTTCAGGCTTGCACAACAAGTGCGATCATTTCAAATTGCCATGTTTCTCAATTTCATTTCAGCTTCGACCAAACAATAGGAGAGACTCCTGGCCAAACTTCAATACAATGCTTGCTATCCTAATTTCACACTTATTTTGGCTTCTACGCAACTCATCAACTCACTCTGAATTAAAACATATGAACAGTTGGAAAATGCAATACAAGAATAAGTTGTTCCAATACCGATACCATTATCTGAAACGCCTCCACAGCCTAAATCAAGTTAAAATATCAAGCATCAGCTTATTTACTTGAGACTTGTACCGATAGCCAAGGTGCCAGCGGGGAGTGCAACGTAAGCCAGAGCGGGCAAAATGTCTTTTACACTGTAACATCTGGATAATAAAAGAAGTTATATGGTATTCATTCAGTTTGTTCATGCTTTACAAAAGGTTTACCTGAGCCAGACCATACAATACCGGCAGCATCAAGGCCGCATTAATACTGGGTTAGTGGTACACACACTGCTATAAAATAATAATAACAATATTTTTAATTGTTTTCAACATGTATCGGTATGGGGAGGGGAAAATGGTAATGATATATCTGTAATACAGATAAAAGGAGACAAGCAGTGTAGGGTTGAACACATTTGGTCTGCCGCTGCTTCATAAACTCTGACTGCTAACAAGAACGGTTCTTTTGTTCTTCTTTATTTATTTGACTATAAATGTGTAAACTACCTGATCTGTATGCATCACTAAGTTATTTTACCGTAAACTGCATGATCTGTATGCATCCCCGAGTCTTTCAAGCTCTCCAGCCACAAATCAGCCACCAGTCCCACCACACAGACTCTCCATTTCCAGGAAGGCATTGATTTCAGCCAAAGTCACCGGGATCGATACCCTCACTGTTAAAAGCCAGCTCGTTGACCCCTTCTATAATGCTGTAAAGTGTACTAAGGCAATAATGGGGCCTCTTTTACTAAATCAAATTCTTCTGTCTTTGAGGTTGGAAAAACATCTAAAAGCATTACTTGTCTTCGGTGAAAGAGTAAGACTTTCTAGGCTGTCAATCAAAAGCAGATATTGAATTCTCGGATTCTGTTCAAAAGTCTTCAGTTCATCCTTTGAGGCACGAAAGTCTCTTTCTCTCCTTTAATTGCAGATGGACGGAGAGGAGCAGTGAAGCTTATAAATACAACCTTGGGACTGTGAGCTATGCAAGGTCTGAATGAAAAGGCCTGACATCATTAAGAACAGCCTAATGATCCCCTGGATTTGATTTGTCTGGCCTGGTCTTTACCGACTGGCGTGACTTGTGGAAAGAAAGAAAAAAAAAAAAGCACACAAATTTCATCAGTTTCTCAGCAGGGTTTCTATTGAGGTTTGGACTCATTTGGACTTGTGCCAAAGCTCCTCCAGGCTGAGTCCAATTACTCCAGCAAGGATGTTATGTACCGCTAACATAAAGACAAACTGAGGGGCTTATACAGGGAGAAAACTAGTAGACTGAGAGAATGCGGAGAAGCATCAATATGCAGAAAAGTAAAGGTCTTGTGTATTTCTTGCAGCATAAAAAACACAATTCCCGTTCTTCTTAATCATGTAATAATCCAAGCATTCACAGAAACGTATCCTACGAGGCCCGGCGTGGCTGCAGTTCTGGTAAACAAGCTGCGGCCTTATTTTTGAGTGACAGGTTCATTCAGTGAGTGAGTTATTATGACACGACCGTACAAGATAGTATTAAATAAGCGGGATGCTGTGGTGCATGAAGTACAACATTTGAACAAGCTATAATGCAAGATGTGTGAGCTGCTGGTTATGGGATGTCGTTCTTATCCAGTGCCTCTTAATTCTATAATGCAAGCGGAAGGTGTGAGAGAGGAGCAGCGCACAGTTATTCTAACTCTGCACAAATGGGATTAGGTGTTTGTTCACGGAGCAGGATGAGGGTTTGGGATGGGGAGCTTTCCTTTCATGGCTAAGCCTGCGGCTGGGACTACCGCGGCAGGTTAGCCTGCGATTATGATGATCCAGTTAGATCTAAGGAAATTAAATTTCTTCCAAGACCACTTTTTCAGCTATTCTGCAGGACAACAAACAGATCAAATGTAAAGGCAGCCGCTGCCTTCGCACAGGCAGCGGACCACTATCACGTGGAGCATGCAGCGAGTTCAGGCTCATTTACACATACTGTAGTAATGTATTCCGCCCAAATCCACTGTTAAAGCTATTGTAATACAGCATGAACTGCCAGGCTTTGTGTAAATGGATTCCCGTTTTCATGTTGCAAAGCAAAACATTTCTTAATTAGCTAACACTTGCAGAAGGCAAGCCTCGTGGTATTTAAAGAAACACGGGTGAGTTTGACATCGGCGCGAGTTGCAATTAGAAGGAAATGCCAGTTTAGAAAGACTGTGAAGTGCTGATGTGAAGGACATTGTGTATTCAAATTAGATCATAAAACAATAATTATTCAACCAGTTTTTTAGCTGGTATAGATCCATGGCATGCAGCTCTGAACCAAGACAAAACCAGTACAAAGTGCCGAGGCTGATGCGAACGTGATGACTTTTGCACTATTCAACATTTTTGACCTCATGGTGGCGCTAAAGGAAGCGCCAGGAGATCATCAACGCTGGTACAATTTATCCTGTTTCTCCGATTTCAACCAGACTATATTTTTCCACTTTCATCGCCTCTCAGCGCAACTTACGTAAGAGGCAGACGAGTGCGATGGGGAGCTAGAAAAGGCACAGTACCCTTCAACTGGCAGGAGAGCGTTCCCGTCTTTAAAGTGATCCTCTCCGTGCCCACTGATGAATATCAACACCCGCTGGACCACTGAGCCTCAGATTTATTCAATTGGCTTCCCATATATAGTAACCGAATGCACCGTGGAAAAAGAATAAAATCACCTGGCATTAATTTATCTCCACTAAGACACACGGCCACAGCAGCGAGGATATAATTTCTCTGCTGCTGTCTGCTGCAGTGGGTTGTGGGAGAAAGATGTGTTGAAGCAGATAGACACAGTGGGCTCTCATTGGCTGCTTAAGCTCAAACAGGGGAAGTTAAGCATAATCAAATTGTTCAGTATGAATGCTGAACTGTATTAATTACTTTGAATGATTATGAACAATGATTTGTTGAAAGAGGAAGTCCCTTGCATTTAAACTTGGCCGAGCTAGAAACCTGCAAGAAAGAAGAAGCAAGAATACAAAAGTCCAGTTCCAACAAGCTGATAACAACAGATTAAAAAGATGTAATTGCATCCAGGTGCTTCTGCAAAAACTTATTCGGATGGCATTATGTTTGTGAATCAGTGGACACAGTACAAAGCACACAGTCAGTGTTGTATGGCGCAGGTGCGTAATATGGCCTGGCAGCTGACATTTAGTTAATATGGAGGCCAGGGGCGAATGGTGAGACTTCAGCGCAGTTCGAAATGAGGTCAAACTCGGATGTAACATAACCAGAAGATGTGGCGGGGCCTGGTATCAGTCATGACTAAGCAAATTACGACTAAGCAAATTAGCTTTTCCTTTAAAAGCCTTTGTGTCACAGCACTCTGATGTCCCTGAGCCCGAGGAGCAGAATTCACCATCGTCTACCATGAATTAAATGAACTTAAAAGGAGATGTTTGATGTTGTTTTGATACCAAGTGAAATGTAATAGCTCGGACAGTCCACAGTCCAGTGATGTTCTGGTTCTTGTTACATATAATTTGATCCGTATAATGTTTTGAACATTTTAAAATGTTTGTGTGTCAAACATGAATGGTCAACAAGAGTCTCCAAAAGCAAAAATGCAACCGCACAGAGCACACAGGCCCCACCATACACCATAATGAAAATACAGCCAGAGGGCAAAATATATATATATATATATATATATATATATATATATATATATATATATATATAAATAAATAAATAAATGTTTAAAATATGTTGCGTTTATCATAATATAAACTTAAAAATTAAAAAAAAATATATATTTTTAAATCTCTATACAACGCATTTGGTCGGGGATGACTATTCCTGCGTATCAGCTTGAGATTGAGACAAGCTGATCGTCATTAGCTGCATTGTGAATATCATCGTGTTCTGCATGTGGTTTTAAGCAGGAGAGTAAAGGTCAAATCCTTCAGTCTGAGGACAAACTGTGTTCCCCGTTAAAACAAGCTGGACTCACTGTAAACCAACATGACAACTGAATCTGCCTCGGCACTCAACGGTGCTGTGACAGAGAAAAAATGTAAGAAAAAAAAAAACCTCAAAGTAGAAACAGAGAAAGAAACTCTCGTCTCTGATGGGAGTTTTCAATTTACTGCATTTTTCTCAATGTGATATGTGTGATGTTCATATTGTCTGTGTGTGAGCGCTCTCCTGTGTTATGACCCAAAATAAAACCATATTTGGAGACAGAAATGGGTCACCCAAATTAGACGGAAAAACAACATTGACTAGAGCAAAACACTAACCTCTCGCCCACCACATTGCCTCACAAACAAACATTTTAAAAGGGTGGTATTTATATGATGCCACCGGGACATAAACAAAGAATAAAGTTCATGCACTTAAGTAGATGATAACAAACAAACCTGTAATGTCACAGTACGTTGCAGAGAGCTCATACGTAGAAAAGGTTCGACATATGCACTTTATCTTCCAACATTCACAGTTTGCCCTTCATCCCAGAAACAGGTAAACATGGTGGACCAACGGGTTAAAGCATGGACGTGAGCGACCCGAAATAGAAGCAGGTGACAAGATGAGAAAAGTGTTTATTTCCTCCCAGGGAGAACCTGAGCAGAATTTTAATTCTCAGAAAACATATGCCTTGATTTGCGTAGCGGTGTGGAGTATATTTTTAGAACGAGGGCTTTGACCTTTCTTTGTAGGTGTGACAGCCGGGTACAATGAGGTCCATAATGTGGCTGCTACCAATGAAACATAATAAATATTCTCCTCTCTATTTACAGCATGTCTTTCTCCTGTCCCTCTCGTTCACCACTCCTCCCCATCTCCCTCTCTGGCTTTGCATTTGTCTTTCTTCTCCTTTCTTTGTCTTTGCATGCTTTACCTCTACCCCTCTCCGCTCGCTGCTCATGACTCTCCTCGCCATCTGTCTGTCTTTACTTTTCTCTGCCTCTTTCATGGGTAGAAACAGTCTCACAAATGGGAGAGGACCAATTACAAGGGGAGTCTAAGGGCCCTTCCCCAAAAATATGAGATTTGTATTTATTTTATTAACTTTCTTAAATTTCTAAAACTATCGCTTGTGAAGCTTTTCTGCTCGAGGCCGTTTGCTTTAATGGGTTAATGAAGCCCTTTTACTCACTGAATAACTGTTATCCCGCAGTAACGCAACAACAGACTGACTCTTGCTTCATATTCTGCAGACTTCCTGAGTTGGAGTCAGTTTCAGGCTGTTTATGTGTATAAATAAAACATGTGCATGTGCATCCACACGTCTGTTATGTACAGAGGGGCTGACAGCTGTCTGGCATCACCTGCTGCCGGTTCCTACTTCTCTAAACAACAGGTGAACCCACGAGATGGGAGTAGAGAAACATATAAATAAAAATGTTCCTGACTGATGGATTGTCACTGGCCAAACAATCAGGAGTCAGTACCCGGGAACTCTTAAAAGACCAATCACAATCTTTTGACAAAGTATGTTATAAATTCAGAGTTTTTCCCCCCAGTATTTTCTGTTTTACCCTCCTCTTCCACCGCAATTTAAGGTTTAGAGTCTCGCCCAAGGACACTTTGACACGAGGAACCGGGATCTCGCCATCAATCTTGTGATTGATGGACGTTTCGCTCTACCTGCTGAGCCACAGCTGCCCAGTATTATTCAAGTTGTTGGCTAAATATGTATTTCAATGCCATGCATGCTGGTACTGTAGATGACATATTTGTACAACAGAAAATTGCGGCGTTTGACAAAAAGCTATTTCTTCATAAAGATTAAGCAGAAGGGATTGATGTGTAGCAGCTTCAGGTACACCAGCATGTAAATGTCTCTTCGCCCTAAAACCGTTGCGTGCAACAATATTCATGCAACATTACTTTGTGACCAAGTTTGTCTGATTTCCATACTTAATACTTGTGTCTGACAATATATCCATAACCGCCTTCTCTACTACTTTAATACTCAAAACTTCCATTAATTCCCCCTATGCATCTAAACAGCTAACAGAAGCATTGTCATAAAAACTGAGTATTATCACATTAACAATGCGAAACATGCCTTTTTCTGGAATCATGTTGTGTCTTTTACAGCGGAAATCAAATGGTATTCTAATGGAAATGCAGTTTATTCTAAATAATGATGGTTTAATTTGACAGAAAAGTCCAACAGGGATTTTTTTTTTCATTCTGTGCTATACAACGTCTCCAAAAGAAATATCCCTGGATTGTCGTACTGCTATGAGTGAACAGCACAGTATAAAAGGAGATAAATTAGTTTTCTTTGGACCCTTTGTCCCTCCCCCCACCGAGGAATACTACTTCTTCCACTCCTCCCTATCTTCCATACTCTCTATTCCTTCCCTCTCCTCCTGCCGCTCTGTATCACTTCCTCATGCACTCTCACATTTGCTGATGAGCATATGAACACACGTCTTCTCTTCCTCACCTCCCCTGATCCCCCCTCCGTCCCCCACCTCCGTCTCTCTTCATCTCTTCTTTCCCCTCGCTGATGAGCATATGAACACCCGTCTTTCTTCTCCTCTGCCGGCTGCTGCCTCCCTCTCTCTCTCCCTGCTGCTTCAGCTCAGCCCACGGGCAATTTTCACACAAGGCTGATTGAATTCACCCCCTTTTCCTTTCTCCCGCCACTGTTCTCGCTAAGGGATGGGGATGACACAAGAAGGTCTCACCACCACACACATCTATATGCATATAAATGGACACTTACAAATGAAACACACACACACACACACAGAAGACTGCACGTAGGCATGCAGTTGAGAAATTGAGGTCGAGTTTACATACTGTACAAACATGGGTGTTCTTATATGAAGGTGAAGAGAGGGGCTAATAGAATATATGCAAAGGGACCTGAAAAGACACACTCATGCTATCTATGATAAGCACACAATGGAGACAATGGAGAATGGGGGATAGATGCATCCATCTATTCTTATATGACAAATACATTTGTTTTATTTGTTTATATGAAAACTCGTTTCTTTTCTGTTCTGTAAAATGGTTAGGGCTTAGGGTAACTGGATAGCCACGCCGTTCATATACAACTTCACTTCACTGTTTGTGCACGTGTTGGCTGACGTGTGTATATCTTACCCACTGATATATTGGATATCAGTGGGCAAAAACCTTGTGTTTTTAACTGCCTCTTTGTCACAGTAGCGTGGGCAGTGCACGCGCTGATGACTTTTTCCGGCGGGGGAGCTCCGGGCGCACGGAGCCGGTCGAATATCAGCAACATTGATCTTTCATCTCTCCGTCGTCCTCCACCTAAAATCACGTCTTCCTCTGTGGCTCCGTATTGCTCAAAACTCTAAGTCTGTCCGATTTCTGGGGGTCCAATTGCATGCCTAAGATGAACAATTAAACAATGAATCAAAAGACAATTAACAGAGAAATCGGTAAATGCAGCCCACAGGTATCAATAAATAGCCATAGATGTGGGCTCCTCACAGAAGGACACTCACATCTAGCACCTGTGGTACTGTAATTGCCTCTTCTGTTAGGGCCATTTGGCCGGGCCAGGAGTGTGTGACGGTGAAAGATGAAAGAGCGTCAAAAGAAGCGGCGGCCAGACTCGATTGAACAAGACGTTTAACTTGGGGACATAAAGACTAACCATGATTCTCCTGGGGCCCCAGGAAAACACATATACACACACACACACACACACACACACACGGTCAAAACAACAGGAGGTTATTAATAGTCAGGTGTTGCTCCAGTTCTGCTCCAAGCACTTCACCAGCAAAACTGCCTCCCGCGAGGAGCCATAATCAGCTGCCGCTCGCTCCCCAGCAATCATTTACTGCGGCACCAGCTGCCCAATGTCCTCTGGTCAAACTGGACGCGCAATCTCGTAATAGTCTTCCACACTGTATCTCGGTTGATTTAAGTCTCTGCAGCACCGACAGACCTTCAATCTGTCGGTTTTATCATTCGGATGGAGCAGCAGACTCAGAGGAAAAGACCCTAATGGGGGAGCCGGGGTGGGAGTGAGGGGGGGGATCAGGTAGCTATAAATCTGTCTCTCAGGGACCCTTCAAAAAAGCACACAAGTGAGCCTCGTGATGGATGACCCTGCCGGGGTAAAGGGTATTGATACATCCGTCAGAAAGCTGAGACGCTGTGCTCCATCTCATAAGAGAGATGGAGCACGGCGCACTGTAAGCGGCAAGAAAGTCCAAACGCACAGACGAGGCCGGCCGGCAGTTGTCTGAGCAAAACTTAGCGAGCAACAGAGATGATGGAAACTCTAATAACGACCACAATATTGTCTCCAGTGTGGTGAGAGGGAGAATGATTTATTGAGGTTGCTTTTATCCGTTTGATCCAGCTCAAGCCCACTTTGGTGCATTTCCCCGTTTGCGTGTTGGTTCTTGTAAACTCAATCAGATTGAAAAATATGTTCACATTATATAAAATAATGTGGTAATCCCTGCACTAATTCATCAGACAGTGAGTATAAATAGAGGTGTAATGAGCTTGTGTCGCAATACATATTTAATGAAATGAAGCAATCAAACAATAATCCCTGTAATATTACGGTGCAAAATCGTCTTCCATCCTCCTACCTGTTTGTCACCATCTACGACTACAGTCACAACCAGCAACGCTCATAAGCAGTTGTTTCTTGGTGAGCACCGGAGAAGATGATGGCCACACAAAGACCTTAAATAATGTGATTTCCTGACTTTTACCCGTCACTGCACATGGATTCAAGACTACTCTTTTATTTGTTGGCAATAATTCGGTAGAACCACAAACTGGACCAGAACTCAAAGGCAACAGTGAATCATTTCTTCCATGCTAAAATATATAAAGGTGTTAAAAAAGGTGCTCTTCTTTTCAATGGGTCACACACACACACACACACACACACACACACACACACACACACACACACACACACACACACACACACACACACACACACACACACACACACACACACACACACACACACACACACACACACACACACACACACACACACACACACACACACACACACACACACACACACACACACACACACACACACACACACACACACACACACACTCCTATTAGAACATGTCATTATCTGTGCCATCTATAGACATTTCCATTGATCAGTGAATAAATATAGAAGTTTTTTTTGCATGGCATTAATGGCATGCAAATGTGGGATAATGGACTCAACCGTATATTCTGCTCCAGCAATGTATTCACATTTCACTCATCCAGCATTGGTGGAGAATGTAACGCTGCTCTCCCCTCAACTCGCTCGGCCTGCAAATCAATGTCCATTAAACCGACTTGAGTGTTTACATGTCACTGGCTCCTCTGTCCATTAATTCTGCTTCGGCACAGATTTTCGCCTCTTCGACTGAGTGCCGTTCAAGACATTACAGCCGCGGTGCACGGTGAGTGTACGGTCCGGGAGGCCGCTGCAGGCGGACGCTCATTACGGTGACACGTCGGCCCCACAATGCATCGGTAATGAACGGGGCCGATTGTGCTGTGTGGTTGTCACAGGCCATTTTTAAAACTATTTATCCAGCCAAGGCTTCCAGGGCGTTCATACGTCTCGTCTGACAAGGCCGAGCTTCACGCTCATAAAAGTTTCAAAGCTTCACACCTGGTCGCGGTAAATTGTAACCGCAGGCCTTTACACTTCATCGTAGCCACTTCTTCAAGGACACGACGCTGGAGAAGAGCGATTCTCATTCACTCTCTTGAGTATTATTACTTTTTTACTATTGTAATTCAGCAATAATGCAATGACAGCAGATCTGAAGCAATGTATACACAGTGGGCTGATTATTAAGAGCATTTCTTTGGTTTGAATGTTTTTAAATTGCTCTTTTAACTTGCTAATATGTAGCAGATAACCCACAAAATAAGGCACACATTTAAAAATCGGTGCTCTCATTGAAAAATTAAATTAAAAAATAAAAGTCTGGTAACAACCCTGTTAATTACACAATACAGTGATCAAACTCATGCTATAATCTCTTAAATTACTTAATTAACATTTTCTATTAACTGACCCTTGCTCTCCCCCACCCATTTCAGACATAGTTACAAAATACACCCGTTTATGTGTTGCTTTAAATAATTTCCTTAATGTTACTGAACATAGAAACACGTGAACTTCTTGGATAATTTAACCACCAATAAGACACGGTTGTGGAGGCAGAGGAAGCCTCTCAGAGACCGGAATGGGAGCGGTAGAGTATTTCAACACACTTTGTTGTTGCAGATGGGGACAAATCGCGGCAAAAATAAACCCAAAAAGAAGAAGCTAATTGATTTACCGTTTATATTCTCAGTTTTCTCAACAGTGTAATCTTGAGCTTCCCTCCGCCTTTAGCAGAGAACGGAAATAAATTTAGCTCAGCAATGTTTTTCGTTTAATTTTCATGCAAGTAAGTGAAGGCAGCTGGAAAACTTGGAAGATTATGCAATACTACGCGCACACGTGCAGTCGCTCATCATTCAAACTGCGGGGCTGGTTGGGGATGAAGGAAGCCGCAGATCTCCCCGGAGTAGAGGGATAACAGACGTGTATTAATCTTACCTCCTCTCCTGTCAGGTAGTACGCCGCCAGCAAGCCGCCAACGTAACGGATGTTCACCTCAAAGAGGGACGCCTCGCCGTTCTGTTGAACCAAGAAACAGATCAAATTGTCAAATGTCATTTTCAGCAAAGGCCTCATTTTGGGTGAAGCGGCACAGTGCTGTTTATGGGAAAGTTATAACATTGTAGTGCACATAAGCAGGTCGAATTACTTAGACGTGAGGTTTTATAGTAAATGTATGACATAACGGTGATAGCTGATAGATTAACTGCCCTTTGAGGCCCCTGGGGCTGCCCAGATGTGGATATAAATACTGCATTATCCATCACATACTGTAAACTGTAAAATCTCTGTTAATCCAATTCAACACAACCTAGACAGTATCACTGTGACTGTCTTTCTTCACAGCTTCAAGTTTTATTAAGAAAAAAACTAATTATAATTAACAGTATGTTAAACTGAAAATATTCAGTCGAATGTAGAGAAACATTTTGACAGTTTTTTGACAGTTTGGAGGAGAAGGAACAAAACCTTATGCATTGCATTTCTCCTACTTATGTCCAAAAGAACCAGAGGTGCCAAGTGATAGATTACACATATGATTACACCTGTGGAGAGAACAGAAATTACAAAACATCTTTCTCATAAGAAATACATTTTTAAGATCTGTTATTTTCAACCCATCTGAAGGCTCAACAGCTACTCTGGAAAGGTCTGGAAAAGGTGAGCAACCAACTAAGGTGCTGATTGGAGATGTTTTTCACACAGCAACACCAGACTGGTGAGAGGTGGGTGGTGACTCAGAGGTGTGGAACTAGGCGTTGGGCAACGAATGCAGCACATCGATGAGCCAACTTTGTTTCTGGACACAGCATACTGGGATATAACTAGTATTGAGTAGTCATACAATACCAAACACTCAATATGTACTTGAAGGCAAAACTCATGAGTACATAAAAAAGTGTTGATAAATGTGTCCAAAAATATGTCATTAAAAAAAAGGCACATTTTTTGTTTTGCCTTTAACAGCTCGACAATATAGTTTACAGTGTAGTGAAGGGTGATAATTTGGTGCCTTTTTAGAAAGTATTTATAGCAACTCGATTGTGTGTGTGAGTGTGAGTGTGAGTGTGTGTGTGTGTGCAAACAATACGAGAAATTAAGAACTGAGTTAATGTGTTTTACATTTGAGAGGAAAAAAACAATAAACAACACTACAAACTAAAGCTACGCATCGCTAAAGAAGTCTCTTATTCTTTGTCATAAACAATATGTTTGCCTTTTTTGAATGGCAAATATTCTGTGAATCCCCATGACAAAAGCAGAGGTGGTTGCTAGGAGATGTGACAGAACTCCGCTGATTGAATAATTGATTAACCTCATTATACCTCGTTAGGAAATTGTGGCGTATTCATACGTCTGTGACATAATATAATACAATGACAACAAGCCAATACAGTAGTGAAAGAAACGTATAGAGTATAGAGATAATGACTGACCTAAAAAGAGTGACTCAAAGCAGTACATTGGTGAGTATTAGTGTATTTCCAACAGTCTGTTTTAAACATATTTGTGGAATAAAAAACCTTGAGTTGGAAATTTGAAAAAAGTCAAAATATTGTTTTTACGCTTAACTGAGGTGAGTTGGTGCATAGATAAAAACAAAATGTGCCAATCATACTTCCATCACGTTCTTCTTTTGTTAGTTTGAGGTTTGACTGCTGCTGTCATCTCTTCATCCGTAGAGATTTAATGGCACCTGACTGGAGAATTATCTTAATTAGCCCAAATGTCAATATTCTCATTTTCACTGATTCTCTGGGAAGCCGGTTCAAATTTGCACTGCATTTGGATGAAAGCTTGACGTTATGCTAAATATATCACGGCAGATACAAGAGCACAGTTAATAGTAATCAACCCGCATGGCCGACATTGCCTTTACTTGTGGGGAAGTGTTATATGTTTAGCAATGCTGTCTTTCGGCTACTGCATGAAACAACTCAAGATACCCGTGAGCCCTTCATTTACCTCAAAGATAACATAGTTTATTGTACTTTTGGAAACTGTGCAGACATATTTAATAGTGTCATGCTATGGAACCTTACATGGAGCGGTACTGTGATAAGTTGCCATTTCTGTTTGCCAACATTAAATGTATTTGGCCTATTTATTTTCTACAACAAATATGAAACAAGAGGCAACACTGAATGTGTTTAAATATATCACCATAATTATTACCTCTTATGGGAGCTCAAGGTTGAAGCTGTCTGGAGCTCTTGGAGACCCATTGAGAAGGAAATTGCTATCTCAAGAGTGGATGATAAGGAAATTGTAATTGGGTGCCAGAGAGGGCAATTAGCTGCACTCTGAAGAATAGCATAGGGATGGGGAGTCACTGGCATGTGGGTGTGTGTGTGTATATATATATATACACACATAAATACATACATTTAACTAGAAATATTTCTCAACATGTCCCCAACTTGGCAAAAAACACATGTTGACAAATAAAAGTTTGTTTTTGCTATATTGCTGGGGAGTTAGATGAGAGGATCAATATCTGTTATGCTAACCGGTTATCTTAGCATAAGTCGATCACATTAACACTTGGTTTATTGTGACATTAAATATTAAATGAGTGCGCTTCAGGGGTGCTGTTAGTGGATTTTGTTATCTTGGCACAGAGCCCAGCTAGTGGTTTCCCCCTCATTCCAGTCTTTATGTGAAGCTAAGCTAACCACCTGCTGGCTCCAGCTGCATGTTTGTTGTACAGACATGACAGTGGTATCAATCCTCTCCTGTAACTCTTGGCATACATGAGAATAAGCATCTTTCCCACCCAGAATGTCAAACTATTCCTTAGACGCTCATTGTCCTCGTGATGTGTTATGGAGCTTTATAAATCAGGTAATAACAGCAGCACTGCTTTACAACCAAGGTGCTGGCTCCATCCCTGAAGTCAGCACACTGGTGACACGTCTTGAGACAAAGCACTGACGCCTCTGGCAGGACAGCTGAGCTGTCTGCCAACCCTGTAATGGCAATACGATGGCAGTGATTAGGAATGGAGTGTCAATTTATCACCAGGGACAGTGGCACTCAGCGAGACAGGCAGGAGATACAGTGAGGGGGGACGAGTAATGCTGACGAAGGTTCTGCTAACCATACTTTTACTGCCCGGTACAGGGCCGATACATCACCCAGCAAGCTTTGTTTAAATGCACTGAAGATCCCACGAGGTGCACTTAGATCAAAACAGGACTAAAGGCACGCGTCCTATAAAAGGGTTTGAGTCTGATTTTTCACATTGTTTCTGCGAAAATGGGGCAATCGTTCGGATTTGCTAATCCATTAAAGCAACAAAAAAGCAAACCCTGGGGCTCAGAAAAAAAACACACAAAAACAACACAACTCTAACTCTCGCTGACATCAATCGATTCAATCATCACATCACACGCAAGATATTGAGAATAAAAACAATGTCAAAGTTCTCTGAACAGTAGATTGGATTTGGCTCTGACGAAGGCTCGCTGTGGAACCGGTTGGAGTTTAACAAGGTCATCCAGCTTGTGTATTTGTCCAAAACAAAGCAATTTACTTTGTTTCTTTTCATTGGCCAAGTTTAATTTACAATATACATAACTTTTCAAAGTCATTAGGGCTGTCCACTTCAGCTGGTAATTGGAAAAAAAACAATAACCCTATGACAAAAAAAGGGAAAACTAAAATGCATTATTTAATTTCAGTTGCAGTGATTAATTAAGTTTCTCAAAATGTATGGTAAAACGGACGCTTTCATCCGGCTGAAAGCACAAAGTGATATTCACGATGAAAAAGAAAGAAAATCAATAGAGAGAAGATCAAAGACAATTATGGGAAATGTCAACATGAATAATTCAGTTTCTTTTATTGTGCTATTGATCCCAGACTCAAGTCTTAATGTGACTGGTGGTGTCATCTCAGTTTAACTCAGTTTGATGCTGTTTCAGACTTAATGTAAAGGTTTAATGTTAAACTTTCCTGCAACTAAATTATAGATGAATCAGAAGGAAATCAGAAGTGGTGCCCTTAAACCACTTCTATCCCAAAATAAAAGCAACTGTGAAAGTTATCCTCTCCCACTAAGAGACTAAATGCTGCAGCGCAGAGTTCAATCCGACTGCGCTGCTGCTCCTCGAGGCACATTTAAGCACGGTGCAGCGAGCATGACAAAGAAATCAGGTATAGTGAATAACACCTGTTTTTTTACTCTTTTTTTCCTTGTCTCTCTTCACGCTGCTCAAGCTGAGGACCTAATTAGGAGGCAACACAAGGTTGTCAGAGTAAACACAGGAGCGCAAAACCACCTCTGCCTCTAAGAGGAAGACGAGACTTTCTGAAGGATGATTACTCAGCAGCAAGAACAAATCTGCATTGCAGTTTGCAGCTTAAAAGTGCAAACAGCCTCTCACTTGCACGGACATATTAGTAATGAAGCTCCCAGAATGCATATCTCCTGTGTTGCCTAAGGCCACTTACTAACAATGAATACATGTTCTGGAAGTGTCAATCAATCTGTGCATGTATGTACATGGTCCTTTAGTAACTGTGAGAATCAGACAGTAAAAAACAGTTAAAACGGTGGTCTGCTGTGCTCGTATCAAACACAAACACGACCACAACTAAAATACCATCCTGGATACGTTTTTTTTTCTAATCAACTGAAATAAATACAATTATTAAAAAAAAAAAGTACATCACCTGTACGAAAATAGTCTCAAACTAAGCACGCAACTGGATACCGCATCTATCAATGCTTCATGTATTTTAAATATGCATGATACTAGGAGACACAATTAGCATTTTAATTGTTGGACATAATGTAATTGCTGTGCAGGACGAGCCGCGGCAGGAAAGGAAATGAATTAATGAGTCTAATGACTCGTTGGGTACATTGCCACCGTACCTCGTAGGTGTTCTGCTTCACCAGCGCCGCGCGATGCTTCTGACAGTGTTTGATGCTCGTTTCCCTGTTGATGAGTATTCAACAGGCATCAACAGCTGTGGCAAAGATTGTCGTCGGACTCAGCCCAGATTCGCTTGGGACATGAGCCTGACTGGCATGGCTGCCGAGCCGCTGAGTGCCAAGGAGCCGAGAGGACTGATGCCCAGTGGCGCGTCCTGCTCAGGCGCTAATGTGATGATTTACTGCTAATAAAGAGGCATCATTGTCACTGCGCAAGAAGACTCGATCCAGGTTGTTAAAAGGATCCGACATTTCAAAAGCACAATTAGCCCGATGTGACAGAAAGAAAAAATAAATAAAAAAATCAGATGAGCCACTGATAAACATTAAGCAGATGATTGCCTCTCCGACCAGAGCTGGTGATTCACACTTAAGGCTGTGATTTAACTTAACATCGCTAATTAAACATGGAAAAATCATGAAAGGGACCAATTAGATCCTGCAACTCTAATCTCTGTCAGTCTAGCATGTCTAGCACCCCCGAAGCTGCTGCCTCTGCTCAGAGGAGTTCCCCCAGGGCGGCCCGTCTCCGCCCAGACACTTTCACGACGGAAAGCTGTGGCTGTTTTGTCTTTTCTTTTTTCATAGGACAGTAATTACAGTCTTGATCAGCGGCCAAGCTGCGAGAGCAGTCTCCGACATTAGCGTTAATGACCACTACCCTCTGGAGCATGCTTAACGGCCTTCTTTGATGGAGAAGGGAGCTTATAACTTCATGCATATATGAAAAAAAGGGTCCTCACAAATGATGAGCCCACACAGCTCAATATTTAACTTTGCTGTAAAGCGCGGGTGATAAGATATTATTAAATTGCTTGATCAGAGTTCAAATACACTGGACTACAAAGCTACAGTGTGGAGACAAATTACATCATTGTGTTCATGTGATATTTTCATTTTCAAGATTGCTTTAAAAAAGTCTACCGTTGGTAAAAGAGGCTTATTGAACAGAGTTAATGCTTATTTTCATGGTTTTGTCATTACAGCATGTGAGCATGTGACAAGAGACTGACCCATTTCTCTTCTATGAGCTCACCCTAATGGCAAAAAACATAAATCATTTAACTAATCAAAAAGATTTTTTAAATAGCATTTTAACTGACAGACATTAGACGGTAATGGATATCAGTCGCGATACATCAAGCACTTTTTCTTTTATTTGACTGCTCCACTCTTGTTACATTCCCATGATGCATCTTTGCAAGCTGGGGTAGACGCTTCAGTGAACACCTATTCCCATTCCAGACCAATAAAGCCGTAATGAATGGTCCGAGCAGAGAGGCATTCAGATAAACCATTGGCTAATGGTTCGAATCTCATCAGGTAATGATTCACATTTTATTTCTTTGATAACACTTATCTTTTCAAATCTGGTAATTAATCAGTGGCTTATGTCTCCTATGTCACCAAGGAGAGAATGTAAATATATCCACCAAATGCATTAAAGTGTTGATTAAGACCCTGCTGAATAATTAATCAAATAAGCAAGAGTGATAAATCATAGCCGAATTACAACCCAGCCCGTCACCCCTTCATCTTTTCCCTTCACATCCTCCAGTAAATGTGTAGCTCTGCGTCTGTGTACTTCGATGCTCACTCTATGCATCCACAAGCAAACATGCATGCACAATCCGGAGAGCGGCATCCTGAGCACAGGTCTCCGTGCTCTCCTGGGGTGTGCAGCCCTCTCTGGTAGCGCTCAGGTCTCGTGGGACTCTCACTCGCCATTATTATTATTCAGCCAGCTGCAGTCCATCTTCCCTCTCACTGACTCTGTAACTCTATGCCTCCGTCTCCCATCACAGGCCTCCCACTGTATTTGGCCTTGCTGACTGAGCCACATCCTTCACTTCGTCTGAGCAGCACTGCAGGCCGCCTGCTCCCAAACTGCCGCTGAACAAAGAGCGGCTCCTGAGCTGCCTAATGTCCCGCTGTGTTCAGGTTGATGTATTAAACGCTCCTTTATGTCGTCAAAGTCATTAACTGAGCTAATGAATCCATCAATTATGAACATTTGTTTCAATGTACTTGTCTTCTTATAACTTCAGCGGTACAAGAATGAAATGTTCATTTGCAGATTGAGGCACAAAGGTGCTCCAAAATCATTTATAATATGAGGCTCCTCTGGTGAATCTAGGAAGTTCCCATTATGTCCTTTTTTTATGTAACAACCATTAGTTTAATACTTTAGTCCAAAAAATGTCAGAAAGCAGTGAAACATGCCCGTAACTTATTTCCCATGGTGCAAGGTGATTCAGGTAATAATACTTTGCAGATTCCTTCCTCCTAGACGCGGTCATAAAAAGTTAATTCTCAAGGTCAAACAACGACACTCAAGACATTTTCACTTCAACGCCTGAAGTCATTCATTCATGTTTTTCAATCTGCAAATATTTTCATGTCTGATGATGCTTTTCTCGGTTAGAGAGTCCACGGGGGAAAGAAATGCAATAATGGTATCAAAACGTGCTGGTAAATAACCGTAAGGATGAACCACTCATGCATAATGTCCTCTGCCCTCTGCACCCTGAGACAGAGCGCCGGCTCAGCTCGACCTCAGCTCCGGGGCGCAGCGTTTTCACTGAAGCATCTCCCAGCACCGGGAAATGTTTTTCCTCTGACGCCTGCATGACTGGGAGCAAGTTGGGTCTCGTTTAGCGCAGACACGAGGTCATTAGGGGTCAGAAAACAGCTCCGCGCTGGTAATCAGCAACCTTGCTCCAGGTCCTCTCGTCACCAACGGACGCCGAGTCATGCTGTCCTCGACATTTAAAAAGCAACGCATTAACAACTCCCTGCAAGCTCTGAGATGCAAAATATGGCTCGACACTGAATATGTCCCTCACAAATGTTAAAGACAGTATCATGGTAAACTCCGACTACGTTTGGTTGCTCAAAATATTTTAGGATAATAATCCAACACACGCACTTGATATTTGCCTGAAGCGTATGCGAAGTTGAACTGAGTCAACAATTATGCTCAAAATAGTTGCCAGTACATTTCTCTCCATTTCCAGCGGTGTTGTGCTCGTGTGTTGCGGTTCAGTACACACAGTGAACTGTTTATAGTTGGAGAGATGCTGCCGGCATCTCCGAGACGATTTGATGAAGTTCCTCTCCCTCACAAGTCTGCTCTCTCACCAAACTTTCCCGGTGCTGTGGAAGGAGGGTGTCTTGTGAGCTCTGTCTGGCCTCTGGGCCCAGCATCCTTCGGAGGTTGAGCAGAATACAACAACAATGAGCTGTGTCTGCGCTCATTGTACCAAAAAGTCAATCGCATCCGGATTATAACGGGACAGATCTAAATGCGCTTGAGCTATTTTTAATCGGCATGCTTTATCTTGTTGCAAACTTTATTTGACTGTAATGAAATTGAGACCCTCAAGCTTCTGCGGGCATTTTGTTCTGCTTACAGACATCTCAAGCCGACAGATGTGCAGCAGGGAAGCTTTGAGGGATTGCTTGTTTTTGTCTACTCTGGGATGTTGCAGGGAGATACAGAGAGGTGAACAACTTCCACCAAAGTTTCAAGAAAATGCTACGATAGTCTGCTCCATTCTGCTGCCCACACAGCCCCTACTCTGCTTTTCTTCTCCCTTCAGCCCCGTCAAGGTCACAGAAAGTGACCAAAACACCAAGTATGCAGGTACAAAAAATAAACACAAAGTAACCACACCATGCGAGCGGCTCGGTGAGGCTGTACTAAGCACAGTGTGACATGGTCACATCGATGGAAAGAAGATATGGACATACAGGGGTCACTAAAGAGACGTGCATGTCGATACAACATTTGTTGGGCAATCCATCAAATAGTTGTTGAGACATTTCATTCAAACAACAAACTGTGTGGCCGTTTCAGGAATTGCTTACACAACCACACTACTGCGTTGTTCAAGGCACGTAGAAAAAATGCAGCACAACCACGTCAGAAGAAAAGAAACACGGCTCCCATCTTCAGTCTGTCCCAATGACACCCACGAGACTTCATACTCACTTGAGTCTCGCCTGAGACGCAGAATTATGGGCCTGATTGTGCTAATTATCCAGACACTTTGCTGCCCCGGTTTGGCCTCAGGAGATTCTCACCATGGTCCATCAGGAGTTGTTGCCAGTGCATGTTGCTACTTACTCTAAAGATGCTTCATGGGAATCATCAACAAGCACACTTGGGGACTGTTTATCTATAAACAGCAAACATTACAATGCACAAGGTGTACAAGATGTGCACACTTCAGATTATGGACGATTCAGAGTGACGGCAAATACACAATACCGCAGAGGATACAACTAAGTTACCTGAAAAACTAATAATGGCCCTTAATGTTCTGCTGGCAGCAGCGACAGACAAAGGTTAGCCTGCAGGGTAATAACACAAACAAAAGAGAGTGCATGCTTAGATTGTGTCTACTGTGAATGTAACAAGAACACATATTTTAAATCAATATTCATGATAAACAAGTAAAGGCAGGAACTTCGTTATTTTCAAAAAAGATGAATCTGGCTTTTACATTTTCGATTTAACAATCAAAACTTTGTAGCACAGCTGCATCGAGCAACTTTGAGAAAATGACAGGCTTGAGAGTATTTGCATTGTTTTTCTCCTTCATGCAGCATGTGGCTGGATTCAGTCCTCCATGGACACTGAGTGAGTCATCTCAAAGGTCCATGACCTGTAACAACTCAGGTAATGTGTGTATTGTCCCCCTCTGCAGTGGATGTTTTTCTATGTGTACTATTACTTTAAATCCATTTTTCCTTCTTCAAATCCTATAAAAAGAAATAAAAAAAACATAGCACGAATGTAGAGAACAAATATTGAATATTGAAAATAAAACCTCTTTGCGGAACACATATCCATCAATAAACCAATGACGACACCCTGGTAGGAGATCTGGATGTGTGTATTCAAACCACAAGAGAATGAAAAAGCAGATGAAAGACCAATACGAAGATTTGAGTGGAACGATCATTGTGATCTAGTCCCATTGTGTCGTTTCATCACACCCTTATCTAATCTATGGCCTGGTGGAAGAGAAATGTGGAACCAGATAATAACCGATATAGAGAATGCTGAAGTAACAGCGAGTGAAAGAATAGAAGAGGAAGAGGAGGGGGTTCTCGAGGAGTAATAACATTTAGGAGGCGTCATGAGGAAATACAATCCTATATTAGAGTCCTCATAAAGCCCTCTTCATTACCTTCTTGAGATAAGGTCTGATGACTGGACCATACTTTAAAAGTCATACAGCACTGACCAAACTGCTGAGTGAAGATCCTCATAATACAGCAACATACTGTATCGCATGTCAGACTGAAGAGCCCCCATACTGCTAACTGGCTGAGGCAACGCCAACTACTTCCTCAAGCTTTATGCAACAACAGCTAGTGGGAAAATATGCCAAAAGCCATCAGTGAACATTCTGGAGCTTCTTTTGTCTGTTGGTAATTGGCTCCGCCGCCAGAGCGGACCAGTCTGTCTGCTGAGCAGCTCGTCAGGGTCTGCACCGGGAGCCGGGCGGTTGTCTTAAAGTCATATGTTGAAGACACATTTCAAAGAATGTCCTTTGCTCACTTGGCCCAGAGTTTTAAAATCTGTCGCCTGACTAAACCCAAAGTTGAAATCGAATAAAAGTGGAGAATTCAGCAATTGCGAAAGAATAATTTCTGTGAAAACTGATCGCTTCGACAGTTGTCTGATCACTGTGTGGTCCAATAACTGTGTGGTTACACAAGCAAGTTGTAAAAATGCTACAATTTTGTTGTAGTTTAACCTCGACCCAGAGAGTAGGACCAATAATACATTAATATCCCTAAAATAAGAACAATTTCAACCGGTTAGTATGAGGACGTAACATTTTACAATAAGAGGCTCCAAGTAAGATTTATCATGCACAACTAAGCACTGGCCCAAAGACAAACACGGATAAAACCCCACACAGGAAGAAAGGGAAAGTTGCATGAATTATCTTATATGAATATAATGCATTTAATCTAAAATAATTTAAATATTTGCAACAATTGAAAACAATGCTCGACTGGTAGAGTAGTTCTACAAGATTTTAATTATCCAATTAGAATGTAAAATGTACAATATTAGTATGATATTTACAATCCAAATGAAAATTCCAACTTCGATCCCACTCCAAAGCCAAAATACCAATATCAATTTTTGTATTGAGCAGGAATGCCTTATTTTGAGTTTATAAATGAGAATACTTTGACTTTAAGTGCTACGTCTTCCTAGCAGTTGCTCTTAAACTGAATGTATTTCTTTAAGTGGTATTGGGATGAAATTAGGACGTCAGAAAATATCCTGAGGCTCTTGGCAAGCTTGGTGAACCAAGTGCATCTAAAAGTGTGTTTATGGAGCCAGTGAGTAATTTTTTATATATAGTAAATGTCCAAACTGCACAAGGTAGTTCAGTATCAAAATGATGATATCCTGTGACACATCAATATTTCTCGAGTGTACTGCAAACCCTTTGAGGTGTTGCAGTTATTTGATATCTAAAAACACTTATCTGTGTATAGTAGTGTGTGTGTGTGTGTGTGTGTAACAAAGCCTCACATCTCTCTCCATTTTACACAGATCAATCTCAACTTCATTCACCAAGTTGGCAAAAGAAACTGCCTTATCAAATTCATAAATGATAGATACATAATTATGCTGAAAACCACCTATGTACTGCAACATTTTAATTATTTACCCTTTAAAATATTATATTTGGAGGATGAACCAAAATTGGCACTAATAGGTCATGCCGACTCGCCCCAGAGGAGATGGAGCAGCAGCAGCCTGCTGGTCTTGACCCCCAGAGGCCGCCGCTGAAGGCAGGAGGGAGTGAGGTTGACTGATTGTGGCAGATCACACCCGTGACAAAGTGCAGTGTGAAGTGTGAATCTGTGTTTGTCGTCTTTATGATTGGTGACAGTGGGGCTCTTTGTCAGCGGCTGCCATCACTGGCCGCCTGCACTTACAGGCTGTGAGGGCCAGCAGCTACAGCCCCTCTCACAGTTACCTGTCATCTGCATTACCGGGAGAAGCAAACCTGCATGTGTGCGCGCGTGCATAGGAATCTATGGCCGTGTGTGTGTGTGTCCGTGCCATGTGCGAGACGTGTAGAAGCTGAAAATTGAGGGTTTCCTTTGACATGTCGGGGGAAATTAACGCTCACTGTGGATCTTTTATGGCCTCAAAATCAGCGGTGATCAAGATGTTGCCGAGCGCCACGAGATAAAAGCACATTGTAGACGCACTGCTAGTGTGATTTTGCCCCGATTATCTACTGGGGCTGCTCTCCAGTGGAATAAATACGCATGCACAATTTCTGTCTTGATAATATCTATTCCCACACAATGGCGTGCTGTTCAGATGTACCGGAGGCATCAAGTGCACTATGCCACACAGGCAAACTACATTCAGGATGGTTTTCTTAACAATAAACCCGAAATAAATGAGTGTTTTTAAATTCTAATTGAGGCAAATTTTGTCAGTAAACAAATATTTTCGCAGTGGCGCCATCTGACACCTTGTCATAACAGGCAGGGAATTGGTGTAATTATTGCCTAGTGTCGTCAGTACGATGTTGACAGTCATAATGACAATTTGTGAGCTTCGTGTGATTACACGCCATTACATAAGCCACACTTTGTTATAACGAGTGGAAAACATGACCGCGAGGCCCAGAAATGGCATCTCAGCCGCAAACTGGCACTTGATTGTCACAAACCACGCTGCAAACCACACAAACCATGTCCTGGTTGGCGCTCTCTGCAGCTCCCAATCCCAACATGATATCAGACCTGGCAATCCTCAGTTGTTCCCGACCCCGTAGTTACAAACTCGATCAATGAAAGGGCCGTGACCTCTTTAAGCCTGCTCTCTGCCAATTTTTTCGATCTAAAAAAAAAACATCCCTTAGACCCATCCCCTCTCCTCTTTCTTTTATTTTCACATTTTCTGCCCTAAAAAGGCCTTTCAAAAAGGAGAGAATCCCATCAGCTGGTACCACGGCGTGGCCAGTGGCCACATAGGAAGCTTTTGATTCCTGCTGGAATGTCCCGAGCTTTGGAAAAGTGTCAAACTCAGTGGACACAGTGTTGGTGTTAGAGCACAATAACAGGGTTTCAAATCAATCCGGCATGCAACGCCACTGCTGAAGACGTCGTTATCTTAATGTAGTGGTTACCCACGAGCGGACCGAGGCTTTCAGAGTGAGGTAAAAGCAAATGATAACAGTTCATCTGTGTCCAACCAGACATGGAGAATGGGTTTCTTACCGAGTTCAAGTCCAGGCTGGTCTGCACCCACTCCTTGGCATCGTTATATTCTTCCATCAGCCCCATGATATATAGTGTGTCCAGTGAGTCAATGATGGAGGCTCCTCTCAGGCCACCTGCAAAATGCACAAGAGAACCAAGTTAGTGCCGTTTCCATGTCGTACCTAGACACGATTACATTTCCAGTGGTCACAATGACATCACACTGTCGGAGAGGGCTGCATCACACAAGGGCTCTCGGCCTTGCACGGAGACATCAGCCTGACTTTGAGGTCAAAGGTGTGAGGAGAGGACATGATGAGCACAAATGGACTGACAGCGGCAGGTACGCTGAAGGTCGAGCCCCCGACCCCCCGACCCCCACCCGGTCGACGATTGAACATGCGCTGTTGAAGCGGATGGGGATGAAGCTCCGGTACTCTGACGCGTTGTGCATCTCTGCTCACGCGTGTGGATTAAACGCGGCTGCATTCATATTTGTGTTCAGTACGGTCACAATGCGTCACCGACCACACATTCGGCCTCAATGCAGTTTGTGGTCAAGCACTATCCATTACATTTCATTTAGCTGACGCTTTTATCCAAAGCGACTTACATGATATACAGTATACAGTAGACCGTAGACACAGCAACGGTGAGCAATTAGGGTTAAGTGTCTTGCTCAAGGACACAACGACATGGACTGGCTGAGCCGGGGTTTGAACCACCGACCCTCTGATTGAAAGACTGACTTGCTAACCACTGAGCCACAGTCGCCCCAATTGCATTCCAATCACCCCAAACGCATTTTAGGTGTAGATAGGAAGAGATGTGTGGCTCAGGAGAAATGTTTTAAACATCGGTGACACTTTAATCTACATCCATGATCACTTGCGTAATATCATATGTAGTCACATGTCATTTCTGGACGTTTCACACGTAAAGACGTGTGAAACACCACCTCGCTTTTTGCAAATGCTTTATCTCACAGGCAGTACAACATTGATGTAATTACATAAGACTATACGATTACCCGGTTGGCACATGCTATGTTAAACCAGACAACTCATTATTTATAAGGCATGAGAGAAAATCATCTGTTGCCACCTACGTTTTCTACCTGGGTCATTAACAACTGTACCAGCGTCTGCTTGGTCTCCACATAACTTTAAGTTCTCGTATTAAAGTTGCAAACTGATCAAGCGCCAACAGCATGTTGTGTTTGTTGTAACACTGACTCAGTGACGCTAAACTACAGTACTTCAATCACTAATCCCCGAGATGGTGAATGAACACGCCCAGATGGGGTCGCCTTTGTAGAAACGCTCCAGAATGTGAACGTAAATGTGTAAAATTGAGAAGAGAAACACTCGTAAAAGGAACTGAAGTAGTGGGAACAACGAATAGCTGACAATAACATTTGTTAATTGACTGTTACATAAGTTCTTGGAAGGTAGATAAGTACCCAGATTTAACCCCAAACCTTTATGTGCCGATTAGCAACGGCAACTTGACAGCATCCACGAAGAAAAATAAAACATTAAAGTCCCTCTTATGGTGAGCTTTTGTAATTGCTGTCGTGATGTTGGATGATAATAGTAAAACAGCTTTGTGTGGCCCAGATGAAAAGCATCAGCTACAAAGCATCAGTTCCTGTACTGTGACATGAAAGCCGAGTCATTTAGGAATCAACCACCAGAGGGGATAAAAGAACTGATACACTTTGATTATAGCAAACATTTAGCAGCTGCTCCTGGATTACATTCGGTGTATGTGTTCCCTTCGTTAATGCTGTGTGTAAATGTCACACTTGTGCTGTGTAAAATGTGTGTGTGTGTACAGTCACTCTGAGTGTCTGTCTTTATGAATCTCAATGGGAGCAATTCATTTCTTTTCACAAACTAAATGAGAAACACTAAGGGGTGTTTATGCCAAGATGATGGCCTTATGAGAGATTGTGCGACCGGTTTTCATTCTCATAAGACCAAATAATGAGTCTCCCAGAGACAACTAGGCACAGAGGAAATATAAACATTATCCTTAATGAATTATTGTAAGGGAGTTAAAGGGCAAATTGCGCTTTGGAAGTTTAATACCAAGACAATGTGGCTAAATATAATGTGGATCTCACTGCTCTGGGGCTCACATTTAAGATTACAAGAAAAAAGAAACGTGGAAGCTGACCTGATTAAATGATAAGTGATGAAAAAGCGTCATGCTCATCCCTGAGAATAACGTAGCCAACAGTAGATGGCTGGATTGATGTGATGCAACCGAGCAGCAACCTGGCACATCAAAGTCCTTCGGTTTTCATCACGAGTTATTGTTACAGCTCAACAAACGCTGCAAATGGTAACCATACCTTTGGGCGACAAAACTCGTGCCAATTTTTTCCGGCTTCTGATCTGTTGCACAAAATGTATGCAGCGTTGCAACTGATAATTACTTTTAGTTTAATCAGTTCATTATTTTGTCCACAAAGTATAAAAACAAAAGTTAAAGCATTTTGCTTCATTCAAACAATCAGTAATCTGGTGCCTTTAAAACCAACAAACCGAAAATAATGAGATGTTGTTTTTCTGTCGGTTAACTAATCAATTGATTCACTAATTGTTTGGTACTAAAATGTTGCCTTTATAATCATTTTAACATCAAACTCCTTTACCGTCAGTCGGTTTGTTAAAGCCAGTTTTCACTTGTATCCGCTCTACAAGACAAGCTGCTCCTATAGTGTGTTTTACATCACAACTCTCACCACCACTGACCTTTCACCTCCTCTCCGAACCTCCATGGATTAACTGAAGAGGTTAGCCCGGATGCCGAAGAGCTCGCAGGACAGGGATCAATGACTTGGCTTGACTGGATGATCGATGCCATATGCTTCGACCATAAATCCTGTACTATTAATAGTCTAAGAGGCAGAGAAACACTGGAGCCTTGTGCACCTTGCAAATCCCTCAAATCTAATTTCTCCTCGTTAGATTTTTCTTATTTTGTTACAGTACCCGATACCAAGCTTGTACTCCTGACAAGGTAGCCACCTCATGGCCTTTGACTATTGAGATTAATTATGCCGAGCATCCCCACCCTTTGAAAGCTCACCTGCTGTAGTTTGCCTGCTGGCAGTTCACCTCATACTGTCAGCGAGGGGGCAGTGCTAGCCTGAGGCAAGATACATGTAGTCCTCTTCCAGAAGCTCTGGAGGACCATCTGCCGCGGCCGTTAGCCATTGTGCTAATATTAACTGTATTCGGTCTCAGACGTATTTTGGTGTATCAAATCAGAAAGATGTTACGGAGGAAGTACGGGACTCAAATGTTGAGATGAAAAGTTTTCTTTTCTTTGCTTACCCAGCAGCCTTATCTCTTCTCGATGAAAAACAGTGATGGTGACAACTGAGAAGCAGGGTGCATTCATATATCTAATGCACTCTGGTTATCCAACCCCAGAGGTAGCCGGGCTCTGTGGCCGCAGGGAAAGCAGCCGAGTGTGGAAAATTCCTATTGAGAAAAGCACCAAAGCTAAGATGATTGATTGAGTCTGAGGATAGATGGAGCGGATCAATCCATCATGGTGTTCTCCCTCGGCTTCCATGGTCTAAGACCCTATTTATTTCTGTAGCCCTTTTCTACAAATAAAGCAGCTGTGAGGATTCTCTAAACACAGGGGCAATGGGTGTATTTATAAAGATTGATAAACATGCACATGCGTACGTGCTTTAGGGTCTCATGCATTCTAATTGTGTTCATAATGCATTGAATGTAATGGTAAATGCCTAGTTGTATGCAATCTGATATTTTTGTTAATATTACTTTTTGATAATTATTTGACGTTTTATTGCAAGAGCCATGCAACAAATCAAGTATAGTCTTGGGTTTGATACACTTTTACTCGGCTCACAGTCTATCAACGCGACCTATGAAATATAAAATGTCAGCTCGTAAACAATGACAAATCATCCACAGAACAATGCTGGATTACCGACTGGGCAAAGCATGCCAATTGGTTTTGGTAATTTGATCAATTGCATATATGTTCGGGAAATCCCACCACTGAAATAGAATATGAACTAAGGCGGGTCCTGCATTGTGTGTGTATGTGTGTGTGTGTGTGTGTGTGTGTGTTACACAGAAAGCCATTAGTGAGACATTGGCTGGTGGATGTCCATTCATCATCACAGGCCAGTCATTGCCGGTCAGGGGGGTTACATTAGACGGCGAGAGTACGCATGATCAATCCCTCACTCACTGCAGCCCGTTTGTGTGTTGTGATATTACTTGCCTCGCTTTCTCCTCCTCTCTTTTTCTCTAAACGTACACGGAAGCACTGATATACAGTATCTATATATACACATATATTACAGGAAACCACTCCTTTATTTAATTCCTCAGGAGAAAGTTCAGAGGCAACATTTCCACTCTAATTTCATTTCACCAGAATAAACTGTGCGATGTGCATGCTAAATGCTGATATCCCTGAAATGCCATCAGATGTTTGTTGTAAATCCCATTGACGAGGCACATTAAAGATGCAATAGAGTAAACCAGATAAGAATAGTACAATTTCAGAGATAAAGTGTTTTAATGCACCCGTCGGGAAAACAGGAGTAAAACATGTCAAATATGTCCTTCTCATTTGAGCTTGTGACTCAAGCCACAAGCAGCAAAAGAATAATATATCAAACATGTGGTCAATCAGCAATGAGCATCTTGTTAGCGCTAATGCTATCTGGCACCAGAGAGACAGGGTTAGCGCGCTGCTGCGCCTGTGATGTTAACCATATGTAGCCGCTTGCCATTCGAGGCACGAGGTTAGCTGCGCGGATGAAGTGCACTAAGCAGATGACTCTGGAGGTGAGTGGACTTTTGATGGAGAGCGCCGACGGGGAGACAAGAAAGTGAGTTGAGAGGGAGTGGGATTAGGCGGGATTAGGCGAGTAGGACATGCAAAAGGTAGGGTGAACCGGTGCGAGAGAAATGTCGTGTCTATCAATCAAGATGGACCTTTCTGAAAAAAAAATCTCCTTTAGTCTCCTTGAGGAGCAAAATGTCAAATAAATCAAGAATAATCAATAACCGGTGCGGAGGGAGGATCGACTGGATGTGCTCTAACTCGTGCTATTCAAAGGTCGGCTTCTAGTAACCATGACCACAACAGCCTTATGGTAATGAAACGGTTTTCATTGAAACCACGATGACCCCTGACCTTGTAGTAATTGCGACCCAGACCACGATCATTCCCCCAAATCAAACCAAGTCGTGTTTGTGCCTCACCTAATGCCGCCTTAACCACAGAATACATTTATTAGATGTATTCTTCAGTTATTGTTGTTATGTCGTCCTGCTGATGGAGGCTTCAGATCGGAAAACACACGATGCTCTGAAGGGAAATTATAAACAACATATTTTGTTGTTTAAATTTGGAGGACTTCTCCAAATCTGACCGATGAAGACAGCCTTTGTGAATGAAGAAACGATTCAAAACAGGAATGCAAATTTGGTTTCAACAATAAAGGCTTTGTGGGGAAATATTTTGTCTGACATCTGCAGTAGACTGTGAAACTAGCCGGCATTACTTGCTAGCTTTGAAAATAAAGCAACACAATTTCCAATCCATGATTTCTTGCGTTGAAATCAAATAATTTAGCGGTATCATTTTAAATGAGTGCATTGTTGGCGCAGCTGATAACAGCGCAAACGAGCTAGTTTCATGATTTGCGGGTGAAAAGGTTCGGTTGAATAGTGTTTGAGTTGATAACCTTTATTTTGATGCCACTTCAATGACTACACTTTCAACATGTAACAGGTTTATTCAGATCTGATGTACATATTGACAATTAATTACTTAAACCTTTCTATACCGCCTTAATGTGCAGGTTTACGCTTGAGAGCAAAGCAAACTTGCTGACCTGCACTTCAATCCGGATTTGTCTATTTACATTTTCAGCTGCTTATTCACTGAGATGAATTGTTTAAATCATAGAAAAGCTGACCCTGCTCTGAGGAATATGCATGTATAGCTGTGACACATTGATATAGCACCTCTGTCCAGACCAGAGCAGTGGACCATGAAAAGGGAAGGCCCAGCTCTCAAAGAAGTGGCAGAAAACAGGCTGCTGCACCACTGCCTGTTTGCAGACATCCCAACAAACTATTTGTGACTTAACGCCCAAACTGTTTGGCATCCGTCCAAAGATAAGCCAGCAGAAACTGACAGTGGCTCCATCGGAGGGAACTGGCACGAAGACCGTCCTTCTGCAGCCGTGAATATAAGATCCTTACTTGCAGATCCTATGCTTGCAAGATGTAAGAGGGGAGGACCTAATCTCACTGATCAACATAAAGACAGTTACTGCACAGAACAAGGGTGCAAACATGTTCAATTGAATCCTTCGCTTTGCACAATTTGTTCCCTTTACACTGGGCAAATTGCAACGTATCTCACGTTCTCCAATCAACCTTTGAGGGTATCTAATCTCAAGTAACACCGCAGGACACGAGGTGTATCTAATGAGAGCCTGGACGAGATGCTGCCGAGAGACAGGAGCGGTTTGGAGAGGTATACTTACTGAGAAGCGTTGCGTCAATCAGAAGGATGAGGAGCGCTGGCGCCGCGTCGAGCATGTGCACAGCTGTGTTGTGTGTGAGACGATGATGTAGCACGCGTGTCCAGACAAGAGCAGCGGAAGATGGTGAGTGGGTGAGGTGGCAGCAGCCTTCTAGAAGCTGGCTGCTGGACCAGTGATTTGTAAACTCCTAAACACTCATACACGTATAGGTGTGATACATGACCACGACTATGGAACACGGATCTGGATTTACAGAAACATAATTATTCATCGTCTTCAAGAATGCCTTAATCACTCCAGGCTTCTCTTACTGAAATTATTTAATCAATTAATCATTTCTCTTTGTTAGTCGTCATAGAAATTATACTTGTTCTTTCTTTTTCTGAGCACTTTTAAGGACTTTGTTTACGCAAAAGCTGAGAAAACAATCTTAGCACAAAGTCAATGTACTACATTCTCCGGGGCTTTCAACCATCCACTATGATTACACCATTGATTTTATGTTTTTCTGTAGTACCTGATGCCTCAATTTTACTGCTGGCTTTGATTTGAAAAAGAACATTTTGTTCAACAGTTTGTGGTCAGTATCGTGTCTCTGACAATGTGAGTGAAATCTGTCCTTGTTCAGTGGATTTATCTGTATGACTGCCTTGCTGCCATGGCTACCAGTACTGTGCATTTAAATCCCACTACTGCTCTCCCTAACCCATCAGTAAAGCACCACATGGACCAAATTAGAGGCAACCAGTCCTGATTGCACCCCCCTCCCCATCTCTATCCTTGTTCACACTTACGGTAATCACACAGGCAAACTGCCACACAAAAAGACCTGCATCTAATGGTGCTTTGTGCCTTCCAGTGCGATGGCACAAAGGAAGAAGACAAAGAAAGGGACAGAATTGATAGATCAAGGCACATTAGAGCCGAGTCAAAACGAATTTGTTCCATTATGAGGCCTTCAGAGGAGGAGCAGACTGAGCCAGAGTCATGGACGGAAGGAGTCCTTTTATTTTAAAGCCCATCAGTGTTTCTCTGCATGTTGCGCGAGGCGGCTGATGATGAACACTCGGCAAAGGGAGACGGTATCAGTCTCTAATCTCTTCAAGGGCAGCTGATATTGATTTCTTTCATATTCTATCGTTTCAGACAAGCCTCCCGACTTCTGTACAAATGAAATTGGCAAAGCATTGTTTGGTGTTATTTTTAGTTTTAAAATATAATGTTTTTGAATAGAATGAAGTTGTGGACAATAATCTTTTTTTGTGTCATTATTTTCGGGTCCATTATAGTTACTTAGATGAAGATGATCCCCTGCGGTAGAAGAAAGGTGTGGGACAGAGTTTGTCTAAATGTTTGTAGAATGCAGCCTTGAAATCCCATTTGTCTTATTTGGCCTCAAGAGGCAAAGCCTAGTTAAGGTTAAAGTTCAAAATAGCTTTGAAAGGAACAGACCCCTTCACATATTATTTCCTCATGGAAATAGGTTTAGATGTGGGATGACTGGATTTTACATATCCATAAACTATCAAAGTGTCAAAGACCAAGCCAATCAACACACCTTCGCACACATTAATCTGATCACAAACAAATGCAAAATGCACACTGTCCAGCCATGATTAGAGAGGCTCCAGCCTCTGAGCGCTACACACGTCAATCTAATTGCAGCAATCTAATTTGCCACTTTGGGAGAGCGTGGCGTGTCAGTGCAGCAGCCCTGTCTGATATGACAGCCTCTCAGATGAGATTACACACCGCACGCAGTGTTATCGAACCCCTTGCCTCCTCTCTCTCCCAAATGCCTCTCTTGCATTGATCAACAAACACGCAGCACAGTGGAGGAGGGGGTGGGAATCATACATCTGATGCTCTGTCAACCCTTAAAACCTCATTGGGGGTGACAGCTAAAGCTAGAGGCTCTGATTAGGCAGCTGATAAAGGCACTCTGCAAAGCGGCGCTGCAGCAACAATTCCACCCGTCGTAAGGTCATCCAACTTAAATCCAGAAAGTAAACACTTTGAAAACAATATTCCCAGTAATATATCAAACTTTAGTTTGCAGGAGGGGTTCAGGGTGAAGGACCCAGGTGTAACCTTGAGAGAAATCCACTTTGCGAGTCTAATCTCCGATTTCTTTGTCGATGAAACTCAGCGGTGCTTCCTTTGCCGTCCACCAGTCTTTATCTCATCTGAATGGGCCTTTCTAGCTCACCAGTTGCACACAGAGAAATCGTGCAGCCCAAACTATTTAGGAGAGCCGTAGTAACCTGTTGACAAAGAGCAACCGTCTGTTGGAGAAATTAAACCGGCCGTCTAAGCAGAGCAGCTGCTGCGTGTCATTTAGTGCAGCCCTGCAGGCATTCAGAGGTAGATAAGACCCTGGAGTTAGGAAGCTGTGTGTGTGTGTGTGTGTGTGTGTGCGCATCTAAAGTGCGTCTATATGCATTGTGCATCTGGTTCATGTCTTGTGACAACTGGTCCTGAGGACAGTACAAGGTTTCAGGTTTCTAACAGGCGGTACGGAAACAATTGTTGCTTCTGGCACGTGTGTTAAAATGAAACGGCGGGCTTATTAAAACAGATTTTAATTAAGGAAAAAGAACATGATGCTTTTCAAGTAAGTTAATCAACTGTAGATAGCCCCTTTAGAGGCCTCTTGTGTGCACACAGAGGTACGGCTGCATGCTCACCTGCAATTTCACACTCGATTACGGCGTGAAGGAAAACTTTCCAGCAATATTTCTGAGAGGAATTCGAAGAGTTAGGCAATTTTAAACACTTGTCCGCATTACTCACAATCAATTCCGGTTTCAATTCTTCGCCCCGTTCCTCTGCTTATTTCAGTGCAACCCCCTTCTGTTTCCAGGATGCCGGAGGCTGTTAGCAGTTTTCACAAAACCCCCCACCGCTGTGAAGTGTGGCCCAGACTGTGGAGCTCAGTGTGAAAGTTCTGCCAACCCTCGCGGCCGGATACACCAATAATAAGAATTAATTTCATGAAATGTTTCTTATTCATTCTGCCGCCACCATCCCCTCCTACTCAGTCAGCGTCAGGAGTCTCTACTGACAACCTGAGTCTCACCTGGCAGTGATGTGCTGCGGATTTATAGCGACGAGAAAGGAGGAAGTATTTTCTGCAAGCATAGATAGCTTGCAGTGGGAGAGAGAGAGACAGAGAGAGAGAGAGTTTGCGTGCAAATGCACATGAGCTTGAGAGACACTCCGGGCTGCAGGTCAACCTGCGCCAGCGTTAAGTCGTTGCTACACTGAGAGCCCGTTCTGATGCTTCAAGGTACGACGCTCGCCACAGGAAGGAGGAGATTTCTGCTCAGTGGGTGGAATGTGTGAAGGAGCGAGACGACGGCAAGTCTGAGAGCTGCAGGAATCCAAACAGAGGATATTCAGAAATGTAAACACAACTCTCTGTTTCAGGGAACATGAAAGACACCAGCAGAGCTACTGGTGGTGAATGAAAAATGAGCATAGAGACTAAAACTAAATGTTCCTTTCCACCTGTCAGACAGGGGTCCAAGGGGAGTGTAATTGTCAGTGAGAAGACTGGAAGTCTGATGAGTCACGGTGGACAGTTTCAAAGATGATGGATGGAGAGATGGGTGGATGTGTTGGCACTTTGAGGACGAGTTACTGCGAGACTCTTCAGCTTAGTGAAATATTCAGTTTGAGAGTAGAGGCGGAACGAGGCAAAGCTAGAAGAAAAAAGTACTGTATATTAATAGTCCCTTAAATAAGTGAATGAAGCTAAATCTGCTCCCTTATACTGCCACAAGCTTAAGAGCTTGGCAGGAAAAGCTTGAGATTAAAACTGCCAAACACTGATTACTACACAGCAAACGGCATGTCTCATGTTTCAGAGACGTCAACACCAGAGTGACTCCGGCGATACGTCACTGCAGCTGATCAGTGACCACGGATTACATGAACGCCGGATCCAAACGCTCCAAAACGCCAAGATAAAACAACATGGAGGGGTTTTGGGCTTTATCCGAACAGAGCTCAATTTGACCCTCGCCCCTTGTATTCATCAGCTAGCGATTGAATGGTTACAGTAGAATATAATACAATCCCTCATAATCCTCCTGCTTCGTCATACATTTGGATCCGGTCTTTCATCGTTTTGGCTTTAATCCCAGCGATGGGGATTGATGATGCGCTCATGAGGAGAACTTGATCTAATCCGAAAAGGGAAGGGCAGAAGTTTGGTGGCAATGATCACGAAACATGGCGTCACGTTCATGTCCTGTCCTCTGCTCCAGGTCAAGTTTTGGATTGTGCGGGTGTTGTCAAAACCCACGAGACATAGGAACTATCTACACATCAGCTAGGAAAAGCCCACAGCAGATCCCGGATACAATTATAAATTGGTGAAGGTCATCCTTGTTATTCAACCAAAGTCTTTCTCTGAGCTTTTTAATTCTCCTGGCTTTGCATCCCACAGTGGCAATTTGTCCTTCTGAACCCCGCAGGATCTCAGTACAAGCCGTGCTTTTATAACCCGCCACGAGCTCAGCCTGCGAGCTCTTGCTACGAGTGAAGCACTGAGCCCGGTTTGCGTGTGCTGTGATCTCCAGGCACTTGTCGCTGCCTCACGGCAGCAGATGCGGCGCCGTGCAGCCGGCGCCGTCGCATGACGTGCACCGGGCCCAAACCTGCTGTGACAGCAGAGTGAATAGTCAGAGGCTCGCTGCCAAGCTCCTCATCTGCCTGCACCTTTAATGCTCAGAGCGTGGACCCACAGCTAGGGCGAGATGCTTCCTCTCTTCTCAGAATCAGAATCATTTATTGCCATGTATGTTACACATACAAGGAATTTGTCCTGGCGGGAAGGTGCATACATTTAACATTTAACAATACACATTTAACATTTAACAATACACATTAGTTAACAGTGCAATAAATGAGGATGAATGAATATTTACATTGAAACAGTAGCATATCAAAATACCAAAAATAAGATAAAGTGCATGGAATGTGCATGAGTGTAAGTGTTGTGTGAAAGTGTCAAGTGTATGTATTCTGATGATCGTCCACGATCGTCCACTAATCATAAGCAAAAGCGGTGGAGAGTGGAGGGAAATTGAGTGTGTCATTGTGTTTTTAAGTTATTAATGTTGTTCTCAATCCCCATATATTTTAACGTATGCCTGCAAATCCTGATTCACGATGTTATTTGATGTATTTTTACTTATTTGCTTAAAAGTGAGGCAGAAACTCAGGAGTGGAGCAGAACAGAGCAAGTCCTCCAACTGATATTGAAAATAGTTTTTGTCATATACTGCATTAAGACTGTATCCTTCCTATGGTTAATTGTCCCATCTCAACAGCTGGTCCCTCTAAAAGCTCTATAATGCAGGACAAACACAACACTCAGTGACTCAGTGTGAGTAGAATTAACATGTATGATTAGTGGGAACCAGCAACGTGAGTAAGCTGGGTTAACCATCTCTCACATTCTAAGTGGAAAAGAAAAAACAGGACTTGTCCACCAAAATATCAAATGCTGTTAAGGGACATAATACTTTAGAAGAAATGTAATTTTTTTGTCTTACGCACTATGAAGATCTTCAGTCGGTAATGCACTGCGTGGTCTGGAAGCGCCTCACCGGAGGGCCAAAGCTCAGAAGCCGTTTCCACAAATATGTCCAAAACAATGTTATCCTCCTGAATAAAAACTATGCACAATGTCTGCATTATTATTATAGTTTACAAAGTTAGTAAGGAGAAAGCTATGGGGTTTGCGTCGCTAAAATGAGATGCTGAGTATGGATGCATGTGTCTGATGTGTTTGCTGGTGATGAATGACAGACAGTGTTTCTCTGTGCACTGGACTCTGACCAATACGTCGCCGGGTCGTCGTTATGAGCTGATATAAGTTTATCGCAGATATAATATTGTTGTAGGCGTGGATGTCTGCAGGGCAGTTATCTGCAGCAATAAATGTTTTATTGTTTTAATTATCAACTTTACGCGACACTTTGTAATCACAAAATGTTTGTCGATGTAAAGAAAACAAAATCAATGTTGTTATCAGATATCTTTATTATCAAAGTTATGCTGCTGGCAACTATCTAAAAAAATAGATGACAAAATCCAGTGTCGACCGAGCTCCACGATGCACATCCTCGTATTTCTTAACGACGATGGGATGTATAAATCATTCACCAGCCTCGGCTGCTGCTGTATATTACCATGGCGATAAAACATGTTTTTCACGTCTTACAAGCAGTTTCAGTTTGAGGCCATATTGGTTTCCTGAACAAATGGCAATATTCATCGAAGGGTTGGGATGCGCTCTCCGGGGAGGGACCAGATCCTGATTCGTCACTTGGCTCTGGTCGCTATGGAGACAGGTGATTTTTGCCACACCGTGATGGAGCCCCTGGGATATGGACATGGATGGAGTAGGAATGGAAAGTGGGTGGATGGTGTCAACCCTTCACTCTGTGGGTGACTCCAATGTGACAGGCGGTGATAGCCGCCATTTGCGTAGCCCCTCGTTCACCCTAATGACGGGGGAGGTAGCCACTCCCACCCCTGTTCTCTCCCACCTTCACAGTGCCTTGAGGCCCGAGACCCATTGAGAGGCAATTACAAAGGAGGGGGAAACCTGTCTGCTGTGCAGTATGCGGACAGAGAAGAGAGCGGGCAATTGCAAGTTGTCAGTCAAATGCCTTTAATACAAGACAATCTTTTGATAAATCAAAGAGGCGCTTGCAAATAAAAGGAGCTCAAGGTCCTAACAGAAATGTGCACATGCATGTGTGTGCCTGAGTCCCTTATGAGTCCCTCCTCAGCAGCACCGTCTTTGCAAATGTGCCGACTCTGCAGATAACTTCAGAAGATCTGTCACTGCTTTGTTTGACGTAAAATATCTTACAGTAAACAGTAATACGAGTGTATGACAGGGGGAATTCCTCAACGTGCTGAGGGGCTTCAAGGATCCGGAGGACCCCCAATAGTTCTATGTAACATTTATTTGGCCTTTCAATTGTACCGTCAGCAAGAGACGACTAAATAATAAACACTAGAAGCGCCATCGATCCAAGTTTTCACAGCCGCTCTTCCCTCCCAATAATGCAAGAACACCTGGCAGTGCGGTACATCATCCGAAGAGCCGTTGGGATTTGGGCGACTGTGGGTCAGTGGTTAGCAGGTCTGTCTTTCAATCAGAGGATCGGTGGTTCAATCCCCGGCTCTGCTAGTCCATGTTGATGTGTCCTTGAGCAAGACACTTAACCCTAATTGCTCACTGATGCTGTGTCAACGGTCTACTGTATAGAATGTAAGTCGCTTTGGATAAAAGAGTCAGCTAAATGAAAATGTAATGTAATGTACAGCCTTCAGGACAACTCTCAGCAAAAAATAAAAGGTGACCTCATGCTCTTTAGTTGCACCTCTTGGGATGAGGAGGGAATAGAGGAAAATGAGGGCAAAGCGTGGGAGAAAAAAAAAAGATGTAATCTGAAGATGAAGGCTGAAAAACAAATTGAAAACCATTTTTCCATGCGTTACGCTTTCATTTGTTGTAGAGGGTCAGAGAGCTGTATAGCAATTGTGATTATCAGCATGTGGCCAATCCCCTTAACAGCCATAGGACATCTATTGTAGATGAAAAATCTCTGGAGTGAGGTAGGGGCAACTGTGAAACCTAAAGTAATGCTCTCTCCAATCTCAAGCCTTGTCCCCAGCATCTGTTGGACTGGGGTTTAGACTCGGCGTTTAATGTGCCGTGTGCTTCAGTTACTGACCCACATATGCAGACACGAGGGTAATGACGTCGATCACAGAGCCATGGACATCTCTTTAATCCTCCATTTAGGCTGTGGGACCGGTTGGCTTTCTCACTTCGTAGCGAGGGGAGGAAGTGATACAGTACACGAGAGCTCTAATAAGAATGGAAAATGAGTTAGTCGCATCAAAGAAAGAGGAAGTCTGAGCGGGCATAATTGGTGTGAAATGCCAGAGAGCTCTTACAATATCTAAAAGAGTAGAGATGACACTGGCGTCAAATTAATTTCTTATTGATTATAATGCTAAAAGCATGTGATTGACCAAAACTGCCGGTGTACACTTAAGGCGGGGAATCACACCTATTGACATGAGCTGAAACTAGGAAGTACAGCTCTAAAGTTGTCTCGTCAGATTTGAAGTCTGGTTAAAAAGGTATAGGTTTTTTCTTCTTTTTTTTTGGAGACGTCCTGAATCCCTTTCTTGCCAAGAGTTGAAGAGTGTAGCTTATGTTTACGTTAATTTATTTGCACAATTGAAACAGTAAAATTAAAAAATAAACAAACATAATAGGGATAAATTAATATCACTGTGCAGGAAGAGGAAAAAAGTGGGCTTATTTGAAGCCTTCACCTAGATTGATACCACTCTGAAATCTGCACGCCAAATATGGAGCTACAGCCAGCAGACACTTAGCTTAGCACAAAGACAGGAGTCAGGAAGCCGAGCTCCATCCCTCTGCTTCACTAGAAGTCAGCACAGGAGTCCAATTAATCTCCCTCCGGCATCTTTGTTGTGGCCAAAAGAGACTAAAAAAACACGTCTAAGGTTTCAAGGACACTTGATGGGTGGACAGAGTTGACTTGAGGGACCCATTCACCAGCTTTTTCCCAGACTGGGAACAAAGGGAGGAGAATAACACATCGCAGAGGCAGTCCAAGAGCGACAGAACATCCCCCTTCACAAATAGATCTCTCCTGAATCGCCTTTCCTTTCAGATCACAGAAAACAGCCTCACTTACAGGGCTGTGGTGATAAAACATTAATAACATAAACAATCTGTCCAACCTGATTTGCTTCCAGTTGCACGGTGCTGAATGGTGAGCTTTAAAGAGAGAGTGTACAGAGACGCTGCAGAGCAAACACACAAATAAGGCGTGCAAACTTCGTAAGGTGATCCTCCGGCTACAGCTACGGAGGAACAGCCAAGTATTTCATTCAATTAAAAGCAAGACAGATCTTCCACACATTGATTTATCTCACTAGTGGTAATAACACTAACACTGCAGAACAAAGACATCACAACATCCTGAAAAGAGGGATCTGCGTATCTTTATTTTAGGATACCTGGAGTAAGTTAAGGATCAGTAGCTTCTTTTTTTTGCAAACCGTGAGGTGGACTACCTCTACGTACCCTATATTACCTGAAGGATAATGGCCTGTCTGTGTTTAACATCATCATTTAAATTCAAGGCTGACGGCTCCACTTGCTCCTGCTCTGAGATAAGCTGGAAATATAGAACCATCACTGCTGACACGTTTAGTTAATGCTCCCACCATAAAAGTAGGGCACGAGAGCTCTGGGAGACAAACATTGAAAATAATTCACAGCACTGAAAGCTCGGGCTTGCAAGTCTCCAACCGTTAACAAGTGTCCCAAAATGACTTTGCATCACTTTCCCACACTCTCTTAAATCTGTTAATATAAACACATGGGAGTTACCTCTTTCCCAACAGCCTGGAGCCTTGATATGTTCACCTCTTCCTTTCCTCCGAGCTACCGGAGTCTTCCTGTGTCACCCCCCTGCTCATCGTCCGCCTCCAGATGAAATGATGTCACAGTTCAGCTCCACTCCCTCCTCATCAGTCCAACCCCCTTCACCTGTTCACCCACCTGCCTCTGATCATTAATCAAGCCCCAATTTAGAGTCCTGCCTCCCAGACACACCTTGCCAGATTGTTCTGGGGTTTTCCATGCCAGACGCTCCAGAACATGGACTGATCTCCTGTTACGACCCTGCCTGACCCCGGTAAACCCACCAGCCTGACCCCGGTAAACCTGCTAGCTTGACCCCGGTAAACCTGCTAGCTTGACCCTGGTAAACCTGCTAGCTTGACCCCGGTAAACCCACCAGCCTTTTGATTCTGACTGTTTAACTCTGCCTGCTGTTTCAGGAACTTTGAAATACAAGTCAAAGATCCCTGGAATCTTGTGCGTTAGGGTCCATATAGAACCGCTTACAGAGCCCCCCTCTCGTCTCAGCAGATGAACAAACAAGGAAACAACAAAGGCGACAAGAAGCCAAACAAAGCCAGAGGATAACAAGTTAAAACCAAACCAGGAAAAAGCCCAAAGTACATCGGTGCTACCAAGTTGCTTACTGGTACGGTATTTTCTTCAGTTATGTTTGACAGATCTCACACCCGCCCCAAATGAACCCTGGTAGCCAAACTAATGGACCCAAATATCCAAATAAAATATTTGCCAACTAGTTTGACACATTTCAACTGAAAAGTTGATGATAAGTTCACAACTTTTTTTCTGCTACCCCCGAGCATTGATTAGAAAAAAAACATTTCAGCTTTAATACCAGTTAGCGTCTGCTGCTTGGAGATTTATTATTGCTGAAAGTCAATAATCGGCACACAAGGCATCCTGCAGATCATCCAATTGACCTTCTGCAGTGATTTATGTCAGTCATGCTGGGAACAGCTGGCAATATCAGCACCAAGTATTACAGTTAATCCTTAAAGTTATTACTACATGTAAATATGAGATAGTAAATACTGAACTATACAAGGACAATATCCTTCTGGTCCACAGTTGATTTACCTCGTAGCTTCAGCATGAAGAAAGTAATAGAATTCATTAATAGAAAAATAAGGCTGCATGAACCCAGCAGCTAAACTAATTCCCCATTACATCAGCATTCTGTAAACAGGGAAAACAATGTTTCTGTGTATTCTTCAAAAGAAGATCAACTTTTCATCAGAGAGGTTATCGTCGCATGAATAAGTACAATTGAGCTCTAGGATTTAACTTTCTAAAATAGGAGCATCTAATCTCTTTCATCAGTGTTTGGGGAGCAACAGCTGTTCATCTATGGCATTGAGATCATGTCTTTTGGTCATATTCGACCAAAACTAATGACGATTTCTGAGGCTGGAGATAAAAGTAAATCGAGCGAATGTTGTCATCAGTCACACTGCACAAGAATCTGGCCTTGATCTCATCCCTTTGCTCTCCGTAATTCCATAATGCTCCAGGAGATTTAATATTTGACATGATTGCCGTGACACAAAGTAATCTAATGAAATCAAAAGGGGAGCTGGAAACATGGCGGAGCTACCAGAGGATCTTTGATATATTACCAATCAGCAACCCAATAATTCCTCTGAAACATATTTTAGGTTTTCTAGTGCAATATTTCAACACTAAATTTAAAATAATATGTTCACATAATGCTTAACAATCAAAATGGAACGTTTTTTTCTTGAGGGAAAGAGAACATGAATGTGCGTATTTCAACTTTTTCCATGAATTTCTACCCTCAGTGTGAGAACTCCCACACAATCGTACAAGGAGGCAGAATTGCTGAAAGTACTGTAAATAGCCCAGTTTTCTCTTTCTAATTGCTCTAAAATAAAAGAAACTTTTAATAAGCACTAAAAGACATATTGCATTTTAAATGACAAAAGGGGAAAAAAAGTCTATCAGAACCAACTTTGGTTAAGAGGAAAGAACAAAGCGAGAGCCGCTTTCAGCCTCGAGGGTCATGACAAAGGAGCGAGGAGAGGGATTACAGTGAAAAATGGAAATGAATGGGGGGTTGAGAGGAAGATTATAGTTAAGTGAAAGCGTGCCAGAGAAGGAGTGACTGCAGCAGAGGACGACGTCTCCCTCTGCCTTTCTGTGATTGGGCCGCTGCTTCGTTGAGTGCAGAGCAGAAGGATGTTCTGGTGACTCGCAGCATATTGACAAGCTTCTGACGCAGACGCTAACCGCAGATCCAATCTTGCCGCATTTCTGTTTACTCTGGGGATTAAATTAAAGAACACAGCATCCAATTTCATACCTGGCTTCCTGCACCACCCTTTGCAGTGTGACATTTACTCGCTAGCATGATGCCCTTTCTCTCTTCCTCTGCCTTTTGACTCGCATGATGATGCACTGTGTGGCTGAGGAGCTGAACATGAACATGTGCATTTGCTTATAGGATTAACCATGAAGTCGTCGCCCTCCCCCACACTTGGAGACTGGAGTATTCTCTCTACTGCCCCGGACAAATGGCTTATTCTGTCCATGCTTTTAACGTCTGCATTACAGGTGCACTGCTTAGCTGTGCTGCGCGGATAAAGATGGCTGCCGGAAGTTGAGGGTTGCACTATCCATGATGAACCTTTGGCCCCAACAGCAGAGTCGGATCAAACGTGTTCTTCCATGTGACATATCTGCTCTGGAAAAATAGGCACTTTCTGTTCCCAGTTGATTCGTAGCACACAGGCAACCTTTTTTTACCCAGAATATTGTGTTCCATCATGCAGCACTTTGTATATTGTTCATTTTTACATTGGGTCAAATAATTTCCTCTAATGTGAAAGGTTTGCTCGTTTTCTCGTTGGTCAGACAAGCATTGGTGCTCCTAATTATTAAATACACATTTTGTTGTTTGGGCGGTGAGGATTGGCTCTCTTAACGGGTCGGCTGGGCGCGGATAATAAAAACAACAGTCGGATCATTTCTTAATAAACTTTGAGTGTGAACACATCAGAATTGTCGTATTTATAATGTTTAATAAATAGTCTAACCTTTTTTTAACTGACTGGCACAACTAAAGCTCCTGATTTCTGCTTTTGTAAATCATATGATTATGGGCAGGTGGGCTGCAAATAGCCTTTTTTATATTTTGCGCAATTCATTTAGGCTACAGGGTCGAGTGCACTGGGGCTGAATTAGTTAACTATATAGGCCCCGTCCGCCCCAATTTTGGAGCTTTTGGGTTTAGCCTCTGGGACTGAGAATATAGAAAAAAATCCAAAAAAAATCAAATAAATAAAAATAAAACCCCAAAAATGTCAGATCCCTGCACCACAAGTCAATATAAGTTAATTGTGTCATGTTTATAACACTATTACACAATAATTATAAACAAACCATAAGCATGACTTAAAGTGACTCAAAAACGTAAAAGTATGGACCCCGAGTTTTGAAAAATGTTAATTAAAAAAGTTAGGAACTAGCTAGAAGGCTAAAGTTTTAGAATCCTTAGAGCCTACAGAGTCCGCCAATACCAATAATTCCACTCTCACACAAAGCATCGCAAAGATATGGACAGGAATGCCCTTTGTGTTCAGCAAAAAATATGAAAATTGACTTACTTATGGCTGAAATATGAATATTCCAGGCCTTCCTGCTCCCTACTGACAGCTAAGGCCAATGAGCACCATGCTGCAGTGAAACGAGCCCCGATCAGGGACCACCGAGGACTGTGGGAACTTTCATGCTTGAGTCGAGTTAACATGAGTTCTCGAGATTTATTTAACTAAAATAATTAAAAATACTTAACTTCACCCAATCAAAGCCAAACTTCGCACAGATACTCCTACAATATTGAGCAATTTTATAGTAATTTAAAAAGTGTACGAAACGAGTGATATCAAACACCTGGTTTAGCACGTCAGTGGCACAAGGGGCTTTTCTTTCCACAATAACCTTGTTGTGAGTAATGAGAACTCACAATTTAGTCCATATTTGTTGTCGAATTAATTATAATACGAATCAACAGAACATTTTTATTGACATGTAACTTTCAAATGCTTTCACTATCAAACGCCATAATGACTGGAACAGTCAGAAAGACATGAAAAGATTGTGAGAACAAACAAAATAAAATACAATGAAGCCAAATAGATTTCCCCACTCGCTGGTATTTATTGTAATACATTGTATTGATTGAATCCGCTTTTTCCAGTTTCATTAGGCTGATATTTTGTTGAATGGCCTTTTAAAATGCTGTAAAGAGTAGAGGTTTGTTTTCCTTCAGGTACGTTATCGAGGACTCTTCACCTCACACCACTTGGGATGTAACTAATGGACTGTGCTGTTGTCAATACTAAAAGTCGGGGAATGATGGAGACTATGATGAAGAGTCGGTTCCTGCGATTAGTTTGTGTTAAAGCTGAATTAAGCCGTGTGTGTCTGCCGGAGGGCAGAAAGCAGACTCACAGCAATGAGCCTTGATATCAGCTTATTAAGTTGTGATGGTAAGCCCATTAGCAAACAATCACTATACATTACTTACAGACGCCGTACACTCAGCAACACCAGCATCCCATTAGTGTTGGCTCTCCCAGCGAGATGGCGGCACTGGAGAGCTTCAGTCAACGGAAACGACTGGAACCCCTCTGAAGCAGTCGATTGGTCGATAGGGGAACACGTCTACGTGTTGTAGATTAACTCAGGGTGTGTATGATCATTTTGGTAGATTACATCAGAAAAGAAATATGGATTGGTTGCTTTGAAATATAATACCTATCACATTATTTAAGGGCCGCGCTTAAAAGGGATTCCTCTTAACTATGAACTTGGCCACCTCGGGGGAATGAGAGCAGCAAAGAGGTCACAAACTGTATTTCCAAGAGAGTTTGCATCATCACCCTAATAATCCCGAGTCTCTACAGATGTGATGGAGGGAGACCTCAGGTATGGAAGACAGCACACCGGCTTATTAAGAGCTGATCCGACTTTTATTAAAGACTTCTTTACGGGATTTGGCTCTGGCTCGGCGGTGTGAACTGACTGATGTGCTCCACTGCGGGGGACCCGAGGACCCCTACAGGTCTGGCTCCAATTAGGCGGTTGGAGACTGAGACCCCGGTGGCAGGTGGCGAGGTCTGCCATGCTGAGTGAAAGGTGAGGAGCACATGGTGACAAAAGCTTGCTGAGGCACAAACAGGTGCCACATGTCACCGCTCAGCTGACAGCTCCTAACAGATAAAGAATGGAAGATTTTGTTTTAATCTCATTCATTGGGGTTTCTTTTGAGAAGGGGTGCAAGGATGTGTCATTCTTGACTGATGAATGTTTCTCTTATGATTTTGACCATTTGTGTCTTTGCATTGACTTTGTATGTAATCTGGCGTTGCGTTTGGTATGAACACAGCAGTCAAGGCTGCAATTACTTTTTTTTTATGATTTTGAGCATTGATTTATCCGCAGGTTTTTAATTAAATTATTTAACAGTCATTCAACCTGTAAAACATCAGAAAATAGGGGAAATGCCCATCACAATCTACCAGAGCCCAAATGCAAAAACTGGCTCAAAGTTAAAGCACACAGCCCGAAGAGGAATACACAGATATAATGAATAATTTAGAGAAAATATAAATAACCTGGCAGCAGGTAGGACCCGACATGCAGCGAGCCATCTTAGTGTCGACCACAATGCATCCCTATTGTTCTCCTCGTCAGGTGTCCAAGCATAGCATCCGTTTCACAGCATCATGTGGTCCTCACATTATAAATACAGGATCACTGATTCATTTACTTTAAATAGGGTTGGCTTTGAGTCCTGGTTTAATGCAGCTTGAAGGGCAGCCTGCACCGTTGGCTTTACATTTCCTTGTGAAATCCATTATGCTTGCATAATACCAGGGCTCAGTGTAACTCGTGTTCCTGAATTCCCTACGAATAGCAGATTGTTTTCAGTTTCAGGGAAATATGCTTCCATCATCGGTCTCACTTAAGTTTTTGCTTGCGTCTCCAACTTACAGACCGCAACTAACCGAAAATGTGAGTTCTTGGCTTTTTCTCGAAAAAAAAGCAAAGCAAACGTTTGAGAGTTTGTAGAGAGTTTGTTGATGAAAGCTGTGGTTGTTTATTGCTTAATTCTGTGTCTATTTTTAACATATCAAATGGTATATATATATATATATATATATATATATATATATATATATATTGGATCAATCACATTAAATTATAAAAATGTTCAGCGACTTGTTACAATTCGTGCACGTAACAATTACAGGGTTCATACACATTTTGACCAATGGATTTCCATGACTTTTCCATGACTTAAAACCAAATTTCCATGACCAAACATTTTGTGAAATCTGGGTGTATACATGAAAAAAATGATAAAATGTAGTATTTAAAGTAACAATGAGGATTCCAAGGCATACAGTATTCCTTTAATGACACAAATGAATGAGAGACAATAGTTTGATTAAAAGATAGATATAGATATATATATATATAATATATATATATAATAGATATACTCAGCGTATGCCTGAGGGGAGGGGGGAATTAAAAGCTACATGTACTTCCTCGGCCTTTGGAGCCCAAGCGAAGCGCGGACACTCACCAAACATGTTGCCGATGTGCCCGTTTCTCGTCAAAGGCCGCAGCTCATTCTTGCCCCAGGCGTAGCGCTTGTAGTTGTCCCAGGAAAACTTCATCATCTGCAACATAAGGGACAGACGTGCCGGTCACTCGACTGATAGCAAAGCAACACACGTCCAAAGCCAGACGTAATTAAATTGGTATCGCTCAAAGACAAAGGGAATGATAGCTTGCTGATCAGACGGGCTTAAGGACAGGCATGCAATTAACACACATAAACCACATCGCTAAACAATAGGATTGACATTTCCCCCGCAGCTTCTCCTCCTAAATTAAAGATTGAATAATGCCAGCAGATGAAAAGATAGTTTTATAGATAAGAACGCATCTCGGAGAAGAAAGTGTTTCTGAAATGTACTCCCGACTGAAAAGAAACCCAAAAGTTATCTAGATGTGATTTGAAAAAGGAAACTGCCGACTCTTTGATGCAGTAAAACAGAGAAAGCAAGACAGGGAAGTGAGGGATGAAGATGAAAAGTGATAACTTCAGCTTAGAGGCACAGTGGAGCATTAATTGATTCGCTGCAGAGAGTTACGATCAGCTTAGAAGCCTGGAAAGGAAAAGTTGGCTCATATTATATTAAGTTCACGAATATCCAAAAAGAAAATGGCAACATGGTTAAAAAGGCTAATTGAATGCAAGAGTTTGACAACATCTGTATATACTATGCTGATAGCTCCCAGCTGACTACATTTAAATCTATGAGAGATGTCACAATTCAGAATAACCAATATATAGACAATGGCAGTGTGACAGGCGTGTGTTTCACAGGTGTAATGTTTATCATGTGCATCTTTATTTTGGCGAGTTAGGATGTAAACATTTGCGATTTGGCGCTAATTACAAAGCACAACCGAAGCTCACGGGAACGCAATTAGTTTTATGATTAAAAAGATGATTCAAAAGTTTGACCTGAAGACCACAAAAGCCATTATAATTCATAGTGCCATGAAAATCTGGACCAAATATCATGTCAATCCATTCAGTATGTGTTTCACTAAAAAACACCTCGTTAGCACCAGAAGAAACGTCAGAGGATCACAAGTCATTTGGATTTCACCTCTCGGGAGGGAAGGTGACACTTTCTTGGCAATACATCAACAATATTGACAGTGTTGTAAAAGCACATGCTCTCAGTCAATCTGAAAAAACCCGTCCAAAGTTATTGCTGAGGAGATATGTTTCATCTTCAGGGTGAGGTGCATTTGATGTATCGCCAAAGATTCTTGGCGTGAAAAATGGTCGTTGAGATTTCAATCTGGACCAAAGTGGTGGACTCACTGAGACGGCCGTCCCTCGAGCATACGGGTTGTAATGGTGTGAAAGTTGACTTGTAAAATATCAGTATATCCTACTGTGCAAAGGTTTAAACTTATACATGTGTCTGTATCTTTGCCACCATTCCCTTGTTATGGAAATGAATTTCGATGAGGACATGCTTCGTGGTTTTATTCTCGTTTGCATTGATGTCTCTCGTGTACAGCAGTCCTGTAAGCCGTGTTTCCTACGGATGAAGCCCATATCATTACTTTTCCAGCCAAGCAGCAGGATATTTTTAAAGCGATGAATGTTTTTTTTTCACATCATCATCAAAGAGATGCCATGATTCATGCGCATATGAACAAAATAGCAAAACTAATTCCATCTGCAAGAATACTTGACTCAAGAGCTTTCAACAATGTCGACATGAAATCCAATTGTCTTCAGCACGATCAAACAAACGCTCTGTGCAATCTGTCGAAGGATGGACGGATAGTCCAGGATTTGATTTTGTTCCCCCTTCTCCGGATATTCACAGAAACACGATGTCATCTGTATTATGAATATTACACGAGACATCTGTCTCTCCAGAGGTGGGCTGGTATACCTGAGAGAAATAGACAACATGAATCTGATTACCTGACGAGGCCTCCAGCTGCAAGTCCTCACCCTAGAAAGCTCATTAAAGAGCCCTCAAGGAACACAGAGCTCCAGTCAGTTGTCACAGTGAAACAACCACAGTGTCCATTAAGGACACAAGTCTTCAAATACATGTTAAAATATCCTCCAGGTTCATGAAAACAGCGAGTACGGGTCAGGGAGCTGAGATTTGATTTAGGAATGCATTATATGCCATTAAACTATTGTGAAGCTACTGCGCCGGTTTAATTTGTGATTTGGCATTTGTGAAACAACGCATTTAAGCACTTTGTACCGAAAAGCATTCGCAGGAAACAACACATTAGGGTCATCTTCGTTGTTTTCTCATCTTTGTATTTTTTTTCATCTAGTGTATGGCACTACATCTGAGAAAAGCTGCATTTTAAACGAGCGTTTTCTTTCCATTTACAAAAACAAACACTAATGTATGCAGAAGCAATCTCACAAAATGGCAAAAACAACCTCACAGTATGATTAGGGGATATAACACTAATGTATGTTATGGTGGAAATGTGGTCACAAAAATAATAATTTTCTTCAGAAAGAAGCCGTCTTATTGTGTTTGCCTCCCAGAATGACAACCAGGAGGTGTTGAAACTCACTCCATCTTTGATAATGTCAACCTGTCCCGCTCCTCAGGCAGCTCTAGAAGCCAAAGAACAAAAGTAATAGGGGGAAAATAAGTGCACAAAATTTAGGGAGTTGGTAACCGTTAAATCTTTGTGTCACACTGCGTTGGTTTGAAGGACGTTGTCTGTCATCCGAAACAATTAAACGGCATTATGCAACCTGCGAGGGAAATAGGACTTTACAACCGTCGTCAAATTAATGTTGAGGTAGAAAAAAGGCAGATGGTACGCTCAAGCTGTATGACCGAAGGCGTAGAAAATGTAAAATGTTAACGTTAATCAGCGACGACATGACTCTAAAAGAAAGGATTTAATAATGCAGCTGGCATTGAGAAACGATGATGGGCATTTCTCACTGTTTTATAGATGATTCATCAAAACAATAAGAAACAGATTAATTGGCAATGACAATCTAAAAAAATAGCTAAGTTAGTGTAATTTAACTCTTCTCTTTCTTCTCAAATATGATGTTCTTCCAACAATCTGTTTTCCATTATTATGGATTTATTCCAAAATTGAAAATTGTACTAAATATTGATGAATGGTTAAAATACCCCGAGTACAAATTAAGGCAGAAAATTATATATATATATATATATATATATAATTATTACTAGACTCTATGGAGATATGTTCAATTAAATTATACAATAAATATTTTCAGACGAATAAATAGACTTTGCCTGTTATTTACTAGCAAGAAGACATGTATTTGACCCTTGAGCAGATGTGTACATGTGTGTTGAGCTGATCTGGTCCAAAACAAAAGAAGTCATTGGTCGCTACATGGAACTAAGTTAGTGTACCAGTGAAAACGCCATGGTACGTACATCACGTCCCGGTACGCATGACATTAAGAGTCGTACCCACGGTACGATGCACTCGCTCAAGGAGAAGCTGTGTTTTAATAGCAGAATGTAAGCACCATGAAATTCACCCTCCATACGCATATGTGGCTCAGCTTCCTGCTGCCACCCGCTGATGAAACACATATCTGCGATTGTGTTTTTCACACCCCTGCTGCTGCTCTCTGCGGAGGGTCAAAGTGTGGGAGGACCGGGGCTCCCGCGGCCGTAGGACCGCTGCTGTAACAACCCATCAACACAGCACACAACACACACGGCGATAATCAACAGCTGCAGCCGAGCACGCCCTCCACGCCGCTTCACAGAGGGAGCAAACGGATGAATGATTCATTTCCAGGGGCACTAAAAGCAGACGGACATGATCAGACAGGACATTGACCGTTGTGTTCAGGTATTGATCTCCTCGGCCCAACAACCAGCCAATTAGCTTAACCAGAGCCAGTGATTACAAGTAACCAGAGCCGACTGAGGGCAGAACGCGCACAGAACACGAGTGCAGGTCAGAGGTCATGCACTGCTGGTCATGTGATCGAGGATGGTCACACAACATCTACCAGATCATGAAACGAGCAGTTGCATAAGCGATTACATTTATGCCGCATCAAGCCTTTATTAAAATCTACGTTGTTTTTTTTTGTCATATCCAGGAAGAGCCGAGAAAATCATTTCCTTCTGCTCTTTAAAGACAAATATGTATTGCTCTCTTAAAATCCCAGAGAACTATAAATACTCTGGTCTGAAAAGTGGTTTTCTATACTGGAAATCGATTGTCTCGAGCGTAGATTGTAACGAATGAACCACAGGAGGGAACAATTATCTCTGTGTTGCTGCTCGCCTTCGTAGAAAAGCTCAGCATGGACCCTCTGAGTCTGCTCCGCTCAGAGCATGACCTTGAGACTCATCCAAGGTCCAATGTATGAAAGATGCAGAGGAAAAGAACAATCTGAACTGAAGGTTTTTGGAGCAATGATGGATACATTGTGTGTTTATTTTGAGGACACAGAGGTGTAGTTTTCATCTGTGGAGAATTCATAAATGGAAAAGTTGACACATTTATAAAAAAAAATGTGACAACTAGTCCTCTCTAAACCAAAAGTGGTGTCACAGAGGAAGAGACAGTATAATGAGATGTTGCCAGAGGGAATGATGTGAATCTGAAGCTTAAATGAAGGGATATGTCTTCTGAAGGGTAAAGGTGCTAATATTTTAATAATCTCACCAACGGTGAACCGTAGTATCTGTTAAACAAAATCAAATCACTGCCATAATCATGAGCATGGGATTTTACCCTTCTGGGTTATTCCCAAAGGGTGAAATGATTTGGTTTTTCTCTCATGACTGGCTGTGGTTTAAAACTGTGCATCAGCCGTTCGTCTTACATATGAGCCTTTCCCTGGGAAGACATGCCGCTCAGTATTTCCTCCTTTGGGCTGCTCGGGATTGGCTTCTGCACAGATGGTTTCTCTGAGGCTTAATGATACTGGCGAGTGCCGGTAAGGGGTTACCACAATCTACTTTCCACAAAAGCACAATATATCTTTGACAAAGACTTTTGAATATTCACATTCACTGCTGTTGGAGCTAATTAGCCAACAGTGTGGGCTGCACTGCTAGTGATGATCACTAAACTGGTGCATTGTAAACATGGTAGTGCAAGCTGGGCTTGGACTGAGCCGCCCCCACCTGGCCAAGAGGAGGCAGCTTCCAGATAGATGACGACTTTGATTCCCATATCTGACTAAATGAATACAAACATAAATACACACAAGATAGTACAGCACCCGTCCACCAGCTCCTAGTGCCAGTAATAATCCATATGGAGTATACATTAATGGAAAAGAAACAAAACATGCAAAGAAGGCCAGCAGCGTGCTGGGGTGTCCTCTGGATACTGTGGAGGTGGTGGGAGACAGGAGGATGATGGCCAAGCTCTCATCCCTGATGAACCACGCCTCCCACCCCATGCAGGACACCCTGGCAGCTCTGCACAGCTCCTTCAGCCACCGGCTGATTCACCCCCGGTGTGTGAAGGAGAGGTACCGCAAGTCCTTCCTCCCTGCTGCTGTCAGGCTGCACAACAAGCTGACCTCCCAGTAGCCCACAAACATTCAACTCTCAACACTTGAACACTTTTTTATCACTCTGGTCACTTTATTTTGTAATATTTTGTAATTTGTATATTCAATATTCTACTGTACATTCAATTTCTTCTTTACTGTTTATTTTATTATGTGTATTACTGTTTATTAATATTACTTGATTTCTTTTATCTTTACGTACTGAGCAATGCTGCTGTAATCCTGTAATTTCCCCACTGCGGGACTAATAAAGGATTATCTTATCTTAAAGAATAATGCAAACAAGGAAAGAATAAGCAGAAGATGTTCACGTTTGATTATTAATGCGCCACAGCTTAAACCCCTTGAAGTGTATTCGTCATTGTTCACACAAGCCAACTGTGTGCTTCTAAGTTTCATTTTTGTAAATTGAGCAGTCTCACTTCTCAAACATGGCCAACATTGTGTGCTGATCACCGTACCTCTTTCTTAGCCACTTGAACAAGAGTCTTATAAATATACATAAAGCAAAGCACACATGACACGTTCCCTCCCTGCACGTTTTGTAATGCAGCCGTTATGGTTGGCTCCACGGGCGAGGCATCCCTTTAATCTGAGGAGGCTTCGGGTGGATCATGGATAATAAATCATACCAGCACCCTGGCATGGCACCCTCGAGACACGGCTGCGTTAACGAGGTGCTGTGTCATCACCGGAGGCCGAGGGGACCTTTGGCAGAGAAGATACGGAATCAGCTTTCCCCGACCGCTTCCCCCTGAACTTTCAACCTCAACTTGCACAGCTTTCAGTATCAGACCTGCTCTGGAGCACAGCCATTTCCTTACTATTAAAACCACATTTATGGAGAGCAGTGATGGAGCCTTGTAGGTCTCGGGAGGTCTCATCCTGAGTCAGCACAACGGCGTGGTCAATTACAAGCAAGTCCCAAAACAAGAGCCAAAGTTGGAAAACCAGGCAGCACTGAGCTGCAGATCCCTCATGCATGGAATTAATGAATGTATGGAATCGATCACAAAATCCGATGACCATATCCACTGAGGATATACGTGTGTCTGGAGGGGCAAGCCACAACGAAGGAAAAGACCATCATTTAAAACTAGAAATGAGTTATTCTGTGTTCCATGTATTATTAAATGTAAATAATATGTGAACGTCTGTTTTTTGGGCACTAACCCTGCTTTATAGGCATGTTACGTTTCATGAATAGATACTTTCTCGTAGGATGTCTTTCCATTGTCACTACAAATCTTTAATTTTCACACAAATAGGTGCTGTATTGCGCCTTTTAAAAACTGTAGTTAAAACATATAGATTAAATGCATTATTTTTAGAAGATAACTATAGTTGTCAGTACATTTTTCAGCCCGAGTAGCATTTGCGGATATTCGACCGTAGCCGAAGATGGAAAACAAAGTTGACAAAGCACTCGCTGCTGAGCGAATGGGAATTATTGAAGGAGACTCAGATAATGTATCAACATATTTATCAACCTAAAGTATCAGCTGGACTACAGCAGCTGGACAGTAAGAGGAAAAATTCAAACGAGAGCCATCAGTAAAAATGTTAACCTGAAAATACAAAAGGGGAAATCGCTCCATTCATATTAAATGCATTTTCAGGGAGTTTTGTTATTAAGGGCTATTCACAACTCCAATTCTTGCGTAAAGCAACACAATATGCAAAGTAACCGCACACCAAAATCACAACAGACTTCTGATTAGAACATGTCTGCACAGTCCTTGTAATTAACAATAATTGAGTCATCAATGGTGGCTACACTCAGAAATGCTTGCATCAAGCTGCAGACAAATCATTTGAGCAAAATGACGTGAACATCTGGATTTCAGCTGTGAGCTTCAGATTTGTTTTTGTAGCTACAGCCCGGAGAATTGGCTTCCATTGTGTTTATCCAAAGTGATTTTATGGAGTATTATTTTCGAGCCAAGTATCGGTATCCATAATTCTGAGAACATTTCAGTCCTGTTATTTAATGAAATGTTAGTCGTTAGTCTTCTCTGATGCAATATGTGCCCATATGTATTCGCCTGTATCCGTCTCTCTCTCTATCTCTGGCAGGTGTCCTCGCTGCTCGTTCCAAAACAGATCATTAGGAGAAATGGGTGGTCTCTGCCAAGTCGTCTCCCACTGGTCTTCCAAAGCGACTTCCAAAGCGCCATGAAAGATTCATGGCATGAGAGGGAGAATCGCCACAAGGAGCCTATTAAAACGCCTGGACTCAGGTCTTGAATTGTTGGGACGGTAGACCGGTAGAGTATTAACGCGCCTAAATGATCCCAGTGGAGCCAGCTGATGATCAGCGATGAAGAGAAAGAGATACGTGACAATAACATTGTGAATAGACCCACAGAAGTATAGCTTTAAAACTGTATTAAAGGAAGTTTGTATCAGAAGAATAATAAATGCTTTAGCGTACGTCTCAGAATCTGCCTTTCTTCATGGCCACCTGTAACATTCGTGGGCGCTCACGGTAAAAGAGGATCTGGTTGTTCATCAATAATTCAAATAAAGTTAATTCTAACAAAATAACCTCATCCTCAACAAAAAGAGAAGAGCAGCATTGCTTTCACCAAAAGGTTAATTCCTAGCTAGCAAACATTGTGGAGCATTTAGCAGCTAAAGAGCCCGATATTTCACTCAGGAGTTGGTTGCGACCATAACAGAGCAAAAAGGAAAGTGAATATTGGATTTACATGTTGTCTAACCTCAATTTACATTCAATCTACATTGTGCATGAGACTACTTGACCTTATATACAAAAGGTGCAAGTCAACATCGGAGAGATTAATAGTTTCAAAAGAGCCTTCAAAAAGAATCAGTAAGTAAATGAATGAGAAGTTATTCAAAATGTAAAGTATCCAGAATCCCCACGTTTGTATTAATTTTAGTGACATACACTATGAAGAGTGTGTCTTCATAGTCAGCGCTCCAACCACTGTCACTGAGTTACATTCTTCAGAGTCACAACTTGGTTGAAACATTACATTTCATTTTGCTGACGCTTTTATCCAAAGCGACTTACATGATATACAGTAGACCGTAGACACAGCATCGGTGAGCAATGAGGGTTAAGTGTCTTGCTCAAGGACACAACGACATGGACTGGCTGAGCTGGGGTCTGAGCCACAGTCGAAACACTGGATTAACACTTGTGTGACGACCCTCTCTGCCACTGGCTGTTATCCTTGCAGGTGTTGCAGGTGGGCGTGGCAGAGGGTCATCAGGAAAGTGGGAACACCTGGGTTAATGAGCAGGACTGGCAACACATGGGCCCGCTGTTGTTAAAGGCCCACTGGTCTCAGCTGGTCTCCCTCTCTGTCCTGAGACACCCGTTTGGCTCTTTGTTCAAGATGAGGGTTTGTCTCTACACTACACAACATTATATACACACTTTCCACCCATGAACTCACCTCCACTACTGAAAGTACTGTTTCCACACACTGGCAGATAGCTGTAGCTCATGGGGATGAGTGGTCATTTGGTAACCACAAGCACGGTGGTTCGATCCCTGGTCTCCCAATAGTTTGCATGTTGAAGTGTTCTTGAGCAAGACACTGAACCATAGTTGCTCACTGGGCAACACACTGCTCCTTAATTCTAAGGATGGTTAAATGCAGATCAATAAAGGATACTTTATTTCTCCTTCACTGTTAGGTAGCATACAACACAACTTAGTCTAAGTTAAATAAACCCTTTTTGTTAACTACTTGCTTGTGTGTACCCCCTTTTTTGTCTTGGCCGTGCAGCCCGGTCCGTGACACTTGTTTTAGCTGAGCTGCTATTTCCTTTCAAGCATTCAGCGTGTGTGTGCTCTCAAGGCACCAGTCAAACCGCTTTTTTCCCTTCTTTCAGTTTCCTTGGATCACCGAGCCGACCCAATCAATGGACCTTGGCCGAAAAGTTTATGGAATCTGAAGCTGTGGAGAGCTGTGTGGTCTCTAAACTTAGTGGAGTAACATGAACTTTCACAAGCAATGTTGCACACCCAATAATTCTCCCAAGCCCCCTTAACCTGCTGCCGTCCTCCCCTCTCACTCACCGTGCCGACAGCGGCCCTCTCTGCAAAAACAAGCTTGTAACGAAATTGCAGGTGTGGTGCAGAAAATGAGGGGGGGGGTCAGTCAAAGTAAATACAAACTATTACAGAGCGTTTACAGTACTATTAGAAAGAGCAAGACAGAAGATAAAGGGGGGGGGGGGGGTGTAGTGAAAGAAAGATACAGACGAATGGGAAGTCATTTGTCTGCAAGAAATTGCCAATTTGAGTGGGCTGCCTGGGGAAAAGGGTTCTTATAGGGCTCATGATGGGGAGCCCAACATGCTTATTAGGAACAAATCCACAATGTGCGCCCCTGTGGAATCCTTCAGACAAGGCCAGAGGCCTCCCCACCACCACCACCCCCCTGGAGGTAAAGCCACTTAGTAACAACCAATCGACCAGAAGTTATTTTGAGAGGAAGATGTACAAGTAGATCAGGTCTAGCTGAAATGCCCCAGGGAAAGGAGAAAGGGAGCACCATTAATAGATTCATCAAGGTAAGATGAGAAGAGCGGGGTTTTTAGAAAATTAATTAATTTCTGATGAAGTGAGACGGATAACCAGATGTTGATTTTTTTTTTTGTGTCATCTGCCGGGTGTTCAGATTAATTTCACCTCGAGTCAGCACCCTGGAATACCACCCACGGTGTGCAAACGACAACTGTGTGTTTAGTCATTTTAAACGATCGGAAGGTAAAGTGTGTTAAATTGAGGTCAAATCTAATTTCATGTGGACGCAAAAAAATCACATCTACTCAAAATAATTCCCTCCGCTGAAGAGTGTCAAGCATTACGTGTCCCTACTGGTAAGATGGCCATCTTGACATTTTGCAAGTCTGCAGCAGAGAAGGTGCGAGAAAACCCTTCAGATGGGGTTCGGCCTGGTCTGAAGGGTTTCGGGCCCCAATGGCCGCACAGTTTAATCAGGTCTGCCGAGAGAATGAGACTTCATGTCTCAATGAGATTGCAAGTCTAAATAAAGAGATAGCTTGCATACATGAGTAGGTTGTGTGTGAGAAAGTGTGATGTAGGGAAAGAAGTTAGCAGTGATGGTAGATGCAAACGTAGCAGTGCAGTGTGTGCACAGTTTAGGCTGTTTGTTGGACTAATGCTACAACTCCTGTGTCTTGGTCGCCGGCTGCTGATTAAAGGGTTACGCCGGTTAACCCCGAAATTAGCGACAACTTCGGCCCAGACTCAGACCTCTCTGTATTGCTTTTACATTTGGGCCACCGGAAATTATCTGTGACCACCAAATGTACGGTCCTGGTGGCCCGCAGGACGATTTCAAGACATCACTTTAGGCTCTGCATATTGTGATGGCTGATTTTAATACGTTTTGACAAAAACAAAATAATCAAGCAAGAGATATGCATTTCCCATGTTGTAATTTTCCCCCTATTTCACAAAGAAATGCACTTAATTCAAATATACCTAAACCATACACTGAATGGTTCAATTATGTCCATATCTTATTTGAATATCTTCTTTTGTCTTATTACTTCATTGTAGCGTCATGTTTTTTCATTGAGTTTCTTCAACAGGAATTTATTTTTCGAGAAAAAATAAAAGTTCTGAACTTAAAATCAGAATCGCTTTGGCTGCTTATTGACATAGATTTAAAAACACAGAATATTCTTCCAGACTTTCACAGCAAAGCTACAGTTCACACTGGCTGACAGGTGTGGCACCAACGGGACATTTTTTTGATCCCGTCCTATTGGGGCTGGTAGCTTTGCAACAGCTTCCTTCCCCCGTACGAGTCTTCAAACACAGAGGCAAGCCTTTGAACTCAAAGAAGAACAACCTGGCAACTGCTTTCATCTTAAATGAACTTGTCACTGCTCAGGAGTGAAAAAGTTATTAGTTTCATGTGGTGAATTAGCTGTGTGCGTTTGCTCCCTCAAAATTGCATTTCCACAGAAAATACTGATGGAACCAATTCATTTATTACATTTTTGTTGATAAGACTCAATTTGCATGCCAAAAGTATGTGTTGTCGCTTCTTTTCAGTAGTATGCCTGCCTATAAGAGATAATGAATGAGAAAGTAGATCTTTTTTATGTTAATATATTATTTTTCCATACAAATGTGTTGTTTTGTGAACAGAAACAATAAACCACCAATACCTCACCGCCCTGACAAATCATAAAAGAAGCACTTCATAAAATGGAAACCTGAATTCTAATTTAATAACTGGGCTTGCAGACGTTGCGCGTACAGATAAGCAGAATGCCCTTTTTTAAGGAACAGTTCTTAATTTGTTATCACTTTCAGACATCGGTCATTTAAAATGCAATGTGCATTTTTGCTGAGCTATGAATGCATGTTGAGGAAAATGATATATATCCCTTTCTTTGCCTTTGAGGTAGCTGGGAGACATCAGTCACCTTGCCAGAACTGTTACTGACAGCCCCATTCTTTGATTTTAATGAAATCTCAACTCAGAAACCAGCCAATTTCAGTGCTCAGACAATAATAACCCTCCACTTCCTTATTCTCTGTCACATTCACACACAGCAGAGCAGGCATCTCCCAGCCTACACCCACACCCAGTAAATCCCCAAAATATCATCTTCAATTAAAAACAATGGGAGCCTAAGCTTTTGAGCTGATCATGGCTATATTAACACATCAATAGTTCTCTCAATATGAATCGGGAAGAAGAATGCAGTGACATATAGAAACAGATGATAATTCAGTGAATATGTTGATAGAGATTAAGACCAAAATCTGAGAACAACAACAGTTGCAAACTAAGTTTATTCTTAATTTAAGGAGGAATTTTACAATAATTTACAAGCAATTATTTCATCCAAAATGACTTGCCCGCATGAATCGCCCACATCTGCAGTTGAAACTGGAGTGGTGAGGATGGGATGGGATTAAGACTACAGAGATAATGAGCTATACAGCTGCTGGTTGCAGCTAAAAATTGCGATAACAATATATCAGACAGCAAAAAATAAAAGTGAAGACAAATCACTTGAAAATAGAGCTGAACTAATCAAACCATCTAGGACAACTGTTGTTTAATTCCATATGATGAATTGATAGGTTTAGGCTTCTTAAACCAAAGCAGCGCTACCATTACCTCGACTGCACACATTTTTAGCAGAGCATAACAAATTGTATCATTGGTGTGATGTGAACGCATCAAAGCCCTTTGCAAAGCCTGCAGGGCTTTATTGATCACTTACGTCTGCAGTATAATATTTTGAAAAAAAAACCTGGAGGCGAAGAAAAAAAAAAAGATTCACATCATTAGACATTATTGTACCTGAAAATGAATCTGATCCGCTCTACAGAAATGGCCGAAAGCTCACTTAGACATCCATCTGAGGCCCAGCTGCAAACTAAAGGCGGGTGGGACAGGAAGGAAGGCGTACATGCTAAGCTATCGATCCACTCCAAACGGAGCAGCAGTCACACGTGACCTCTATCATGATGCCCAAGGTCGTGTCCAGAGGCCTTCGGATGGAGAGAGCATTGTATCGGAGGTAAAACCTGTTCAGCTGAAGGACTTGTATTCAATCAGAAGTTCGGAATATAAAAACAGCGAACACAGCAGCCGGTGACCCCGCTGTCCATCATAAACACAGCTTCCGATTCAGGATCAGTCCGTCTTCCTTCGGTGAAGCCGGCACCCAATCGTGACGCCCCTCGGTCCCTCCGATAACAGCCATTACTCAGAAGTCGCAGAGGACTCTGAAATTGTATTCAGAGATGTGCTGAAAAAGGTCACGGGGAACACGTTTCTTAGAAGTGCTGCCTAATTATCAAGTGCAGTGACATGCCCGGGTCATCTCTCAATACAGTCCTGTTTGAAGGGTGCTTAATACAAAAGACAGAGCAGATCCATCGCCTCGACACAGCTCTGAACACGGCGCCGCAGAAAAACAATGCGCTCGCCGTGCAAACAGGGGGAACCGTGCTGACAGAGCTAACAGTATTTACCTGAGGGGGGGATGGAGGCCGCGAGCTAGCCGACCAGTGGACTAATGTGCCCTGAAAGGTGAGTTCATTACTCCACCACATCTTTGCATAGAAAATAGTTGTTTGCTGCTGTATTCAGGCTCTGGATATCGTAGAGAACCTTTAAAACGTGGGTGTCGTGTATACCAAGAGGGCTTCATTTCAGACGGGCAAAAGCTCTCACCTCGACACAGAGCGGTGGAACAACCGGCAGAATCATAACCCATAAAGGCCAGTCGTGAACTGTTTGAACAGAGATTACGTGTGCTGGAAAGGGAAACGCTGCCAGAGAGATCACAACCCATGTGTCGTTGAGCCAAGAACTGGAGGAGAACAAAGCTTTCTTTTGAGTGAACTGACATTATAATACAAGGAGTCTCTGCAGAGTCACAATTCAGAGGACAAATTGTTCTCATATGTATGACAGGGTGGAGCCCTGTTACCTTATCTTCTCACAACAACGGTTTTAAGTAGCCTTCCTCTCCAAATGAGGCGGGGCTAAACTAGACCAACAGATACAATACAATACAAAACCATGAACAAAGACACACACACACACACACACACACACAGGTGAGAAAACAATGCCTACAGAAACACAGTCCAGAACAGACAAATCAAAATGTTCAAAGAGAAATGTTTGCAACGGAAGGAGACATTTTTATTGTCAGAGAGGAAGAAGCAACCCTTTCCTCTGACATGGCCTTTTGCCAAACACATGCAACTTCTTTTTATGGTGTTTCAACACTCAACTAGAAAGGGAGCACATTCCTAATAAAAACAATATTACCAAAAGTCTAACGTTACTTCTTTCTTTAATTTACATGTATATTTAGCATTGTTTTCATCACTTTTCTTCTAAAAGTCATGTTAAAAACTGAGGACTGAGTCCTTGTTTTTAAATTAAATTCCACTTTAAATCCATCAAAAGCTTATGAGGCCATCAAAGATGTGTCAAATCAAAAGCTTGGAAACCTCCTGCTGTGTAACTCACACGCATATGGACTGTGACACTGCTGTTGTTGATGACAAATACACATAATCACCGGATGCAGGTATAGAACATATTGGTCCATAATGTGGCAGAAAAGGTGCATCCATATTGGATAGGAGAAGTGCGGCTGTGCATAAAGCAGCTCCATTCCCACCTAATTAACTCAACAAAAAAAAAAGTATGCAGCCGTGGCAGAGTACAAGGAGTTTGGATTTAAGCTTGTCGAATAAGCCAAATGTTCGCGCTGTGTGTGTGTGTGTACTAAATGGCTTTAGTACACTTAATGTGATTTAAATTATTACACTCGTTCCACACAAGAATCACCACTACAATCAGCCTCGTCTCCATGTTAAGCGAGTGCAGAGAGATTTTCCAGCACAACCCGGTGTCGGTCCCCCGTGTTCCTCAAACGCCGCAGACCAGGAACACGGTGTTAAAGCCGTTCTGTGTCTCAGAAAAAGCTTTTTGTGCTCGAGTTTCAATCCATTTTACCCTCTAAAATGTGTCCTGGGAGCAGGAGCAAATGAGTTAGCGTCTGTGCAGTGCCTCGCTTCTCCGAGCGAGGCCATTACAGAAGATCCGCAGAGACGGAGTGAGAGGTCCGTCTTGGCTGTTTTGCGCGAGATTATTGTTTCACCCCTTGACCCTTTCTAGTTTTATTGCTCTCCGTTTCTTTTTGCTTGCTTTCCTTCGCCTTGTTTGTGCTTATCTTCGCTTAGCTCTCTTATATCTTGTTCTCTTTACCGTTTCTCTGCTGATTTTCACATCCCTCACATTTTCTGCCACCCTTCCTTATTCTCCTCTCGTCTCCTCTCAAATCACGGGCTTCTATTTCGGGTTTTATCTGATGAGCTTGTGAAGTGGCGCAGTGTACAGAAAATGGAAAATCAATTTTCATTTGGTGGACTATATTTTTAGGGAGATGCCAGCAGAGGCCAATAACTTGCCATCTGCCGTTTGCATGAACGACTTACTACAGATGGACAACAGCTCTGACTTGGGAAGACAAAAGCTCAACATGGACTATAAACATGTACGGCCATTCAGTGGTTTAAGCCTTGAGAGCAGAGAGGGCTCAATGACACACTTTTCAGCTACAAATAGTTTCTTTAGTCAATAGATACTGTTGATTCTGATATTTGCCAAGTGCATGCAGCCCTATCCGCTGTGCAGGGATTCAAATGCTTTTTTCCTCCCGTGTCTCTGTGTCTCTGCAAAATGCTGATAAGTCCCAGAAAGACTCATATTACACCCCGCGCTCTCTCACGATCATACCCTGGGGATTTTAGTTATAACTATAGTGTGTGTGTGTGTGTGTGTGTGGGTATGCCTGTGTGTGTCTGAAGAGAGGCAGACACAGGCAGAAAACAAAGAAGGATAAAAAGTACAAGTCTGATTGAAAATGTGAGGAAAATCACTAAAGCAAAAGGAGGAGGGGAGGAGGGAGCGTTTGTTATTAGACTGCTCGGCGGTGGTTCGAGGCAGGTGTCTGCGTCTCCGCTCGCATTAGTTACTCTGCAGGCGGAGCAAGGCGGTGAAACCTGCAGGTAGCCGACTCCAAGCGGTACGTTATGAAAGATTGTAAATACGAGCCTGATAAATATGTGCTCCGTCATGACCCTGGTGACAGAAATGCTAAACTGCAATCAGCATTAGCTGCTGCCTATGAGCTGCAGCGCGGGGAGATATGAACAATCATGAACGTCTCAGGCCGGGTCCTAAAATAGCTTTGATACTGATGATGGCAGGATGGTGCAAGCAAAAATGTACACACACACATCGCACACACACTTCAATTTTCATTTCTCAGCTGAATTCACACACATTCCTTCCTTGTGATTTAACTTCCTGCAGCAATCCTGCCCAGTGTTGATCAATGGCCATCAGGGGAACTCCACACACACCAAACACTCTGTTCCAGATAGATGAGTTTTTTCCAAGACATCGATTAGAGGTGAAATACCAGGGTTGATCCAGACCTGTTCGATATGTGGTTTTAGATCGGGCTACAATAGCAGAGTTCTTCTAAATACACCTGACAACATTTAACCCCTGTATGCAGCTGCATAGGAAACCCAAAGTACTGCCTCCATTACACATTCTCCTCCTAAATAAATCAAAATGATCCGAAAAGGTCTGCTATTTGTCTGCAACGTCTTACTTGTGCATTCACAGAGCAAGTACGAGCTAACCAGCAGGGCCAGGCTAGCCCACTAGGGCCCCCGGGGCAAAACGATGGACCTCGATTTTGATTAAACACAATTCATTATTTTGAGAAATACAAACAATCATATTAACAACATCATCTCCAGAACAGGGCCTTAAAGTAATAGCTCAAAATGTTCTGGTGGAAACAGCTAGCCTGGCTGTGTGCGGATGAAATAAGCTCCGCCCACCAGAACCCAAAACCGTACTAATTAAGATGTTGGATCCTCGTTCGTTTAATCCGTTCAATCCAAAGAGTGTACAGAAGACAATTTGATGTTTTCTACCACCTTACGTGTCGAGACTATTTCTTGGCTTGGAGCAGTTGCTAGGCAACCAGCAGGGATGCCAAGAAATAGTCTGGCACATGAAACAGCGGATTTAACCCGTTTGTTGTATGTAATCAGGCGGCATCGGCCGTTAATTAAATTCCTTACGCATGCAGAGTAGCCTGCAGCGCTATGTGCAAAGGCTACACCGAGACCGCCACAGAACAATACACAGCATGACAGCCAGCAGCAGCGTCATAACGGGTTAAATGTAAAAAACATATATATATAAAATAAGGGATGCAGACTGGCGGCATCTGAAGCCCATTTTAACTTCTAGCTGCTGCTCCCCACCATTCAGGGCCTCTTTGGTGGAGAGGGCAGATGAAGCTAGCGATGATGTCACCGCTGTGAAAAACACATTGACAAAGACCAGCCCATCCCAGTCCCCTGGTCCCAGTACAAAGTCGGCCCTCGCCCATGTTTCCCATAGTGTCCACAAGGATCACACTTATTCAAGTTACTGAATAATCTTAGATATATATATATATTTTTTTTCCCATAAGCAAAAGGATTGCCAACATTCTGGGACAAAAGACCGGGAAAGAAAGAAGAGAGAGAGATACGGAGAGGGAGAGCAGGAGATCAACTCAAAAGAAAGGCAGGGATGTCAAGGGAAACCGGAGGAGAGCACAGAGGATGGAGAGCAATAGAAAGAGGACAAAAGAGGAAATAAGAGAGGAAGAGCACAGAGAGAGAGAGAGAGAGAGAGAGAGAGAGAGAGGGAGAGAGAACCTTTGGGGTCCTGGTTTGAATGTCATGTTGTGTTCATCATGGTTAGCTTCTAGAAATAACACCAAAAAATGTGGATGAGAATGCTCTCCACTTTTTCTGCCTTTATTCTTGTTTCACTTTGGATATCCAGAGTGTTTCAATGAGCCTTCACTTTCTTTTTCTGTAAATCACTTTTCGTTACGCTCATGTCGATCAAAGCGGGAGCAGATTGCAAAAACAACAGGGTGATACATTAAACATGCACAAATGCTCCTGAGAAACGGTTTTCTCTCTCCAGAGGGGTCCTTGAAAACTGAATCAACCAGTTTTTATTTCAACAACCATTTGCAACCGTGCCGAAAAAGCTGCATGTAAAAATGAGCATCGGTAAAGTGAAATAAAAACAGAGAGGCACTGGGTGGTTCTTAGAAGTGCCCGATGTACCAGCAACACGATCGATTGATCAATCGGCTGACGGCTTCTTCCTTGCTAAAATTGTCATTATTATATATCGGCCTTCAAACTTCCACTATTGGTCGTCCTGAAGTACTGGAACCACCGCCAGTTCAACAAATAGCTGACTGTTAAGGAAAAACCCTTTGAAACAGAAAGCCTACAGGAGAGGAAAAAACATAAGTGAAGTTACAGCTGATAAAGTTAAGTGTGATGGAGTATGGCAACGGGAAGAATAAAAAAAAAAGCATGCTGAGAAAACACATTTGTTTCCAACTGAATTATTTTTAGCTTAATTAGCATGCACTAAGGCTCCATTATCGAGTCGGTCGCACATACACACATAATATATACAGTATGCACACACTCACAAACTCATCCTAGATCACACTGTCACATGAGTGCTCAATTCCATTTTATGAGTACAGTGATAATTTCCCTAATGCATGAGCAAGCGCTTGAGTAAGCTGGCAGATGTCAAATCCAATCGAATTACAAACACCTGGATGGCGAGGGAAGCTGAAAACGGTAAAAAAATAAAATAATAATATGAAAAAAGTTCCAAAGTGCCATCGCCGGTGAAGCTGCCACGTAAACAGTGCCAGGTGCAGAAATCAATAAACAAACAACCCGCTTGACCAGACTTATATTGCCTATATAACTTCTCCAGAAAATAAAAAAAGATGGCCTTTTAAGATGACAGTGTTTGATTTAGCAGCAATTTAATGGCACAACGATGAAGAAAGTGTTGTGCAAGTAAAAAGGTATGTTGGGGGGACGCCTCACACCGTCTCACCTGTCTGCTTCCCGGGCACCCTTTGGTAATTTAAGGGAGGGAGGTGCGAAATTATGGGGGAGGCAAAATGAAATAGTGCCTCTGGGACCTCAGTCTGTTAAACAGTATAGGGAAAGGCAGTGAAAGGCATATTTAATAGACTAAAGGCATATTTAATAGGCTGCAGTGTAAAGACACAGACCTGGCACCGCAAAGGGAACATATTCTGCAAGAAGACAGAGCTGGGCGTCCAAAACAATATTTGTACTTGTACTATTTGTACTGAAGGAAGAAACGGCATTTACAACATCTGCATTATGAGACTATAGGTTAAGGACAGAAGCTACTTCAAGCTTTTTATTTGCCATTTGTGCACAGACCAACAGTTCTGACGCATAGGAATTTTGTGTGCAGGGCTCTCTGAGTCGAAAGGTTAGAAATAAAAAAAAGCACACTATAATAAGAATAGGGATATAAAATGTAAAAAGAAAAAAAAAACTTGTGAGTCTTGGGGGTAAGGTAATGGCATTTACAGAGCCCATAAATACACATATATAACTTCACCTTCATCCTGAGGCTGATTAACAAACACCCCCAGGCAGCGACCAGCAGTCCCTACAGCCCCACAAAAGCAGCAGAATAAGTGTCTGCATCCTCAGCTCAATGCATCTACTGCTTATGGTGGTCACAGCTCTGGCCCCCTGCACTCGGCCACATAATCCCGGCCTCACCGCCATGACTTACAGCACTATGACTGATGAGTGTGCGCGTGCACAAAAGTGTATTTGTGTGAGTTATTTATGGCTGGTGGGGGACTCCAGGTCGAGGGTTTTCTGGAGGCATAAAAAGACCCTTATCACAGTGGGGTCAGCTAAGCCACTACAGGGCCTGGAGCAGGGACATAAACTGACAAGCAGTGGGAAAGCCGGAGTGGCTTTACTGGTTGTAAAAGAGAAACAATCCTCCAAGAAGGGCAAACGCTAATATAACGGAGGATAAATATCTGGAGTGGTTGAGCGCAGCTATGTGAGAGTCTCTACATCACAAACACGCCAGATAAGAATCAATGTCCGCATGCAAATGCATGATGATTATTCATTTGCTGCGTGAAGATGTCCCGACATATAAAGTTGGAAATGCTAATGCCATTGATTTATCAAACACACGCTTCAAGGCAGCTACTGATGTACTGCATCCATTCAGATTGTATGCAGACACGTGTTAGCACGCGTATGGATATGAGACTCATGGGAGGATCATCTCTTGTAATGTAGCTGGTCGAAAAACAGCGGAGCCAAAGTAGTGATGAGCTGCTGAAGTTTATCTGATGATCCTTCGGCTGAATTCAAACCACACCACGCGCCGGTCCTCCCATTCATCTGAATGTGTGTTTGAGCTGCGTCATAGGGGACCAGGGGATGCCAGAAGAAGAAAAAAACTGTTTTGTAAAGGAAAAACAAGCTGACTTCACAGGGTGGCCAAATACGTGACGGGATATCAATGTGCCGTGCGACAACGACTCCCCAAACATCACAACTACAACGAAACACAAACGACACAAAGAACAACGCAATAGATCTGCGTTGGTGCTGGTAGGTCTCAAACAAAGATGGCGGTTTTTAATCCTTTTATGGGACTAATTATCTTCATGTTCGTGGTTCTTCGGACAAGAGACGTTAGTTTGTTGATTTAGGATTTTTTTTTTATTAAAGAGTCATCAACTTCAATTAATTCCTAATGCATTTTAATCCCCAATTTCTAATTTTACTGTTATAATTTTACCGGAATCCAACCCTCCCCTGGTCCCTTGTGGTCCTGTCCGCCTCAGATGACCCCGCCTGGTGAGGTCAGAAGGGCAGATCAGAGAACAGCATGCCTGGCTGAGCAATAAGGCCACACATGCCTGCTGCTGCTGCCCTTTACTCTTCTGGCAAAGCATGGTGACAATGACTGACATGGGGTAATACTTGTAAAACATGCACAAAGTACAAATCAGTCACATAACATAAATCAATCAAGGGCAAACAGAAAATGATATTTCTTCTGCTCTGCTGTATCACTTTGCTTACACGGTAGTTTTGGGATACTTCCTCTGCGCGAAGTGGAAGGGCTGCGGATCCTATCGATTCTGCCCCTCCATCCATCTCCAAGTAAAAGCCATTAGCCCCATCTATTATTCCACTCAGGCCGCATCGTGACAGTGCTCTATGAATAAATATGCAGTAATGTAATGTAAATGTTAATGTGATGGCTGTAGGTTTAGTATAAGCCTCGCAACACAATCAGATTGTCCTCTGATTATCGGAGTGACTCCGACCGAATTCAAAGTCAAGAGGAACGAGAGGGGTTCGCTCTCCAGACGAGGACTGGCCATCGGTGCCGAAAAGGCCGGGAATCAAGGAACCCATCACCGAGAGAGGACGAGGCTGGAGGTCAACGCCGTGTCACTTTAAAGTGACACTTTAGTCGGGATAGGATGGGTTACCTAACTAGATATGAACGGCCTCCTACTGAGATGAGATCCTGTATGTACACCATTCAAGAGTCAGGATTTCATTTGTCTGGTTCTTGCTGTCACATATCTTCAGAAAACATCGTAAAACTCACTTGTTGTGTTTGTTGGCTCCACTCCACTAGAACTGTATATTTTGTGGTTGGTAAGGGTTGCCTCCTTGTTGTTGTTTGTTATAGTTTGTCTTCCATCTCTCCTTTTTACGTACATTTTCTCTTTTCTTTCTTCAGAAAAACAGCTCTGAAGGTCTTTTTAACGTTGTGCTTCTTTGCCTGCTATTGAAGGTCATTCAGTCAATAGCAGGCAGTCACATGCTTCAAACAGCCCTTTGAAACATCGCAACATTTTGACAATAGTCAAAATACGACCGTGATTATTCAAGCCCATTATCCGATTGGGAGGTACTAAGTTGTACCAGGGTATTTAGATACCCAGACGGTATGATTTCCAAAGCCGTAATAAATATCAGATATGGTCTCTCTATGCTGCAACAGTCTTCTTCAAACTAAAACGTTTAGGCCATTTGTCTGTAAACAGATGCTACTACTCCCGTGGCTTGCTTGCCACCTGACGAGGTTTAGCCAGGAAGTTAGCCACAACTTCAGGCTCATGGGTGGGCGGGCTTTAATGGTCAACTCGCTATTCTCCTTACAGCCAAAGCCTTTTGGTACTTTTTAGATATTTGTCCTCTGTTGTGTCATTTAATCACTTTTTCAATGCTCTGATACTGAGCTAGACAGGATCCGTTACTTTGGTTTTCTGATTATAGAATTTTGAGACGTCTCCTGCTGTCTATTCTTACACTCTGGCAGAGGAATCGATGGAAAACCACACACACACACACACACACACACACCTTTGTGAAGTACACATGCAGGAGGGTTTTAACAAAGTCAAGATGTCCACATATATCAAGTCTGGGGAAATGAGCCACTCAAGTTTTCCTTTTTTAACCACAGTGAGCTTGGAGGCCTGTGACACTTTGCTCTCCGGCTGCTGAATACTGATCACACACAAGAGGCAGAGGGAGGAGGAGAGAGTGAAGGGATACAGTATGGATGGGATTGCCTCGGTTTAGCTGCCCTCTCCTCCATATGCAGCCAGTCGCACAAATACACACCCATCTGAATGCGTGATAGACCCAACAGACGGGACAGGAATTGGCAAGGACCTTCTGACACGATACACCTGTAGTTGATTGAACAAAGAGAAGATACAAAATAAAAAAAAGCCGCCTCCAACACTGAAGTGATGTGAAAGAACCAGTGAATTAAATGCAAATGCCAACCCCTCCCTGGCTTACCCGCACACCTGCTAGTGCATGCTGGTGTGACCTCCACTGTAATTCTTTATGTATGAGAGCACGAGGTTCTGCTGCTCCGGTATTCAGAGCGCTCTGTTGCCAATACTGTTGCTCGTGCACCGCTCCTTCAAGCTCTGCATATTTGAGAAAGCAAACAAACAACTAGCTGACTTGTGTACCTGTGTCGAGGTGTTCTGTGCGCTCCAATAATCTAGGAAAATCGTGAGAAATAAAATCTGATAGTTTAATACCCTGAGACCAGCCCAGAGCTCCAGGGCCCGGTCACCAACTATTGTCCCAGAACGAATGCATCTGTATTAATGTGAAGTAGTGCGACGTTCACTTCCTCGCAGTTTAAGGCTTAAATAATCATCTGTTTCTGGCTGCAGTAACCTTTTTTCTTATTGGCACTCGATGATATTAAATATGGATTTTATAAATAAATCACAAAAGTAATCTTTTAAAACACCCTAGAGCATTAAGGTTCGAACTGAGCAATCAAGATACTAGCGAGGCAAGATCAGCGTGTAGCTCAGATGAAATCAAATTGATTATACATACATTACATACATACATTATTAAGTTCACTCATTCATGTCATCCAGAGTGATTGCAGCTAATGCATGACAAAAACAATAAATTACCATTTGGTTTGATCAGCTGAACGCGAGTCGTCAACACAAACCTGAAATAGTTCAAGATGCACTAAAAGTTTTGACCTGAACTGCAGCTCCAGCGCAGCAGATATGCTCCACCACCACCGCCATTGTCAGCGAGATCTGGATTTATGACCCGTCCCGTAGAAACATGGCTATTCCACCGTAGTAATTACACCTCAGGAGGGACAGGGAGCGATGACAGCCAGTCATTCAATCACTGCATTGATTCCTCCACAGCAAACCTCAGTGTGCTGTGATCATCTTTCATCATGACACACACACGCGCAGCAGCAGCATCAGATCACTCGGTTTTTCAATCACTTCTTGTGACATATGTGACGTACAGTACAGCCCACCCACCGGGCCGATCCTTTTACCGACTGGAGCTCATTGGTTCTTAACCCCTGCGACCCCTCGATGTAGACTTCAGTCTGCAGCGCCATTTGCTGCTCCATCACTCGGGGCGACGCGGCAGCCGGACCCGAGCCGAGGGCGACAACAGCGTCTAGTCCTGCGCTCCGTTACAGAGACATGAAAGCAGCTCCTTGATGCACAACAACACAACAACACAACACGGCCACGGCTCACCGCCGTTTAGAAGATGGTTCTGCTTTTAGGTTTACTGTTATTTCCTGCCTGAGGCCGCACCAGGTGACATGGTGTCAATCAATTTGTTCGATTAAGATCTTCAACTGGATGTTCTCTCTCAGGAAGGATGAAAATGAAAGGACTGGGTTTTCAAACAACAAAGTTATACAACTCAACGATCATTTTTACTCGGGTAACTTTTCCCGTTGGGATGTTAGATGTGTGTATCCAGATTATTAACACCAAAAGTAAACAACTAGAGATAATTTAAACAAAAGGAGTATGTAACGATAATTTATATAATTTAAAAAATGTGTCTGTCCTTTTCTAAAATCTCACCAAAAAAAAGGAAAAACAGGATGCAAACGCCGACTTTAGTCTCCGCTTGGTTCCAAGCTCACTCAACTGTTATTGGAGCACAGCGCGAAAAGGGGCGGGACATAGAACGGGTAATTTGGATCCGTCTCGAATAAAAGGTGTCATATGTCAATGTGTTTAAATAACTCATAGTTAATAGTCAAACTTTCACAAGAAAATCTGTAATAAACAGGTACAAGCTTAAATCTGTTTTGCTGATTGACAAAGAAATGACCTGCCAGTGTTTTGGTAGTTGATTAATAATTCTTCAAACCAAACATCATACACATTGTTTGGTTCCTGCTTCTCAAATATTAAGATTTGCTCACTCATATATACCATAATAAAATACCAGTAGTTGCTGGTCTACGGCACACAATAGATGCAGAGAGAACAGATAACATACGGGACAGTGATCTACAGCAGCTTATTTCACCTCTGCTGAGACACTCCACGGGGGATTCCATCCACACTCTCTGATAAAACACACACACACACACACACACTCTCTGATAACACCTTCACTTCATTAAATATGACACACAATCTCCCTCCCCCTAATCAACCGTGGTCGAGGACAGCCACACTACGCAAAGGTATCTTCCCCCCTCCAGGTACAAATTCCCAAAAGACAAAAGTTTTCTTTTTCCTTTTAAGGATCTGAGGCGACGGAGGAGATCTGTGAAGTGAAGGGCTGCACTGTTCTTTGAGAGAGGGCGGCCGTCGAGATAAGACTTATCAGATTGACGAGGGAGACGAGGAGGCAGGGCAAAGACGGAGGGATGTGATCCCCTAAATGCCTCCATTGTTGCTGCCAACATTATTGAGTCTCGCTTAGGAAGAGGCATTCTTTGAAAGTCCTCGCATCGGAGGAAAGGCACGCTGGGTAATTAAAGGAGGAGAAACTCTTAAAGGGATTCATTGAGAACTCATGCACATGTTTCTTTGGAAAAGAGCGAGAGTAGCTGCGGTCGCCAGAAGTATCTCTTTAACTCAGGTTCAACATATGCAAAAATGTTTTGGGAAACTGAGCCATGAAAACTGAGCCATGAAAACATAAATATTATCAAATGATATATGCATTTGTACAGGTGATGTACAAGAACATAAAAGCAAGCAGCTCGCAAAAGCAAACTTTCCTCCTTGCTGACAGAACAGGTTGCTCTGTTTGGAAAGAGAGACACCTGGGAAATTTAGTCCGCACCTTCCTCCCCAACCAGCTGTTAGGTGTCCACAGCTCCCCGGAAAAATGCTGATCTCGATGACTGTGTGCCACCGTTTCTTCTTCCTCTCCCCCTCTCCCTCCTCCTCCACCGTATAAGTGACAAAAAGGTGTGACATGTCGGAGACATGCAGTAATTGGGTGACGCAGCTGGAACGCTCCTCGCCTCAGACGCCCAAGGTGACACGAGGAGCGGTTGTTGCTTCATCAAGCGAGACTGTGAACAGACACATACCTCATTGTGCCTTCGGGGTATTCATCACTATCTATAGGTGGAATAGAGTATGGTAAATATCATACATCTTTCAATGGTGGGCCTACAAAGGCACACACTGTGGATCTCAAGGACTTCTGGCAAGAAGCGATGGATTGCTTTGAATTCTTTGGCCCAAGGGTGTTCATGGATGGGCCAGCTGCAGAGAGCCATCACACAGCACACACGCTTTTTCATTCTTGCACACACACACACACACACACACACACACAATTCTGCATGAACTAAAATAGAGAAAAAAATCCACAAACACACACAGAGACATACACAGTCACAAATTAAACCACCCACAGACATCTAAAAAACACATGCAGGCCTTTTAACACAAACCACCCACCCACTGTTAATATTTTAAATCCCCAAGACACACACACACACACACACACACACCAAACCATCTGAACCATCAGACATCCATTTAGTTTCACAGTGTTACATCTGCAGAGGATGAGGTCAGCAGTCCGCTTTTGCTTATTAACACTCACCAATCTAGACTGAGTGCATTAATCAAGGGGCCCTCTTGTTGTGTAATAATCAACCTCCCAAGTCCCGAGCTCCAAGTCAAGACAACACAGAGGACGACCCCCGTCTTCTCTGGAGGAGAGCGAGTGATTTAAAAAAAAAAACACACCCTTACACACTACATAAAAAAAACAGCCAGCCAATTTGATGGCTAATAAAACGAAAAACAGCGAAAAATTATAAAGTTTTCACGTCTCGTCTTCCAGGGTCTCATCAAATTAAATCACAGGCCTCACAAAAATTTACATTATACTGTGAACACAACCTATAAAACAAAGGCGGCTTGACACTGGAGCTGCTTTGCGTCCACACCAGCGTTTGATGAAGTCATACATTCAGTAAGAGGGAAGGATCAGATTAAACTTCTCCAATCAGCTCCCTAATTAGAATACGATGTTATCGCCGTCCTGCCCTTAAACGTTTCCCCGTTAGACCGTGTTGTTTGTTAACTTCACAACGCCTGATTATATCCAACTTGTTTAGTGCACTTGTCCCATCTCCTGCAGAGGTGCAATGAAAAAAGTCTTTATTCTGTAAGTAAGCGATAGCAGCTGAAACTGAGGACACCGCCATCTGGTGGCCCAGAGAGCCGGGACGTCCCGCTCCGCTGCAGGGTTCCTCCAGCGCGACATCACACGTCAATGTGACGGAAATCTGCGCCGATGGAAAGCCGATTGCCACCCATAGGCCGCTTTATTCCCTCCATTAAATCTGGATAATCCCAGATGCTTAGCTCACTGCCACCGCCTCTCCTTTGGCCCCCCGAAATCTTCCCCTGCAAATTAATCAGTTCATAATCTCCGCCCTCCCTCTAAACACTCGATCGAGGAAGAGACAAGTCTCATGTTGTGTGACGAGAGATCCCCGGTTCCCTGATTTGTATGTTCAGACAACGCTGTCCCATACACTCAGACACACACACACACACACACACACACACACACACACACACAAATATGTTTTTGAGCACATCATCCCAAAGAACAAATATACTGTATAATGCATTAGACACCAGCACTAGATGGTTATGGCATTTTGAGAGCATTAACAGTCTCCTGAAGGCATCGTGATGCAATGAAGACAAAAACATGAGCCCAGGACAAAAAAAAAGGTGGCCAGACATTAGAGATGCATGCAGAGAGATATAAACATAAATGTGGACCAGCTGCACCAAACATAACCTGTAAACGATTACAGTGGGAGAGTCACTGTCAGTCCCTGCACAGCTGACAGAGGCTCCACAAAGCGGAGACACAACACACTCGCATACAAACACACACAAAAAGTCTGAAAGGCAGCTGCTTGGCGGTGGCGTATCATCTGCCCCCACCCCAGATGTGGTGCGGCATCACGCCACACCATTTAACACATCTACTGTACATCACGCGGCCCTCCAACACAAGACTTAAAAAATTTGGACAATCTTTTTAATTATTTATCATACTGTGAGGGAGGCTGATGGGGAAAACAGCGTCGGGAGGACAGGCAGCAGTGAGAGGATGAAGAGAGAAAGTTGAAAAAAAGAGGAGAGGATGGGAGCAGATGTTAAAGAGGGAAACGGGGTCAAGAGAAACAAGTATAAAAGGAGGAGGGCGGCTTAAAATCTTGTGGCTTAAGACAATGAAATGGGCGGATTATAAAATGTCAGGAGGAGGAGGAGAGGGGCGTGAGGGAGGGACGAAAACATAAAACAACAACACAGAGGTTGGGCAGCGGGGGCAAGCCGGCGCGAAGGGTCGCCAGGGGATTTGAAATATGGACAGCTGTGAATGAGGGCAGTGTGGCATCCTCGTGCACGCACACACACACACTCACGCACACACACACACCAGATGGGCCTCTAGGGATTAACGCGAGGTTATTCCTCCTCGCTGAGCTCCATACAGACCAGGCAGATCTAAAGTGAGAGCTCCTCTTTAATTCAAAGCAACTGCTGGATTCTGCCTGAGTTCGATGCTTAGCTTTTTTTTTTCTTCTTTTTTTTTGCCGCCAGACCGGCAACTCCAAAAATATAATGCCTCCATAATGCTCTGGAATTTTCTGCAGCCAAGCTTCTAGCACTCAAGTCATATTTTTGTTGTTGTTTTAACCCCACCCTGACCCAGACATCACCTCAGTTGGTTCGCTCCCTTCACCGTGAAACACAACTTGAGTGCAGCGCTCCAGCAGGAGATTATGTGGAATAATATATGTATTTGTATTTTCCGAGCCCCAGTGAGGTCATATCTATTAAATATCTGCCATTACTGAAGTCTTTGACAGTGTTATTTGCAGGTCAGTGCTGAATAACAGGGATAAGGCTGATAGAAAGAGAAGGAGAGAAAAGAAAAAATAATAAAAAAATCCCATTAACTGCTGAAAAGGCATCGCAGAGGCAGCAATCATTGCAGCAGCAAATGGGGAAAAACAGAGGAATAAAAAGCACAGGTTAGCATTTTTATGCATACTCAAAGTGGCACTTGAATCCAGAATTGCACATTTCCATTTCTGCAGAGATGCATTGTTGCGCTACTGAATGGCCCAAACCAGTAGATAGATATACCAAGGGTTCAAATATAGGGACACGGCCAATTTGTTGATATAACGTTAATTAGCATTTCATTGATTGTTCAGCCTGCGGTCCTTTGTTTTGTCATTTTTCATCTGGCTGCCATGAGAGTTATGGTGGTGTGAAATCATATTGACATGGATTAATATGGAAGCACTATCTTGATTAAGCCACGATGAGATATAAAACACCCGCTTCCTTTCTCTTTCTGTGCCCGTCTTTATTCTTTTAGGGGACTTTGTGTCTCCAGATTTTGCATTATAACTCTAAAAATAAGATTTATCATCCCGGTGCTTCAGGGATGATGTATTTTTGGAGGCCAAACCTGAAAGTTAGCATCACACTGGTTCCTCAACAAAAAACCAATAAGACATTTCTATTGGCTTTCCTTTACACCCCTTTCCTCTGCTATAAAAAGGACTTACACAACAACAAATTAAACCAATGTCCTAGGTATGCTCCAGTTTTTGGATTTCCCTTTCTATCTCTATCAGGCACACACAGCCACAGTCCCTTCTTTGCTTTCGGCATCAACCTCATTTGAGCCATGTTAGAGCTGTTTGTGTTCATTGAATACACGGTCCAGAAAGTAAATATGGGTCGACGGGGGCTGTTTGTTAAGTTAACACTGGCTCGGATGAAACGTAAATAACCAAAGGACGATGCGAGAAGCATTTCAATGAATAAAAAAAAGCCTCCACTGATTCACACGCTGTACATTAATGCGCCGCTTACTTAGACACAGGAACGCAGGTGGGCGTAATTTGAAAATAAGCAGACTCCGAACATAAAGACAAGATATATTAAAAAGATGCATGATTGTGCACACAGACATTAAAACACAAATATGTACAACACGCGTGAAACCCAAACATGGAAAATAAATTGAGCTTGGCAGTCTTTGGCTCTCGCTTGGTGGATGTTTGTTTGTGGTGGATTCCAGGGCCTAAAGACGGGCATGATGTGGGTATGAACATGCATGAGTGCCCTCATCCCTTCTAGTCCGCTGCCCTCCCTTGTTACTCCAAATGTCAGAGCACTGGTGCCTTTGCAGCGCGGGCTGGACTTCTTCATCACAAAGCTGCGTCACGAGAAACCTCTCGAACTAACAAACTATAAACTGTGGACTGTGCTTGTCCTTCCTCTCAAACTCTCTCTCTCTCCCTCTGGCTGGAGGTGAACGGAGTGGGATGCAAGCTTTCTGAATCACAGAAGCAGACGTAGACAAATTGCAAAAGAGTGAGTGGAAGGCTCAATGTCAATATGCCTTGAGGAACGGGAATAACCAGGAATGCATGAACTAATCCAATGCTCTGGCATCGCCGTCTAATCCTGCTGTGGATTGATTGCAAAGAGATAATACATCTACTTTATTTGAAACCTCCTCTCACAAAAGGAGGCGTAGCAAATGTAAAATAAGCAGAGTCTGTACCCTCTTTGTGGAATCTGAAAGCCGAATACTACCGGGTGCCACTTTAAAAGAAAGCAGAAAAAAAAGCATAGAAAATGGGAAGATCCCATAAATGCGCTTTTTACAACAACAACTAAAATGTGTGTTAATTCTCAACCCACTGGCTTTACTGTGATGGGTTGCAGGGGTGGCGGGTGGGAGTCGACACACAATACAACAAAGCTCTTTTCGAATTAGCTTCATCTCATTTGACCTACTAATGCACAGCGTGTACGGCGTGTGCCTTTAAAACCAAAAGATGGAGGAAAAGCTCTGAGCCCCTGCAGCAGATACAACAATAGATTATTTGCCTGCTTCAACTGAAATAAGAATCAACGCACTTCCTGTTGTTGCACTGACTCGTGCTGCTGCCCCAGGCCTCAGTTTACCCCGACTGAACCGCCGACTTATTGACAAAGGGACACGCGCAAACTCATTTCCCTGACAGAGGCTCTGTGTCCTGTAGAGGGTCTCGTGTATCAGGACTCACGCCTGTCCCAAATGTTTGATCACCTCGTGGACAGTGGACCTGCAGTTTGAAGGATTCAGATGAAAGCAGTCGGCGAGTGCAGATGTGATTGACACAAAGGGCCGGGCAGCTTGTGTGGTTTCTTACTGATGCATAAACTAGACTTGGGAAGGCTGTCCAAACACTCCTTCCTGACAATATCGAGGTTTTCTTCACAGCGGGAGCGGCGAGGGTTGAGGCTGATAATAGGCCTGTCATCTAAGATCTGGAAAATTCCCACAACCTCTTTACGTGGAGAGAGATGAGATAAACACGTCTGAGAGATGTGACAGTTACTGCTTCTTGTACTTCTGGTGTTGAAGGAAACCCCTTATGGAGGTGTCTAAGCTGGTTAATGTCTTTCATTGGACATTTTCAACAAAGGGCCCTAAACCGCAGGTTATCATTCAACCAACTTGTGTAAAAAGCATCTTCTTCTGCGCTCACGTCACACGATTCCCACGTAGCCGGCCGGGCATCAGCAGCCTGATGGGCGGAGGTTTATATTCAGGTTTGCTTTAAGTTATTGTTGATAGTCTTTAAAGTCTAGGCAAATTACACACACACACACACACACAGACTAGTTCCAAAAAGGGATTTTGATTTCCTCAGTGGAAATGTGGGATTTCCTTGACTATGAGGATTCAGAGTTTCTTCATTGGGATATTATCTATTTGATAGCGCCATGCAAACAGTAAACACAACGGCATGTCTTGAAACAATTGGTTCTTGTTTCTAAATATTGACATGGAATATAATAAGAGGAGATTTGTTTATCTGATCATGCATCTCATATTTTATTAGTGTTCCAAACTGCCTTAGTGCAGATGAAGAGATGATCTAGCAGCGAGAGGCGTGGGGAAAACAACTGCGTTCAAGTCGGACAGTTTTCAGCCGCCTTGAGAGAATAAATCCTGTTGGATCCGATCGGTAGGCTGTTTGCAGAATACGTTCGGATTTATTCATATATATTTGTAAATATATATGTATATGGGAATGTGCGTGCATCTGGTATTGGATGCTATTCTCAATCACACAAGATTTGTTTTTAGATTAAACCTTCATTGCACAACACAAGACAACCATTGAGCATTAAAGATCCCAATTGCACAGAAAAATAGGATTTTCTACAAAACATGGTGTTTGCTGTCACATAAGAGCCAATCAGCTCTTTGATCTGCCGACAGCCAGGTGTTTCCCCATCATGCATTGGGTCGATCTCGTGAGGTTGTCGTTGACCGCGAGTGCACGGCGTCGGGATGAAGTCGGACACAAATCTAACCGGCAGGCAATGTGCGGCGATCTCCGGTGATCGATTCATCCCGAACGAGCCTATTTCAGAGACAGTATATTCATCTTTCGCTTTTTAATGAAGGTTATAAAAATGTGGCATATAAGGTGTTCACATAACAGTAGTGGGTGAACAATGGGTTTGACATTTTAGAAAATATGCTTATCCGCTATATTTTTGGCAAGAGTCAGAGAGAGAAGATTGAAATCCCTCCTCGTGTACAGTATATGTATAAATACGAAGCTTTAGCCTGCAGCCACTTAGCTTAGCTTAGCAACCAGTTAGCCCGGCTCTGTCCAAAGAAGACAATGTCCCCCACCAGTACGTTTAAAGCTCACCGACGAACAGGATTTAACATGTTTGTTGAAGCCCACTCGTGTCAACAACCGACACTCGCTGTACCGACCTACATTAACTGCTGTTTCTCCGTCTGGACATTCACACAAACCACATCCTGTCACCTGACGGAGAAGAGTGAAGGAGAGCAGAAAGGCGCATGTGTGGAAAGGTCCTGAACAGGAAACCATTCCGCATGTGAGGGCACAGAGGAGATTTCTGTACGCTCTGTTTCTTTTCCCAGAGTGTGTGAGCATGTGCAGTGCGCTGCACACGTGTTTCAGGTATGATTGTTGCGGCTGGATGTGTGCTGTGTACATCTGAGCAGCAGGCATGCTGCGCCTCACAGTAAGTGGATGGAAACAAACGACAGCCACACAAACAAAAAAAAACTTTATGTTTATCTCCTGAACTGATACACACTGGAAAACACACAAAATGCCTGCTTTGGGTGGGTGGGTGTATGAAGATATTATTTTATCTCAATTTTAAGTGACAGTCGATCGCACAAACCCAAATTGCCAACAAGTAGCAGGAAAGATAAGAAATGTTGCACTTAATCCAAACAAGCTTGTGCACACATATTCACAGACTTAACAACCCAAATAAGCTAATGAAAGCTTGGCTAAAACATGAGTTACTGAGTGAGCACCTTTATAGAAGGGACTGTAATTGATCCAATGAGATGAGAAAACAAAAGCTAAGGCCATTTCACTGGCAGGCCGCAGCTACTTACCCTGCCTCCATCAATAATCTGCGCTAAGGAGACACAAAGGAATTCAGACAAATGCATAGTCAGTGCCCGACATTAGAGCAGAAGCCTTAGCCAGCGCCTGAGTGTTTTCACAAAGCGCCAACGAGTGAAGTTTTTAGCAAGGCCAGGCTGGAAACAACGACGGAGGCAAAATAAATTAGTGAAAATTAGCTCGTCGTCCAAGACTAAAGTTCAGAAGGAGTCCAAAAGTGGGAAAAATGTTTTGCAAAGGGATCAGTTCAAAACTGTTCAGATCCTGACGACCATTAATGTTTTAAATTGTTACCATAAAAGCATCTTAAATGGATGACGGAAAAACACAATGCTCTGGCTGAGAGTATGCAGGCCCAAGGGGACCATTAAAGTTTCATCTCATCTCATCTCCATGTGAATATTAAGAGATCCTGTAAAAAGCCAGGCAGTGAGATGGGTGATGTGTTTGCAGTTTATTTTCCAACTTCAAACTCCTGGAATCTGCTCATCACCCCTCCACTGAGAGGTAAAACTTAAATCGACTGATAGAGCCCAGATTTCCGTGTCAGGTTCTCTGCTCTCTAACCTCAGCATACCATCCGCCTGCAGCCCAAAAAAAAGAATTTGCCCACAGACAAGAAGAGTTATTGATACTCGAGTCAATCCATCCACCTCAGATAACTCCCTCCAAACGCAGGAAGCCAACCACGTCAGCCCCTTGCAGATGGAGCAAGAGGCCATAAAGTCAATACCAAATCCATCAGCTAAATAGACTGCCAGGGTGATGGTTGTTTATGGTGGTGGGTGGAGAGTGTGTGTGTGTGTGTGTGTGTGTGTGTGTGTGTGTGTGTGTGTGTGTGTGTGTGTGTGTGTGTGTGTGTGTGTGTGTGTGTGTGTGTTTAGTCTGCACAGTGTATCTGAAGAAGACTGGAGCTGTGCAACAGTGCTCTCCTCTTCTGTGAGCCAATACGCTGTGGGGACAATGACGATAATGGTCTGGAGAGGCTCCTTACAACTTCACGGTTCATCACTTAGGCTCAGAGCTGGCAAAGGGTAAGTAGGTAAAGACTTCCATAGCATGCTCCAACTCCCGTCCATTAACACAAACAGTTCAGTCAGAGATGCATAAAGATAATACCTCCTCTGAAACAGGAAAAACAACAACAACAACAATCTGTGTGCGTGCGCCACAGGAAGGTAATCGTCCTCATTTCGGCTGATGACTTCAGAGTGGCCCTCTCTCCCAGCTCTCTCCTCCTCTATCTCCTCCATATCCCAGTCAAATCTGACACCTCTAACCCTCCACCTCCCCGCCGTCGACGGCTGACAGGCCAGCTCTCAAGAGAGGAGACCCTGAGGAGGAAATGGCAGCCGAGTGACAAAGTGAGTGGCAGAGTGGAAAGCTATATCTATCCACCGCCAGGAGGCTGCTTTAACAAGCAGAGACACTTCCCACGGTTGCAGAGGTATATACATGCATGCCATGGTGTTTTTACTCAGATCAACGGGACGAAATGGATTGAGACAAAAAATGTAGAGGATGTCTTCCCATATGCTTTATTTCCGCTACACATAGTTCCCGAGCGGTGGAATGCCCTTGGAGCTTCTTAAGATTCAATGCCTCACTCAAGGGAAGTTGAGCCAGGATTGTAAGTACCACTGATGTAATAACAGCTAGTGATTGTACCAGCAACCATCCTCCAGTTATCGACCTGGCTCTTTACCTCGTGGCCAATTTGCTGCTGGGACAGACGGCCTGAGGAGGTCTGCACAGGAGAGCTCTCCAATTTTAATCTAGACATATGTCTGCTGGGCATTGTCTGTTTTTAATTGTCTTTAGTGGAGCGAATTGAGATTTGATTGTAGCTCTATGTGATAATCTGGCACCATAGCAACACCATTGACAAACACTCCACAGATGGTGTATATAGATAGATAGATAGATAGATAGATAGATAGATAGATAGATAGATAGATAGATAGATAGATAGATAGATAGATAGATAGATAGATAGATAGATAGATAGATAGATAGATAGATAGATAGATAGAATTTAGCATATCCAAGTTGTATATCAGTGTGTATGTCGACTTATAAACAAAAACTAATTGCAGTCTGAAATACAAAAGATATATATATGTTGCATAAGTTACGAAACAGTGTATCCATTACATAAATCGACCACCAGGGTGCACTGGCAAGTTTACTTTTCATCTCTAAAATATGCCACTAAGTATTACCTGGGAATGTAAGAACAAAAAAGAATATCAAAGAGTGTCGATAACAGATGTATTATCATATTAATAATAATAACATCAACAAATCTGGGACTTGATAAATGTGTTCTCCTGTGCGATATGTAACCACAAAGTGTCTTAATTATTCCAGGCGATGATCCAAACAGTTCTGTGTGCATTGGATGGTGCACGGACACACAAACAAGAGCAATGCAGCACATATGCTCCTTCCGTACACAAACAGTCTGCCGCCACGCACACAGAATTACCCCCAACCATGACCTCCATTATGCTATTAATGCTGCTGGATGAGAGGGAGGTCCGCTGGCCGGCTAATGGGTGAACGGCAGCACCAGAGCAGAGTCTCGGCACAGCGGGGCAGAGCGCCGCCCCGGGGTCGAGGCTGAGGCTGAGGACGGGCAGCAGGACTCCCACTGTCATCTCCGAGTCACCGCTGGGAGTCATGTGACCAGACGCAGCACGCTGGTCTCAGATACCATGCTGAACAGATGACTAGCTGTCCTCACACACACACACACACACACACACAGATTACTGTATGTCTCATTTTGTTGCCACATCATTCATCATACACCAATGTGACAAGGCTTTTCATTAGATCCACTTTAACTGCTTTTTTATCCCTGTTCACTTGCTTCCAACTATTTAAGCTGCAGAGTGAACAGAAGGTTACTGTGACACACGGCCGTTTGATTGTTTTCCACATTTGTTTGACCTCTCACTCAATGAGCAATGCTTTGTGGAGAATATAATTATACCATAGGGGATGCTACTTAGCAGGAAAGTTAGTGAACTTGTATCAGGATTCCAAGCAATAGTTTGACATTTTGAAAAAAATGGGGAGTTAGATGAGAAGATCAATACCACTTGCATACCTGCCACTTAAATATGAAGCTATGAAGCTACAGCCAGCAACTGGTTAGCTTAGCATAAATACTGGAAACCCGGCTCCGTCAAAAAATAACAAAATCCGGCGACCTGTTCCTTTAAGATATATCTGGTGAAAGACAACAGTTCTCTCATTTTATTTAAAACGTCGAAGAAAGGCACTCTCTGTTGAAGGTAGACACCCCCTCAGGGCGGGGAAGAGGAAAGGGAGATAGGGAGATAGGGAGAAGTGGAACGGAGGGTCACGGGGCAGAACACACAGACTTACAGATGGACTGAAATACAGATAAGGCAGAAGCAGGAAGATATGCAAACACTCACTCATTAAAATGTAGACCAATCAATGTTCAAATCTATAATACAGGTAGTGTGTGTGTGTGTGTGTGTGTGTGTGTGTGTGTCCAAGGTTTAAAGACTTCGATGCTGACCTTATCTCTCCCCTCAAATACCTGATCCAAGTCGAAACGAGGTTCTGGCAAATTGCAAATTGCAGTAACGGGGAGTCTCTATCACTCTGTGTCTCTTCATCACAGAAGCTGTGTTTGGCCCTAAACGACCTTTGACCAGTCGGCTGGTCTCGGGCTAACAGCTTAGCGAGGCTGCGACGGGATGATAGCTGCTTTGCTGCCAGTGTCAAATGATCCGTCTCTCCAAGGTGATGGGCAGCTCGGTGGATGCCTCAAGGACACAGACTGCCCAGGCGATGAGGTTGGCCTAACAAGCCGACCGAAATGATAATGATTACCTAAGGAGAGGGTGCTCTCTGTGGCCTCGGTATATCCCACAGGAGGCCCATCGGCAGCGTTATGGCAGTAATGTGAACCTCAGAAGGGGACACAGACCATTTATTCTGACGAGAAACTTACAAATTAGAGTCAGCATGTGTTTATCCTTCATCCGTGGAGGCTTTGCTCTTCCATGAAGGGCCATCTAAGTAAATAGTAGGTTTTGCCGCCTCCCACATAAACCAATATGCCAGTAGTCAGTTTATTCAGGATTGTGACACTGGCATGTAAAGATGGCGGGAGGGCAATGTGTGTCAGCTGCAGCCACTCTTAAGTGATGGCTAGCAGCCATGGGTTATTACAGACATATGGCCAGTATGAAAAGATAATAAAACAGTGCTGCTGTTGTCGCTGGAGTGTGTCTTCAGTTTAAGTTTGTTGACAGAGCAATCGGTAGGTACTTAATTCAAGGATCCATCTTTGAGAGCAGCCTTTCTCCACTGATAGGCCTTTGGTGTCGCACCATTCTTGAGACATATGAAAATCTCTTCCACTGAGAGTTTAAAAGTACTGCTGACCAGTCTCGTACGGGGGCATACAAATCAATTTAGAATAAGCCTTTATCAGAAAGAGCAGACACCACGCGAGTTATACCAGCAGAGGATCATACCTCGGAAATATAACAAAAGTAGGTCAAATGAAAGGCAAAAGTTTCAAGGGAATTGCATATCAATGCAAATATGTAAATCTACTTCCTTCCTAAGCATTTTTTCTATTAAATATTCAAAAAGGAAAAAGATATATTCTCGCAATGGGCTAAAAAAAAACATGTCCGGGTCCTTGTTCAATTATACAGAGCACAGACACCGATTGCATCAAGGTTAAAGTTCAAACATATGAACAGTGACCTGAATCAGCTGAACTACACAACTGCTTTGCTCAAGTTGTGACATAAATTAGATGGTGGATAGTGTGCAATTAAACCTGATCATGCTTCATTTCAGCGAGCACTAATACGTGAGCCGGCGATATAAATAAATAGAATAGGTGTCCCCACAACCGAACTGCGTTAACTCGGTTGTTGACATTCACGCTCCTCTGCCTTTTGCTCCTGTCGTACGCAGTTAGCTTCACAAGAGGGAGAGAAGAAGGAGAAGCAGCTTATACAGCAGTGAGCACGAGACATAAAGAGAGTCAGAAGATAACTAAAATGTCAAAGTCTGGGACCGTTCTCCCTTTGCTGAAAGATATGAGAATAAAGTCCAGCAAATCTTGAACCGCCGCTTGAACCCGTGGTCATCTTTTAGGAAATCTTTTCAATTTTTCCCCCATTCTGTGTTGTTCCACTTTTTGACAAGCACCATGCATCATCACCAGAGGGAAAACGAGGGAGGAAACTGGAAAATAACAAAACAAGCCCGGACAGGATTTTTGCAAAACACATAGCGGAGTATGACCCGAAGGAAATTCAATTGCCAAACAGTATGCCGGCTGTTCCCAGCATCTCTCCAGACTCCAAGGGTTAGACAGGTCTTCGCACATCATCCAACTTGCTAATCATGCACCATTTTTCTGGTGTGAAACCTCTGAGCCAGCGCCAAAGTCAAAGGGAAAACAAAAGCGACGTGGGTTTGAAGAGAGTAAATCTTCCAGCTCAGGCTTTGGCTGCAAAGTCTCCCCCTACATCTGGGCCAAATTACGCAATGTGGCCTGCCGACCACATCTGTCTGTATGACGGATCACTGTGACAGGGCAAGCCTCCAACCAACGCAGCCCGATACCTACAATCAACGACACACTCGCGTTGGCATTAAAGTACACACCCTCCTCTGATCACCAACAGAGAACCGTGGACATTGCACAGCAAGTTATTACAAGAACCAAGGTAACCTCCATATGTTATATGTATATATGACCATAATATGTGGCCAGAACAAAGCCATTTGGACAAGCTTCAAAAGAGCAAAATGATTGCACCATTAATGAGGGTTTTGTTTTGTCGCTTTTTCTATACCGATACAGATTATATGGCCATTTAAGTATGACTGCAGAAAGATCGCTCACAACTGCCTCAGTGCAGACTGAGGCAAACTCTGTTCTTTCTAACTGATGTTTCTCTTTGTGCCTAATCATGTTAGGCTTCGTTTAACCAACTGAGGCTACTCAAACAGCCCGGCGAGGGGAGAGCGCAGGGGACAAGCCAACAACAACAGACGTGAGCCAAGGCGAGAACAGCTTCCTCAGTGCAGCTCTTATTTCACTCTAGCCTGGGGCTCGCCATGGGATCTGGGCTGGGAGGGGAGGACAGACGGCTCGCCCGGAATTGGCACCCTCACCTCAAAAGTCACGTTCACCGTGCTGGCCACACGGCCCGCCAGCGCCCGTGAGACAAACTTGATGGATGACTTCAGAATGAGCGTGTAATGGCGCAACTGTGTGTATTTGCATGCGTGTGAGCACACGCCCGTGTCCGATTTACTGCAGCAGATCAAAAGAAAAAGGTCAAAAGTGCAGCGATCACATTGGCCATTTCTTCCATTTCTCCACACCTGCGAGGAACGCACAGATAGTTGATCTGGAATGCCGACGTTGTCAATAATCGAGCGTGCAATGTGACAGTTATCTTATCAGCCGGCACAGTGATTAGAGAGCAGGTAATGAGGGAGAGGCCTTTCTCATTTGTCATGCTTTGTGTGCGGAGCAGCGGCCAAGCAAGACTGATAGAGCCGTCCGGCCGACACAATACCACTGAAGCTGCAGGCCGCAGCAGTTAATTGGGGTAATGGAATGACAAAGAACGGCCGCATGTTTGTGTGTCTGTGTGGGCGGAAGTGAGCACACGCAAGCATGTAAGAGCCCTGGTCCAAGGACATGTTTTTATAGCTCGTAAACAATTGCTTGAGGAAATGATCCTCAACGTTAACCTTAAACCAGACACTTCTCCCATATCTGGTTCAGTAGCACAGAGAATACAGCCCAGCATGCGCTGGCAAGGCCCTAACACACACACACAGACAGACACACACTCGCACTCACATACCCACTTGCACAGTAAAACGCACACATTCTCGCCCCTGCGAGGATAGCATACACTTCTTAATTAGGGCTTAGACTTGGGGTGATTGAGACATGCCGGAAAAACAAAAAGAAGCAGAATTGCAAAGATTTAAGTGAGGGAGCAGGAGGACGGCAGTTAAACCAGAAAACACAACTGGTGCCGCACAGTGCAGAATAAGCCGAGTGACCATGGAGAATCACCGACGGACTCACAGCTGTGCGAATATGCTCTTTCCTAGAAAAGTGATTTTTTTTGCTTAGCAGTCTGTCTTTCGTTTCATATAATCACGTCTCAGTCCTATTTTCCTCATGAAAGTCTGTTTACAGATCTTGAGACGTACTACTGCATATGTGGGAGCTGTAAAAAGGCTTGTGTGAAGTCTGATGAAAAGCCTCAGGTGGTGTCACACAAGTAAACGTGGGTTGGTGCAGGACTACAAATCAAAATAAATCTGGGGGTGGAATTAGAAAGAAGCGAGTTGCTCAGCCCGCTGCTCATCGCTTGGCTCCGTTAACCGCAACAAGCATAACACATCTGACCGAAATGCCGGGTTTCAAGTGGCATTGCGGGTAACGAGGAGTCCGGCAATGTTATGGGGGTGAAATGCTAAATCTAGCCCTCCTTTTACACTGATGAATGCTGTGGTGTTGCATGCGAGAAAAGACATCGCTCTGAGGCGTATGGCCTTTTCCCTTTTTAGCCAAATTCCTTGTCTTTGCATAACTCAGACAAAAAGGTTTCTACGCTTCACATGCAAAGAAGCCAATCCCTGCAGCAGTGCTGGGTCTCCTGTCATATATATATAATCACCTCCTCAATTCCCTGATAGGCCTGTGAAGGAGAAGCAAGCCCCTATAATAAGACGTCAATCAGCAGTCCACTTTGCTCCCCTGGGGGAGACCACCGCAGACAAGACGCCACGGTAGGTCACCAAGCGGCACATGCCAAGTATAACCGATGAAGTTCACTAATGTCAAGAGACAAAGGACTACCTCATCATGATCATGTTTTTTTTTATGTCAAAAGTAAAAGCCTAGAAATGAGTGTTTAAAGTGTTGCTTTTCTCTTTTATTGTCCTCAGGTAAAGGTCAAGTCCCTCATCGACTACCAGTTGTCGTTCGTTGGATGGTTTGCCTGCAGACATTTCCATGTGAAGTTTATTTGACCAGAACCTCTGGACAACAAGTGTGTTATGTAAGACTAAGAGGCTTTAAGAAGAGCTACACAAGAAACACAAGGCAATGTTAAAAAAAAAAAAACATTAATAGGACTATGAAAAAGGAGTTAATCAAAATAAATAAGGAGATAAAGCACTGTAAAATGGAATAAGAAAAATTAAACAGTACACTCAAAATCACAGTGCAGTGAAAAATATGAATGAAGTGCCATATTTGACTTAGACTTGAGTAGCATTCGTTTTAAGCCCTGATTTAGAGAGACATGTGTGGGCTGTGCATAATTATGGTAAAACTCAGTTTTCCATGATTTTCGGTAGTTAAATATACGCTATATTTGTAGATAAACAAAAGAGGCCCAAGAATGGAGACTTGAGGAACTCCCTCAGGGTGTGAAATTACAGAATGTAGCCCCAGTTTCAAGAGGTATTCATCCTGTGACAATAGTTTAGCCAGGACGGTATCCCAGGTATAATGTTACAGAAGTGAAGTCATCTTAAATTGAGAAAAATATAATTCACTCTAGTGCAATCTCTGTGGAACAACCAGTGCAACACTTTCAACTCCCAGTGCATACTGGTCAGAGGTGCAACGGGTCAGAAAACTCACGATTCGCATCACAGATCAGCACAAAGGGAGTTTTTTTTGTTGCAACTAATACTGATACACATGGTGCAAAGTATCATTTCAGTCTCTATCAAATAGTACACTTGTAATTGTAGGTCTTTTTATACTAAATACAGTCGGCTACCGTAACTTCAGAGTGAAACTGGACAAATAAAGGAATGGCACGGAGGGAACAATATTTATAATATGTATGCATATCTTATACAAGGCATTACAACAATGATATATGATATTAATTTTTCTGATTTGATGGATGTGTACCTGTTTTATTTGGGTATAAAATGACAAAAAGATTTTTTTACACCATCATTGTATTTTATTGGCAGAAGCAGTCCAGCTGAAAATGGTACAAAGGCGAAGTGTTGGTAGGAGGAAATAAAACAAACATCTAGCTCTCACTGTTAAAATGGTATGAGCAAAGAATTTCGCCTGGAGCTAAGATCTAAGAGGTAGCCTGGATGTTTTGGATGCTGCTATGCTGGTCTGGAATAAAAGCATACGGCGTGAAGGCAAAGGGTATCAAAACAAGACATTCTCGTTTTTAGATTGGATAAATAAAAGAAGAAGTGCTGTTGTGTTGTCTCACACATGTCATCTCACGTTATTTTAAAGCGGCAGACTCTTCGAGCAAAACTAATTGTAAGATTACTAGAAAATCCCGAGGCCTGTTTGACCTTCGTTCATGACGCAGCGTAAACATTATATGACAACTCTGATTACCAGCTCTGAGCAGCGTTGACCGGTTCACTTTAAACACTGTCAATGATTCACAGTTGCCAAGGGTGGGAGCACCACAAGGCCACTCGCCCTCGATTTCAGTACAGCTATCGAGGCCGCTGAAAAAGAAGGGAGCGCATTACAACCGTGGAGTGAGACAGTCTCTCAGCTAAATGGCCTTCTCTTTCTCCACAGTGGGAGGCACATTCTGGGGTAATGGAACCCAGGTGAAAGGAGATAAAGCCGCGAAACACAATGTTGTTCTAGAGACTAAAGGAAAACAGGTGTCAGGGTCCACTGACTACAAAGGCCAGAGGACAACCTGTTTCACCAAACAAATGCCACGTACGGCTCCTTCCTGGAGCCACAATGCGACGTGACTGACAGTGATTGGAGGAGTCGAAAGCCTGGAGGAAGTGAGCTGGATCAACGTCTCCAGCCGACCCCATTCAGCTGCGTGCTCTCACATCCTTCATAATCCTGCTGAGAGCTGCCATTGTAAGTGTCCTTTGAATGAGTCGCACGCCAATCCCCAGATTAGCCAAAGTCAGATGTGACTGGAGGCCACAATGAGGGATGAGACTTAAACCATTCCTTCACCAGTGGAAAGGCATGCTGCGTGCCACCTACGGTTACAACTACGGGTATGAAATTCAAACAGGTGTTTTGTACATCTTGCATTTTACATACATGTACATTTGAATCTGTACCTGTGAACTGAACAATGAACATCGCTGATTTTAAAATAAAATTGTCCATTCATTTCAATCAGGATGCACCAATACCAATACCAGAGTCGATATACTGCGTTCACGTAATGGTAAAACTACTCCAATACAACCACACACAAAAAAAGGGGTATTGGTGTATCACTACAGTTGAATGTTTGCTAGATTTCACCATCTTTAATTCTATCCCTTTTAGGGTTAGATTTATATGTGTGTATACAAGTGTTCTTGAGTAGAAACATCAGGTCGTCATTAACGACCTAAAACCTTCCTGTAGCAGCCCCGAAGAGACAGAAACTGAAAGAAAAACAAAAGTGCAGTGTCCTCTTGCAACTCTTTACAAAGTTCTGTAAACAAAAGCTCACTTTAAGTAACCCTGTCTCGTCTTTGACCGTCTGCACACAAATCTCACAGCTTGTAAAAGTCGGCTTGCGAGCATGAATCTGAACAGACAAACTTAAAAAAACAGAATGCTGGCAGAATCCTAAATATTTAGACATAAAACATGAAACCCGCCCACTCTCAACAGAGGATTTACAAGAATATACTTAAATGTAGGAGATGTGCGAGACTATATTCAAGACAAAACCCAAAACGCACAAAAAAAGGCCTCTAATCATATCTGACAGTGACTCCCTTTTAATCTGGAGAATTGTCCGCCGTACAAAAAGGAGACTCAACGTAAACATGGGGGAGCTCAGTGTGGGTTTGGAGCACAAGCAGCCAAAACAAACTAACTGTATGCGAGATGCACCACTTGATGGTGCATGTGATGCCAACTGAGCAGTTGCGCGTACAGCGACAGCTTCTGTGCGTTACCACTTACTGTCACACCATCCTGTTACCTGGCTGGCTGACATGAAGAGTGGCCCAACGAGCACAACGAGGCTGCTGCTGCTCGGCTGCGGAGCACAAAGGCCTGCCCTCCGGTAGCAGGCGGCGACGGGCTAATTGGTGCTCAGCAGGGGTGGAGACAAAAGCGGCGGTGATGTCACTACGGGGCCACGGGGGGGCTCTGGGTGGGGGGGCGCGCACCAGCCTGCATGGCCAACCTTTCTGTCCCCTTCCATCCATTCACCAACAACAACTCCACAGCCAACACAATGTGTGAGAGGCAACTGAAACACTGAATGTGCATGACTTCAACGCTGACAAAGAGTGACACTGTTCAGCCTTCCTGAGAGGCTCCCCGTCGACACCGCCTGTGAATAGCGCTCCCCCACTTCCTGCAAAGTTTCCCAGCATCCTTTGCTGTAATAACTGGGTTGTCAGTCACCCCCATTAGGTGTCAGGGGCTGTGCAGTGGCCTCCCTCTGATTCTTGTTTTTGAGGTATACACCATACCACCCTCCCCCCACTCCCACCCCCCCCCCCCCCCAAAAAAAGCAGATGGTTAAACAATGGCAGCACTGTTTCTCTTCTCGGGCCGCGAGGCGATTCTGTCTCAATGTCGGGCAGAAGCGAGTGCAGCCTCTCCTCACTCCCGTCGGTGCCAGCTAGAGATGTCTTTGGAGTGGCACAAAGAAAGCAATGCTGTCTTTTGTGAGCGAAAGAGACAGGCTGGGTATCACTGCCTGCCCCCCTCGACTCACAAATGTTTCATACGCTCAAGTCCCATTCATCGTACATTTCTCGATACTTTTCTTTCTCTCTCAGGAAGATGACTTCTTGTATTCTGACAATTTGCTCTATGTCTCACTCTGTAACAATCCCTTTACGGAACAGCTGTACAGTTAGACAAACACCTCGTGCACAAAACACAGGAACAATGTTGGTAATACAATCCTGCCTGTACATTTGCGTACACAACCAAAGCACACATGAAAGGAAACACTAAAAAGCCTTGTAGCCTCCTTTGATCAAACACATTCAATTAAATCCAGGGGATAACAGGCTCCGTAAAAAATACAATAAAGAGAGGCAGCCAGTATTATTAGGATTATGAGACAATAAATCATCAGTCATCAGAAATCCTAACTACAGTCGGAAATGTGACAAACCTTGAGGGCCGCACAGTGAGGGAAACGCGCAATAACATTGTTGAATATTGCAAAAAAAAACTTGTTTCTGCCTGCTGCTTTCGGTACGCCGCTGATATACAACTAGTTGCTTGTTCAATTAAAAAAATTAGATGTATTATTGAACACTGAACTGAATACGAAAGAAAACAATAAAAACAAAAGAATAATAGTTTTCCATTGATACTTTCTGTGGAATATCGCAGCCAACGGGCAAGTTGAACCACATATTGTGCAGGCCTACCTTACTTATGTGCTTTTAGGAGCAAAAGAAAAGAAATTAGACAAACTCCACCTCAGTGCACCTAAGTTTCCATCCTCACACACTATTTCTAGACGAACCGTGAGCCAGGCTTTTGGTCCGTGTTTTTGTCATCGATAGCGTGGCGATGCTGACTGGCGGCCCCTGAGATTGACAGCTATTGGGGCACCTGCGTCGATGCAAACCGCTCCCCTCCTTATCCCCGCTCTCGCCGCCAGTCATCCCAGCCAGCCGAGCGTGTCCTGTGCGCCTCGGCAAGCAAATAGGCCACTTCACCCGCACCGCTGCTGTAATTGGAAGGAAGATGGGCCTCTGCTCGGAGAACATTACACCTGGGCATGGCAGTCTTAGCGGATGGCTCAATGATATATCCGTTGTATATTCTGCAGACAATTTACCTAACGACACCGCCCCTGCCTCCATCCCTGGGCTAGTCTCGCATAGGTGCCCTCGGAGAATAGATGGCGGAAGGAGACGAGAAGGCTGTGCGAGATGCAACATCTGGAGTGACATCTCATACCTGAACCCTCAGGGAGGTGCTCTGAATTCACCTGCTTATGGCAGGCTGAACACTTCCTACGATTACTGTGGCATGGTAGTGTTATGGGACATTAAGTCAAGGTATATTAAAAAGTGCATTTGGCAAGGTCAAAATACAGTTTGCATCATGGTACGTTCAAAGAGAACCATCATTGCAAACATGATCATCTAAATGCTTGAATGCTTGAATGCCTGCTTATCATTCCGTAAAACACCCCGTGCATTTATCTCGGTGTATGCCTGAAACCACCCTTCACTCCAGTGTCGGAAATGATTGCGTTTATCAGTCTGAGCATCTCAGGTTTCCATTTCACCTTGAATGCATCATCACGATCTCTAATGTAGCTTGAATTACTTTCGAGTCGGAAAGCATAAAAAGAGCACTAATAGCGTCTGATTTGCATGACAGACCTATTTGTGTAAATGCAGATCTTTATGTCTCACCGCAGACCTCAATGATGGAGATAACCCGTCATCTATTCCAGCCATCAAGACTCAATGACTCCAACCACGGGTTCTGTTAAAGATAGGATCCAACTTGCACCTCTCTTGGGATTTCTGTTATTCCACGGGCAACGCGAGGGAGGGGGAGATGTGTGAGCATAATCCAAAACCACTACAGATGCTCATTAGGAAAATGCGGGAAGTGAAAAAAGGCATGGTTTTCATCACGGAGGCTGAAGGCACCAGAGGTCAGCTGGGTCGCTCTGTTCCCTGAAATCTTGAGCTAATCCTCGGAGAATTGAAAACATCACAGACAGGAAGGTTCCGTTTCGGCCACATTATGTTTGTGTGGTTAAGATTCTGCTCGCCGACCGCCTCTGCACCAGCTGTTTTCCAGTATGTAACATGTGTCTGCACTCTCCGGTATCAGGAGCCTGAAAAATAGAAAAACCCCAAACGAATGCAAACTGAAACGTGTTTTAAAATGCATCGCTGAGTCGTATACTATAATTGTCTTTTTTATTAAGTGACAAATATTTTATGTTTGTCTACGCGATAGTGAACTAAATATTATTGGTCTTTTCAGACAAAGCGAGACATTTACCTATTGATCATGGAAGAAATCAGAGCCCTTCTAACGTTCATTTGCGGTTAATCTGCAGATCAATTTCTCAGAACCCAGGTTTTCTTGCACATAAAGCTTGCTTGTCAGTCTTGTAGTCCAAAATATAATTTCTTCTCTCATATATCACTAAGAAAATCAGCAAATATTCTCATTTTAAATCTGGACCCAGAGAATTTGGGGGCATTTATTCTTTAAAAAAAAAGAAATCCATTAGCAAAATTAGATTTCCTGTTAATGAATTGTTCCTCTTTCGGCACAATAACATTGACATAGACTACGCAGTCCAGTTAGTACAGTCATTTAGGTGCCTACCAAAAAGCTATAGGTTAATTAAATTAGCTTGTTTACCCTTAGGCAGGAGAAGTGCTGATGCCGTTCCTCTAGCTACAGTAACGGCACCTGCATCAGGCTCTTGATGCAAGCTCACACCATGCTGGAATTACAAGTATCAACTCTAAATATATGCTATATATATTCAAATGCAATAACATGGGGAGTGTAAAATGTCATTTCAAAGCTCAGCAAAGTGAGCTAGTGTGTAGAAATGTCCCTTTTATGAGCAAATAACCTCACATTCTTTAAAGGACTAACCAAAACTAATAAGGTATTATTCATCTATAAATAAACACAAATATGCATCAGGCAATGTGAATGTATTTTAGCTGCCCAGTAGGAGGGAGGAGACCGTCCACTGAGGAGGTGCATCTCCCGACCGTCTGAGGATGTTGCAGAGGCCGTTTGTCACGATCAAAGTGCTCAAATAGAGATTAGGTAAGCAAAGCAATATGTCTGCCAACATGCGCACTCCACCGGTATCTATCCTCGCCGCCGCCCCCTCTGTGTGAATAACCTGAGTGTCAGCCGCTGACCCGACAGAAAATTGCCTTATTGATCCCCACAGCAACTTTCCAGTGCAGCCTTTTCTCCTCACGACCCACAGCAGCAGTTTTGTCAGAGGTACAGTAGAGGAACGTATACTGGAATATGCCTGTGTGTGTGTGTGTGTGTGTGTGTGTGTGTGTGTGTGTGTGTGTGTGTGTGTGTGTGTGTGTGTGTGTGTGTGTGTGTTTGTGTGTGTGTGTGTGTGTGTGTGTGTGTGTGTGTGTGTGTGTGTGTGTGTGTGTGTGTGTGTGTGTGTTTAAAGCTTTGTTGGGAATTGGGAGAGGAGATGGTCCTGCTGAGTCATTTTTCCCTCTGACTCTGGTGAGGCACATGGGAAATCGCTCTCGCAGATATTCAGTTCCCGTGGACGTGAAAATGGGGAAAGGGCACGGTACGCATGGCTCACTGAGCTGTCTCGGGGAAACACATTTGCACACACCAAATCAAACACATTCAAAACCAAAAAAAAGGGCACACACTCACTTTCTTCCTTTTCCCTCCATTCTGTACACTTAACTGTAATCTACAGGAACCCCCTGGGATGAGACTTAAAGCAGAGGCCAAACGAGGGCCTGTCAGTCCTCTTTGTGTATTCAGCCAGAGGGCACTGTTCAACACAACTTAGAAAAAAGTTTCATTACACAGACACACGCACACCTATGTGCTTGAACGCCTTTGTTTTGCTCCCTCAGTTGAAAGTATTTTCTTTCCGTCTCGCTGTTTCTCTCTTTGCATTCGGGCTGCTCTTGTTTATGAACCATCAGGTGAGAGGTGAGCTGGGGAGGCCCACAAAAATATACGCGGTCAGTAAAAATCCGCAGAGCTCTCTCCCAACTCTAAATGTTTAAAGAAAAGGTAGAGCATGTCATGCCTTTTTAATGCCGTTGTACTCAAGGTGCTCATCGGTAAAGCTAAAGTGAGCTTCAGGAAAGGAAGCCGATTCCAACACAAGCTGGAGGGAGAAACTAGGGTTTGAATAAAGGGACAGCTCAGGGCTTCTTTCCCCAAACGAGAAAGAAATATTAATGTGAAGCTTCCCGTTCTATTCTGCGTAACAAAAATATTGCAGTTTTCACTTATTTTTTGTCATTGGGAATGTCTCTTTAAATGCAATTGCTGCACATAATTGTATAATCATAATAATAATATTTTAATTTTCTATAGTGCCACTCAAATAAGCTTTGTATTTATCTTTAACAGAGTTCACGTATGAAATATTGTTTCTTGGCATGTTATATCAGTTTAATCAGTAACACACTGTATGAGGTATTAAAAGCTGTGACGGAGGTTTATGGGACAGTTAATTTGGTACACAGACACACAGAGAGTAGCAAGAACTAAATTAAAACCAGATGCCACATATGACCCTGGGGACCCGTGAGACTTCCTACAGATATCAAACGCTTGACGGAGAGAGAAGAGGAGGCGCACGAGGAGGTCGAGGGAAAAGGCTACTGGATTATGAGGTTAGAGTGAAGGATGCAGGACGGAGGGAGTGAAGGAGCGATGACTTACAGCGCGCCTTTAGCTAAGAAAGCAGAATGTCAGCACACACCGCCACATGACTCATAAATCTCAATTGTTTTCCCCCGGTGTTGTCCAATAAAGTAACGCAGTATTCCTAGCAGAGTCGGGGCGGGAGACTACAAAGTGCTGAAAGGGCATTTTCCACGTGCTGCTCTCTTGGACCTTTTGGAGTGTCAATAACAAGCTGCAGGAAATTCCCCTCCTCGATTCCCGCTCTGTTTTTGTTTGTGTGGACGAGTGTGAGGTGACCCCCGACCCTGATATGTCTGAATGTGCTGAGGGATGACAATGAGAAGTCAGAGCGGCAGCCGGATGACACTGATAATGTTGATCTCTGAGAGAAACCAGCACCGCTGCTGAGTCCACTTCCTGTTTCCTGCTTCAGACATGGGGGAAAAAGAAAAGAAAACATTGTTTCCAGCTACTCAGCCAGTTCCACTGAAGACCTATCTTGGTCACTCAGGGGTCATCAGCACACGCTATGCAGACACCAATAACACCTATTGAAAATAAGGTGATGAAATGAGATCTGAGATTAGACACAGTGGGGCACAAGACACACTTGTAATTATCCACATATAGTCTGCAGAGAGGTCGGCGAAGTTTGGAGGGGGACAAAACTGCTATGCTCTATGGAAATATATTCAAAAGGAAGCCAAGGAAAAGAGGATATTGTGTCCATTAATTCAGGTCAGGCAAAGAGGAGAAACAGAAGAGCATGCATTTATGTGTTGGTGAGGAAGAGTGGGTGTTAATGAACTTCCTCAGCCCGCGTGTGCGTGACCGCACAGAGGACGAGCTCATTCACACAATAGCCGGGCCCGAAATGAAACACCCGAGTCACCTGAGAGATGAATTGCAAAAAAAAAGGCACGGCTGTCCGGGGCGTAAAGAGCGCCTCGGAGCTGCTGCGTTATATGCTAATTTATGTCAAGACACCGCAGGTATCCCGAGGCGTTGGCACATTTACATCCATGTTCAAATGGGAAGAGAAAAAAATGGCTGATTCAGCACTAATACTGGGCAAAATATAAGACAGGACAAGTAAACAGAATTAGTATTGGAACGGGGACAAGTGTTTTAAGAACAGTGCTAATTTGACAAATACGATGAAAGTGAAGCGACCGTAACAAATCCGACATAAGTTAAAGAATTTCTTCACAAAAGGGGAGTTCATTTACATAATTGGCACAAAGAACAAAATGTTTCTGCCATGGCAACCACTGCTCCATCCTCCTCTCGTCCGCCTGTAGTGCATCTGATTGATCTGTTGTGCGTCTGGAGCTAACCTCCGGACCCACTGCTTCACACCTGCCCCCCAGCCATCACTATTACATTGACCTGACCCAGCCATCTGCCCACTCAGCTGCTCCTCATTCCTAATATACAGTATATAGAGAGGACAGGTATCAGTTACCTTGAGTCAGATTGTCACGGTTGACTTGGGGGTTCAGTTATTGGTCTGTTTTGACTTGTGGACAAGAGTTCATTTATCTTTGTTCAATGCATACAAAGTTTTAACGGCTGCAACCTTGTGGGTAACATTTACGCATTTTATAAAAACGTTTGGGATTTTGGTGTTTTTGCACACAGTAGCCACAGTTACAACTAACCAGGGTTTTACTGACTGTACTTCCTGCTCCACATCACACCCAGACATCCCATCTTAGAAAGAAAATATGTAAACAACAGACGCACAATGTTCTCGTGACCAACAAAACATGTCAAGGGAATAACTACTAATGAAAAGAATGAGAAGCAGCCGATATGAAATATTAAGGCGTATTACTTTGCACTGTCACAAACTAAACCTAACCCAATAAATAAATGCCTATAAATACAGTTGTTTTTCCACTTCCGGCATTGGTCACAATCTTAACCATTAAATCGGCTGCACGAGGCATCCGAAGCCTAAATCTCTAAAGCCCTGAAGGATGTGGAAATACAGCAGGCACACTTAACCTTTCGCCATCACTTCAGTCACAAGGGGGAGCATGTTGCAGTAGACGCAGAGAGGGACAAGCAGAGGAGATCGACAAAGAAAGAATAACATACGATACATCCTCAGGGTCTAAGTGATCAGAATGCTGCATTAGATACTGAGATTCTGATTAAGAAAAGCAAAGCCCGAGGCAACAACTCATCAATGTAGGTCTTTATTTGGATGTTCAGTCTGTATATTTTAGTATCCAATGGTGTGGGAGTAGATGGGCTTATTAATCAGCTCCCCTCTCCAAGTCGATGTGCAACTTCCTACGCGTTGGCAAAGAGAGGGAGGATCAATTTATGAATGCTACTTTTCAGGATGTTACTGTAGAAAAGCGACAGAGAGGAAGTGCCATTTTGGTGAAAGACAGACTTTGTTTACTTTGCTGCTGAGCTGAGACCGTAGTAATACAATATGAATAAAAAAGTGTGCGGTGGTCACATGACTTGCTCAAAAGAAAATGGCGCTCAGCAACGAGCAATGACCAAAGAGAGTTTTCCCTCCACGGCTTATTTTGGACTTGCCGTTGTGACAAATGCTGAGCTTTATGTCTTCTTCACTCGCCGACACATGTTTTGTTTTTGTCTGCGTGTGTGAGTGTGTGTGAGTGATGCTGCTGTCTGAGCTGACGTAAAAATATTTAAGACTGAAATATAAAACTGCTGAAAAACAGCCGGTTTCAATTTGCAGCCGTTTGCTCGGTGCATCTCTAGACCACAGTGTGAACACACACACACACACACACACACACTATCTACCGTTTGACGAGCAGCCGCCCGTCCTTGTGCCCTGCAGGTAACGTTACCGATGCCACAAAGAGTTTGATCATAAGAATAGGCCAATAAGTTAAAGCTAATTGCTCAGCTATTTGTTCAGCTGCGACTGGTTTATCAGGATTTGGGAACTTTTGGCAGATAGCATTTTATTTTGATGACCACTCCAGCAACACACCTTCAACTCCAAGTGTACTCCTCCCTGAAGGAATGTTCTCAAATATAAAATTGTTGTTGGCATTGAAATGGTATGGTCAGCAAAGTAAGTTATTTCAACACGTCTGCTCTTGTTGTATGAAACCAAAAAGAACCAATAAGGGTATCAATAAGGAACCAAACCAATAAGTATCCATAATAGTATTTGCATCGATAAAATACAATGCAGGCGATTAAATCCATCAGTTTGGCACGTTGAGCTTCGTCGTGCTGGAACACACAGCCCAGCAGCCTGCCGTTCACACAACCATGCCGATGCGTCCCACAATTCACCCCGCTGCGCGAGACATTTTCGACGGCTGCTGTATAATTAGTTTGCGTCACCCTCATCATTTGGAGATTGAGCCGATGGACATCACAGCGTGTCCGAGCAATGGTTGCGGTCCAGATGATGGAGGCCTCTAACTTGCGAGGCCAACCGTGTATCCCAACATGAGCACCATCTGCTTCACTGGGCAGGGTGATGGGAGCCGGGCAGACGTGGGGGGACATTGTCGCTCGCCCTTGACAGGCAAAGTACAGCGGCGCAGCATTTCAGATACAGTAGGACGTGGAAAGTGGAAGAGAGCGACGTACAGAACTCATCGAAAATAGTGAGGGAGGAGAAATGCAACAGCTGGAAGGGCAGAGGAGAAGGTTGTAGACAAAACCGGCAAAACGCAACTCCACAAATTATTAATGTGAACGCTGACCAATTGAGTCCAGTGCACAGGGGAGGGGCGGATGAATTTGTCTAGCGCTAGTCCCCCGAGATAACCTCCAAAAATGGACTGGTCCCTCGTGACAGTGTGCACATGCATGAACACTAGATGGTCTCGTCTCATCAAGATCAGTGACTTCTTCTGGCCATGTTTTTAGCAAAACAGGCTTTTCACAAACACTTGCTACGTCTGCAAACGTAATCAAGCTCATCAAATCCACTCAAACTAGGTGACCATGTAAAGGTCGCAGGGTGCGATATAGAATGGCTCCAGATTGTAGCCCAAAGCAACTGCTGCTCGGCGTAATGAATGTTTCTGTAGAAGGGCACATTGTTTTGAGGGGAGGGCTGCAAAACAAATACCGAATTCAGTGAAACACTGAAATGATATCAGCAGTAATGACAAGCATACACCAGATGCATTCAATCCCATTTATTAAAGTCAAAAATAAATAAATAAATAAAAGGCCAAATTCAAAAAAGGTAACTACTTGGATGCAATAAGTGATAAATAGCTTTTTTACATTCCTTTGATCCATTACATTACATTTCACTGACGCTTTTATCCAAAGCGACTTACATGATATACAGTAGACCGTAGACACAGCAACGGTGAGCAATTAAGGTTAAGTGTCTTGCTCAAGGACACAACGACATGGACTGGCTGAGCCGGGGTTTGAACCACCGACCCTCTGATTGAAAGACTGAATTGCTAACCACTGAGCCACAGTCGCCAGAGATCCATCATCTCAGTTGGACACGCCGCTCGTCTTTGTCTTCCGTGAATAAATTAAAATAGTTTAGCTTTTGTCCGACCAAGAGTCCAAAATCCAAATGGAATGTGAGCTTTGTGCCATTTTTTGTCAGAATTTATTGATAGTAAAGTAATCCGTCGCAGCCCTTATATGGACGTTACGGTCTTGAGGCAGTGTTGTTGCTGCTGCTCCACCTCGCAGCGGAGCTTTGACTTGACACTGAATGTTACCTTCAGGTTTCACACAGGTTTCTAAGCAACTCTGATGGGATGGCGGCTGCCAGATTGGTATGCAATGCCACAGTGGGGGAGGAGAGGGGGAGGAGGGAAGAAGGGGGCGAAATGATGGTTCCAAATATCAGAGAAAAAACACTTTGGCATGAATATGAATGGTGCTTTTTGACACTGTGCCAACTGCCTGCAGCCTGTGCAGCCTGTTTGCTCCGTTAGCTCCGTTAGCTCTGTTAGCATTGCAAGTTCACTCATGTGTCAGCTTCCCTGCTTCAATAAGTCGGCTCCCCCCCCCAGCAGGCCCCTGCGTGTGCAATAGCACCGCTGATGCAGGAACTGTTTCAGATCCGAGCAGAGCAAAAACTCACGCTCTAAAATGTTGTGCGGCAGCCTCGATGAATATAAAAACACAGATGAGTATACTCTGCACGATGAAAGGCTCCTCTTGAAGCACACAGTCATTATCACTTGAGAATGTAACATATCAAGGAGAGCACCGAGGTCAAAATATTAAGCCTGCATTCCTCCACTTATATGTTTTTGTAAACGGGCTTAATGAAACTCCAGAACCCCAAAAACTGGGATTCCTTTTATTTATTTCTACTGTATTTGATTATAGACTCGACTTGATATCCTTTTTAAACAATCCCGGGACGAGGCAGACCACAGTGAAAACTAATCCACTTAGTACCATTAGTTAATAGCCTGCTGCCTTCTCGCTTGTTTAAATGAACTGTTGCCCGTCTTTACAGGGGTCACACAAAGGGCAACACGTGTGACATCGCGTCGCAGGTCACGATGAGATAGGGAAGCTTTCATTTACAACAGTAATTAACAACCCTTGCATCAGATAGGTCTACGCTGTAGATTACAGAAAAGGAATTGCTCCGTCTTGCCAATCAGAGCGCTGTACACCTCCAGTCCCGTCCCTCTTTTCTAATTAAAAATACGACACAAATGGCTTTTTTGCAGCATCTGCAACTTCCATCTTTTTCGGTAGCGACTCTCGAGCACACCTTTGAGCGACGCCTTGAATATCAATTTGTAACTCTGATTCCTTTCACGTTTTGTATTGTCACTCCTCTGACCTTTGCCCCAGCTGCGAATATCTCCCCATCTGATTCAATTACAGCGAGACGGTCCGACTGCGACAACCGGAGGGTCAAACGGGGACTCATTTGCAAAAAATCACAGCTTATCAGGGTTTTAAGTTCTGCGCACATTACAGTGTTGTTGAAAGGACTCAATAGAGGGTTGTTTCAGATGGCGGAAAGAGAAGTGGGCTAGGGAGATACAATTCAAATTAACACTTTACACACAACAATACTGGCAAAGCTAAAGAAGCAATCAAAACAGCTGCCTCAAGGTAGACCGTTTCTAAAACAGGTTGCAGCTCGCAGAACAGAATGGCATACCAGAATGATGAGATAACACCAGAACTACAGTATGCTCATTTTTAGATCTACTCTTCTCCTTTAGAGGCTGACAAAAGGGGCAGCGATGCCAAATAATCAGACTTGACAGCAGTGCAGTTTCTGGTTCGCGTTGAATATAGTCGCATGTAAATATGTCTCCTGGGGACAATGCCCTCGCAACCTTTTGTATCTTCAAAAAAAGGTTGACAGGCCGTTTACCTCTGCCGCCACAGAAACAGCATTTTAAGTGGCTCAAATGTCAACAAATAAAATCCAGATATATGGACGGCAACAATACCATAAAAAAAAACAACACAAAACAAGATTTTCACTACATTAACAGGCAGAAAACATGAGATGTTGGGTGGACCCGTCGGGCTTCATTCACTGTAGTCAGCACATAGTCGCCTCCTGGAAAGACTCAGTGGGCCTCAAAAGGTCCACGATGCAAACTGTGTTTAAAACATAACACACACGTATAAAAGGTACCAGCACACACACAACCACATGGCGTCTGCAACAGCGTCCTGCTGCTGGACTCTTCAGCCGATGGTCACTGCAGAACTAATTGCAACCATCCATCTCATTTTACTTGAGAAAACACAACGGCAACGTTACTTCTCCTGTGAAGCCACAGCTACACACACACACACACACACTTCTCTACCCCCCCTAGACATGCGTCTGTTTTCCATTTACCGTCACTAAACTTTTTCCGTAAGCCTGAGGTCATCTTTTTCTGGGGTTGTGGAGGAAAGAGTGTTCACGGTGCTTTATAGCTCACCACGCTGCTTTCTGCGTTCTGCAAACTGTTGAAAATTACTTTCATAAGGCTTTGGCAAACTATGGTTTATTACGATGTTTTCTTGTTTTTCTTTTGTAGCCACAGCCAGCAGTTTGATGAGACTACACGTATCAAAGTGATTGCTGAGATCTGGGAATGCAGCAACATCACAAAAGAACCTTTCGGTTGATGTTAACTACTCTTTGGAGAGCGCAGGAAAAGCTTGCATTCTGAACAAAGGGTAACATCTGAAGCCTCTTTCCATGAAAATACTTAAAAAAAGAAAGAACATGCTTTGTGCTGTGGACTTCAAGCCCTAAGACTGAGAGAGAGGCCTCCATTTATTTGGATGGACCTTTAAAACATCTTGCACTCAGAGCAGCGCCTTCACCTGGTGGTTGGTCTGCATGTCTTTCTCACCGCTCAGCGAATGCACATATCAAGCGGGCTCCTGCAGTCTCACGCTAATTTAACTCCCTAATATGGTGTCCGTTACACGTGGCTGTTGAGGAGCCAAAGCTTTTGAGACGTGTGGCCAAGGAAAAATAAGCCCCACTGTTGCTAAGCCACAAGCCTGTGTTTAGCTGGAGCGCTGTTGAGATCGTGGCACAAACCCAATCTCAGACCGATTGGAAACACGCGTGTTTGACTGTACCAATAAAATTCAGGAGGAATTCAGTTTGAGGTCCACTCCTGTCACGTAAATTCAGGGTGTGAATTTTGTTTAAACCTCACAGCTCAGACATTTGTCACAATTAAGGCTCTAAAATAAAATCTGTAACTAGTATTATATTATTGGCCGCTTTGTCGTCATCCCTTCAACCGCCGCTTTAAATAAAGTAAGTAAATTTAAAGTGACATCATCTCAGCCCCTGACACTATAATTGTTCCCTTGCAGGTGGAAGCCACAATCGTTGGCGCTGGGTCATCCAGGGATGTCATTATAACACACACACACACAGACACACACACACACACACACACACCATTTCCACCGCTCTCATTGTGTCCAGGAGACCACAGCAGATAGATACATCATTATGAGAGAACCGATGACCAGGGGCCACATCTTCTGGGGGAGGTTTGGTGAGCAGCAGGTTTCCACTCTAATGGAGACGGATCGAGCTTTCGGCACGGTCGGCACATAAAAAGCCTAATTAGATCATTTGCACGACGCAGAAGCACTCTAGTTTGAACAAAGGGGATAAAAGGTAGAAACTGAATGGGCTCAGAAATGGTACCGATTCCTCTACTTTGTGCCGACTGGTTGATTGATTTCATGACATTTCAGTCTGTCCGTACTGTGAATTGCAATATCAAGGTGGCACCCAAAATGTCAGTTATTGACTTATTCTGAGTAATAGAGCTGAAAAAAATTACTCAATTACTTGATTAGCCGATCAACAGTCTTAGTCTTCAAATCTTCTGATAATTAATGAATCCATTAAGTAACCTAAGATGATGCCACCTCTGGCTCTGAGATGGACAATTTTTCTGACATTAAGCCTATTAATCAAAGACATAATTGGCAAATTAAATCCAGAATACAATTATTAGATTTTAAAAAGTAGCCTTCAGCCACTACACTGGAGTCACTGGTCAAATGTACATTAAGCTTTTCTTTATTTCTTAAACGCTGGGTGTAAAACACCTTTGAATATATTAAGATATTAATCATATCAGGCTTAAAAGAGGGACTCTCAGATGCTACTGCCCTTAAACCAGTCCAATGTGACATCAGTATCTGTGAGCTGTAATTTCACTTTTAGTATGTTAGCGAAACCTAAAGTGAATAACGGGTTTTTTCTTCGGGAACTTCCTCATGCTAAACCACCGATGTATGAATCATAATGACCTGTGTTCACAAACTAAAAACTGTGTTAAGCTGAAACAACATATCTGGGGTGTTAAAACCACAGTCACTTCTGAAAGTGGACAGCGCCCAGTTCCTGTTGCTGAGAAACACTGCATCAGCCTCTCTTCTCCAAATGAAAGGATAATAAAAGGATTTAGAGAGATTACATCCTCTGAAACAGACGCTCCTTTCAAAAACTACAAATATTCAAGATTTAAATGACAATGCGTCTTTTGACGTGGAGGGTTTAGCTGTACTCTTTAAGCCATATGGTTTTAAAGAAGCCACTGTGGCAGCTGCCATCCTGGATGTGTTTTATTTTTTTGTGGTTATTTTGTAGAGGGCTGACTTTGGTCTGCTCAAGATAAATATCCAGTATATTTGAAGGGTTTATTTATTGCAAAAGGGCACTGCAAGTAACCATCAACATCAACATGTCACCTACTCGTCTCATCCAATTAATGATCAGCAAACTGCTTGTTCTCAACACACAAACTCATTAGTACACAATCAAAATCGGTTTATTAGATATTTCTGTCTTTCCCTACGTACCGAGGATGGTTGGAAACTGTAATTATATAGCTGGCCCATCATCCAACCGCGATGGAACCAAGAGAAATCTATATGGCTCTCTAATGAGCACTGAGCACCGTTGCCGCCATTTGATTAGGGACTTAATTGTGATATAATGAACAAATACACCCAGCTCTGGCTAAAATGGTCTTGTAAGCATTCAGCTAATTAATGACTATTTGCCCAATGATGCTGATGAAGGGGAGCATCACCAGGGAGTCCCATTTCCCTCTCAGCCCTACTAGACAGCGCTGTGTTGACCACGAAAACGGTCTGGTGAGCTTCCCATTGTCCTCCCTCGGGGGTAAAAAACCCGTTCTTGGCCAACAAAGGCCGCTACATAAAAGATGAAGTTGTCTGCCGGGGATCCGCCTAAATTGTAGGTCAAAAGCTTGACAGCATTATTCAGCCATCTTGAAAGTAGGCTGAAGCCATGTCACAACACGATAACTACCACGGACAGGCCGATCCGCCACGACAGCGGCCGGGCAGCTCGCACCGGCTCTCTGGTGAGGCAGAGGAGGGGATGGTTGGCGGAGCAGTGACAGTGAGCGGGCCCGGGGCCACTCGTCTTCCAGACGCAGGGAGGAAGAGCGAGAGAGAGAGAGAGAGAGAGACAGGGACAAAGAGGAGGAGGAAGAAGAAGAAGACTGAGTAACAGAGACAGAATCATTGACAGATCCACACAAAAAAAGAAAGAAAACAAAGAACCAAACAAAGGACGAGCAAGGGTTGGGACGAGGAGGAAGACCAATGGAGACAGGCCAGGTCCCCTAGTCCCCTCTAATGTCTTGCTATTACGCCGTGAACACAGCCTCGCATGTTTTCTGACCAATTAGGCGGGCATAAAGGCATGGGGGCTGTAACTCAGCTGGGGGCTCAGATACTCTGCTGGTGACATCTAGGCCTCTCTCTCTCTCTCTCTCTCTCTCTCTCTCTCTCTCTCTCTCTCTCTCTCTCTCTCTCTCTCTCTCTCTCTCTCTCTCTCTCTCTCTCTCTCTCTCTCTCTCTCTCTCTCTCTCTCTCTCTCTCTCTCTCTCTCTCTCTCTCTCTCTCTCTCTCTCTCCACGTCTTGCCTATTTGTTGAATCTGCTCGAGCAGCGAGGCCAAAGAGAGAAGGTGGGGGGAGGGAGCCAACCAGTCCGTCCGTGGACCTTTCATCTTCTCCACTTTCTGTATCTGTAGTAAACACATGCAACCCATGAAGTCAAAGCCAAATGTTGGTACCTGAGAGAGCATTTGGAAGAGGGAGAGAGAGAGAGAGAGAGAGAATAAGCTGCGCAGGGAAAGAGCGAGAGCGAGACTACATCACCCCTCAAGCACTGATCAAGTCACAGTGAGTCGGACTCGGCAAAATCGCAAGCAAGAAAGTGGCGGCATGTGAGGTTACACGTTTCAAAACTGGACGCAGATCACACAAAATTTGTAATGGAAGATGGGTTTTGGAGCGGAGGACGAGGGAAGGACTACGTGGTAGTTTTATTGTTTTGTGTGTATAATGTATAATGTGAATTAAAACTAAATGTTTGACTGAAATTACATGTTTGCTGTTACAGAGAGAGAGATACCTGTCCCCAATTCCTGGTTCATACGTGGTATTCAGCCCTGGACAGTCGCTTCTCGCCCCCTCCCTCTCTTTTCTCTCTTGTTATAGAGCTAGTAATAAGAGCAGAGAAAGACTGTAGATGGTGAGAAGCATGGCCATTAGCCCACTTTAATTAATGCCAAACAGAGGAAAAAGTTGAAGTAAAGACAAAAACTATGTAGTATTTTTGGGAGATGTTGGCCTTATCAAAAGTCAACATCCAAGAGGGGAACTCTGTGGAACTTCAGAAGATCCAGTCAGGAATGAAAGTGTGTGTTTCTTTTCCCAGTAATCAGCGGCCTTCAGAAGGCAGGATTAAGGAGGTACAATGACCCCATTATGTCAGCAGTACGGTTCACCCAAGATAAATGTGCCTCAATAGACTTGTTGCAACATCGCAGCAATGGAAGGGCGGACTGACGGTGCAAAAAGAAAAGAAAAAAATCAGGGTCTGGCTGATGAAATCTGAAAAAAAGTAGAAATCAAGTTTCAAGAAAAACACACGGCAGCTGCCAAGAGAGCTGCTCGCTCACAGCTCTGAGCTCTCCTCTGTTCAGGAAGGTGTTCAAAATTTGGGCAATTTCTGGTCTGGGACGTGACTCCAGCTTTTTTTTTTTTACTGGCAAGTGACGCAACACCCCCGCGCTATAGTAAACAGACAGCGGGGCCACGGACAAGTACAGCAAACAAACGACTGGATCAGGCCTGATTTTAAAACCTCGCCAACATGGAAGAGTGGGAGCAAATAACAAGGGGGAGTTTCAGGCAGAGGAAAAGGGGGATTTTCTTTTTTTTTATTATTGTGCAACGAGGGAAAACATCTGCAAACTGTTGACTGGGCCACGTCGTCAGGAAAAGCAACGATATACAAGCTGTGTGACTTTAAAACAGCTGAGGGAAACAATCAGCGTATGTATTTAAACCCCACCGAAGAAGAAGAAGAAGAAGAAGAAGAACTTGACTGGCCTCTCCGGAGAGAAGGGCACTTAAGGCATTTTATTCGTTCAAGATAGGATATGATCCTCCACTCCACCCACCAACATATGCACACAAAAAAATAGTACACACAAAATGAAACAAGGCTTGTACAAAAATGCCCATGTGCATCTTGTAACCGGATAGCAAATAGTTGTGTATCTTCAGATAATTGGTTAATTGGTTTTAATTGTTATGTAATGCCCAAAGGGGACAGAACGTGAGGGGTGACCATGAAAGAACCAATCGATATCGTCGGTGCCAGTGAACAAGATTCTCGTTGGTCAACGCCAGGTCAGCATGTAGTCGCTAGTGTTGCAGCAGGATGTCCGACAGCGGCGGTGCAGCAACCCTCAAGCTCCGGATTTAACCAGAAAGCATCAAATTAAAGCCACGTCTGTATTAAAAAATGTTTTTTATTAGGGATGCAACGATACCACTTTTTACAAACCGATACGAGTACGAGTATTTTTATTTGTGTACTTGCCGATACCGAGTACCGATACCGATACTTCTTAGATTTGGTCTCCATGAAAGTGCAATTAATTTGGAGGCAGATTTTATTTTATCCTCTGCAGATTATGTCAAGCCTATAGTACAAAATTAACAGAAGGCTATCCCAAGCTTTAAACTTCTTGTGGAAGTCCCTCTAATGTCGGACCATAAAACGCCCCCGTGTCCGGGTTCATAATGTAAGCGATAATATTAGGGATCGAGCAATTATATAGGAAGCTGTGTTCCAAGTTATGTTTCCGGTGCTTTTATTGTGGAGGGAGAAACGGAAAGGAAAAGAGGAGTGGAATTGTGGGATATACGTGTGTGAAGGAGATAAAAAAGTGGTTCAAGTTACCCTGCAGCGTGTTTTCATTTTATTAGAATTACAAATATAGACACACAACAGACACTCGGCTACAATAATATCATCCGTAGCCGCACAACAGCGTCTGAATGAGGCCGCTGCCAGCGCTACTTCAGGTGGACCAGCAGCCGTTTGATTCAAACCGGCGGAACGGCAGTAATTTTCCGTCGCGTTGAGTGTGAACGCAGCATTACTCTACACACCTTGCTGCAAGAGCCGCAAGAGAGCGACGAAAGAGCCGTATGCGGCTCTGGATCACGGGTTGCCGACCCCTGCCCTAGACGTTGAAGTCAGGTAGGACAACAAATCTTTTTCTCCACAAAGCGCGACCAGTTTGTTGTAGCGAAATACTGTTGAGTGGTATCGGTTCTTGGTATCGACAATTGAAATCAGTACGAGTATTTTAACGCAGTATCGACCCCCGATACCGATACCGATACCGATACCGGTATCGGTATCGGTGCATCCCTATTTTTTATATAACTTGTTGAAATTCTCATTTCACCCGTAATCAATAACTCAAATGCTCTGACAAAAATAATATCTGGAATGACAGCTGTCACAGGACGGCAATAAAGGGCGACCTACCGGTCGACCTTTGACCTGTGCTCACTTTCTCGCTAGATTTAGCAAATGTTGGCGCTAGAGCTGCTAGCTACGTTCATTGGAAAGGAGTTGTCAAAGTCCTCTAGATTCTCAAGATGCTCATAGCTTTAAGCTTCTCGGGTATAATTTGATCCTTAAATTAGTGTTTTAACTGATCAACATAAACAGCATAAATGGTTCTAATGTGCCATAATAAGGTGTTTGGGCTTTACAAGGCCACAGTCTTTTGACATCACTGTGGTTTAGTGTGTTCAGCGTCATTCTGGAGTATTTTGTTCTGCAGAAACTAATGCGCAATCTTTTTCTCTTGAAACTTTAGAACAAATTTGGTTAATAAAGGCAGGTATGTGGAACAAACAAAATGTAAATAATCAATGTTTTTCTTTTTTTAAGACATGTACATTTTCTTGGCAGTACAGAAGCTTCTGAGCACCGTTTAAGTGAATGTCACACTTTTTATTCTCCAAGCTTTTCAAAACTTATCTGCAGGCTGTGAAGCCAGAACAGGTTGCTCTGTCAACTTGTATCCACCCACAATGTGATAGATGCAAGTATACTTACAGCACTTTGTACATTATGCAACACTGTTCTTTTTCAAGTCACACCAAGTTGTCTTTTTTCATGCACCGTCCTCGTGCATGCAATGAGTAGCTTAGCTCATTTTAATATGTTCTGCACCGACAAATCCTCGTGTTTGCTTCCTAAATGAACATCTGTGTGTTGGTGGCTTCGGTGCAATGTTCTGAATAGCATCATGAGTTCTGATATCACTAGGGTTAGTTTAAAAGTGACACGTTTAAACTAAAAAGAGGAAGTAGCAGGAAACAAGCTAAACTCATGGAGGATAACGTACAACACCAGGTGGTACACTCATCCATGCCTTCCACTCTTTGTCGTTAGCCGCCCATAATGTTAACAACATGGGACGTCCAATTGCAATTACTGTAAGTTCGCCCTGGGTAAAATCGACTGTATGCCGACAATGTAAAATGTAAACACACATGTCTCAGAAAACAAAGCAGACTCAACTTCTTCTTGTGCGGCAGTAAAAGGCCTGCGTCAACGCCTGGCAGCATTGACAGGTTGATAATATCTGTCTCAGCCGCCATTGACTTGCACAATATATCAATATCCAGCGGGCACAGCTGGCTCACTCCCCCGCACAAACAGAGCAAAGACAACGATGGGCTCATACTCCACACACACCAGCCACTGACATTTGCACAGCATCCACAGAGGAGGGGAAAAGCACAAATGTTCCAGCTCTGCGGGAGCGCTGGGAGAGAGTGCGTGAGCCCTTTTCTTAAGACTTTCTTCATCTTTCTTTTCTTTCTTTTCGCTCAGTAGGCGGCCATTTTCCTTGCTCGGACTGAAGGTTGTTTGGCACACCTGGCCCGTAGCTGGAGACAGCAGGGGAATGAGGGGTGGGGGGAGGTCAGAGCCGGCCAGGAGGCGCCGGCTTAACGGGAACACTTTATTCAGGCAGACACCCAGCTCACAGGTCATTACTGCTATAAGGGGATTTCAGGTCTGGGCTACAAGCTCATCTATTTCTGCAGCTTTGTGTGGGGTTTGTGTGTGTGTGTGTGTGTGTGTGTGTGTGTGTGTGTGTGTGTGTGTGTGTGTGTGTGTGTGTGTGTGTGTGTGTGTGAGTGTGTGTCTGTGTGTGTGTCTGTGTGTGTGTGTAATGTAACAATTCAGTCGTTATACAAAGGCTAAATTATTTTATATTTTGTTGTCCCAATTATATGGATTGAACCATTTTGTGCTTCTTAAACATCATTTTTTTTATTTTTCTTCATCCATTTCTCCAAGTTACTGCTTATTATTCTGTATTAAACGCATGCATGTCCATTTGACCATTAAGTGGAATCGCTTTACAAACCTAACAGATGTACCTCATTTTATTCTTGTTAGTGTACACAGTGATGCAGGTGGGCTTCAGTACTGGATGGATAAACACGGTGACAAGCCTTCCAACTGAAACTGTCAAACTCCAATTTCATCCCCAAGCACCGCCTGATCATCGAGATAAGCCATCGCACATTTACAGTGAGCAGAGACACACCCACAGAACAAAGAAGCCCTAAAGACATTTGATTGCTCCAATGGAGGAGGCTCTGCCACAAGAGGCTGCAGTGTGTCTGTCCTCTCACTGCCGTGCTCTCAGCTGTCAGCTTCATCCCCCGCCACCATCTCCTCGTATCGGTACTCCGAAAGAACACAGTGCCGAGTAGCACCGAGACTTCTGCAGTCAAACGAAACCTGTATACAAAGCTTTTTGGAACCCAAATCTAGAAAATAAGGAGCATTTGTGTTGTTTCATCATGGCAAAGGTTCTAGATAGGCCTGTTAACACATACAGTCTGTGGTGTGGGGAAATGATGCAACCAAAACGTTGGAAAGTTGGCTGTATGACACACTTGTGGCATCGGATATTAATAACTGTGGCGGTGGCATTTTACGCAACTTAATGCTTTCATTTGCATGATGGGTGTTAAATGAAGAAAAAAAAGTATCAAATATCACTTTAAGGCTACTGGTATCATCATTTTTTAACAAAAGCATATCGAGCCTATTCCCATGTAAATGCATCACGATGGAGGACACATTAGACACTTTATTCCAATCTCCTCAAGGAAAGGCCCTCATTTGACTGCACTAGGATATCTCAGGTAAAAATCTGTACAAAGGGAAAAGAACATATCTCAGACTTTAGAGAGAGCCTCCTTTTTTGCAATCTTCTGTCTTGATGTAGGCGAGCGATGTGGAGGTTTCCGTCCTGGATTGGCACTGTGTAAACGGTAAAATAGTCAATGGACTCACGTTCATGTGGCGCATTTATAGTCTTCCGGCCCCTCGAAGCGTTCATACACTGATGCAAAAGCCTGCCGTGTAAGGTGTCACCTGCCCATCCAGATCTAAACTAATGCCCATGCTCACTCACACACAGCCTTCGAGAGCAGTTTAAGGTTCAGTATCTTGGACACGTACACTGGAGAAGCCGGGGATCGGTACGCCGATCTTAAGATTAGAGGTCAACCCGCTCTACTTCTGAGCCACAGCCGCCAGAGAGCCTGCCTTAATTTGCCTGGATGTGCCACTTCTGCGCTTTGCATCGGGTGTTTTATTACTGCACACCCAAGTTGTAACCGAAGTGAATGTAATAGGACATCAAAAGGGCAGGTTTTTGTGGCGGTCGTGGCTATCTAGCCTCTTGGGCGGGAGCCATTGTGGCCACACGGGCCGCTCATTGAGCCATGACATCACAGAATTACAAAACAGGAAGACGTTTGCAAAAAGTCCTCTAATCTTCATCCTGCTGAGTACTTTTGGAGGAAAATGAACTTCCCACTAGCAGAGAGGTAAACAGCACATTGGCAATTTGGGCAGTATTTCCTGGTATCCCGGGGAGGCACAGCTAGCGGTGGGCCGCCTTCAAATATTTGTCTTGTGTGATCATCAGGCTGTCATCGTCCCTTGTTTCACCCCCACTTGGCAGTGGGTGCACACACAGAGGAAGAATCTGGGGAGTCTACTTTCTAGTTGTTGGCAGTTGAAAAAAGACAATGCTCATTCACAGTTTGTGCATTGAGGCACTCAATGGGCTCGACCAGACCCTTTCCGTTGGCTTTGGAAGGGGGATACCCTCTCCCTGCATTCATTTACAGCATGAAATAAAAACTGCTTTGGCAGAGCTGATATGTCTGTACTTCAGAACACAAGCTGAGAGTGACAACTAGGAATTCAGTTCTGTATGATAGTTCATGCGTCACAGAAATATACATTATACATCAAAACCGTTAAAAAAAAGAAATCAAAACATGTTTGTTTCTTTGTTACAGTCAGTCCCTGGTTTTACATCTGTAAACCTGGACAAAGCACAGGCTCACTGTGTGTCAGCCTGTGATGGCAGCATGAATGTGAGCCTCCGGGAAAGAGAGAAGCCGCCTGGAACGCTGCCAGCAGGCTCGAGACAGTGGAAACTGAAGCATCAACAACAGCGAACCACAAAGAAAAAAAAAGTACTATCGGCTATGAATATGCAATGAAAATGAGCAGGGCCTTCATTTAAAAAAAAAGCTTTAAAAAGGTCTTGACGCAAAGAAATGCAATTACAATTCTGGGAGATGGTGATTGGGAGAGATGGACGTGGTGGACAAATAACTTTTCCTCAGACGACTATGACCCCCGCTCCCCCATGGCGAGAACTTTGCCGAGCTCAGCTGAGCAGACTGTACAAGAGCAAAGTCACACTGACATTCACTTGGAAGAGCATCAAAAGAGTCAGTGAGAGGGCAAACAACCCCCTCGGTTATCATGCACCACATCACCTCTAGGTACGAAAGGCATGTGAGCGGCGCAGAGAGGGTGACAGCGGGCTGGAAGTGAGAGCGGCAACGGGACTTATCCGTGTCACAGGCCTAGGCTGAAACCCATCTGCACACGCTGGGCAATGGCCTCCTCGCTGCACTCTTCCCCTCCCTCCCTCCTCCCTTCCTCCCCCCCACAAGCCTCACTTGCCTTGAGTGGGTACAGATGTGTGATCCACAGACGCTGCCACTCTGGAGCCCTTATTGGACCCACAGGGCTCAACAAAGGCTGGCACACAGCTTGAAGAGCTCCTGGCCAAAGTGCCACTGCACAATGTCACATCACTTGCAGTGTGTGTGTGTGTGTGTGTGTGTGTGTGTGTGTGTGTGTGTGTGTGTGTGTGTGTGTGTGTGTGTGTGTGTGTGTGTGTGTGTGTGTGTGTGTGTGTGTGTGCAAGGGTGATAGAGGTGCAACAGCTAAACACAGGACTTTTTCCCCCATCATTCAGAATGACCTGATGGAGCGCAATGTAACAGCTCCCAACAGACAAGCATGGCGGTCCGATAATGCTCTATGATTGCACAAAGTCAAACAATCACATTGAGTTCAGATGCGATTATTTTGCAAACACAATGGCGTTATGAGAAGAAAAACATGGAACATCCTGGCTTCTGTTTTGAAAAGAGCAGCATGTATTTTTGCAATGCCACAGTTCTCCTCGTAGACAAACTATTGAAAAAACGTTACTTCACGTTGTTTCTTCTGAACACAGTTTTCATTATGATATTAGGCTTCATGCTATTGTGACTACAAACAGCAGAAACATCATTCAACTCATCTGTAGTCCCCCTGTCACTGTTATCCATCTTCATCAAAAGAAACCCAACATAAACGTATCTACGGAGAGGCAAAAGACACTGGGTAAATTTGGACAACCGATATGATTGGGAGGGATTCATTTTATCTGTTTGACAGGCGCTTGGCAAACAAACTGTCCCACTGCTTCCACCGGGAGATCGTCTGTATTGTCAGACAAATACAGACAAATCCAATTCAACGATATAATTACTTCTTTCAAACTGTGCATGCCTGTTTTTTTGTTTTTGTTTCTTTATCTGAAGAAGGCAGACTGCCATTTATCTGTCATGTTTTGACAGCATGAACATGCTCCAATTCAAAAGACCACAGAAACATAAAAAAAAACATTGCTTATAATGACTATTATGTGGGGGAAGTTGAGTGATGTCACGTGATCACCCTGATAGATTTAGACTATATTTATATTGCAAATGACGTTCCGTTGTTTTCCCTCTTCAACCTCATCTTTCTATGAGACGACCACATAATTGACCTATAACTCCACTCCATTGAGGCTGCTGCATGTCAACCATGTCAACCATCTCCCCCATCTCGCCCCCTGTGGAGACACTTCCGCCCGCACCCACCCTGCCGGCGTCACCCTTACCTCTTTGACTTTCTCGCGGCGCTCGTTGGTCTGGGGGTCAGTCGGCCGGCCGCTGTCTCGTCCCAGCATGGGTTTGAGCAGACACCCTTTGAATTTGTCGTAACTGAAAGTATCCGTGTGGGCGCCGCGGGCGAAGGAGGTCGCCTTCGCCGAGGCGGACTCCGTCCTGGACCTGGGCAGCGTGAAGTCCTCCTGCGCTCTCCCGCCGGCGAGCCGCGCCTCGGTCGCCTCGCGAGAGACGGTCGGCTTGCGGCTCAGGCTCTTCAGCCTGGTGCTGGTCTCCCCTCTGGCCGGGGTCATGCCCCGCGGGGGCCCCGGGTCCTTGGGGCGTTTCAAGTGTTCCCGGGCATCGTTCTCGGACCCGGAGCCCACGGTGACGGGCTGGGTCTCGGTCTTGGACAAAAAGATGCGCTTTAGTCGGACGGAGTCCGGCAAAAAGAAAAGGGCCCCGAAACAGAGCGTCACCAAACCGGAGAGGAAGAGCAGAAACACGAACTTCTGCGAGAGGCGCAGACCCATGCCCGACGCCGACACGCCGGGCAACTTTCGCAAAACCATCGAAACTTTTTCTTGAGACGATGTGCTTTACAGTATTTCTTTTCCCCCCCTTTCTCTCCACGCAGTGGTTTTTGACAGTCTCTACTGAGCAGCCTCTCTGCCTTGTCGGGGCATGTGTTAAAAAAAAAAAAAGAAGAAAAAAAAAAAAACTAGATATGCGTGATGTTAAAACACACCCCCGTTGAGTTGCAGACACTGCCAGAGAGCAGTTCTTATCTCGCTATCGATTGAATCTGCATAAGTGAAGGTTAGGCCTGCCTACAATAACAATTTACCGACATTTGACAACACAGCTCCGGAGCTTTTTTTTGGGGGGGGGGCAGGGGAGTCTCATCCAGTTCGACATTTAACGCAAACATCGACAGGTTGCGGGGGTTTCGCACGCTCGCGAATAGGTCACTTTTGCTCCGATATGATCAAACGTGCCGCGGTCGCCTTGTTGTCGGCTCTGAGGACAAAGTTGCGTCCCGGTGCATTATATTCCACGCCGTTCAGCTCGTCAATAACACACTGAACCTCGGCGGTGCGACGCCTCCAGCGTGCAGCGGAGCATCTCGGTCCTCGTCGCCCGTTTTAAACCGACCCACGTTGCTGCATTACAGTGCCCCCCCACCCCATCCCATCCCACCCCCCTCCGCAGCCGTCAAATCACGTTTAGAGATCGCCTTCGTGTTTTGCATCTACCCGGCGCACGGAGGCGCGTGTGTATTCATGTCGCCGATCTGTCAATCGCTCTCCTCCAGCAGCTTGCGGGTCTCCCCCACACACATACACACACAAATACACACACACACACACACACACACGGCTGGCGTCAACACGCCGGGCGAAACAATTCGGCGGATGACATGAAATGAGGTGGGTTTTGTCCCATGTGAAGTTATCCCAGCCCCGGGACCAAATCCAGAGAATAAACAAATCCACCGTCCGGTCCCGCAGGTCTCCAACAAAAAGACAGACACAGAGCCGCGTCGTCGTCGCTCCGGTACCCGCCGCCCCGTCCGTCCGCCTGCCTGCCTGCCGTGCCTCGCACTCTCGCCTGTAGTGCGCACTTGTGTCGCCGTGCCGTGGACGTCCGCTTGCGTAAAAAGGGAAGAAAAAAAGCGAGGGGGGAGAGAGAGAGGGGAGGAGAGAGAGAGGCTGGAAATGTAACATATAGAGCAGGCGAAGGGCGCGAGGAGGTGGAGAGGCGAAGCGGTCCGCCGCTCGACGATCCAGTGGGCTGGTCGGGCTTCTTGATGGTTATTCACGGCGGCTTATCAAAGCTCTGTTAAGCCGTTTGGATAAACAAAAAAAAACAGAGAGGTCTGAATGTACTTTAGGAAGAAGAAAGAACAAAAATAACATCCACACACACCCCCACCCAGAGGAAAATGAGCTCGTTTAATCCTGGAGAAGCTTTTAGAAAGCAGAGAGATATCTGCCACAGATGTCTGAACAGTCCTCGGGAATTAAATAAGCAATATAATGAAAAATGAAAGAAAGCACTTTCTAACAACTGCATTTTTTTTTTTTGCAGCCCACCATACAATATTTTAATTGTTTTATTATATATTTTCAATACCTCGTTGTCTGTTGATGAACAAACACACCTGATGAGGAGTATGTTTTATTAGTTGTGAGTTGAGTTTCTCTTGTCTTAGCCTCTGGAGCTCCAGTTTGTGCCTCTCTTTAATCATCACATGTCCATGTGGTGACCGTTAACATATAAACTAGTTAAACACAACCAGAGACCCACAGGCCGTTTGACAACACTCACCCTCGTTTTGAAGACATTTCCTGACACTACATGGGAGGAATATTGAGGAAGATTTCGTTAACACGTGTGCAACACTGTAATTGCCCAAATATATTCTGCTGCCGGAAGTGACGCATTTACCTGTTTGTCTGTTTGAGTATCAGAAAAAGTTGAAATTTGTATTTCATGTACACAACAATGACACTGAGGGACTATGGCTGCCATCTTTGTTTGGTTGAAGGAAATAGTCACCACACAGGCAACGGGTTAAATAGTCTCTGAGCAATGTGTCTTCAAAACACCTGCAAGGGGTTTGAAAATGTGGGTCGTTTCAGGCAAATAAATCCATATATACTATTTGTAACTTTATGATCTATATGAGGCTAAATTCTGCCCGAGACTTCAGGCCTTGGATAAGCTCCATTAAGCCATTATGCTGTGTGAGCAAACATCGCAGTAACTAATGGTTTCAAGTTGAATGTTTCAAGCATCTCATCTCGGTGTCTACTTACTAGCTTTTTCTGGGGCTTTTCAGCCACATCACACTGGCTTCATCAGCGCATAGACTTGGATCGGCTGACATGCAAGCTTATAGTGGCTGTTATAGGATTTCAGATCCTTCGCCCTGACTGAGCAGATCTATCTGCTGATGAAGACTGTGATGAAGTTGAAAGATCTGGACACCAGTGAGTGGACCATGAGTGACCATGAGTCAAGAATGAGAACCCATGCTCGATTTCAAGTCCATTGCTCAAATCCAACACACTGAGTCACAGCTTTATATCCTTGTTTGAATTTGTCTTCTGGGCCACATCCCTCGTGACTGAGGTGTGTTGGTACACAGGAAGTTTAGAAAAGTGAGTTTACATAATGTTTACATAGGCAAAATAGAAGCTAAAGTGTAAACACTGTGTTTTTCCCCAGTATTAAATAAGATAGATGGGCCCAGTGAGTTGGTCATTACTGAAGAGCCTGCACAGCACTATTCAACAAATGCACCTGAGAGCAGGAAAAATAAAATAAAGGTCTGATCGGATTCAATATTGGTCTTTAATTACAAGTCACAACCCCACAATCCCACCTGGCGGCCTCTGCTGGTCCTTAGAGGGTTATTGTCATTCTGCTGTCCAAAAGTTGCCCCAGGATATCCTCACAATCAATGCATTCAATGCGGACCATCAGTGTCATTGACTTTCCTGACAATGTCAGTGATGTTTAATGAACTCTTGACGAGCCTCAAGCACATGTACTCCTCTTCTCTTTCCTCTGATTCCTAAACTTGTTGTTGCAATGCTAATTTCAAAATAAAAGTAGATTGTTTTTTTTATCTTTCTTCCAGGCAAAAAAAGACTAGAATTTGAACGTTTCCTGTGAAAGCATATAGTAAGCGCTTATTAACACTTGACACGTGAAACTCCTCATGTTCTTTTTTTTGTCAGGTGCATCCGGTGTGATGAGCTAATTCTAAGGTAATTTGTACTGCATTTGACCCCTCACTTTCACTGTTAAGCCATCTCCCTCAGCAACCCTAATTGCGTCAGTCTGGCTGTCTGTAACTTACAGAACAGAGGGGGAAAGAGGAACTGTTGAATTAGCCTTTTTATTTCCAGATCCAAGAGCTTTTCTTCTGAAAGTAGGTACATCTATAAAGCATTGCATGGGCTTTATCACTGACAAAAGGACAGTTTGTAGTCAGAGAGAGGGGCTTTGTGATGGCTCAGCGTCTGTGTGGAATGAGCATAAGCACGTTATCACTCTTTGTAAAACGCATACACCAAGTGGCCACTTTATTAGGTACACTTGTACAATGTAAAGCAGTGCAATGCAACTGCCATAAAGTCATGAAGCCTATCAGGCTGTTTTTTGGTCACAATCCAAATATAAGTTTTAGCTTTTGGGTCATAGTTAGTGGAGTTGTAATGGGGTACAATACATTGAGAGATGTTTCTAATGTTCTGCCACCCTCATGCATGTAAATAGAGAGGACAATAAATTAGAAACGCTTCTTGATATAAGTAGTTTGGAACAAAACCACCTAAATAACGCCCCAATAATAAACTAACATTCAATTTACCCAATCCTGACAATATCATCAACATCCTTTGAGCTGTTGCATCAGAATCAGAATCATGTATTGCCATGTATGTTTTCACATACAAGGAATTTGTCATGGTGGGTGATGTATAACATTAAACAATAAACATAAGATTGTACAGGTGTTCCTAATAAAGTGGCCACTGAGTATACATGTTTCACAGCTCCAGAAAACAGGCAAACAATACATTTAATTAGTGAGACATTTGAAATAAGTTTCACCATATGTTTAAAATAAAAAGCTGCTGCCTTTTTTTTTTACTACTTAATAGACATGTCAAGTCAGTATTTCTCAAAAGGCCAAGTTATACATGAGTCCGTCGTTGAGCTTGCGTGAAGCTGCGGCAGCCGGTGACAGCCTAGTTCGTCACAAGGATGGATGAGTGAGGAAATGCAGTCTCACCACCACCAACAGGCGCGGAGGAAATAAAATTGCAGACATTCTTCATAGAAAAGCTCTGCTTTGAATAGGGAAATGGCTCCTACACAGGAAAAGTGCTTTGCATACACTCTCACCACTGAACCCGACTGCTGTTGTCCATGTTGAGGTTTACTATTAGGTGATTGTTGGCGCTTCATAATGCAGTGCTGGCACTACAAACACACTCTCTCTCTCTCACTCACACACACTCACACACACACACACACACACACACACACACACACACACACACACACAGCAGGGACACGCTAGCATCCTGATCCTCCGGCATGTATAAGCATAGAGAAGGGAATCCGTTGTTAGTTGGGAGGCCTTTATCAAACATAGAATACATTTGGCATGTAATACTGATCAGAGGTCAGATGTTCTGTGATAAAGCATTTTCACTCTCAAAGACACAAGTTTATTGAAAGACTATAGTAACCAGTGATTATCAGTGATTAGTAAGAATCATAATTCATAATAACATAACATAATAACTACTTTGTTGCAGGGGCGTTAAAACAGCTGACGGTCTTGAAAACGTTTTCTGCAGAGGGTCACAGACTGTAATAAGTCCCGTGATCCATAACCAATTCAATTCTGTCCCAACGCACACTGATGTTTTATTCATCGAACAAGATGCCAATGAGAAAGTCCATCTCTGTGTTCTACTCACTCCAATACATCAAACGGCAGGCAGAGACGTATTGGCCCGTGCCAGGGTGTCCACATTAATAATGTCTCCGCGCCCGCCATTTGTTTCTTTAAGCACCGCTGCAAAGCATTCTCTGACATTGTGAATTGTGGCTCGGCAGGATGCTTGATGGCGAGTGATAAATATCAGGAATAGCTTTTATTTGGGGGACGGGGCGCTGACCCCGGTGCATGTTGTGAGAGATACCTGACGAAGCACATTGAAGATGGGGACCCAGCTGTTACCCCCAATGAATTCTGGGTCACCTGACGAGCTGCGACACCTAAATCCTGAAGCGTGGACTTGATGCTGGTCGCCTCATCTTATTATTGGGTGGTTTGTTGCAGCTGTGTACATCTTGTAGTGAGGGGGGGAAATACTCAGCTCCTTTTATGAGGTAGAAGTAGTAATGGCACAAGGTGAAGTGTACTCTGTGAGGAGTTTCTACGTGCTGGATTAAAAAGCTTATTTAAGGAGAGACACCCCACATGAATAAGGGAAATAATTCATCAGAAAATAATGTCCACATCAGTAAAACAACATCCATTTCAGGAATAAAATGTTCTATAAATCAGGCTTTGAATGATATATGAACAAAACTTTGTAAAACACCCTTTAAAGAAAATCCAAACATTTTCAAGACAGCACAGGTGAATGGGAGAAACATATTTAGTAGATGTCACAATGAAACTTCCCCATGACTTCCATTCAGACAATTGTTTTCTATTACAAGTGTTCTGAATTCTCAAATGTTACGTTTTAATACACAAATGAGGCATGATCTAATGCTAACTTGTTGAAATGAGGATGAAGCTACAGACGCAAATACACAAAGTGCAGTAAAATAAACACCTACATGGGTAATTCTGGTGGTTTTCTTTCCAGTAGTCTGAAAACAGACAAAAGGAAATGACAAGTTCATGGAAAAATAATGTTTTTGCCTTATGTAATGGTCCACAAGTTGCTAAATGTACTTTAAAAGTAGTCAAGCAGAAAGACCCCTGTCAGTATGTTTATCTGAAGCGGCATCTTTCTTTGTCATGTCTGAATCTGCAAAGTAAATGTAGCTGTGAGATAAATGTAAAAAAAGGACAATATGTCTCTGTGAGAACAAGTATAAAGTACCAGAGAATGGAGATACTCAAGTACAGTACAAGTTACTTTAACTTGTACTTTAAGTGGTGAAACGTTCTGTTGCTTTCCACCAACGGACCTCAAACATTGCCGGTGCTGCTCGTGCACTATACTTTGCTTATTGTGCGCGTAATTCCTCTGGAAAAGAAGTGGGTCTAAAGTGGCACGTTACATTCCTCGTCTCTCCCTTCAGCATAAATAGAGCTCAGCTCAGCTCAGCCATCAGAGCAAATAGTATCAGTGGAACAATAAGCTCCACATTATTGCCTCGCTGAAGTTATATTTGTCTGTTCCTTTTATAGACGAGACAACCGGCAAACTGCTGTGTGCATGTGGCCCTCGAGTGACCCGTCTCCACCAGATTCATAATCAAAACATGTCTTGTTGTGCAACAAAACATTTTCAAAGCACATTAGCCGACTTGTGAGGAACATCGATGCAATGGTTCAGAGTTTTTTTTATTTTCTTTATTGCCTAAACACAACAATTAGCCATACATTAGAGGCGGGATATGGGCCATGTAAATGAGAGCGAATGCAATAACAAACACACCATTAAGCTGATGGAATGGGGCCGCAGAAAGCCTGACTCCCTCCCCAACACAGCGATTAAACATGCCAGTATGCTTTTAGTGCACTAACCATTCCTAAAAAAAATAGTGAAAAAGTAGGAGCTTGTTCAGCAAATGACAGCCCTCGTTAGGAGCTGTGCACGTGTACGGCTACACAGTGCCATCCCCTGGTGTTTATAGGCGTCGCAAGCAGAGTCTAAAAATTTACCTTTTAGTTTTTGCTGCAACATTAAATGTGATTATATTGTAAACTGACTGCACAGATTTTGCACCAAAACAAATAAGCACCAAAACCCTGGCTTTCCTAAAGTGTGACTGTGGGTCAGACGGCTCCAACATCCAACACAAACAGCATCCTGACATAAAGGGCAGCCACTCTAAACATTACAGAGGTGACAGTCAAATGAGACCCGGTGATTTAACTTTAGCAAAACAGGAGTAAATAAACACTCGGATCCATTTGAAAAAAGCTTTCAGGTTCAAGTCACACCGGGCAATTCAATTTATTAAATGCTATTAAATGGGTATTGTGTGTATATAATATTGTAAAAAACAACAACTGTGAAGTCAGTCGGTTAATAAAATGTAGTTTGCAGCTTCAGAAGGGTATAGTAACAGACACACTGCAGGATGTCTGCAAACTGCACTTCATTTGAGCTTCATTGAGAAGACACAATGACAGATACGATGTGATAGAACGCAATCATCCCAAAGGATGTCCAAGATGCTCAGTACACACAAACCATTGAAAGCACCCTTACAACAACTAATTACATTTTTTATAGCACTTTAAATGGTACTTAAAGCTATGTTAGATGGTAAAAACAGCAGAAGAAACAATACAATCAAAAACAATAAAAACAAAAGAAATAACAGTATAAAAGCAATTACATTGTATTAGTTATTAAAATAACTGATCACAGATCTAAAACAGATCTAAATAGGTGGGTGGGAGTGAGGGAGAATACCTGAGGTGTGTGTGTGTGTGTGTGTGTTACTGCACTAATGTATAAGGGCCTGTCCCCCTACAGGTCTGGTGTTTGGACCACGTGAGAGTGGTGAGGAGGTTTTGGGTGGGAGTGCGTCGGTGCAGGAGGTCAGAGAGGTGGGAGGGGCTTTAGGCTGTGGAGGGCTTTGTTGGAGGAGGAGGAGGATTTTTGAACGGGCTTCTGGGGAGCCAGTGTCGAGTTTGAAGGACCGTGATGACGTGATCTGTGGTGCTGGAGTAGGTGAGCAATCTAAAACCCCAAATCCCCCAAATCTACATTTACCACAGAGATGAGGAAATAAAACAGGCTGAAAGGACTCACAAAGTATTAATTGCAGTGCTGTTGAATGTGGTTGCATTGCAGAGCATTGTGAAGGTGAGGAACAGATCAGTCGGTCTAAAGCTTGCACCATACAGCTCCCTGCACCTCTATAGCGCATTAATTAGCATGCTATATTGTGTGTGTTCCCTCCAAACAACATTCCTTCACAGGGGCTTTTGTGCCAGACTACTTCTTGGCCGGTGTTTACCTCGTGAAGCGAAGCGGCTGCAGGCAGTGACTTCATGTCTGCTATACCGACTCCAGAGTGCCGCTGATCTTCTCATCCAACGCTCGCCTTGAAAGCGAAGAAGCGTGTTTCCCCAATTGGCAACTTGACCCCAGAGCTGGAAACTCTGAGATCAAAGACATTCGTTTCTGATGTTGTCAGTTTGCAGTTCAGATACGTTATCTCTAAATAAAGTGATGTTATCTGAGGACTTAAAAAACACATTGACATCAGTGATATCACAGATTTATGGACGGGGACAAACTGTTCTCTCACAAACACGACTAAGCTATGGCTTGCTTGCACTCTTGGTGATCTGGGAATTTAAGCTCATTTCACTGTTTACTTATACTGTTAATTCCTCTGGATGAGTATCAGTTTAAAGTCCTTCAAATGCAAATATGTAAAGAGGATTGTCAGCCAACAACAATACTAGTAATTAGAGTCTCAAATTAAACTCCTCAGATGTGAAATTAACTTGGCCACCCAGAGGCTCTGCTAGAAAATGATAGAATGCAACAACTGCCAACAATTAAAATGAGTGATTATAATAAATAGGGCATATCCATTCCAGAAATATTATAGAAGAATGGTGGATGTTCGGCCAAGCTGGTTAAAGAGCACATGACTCATTGTGATTTTCCATTTTAGAGAAGCGGGAGCAGAATAAACAAACTACCTCAGCCAGAGCGGCCACATCTCTCTCTCTGGATATCTCTCTGTGCAGACGCTGGCAGGCCGAGTGACGCCGTCTCACTTTTAACAAGACAAACGGTTCATCCTCAGGTCATTAGACTCCACAACGTATCCTCATTACAAGTTATCCTCCAGCTGTATAAATCCAACTCTCCCCTTAATGTTTTACTTTTGGGACTCATTTGGTCTGATTTCAGAATGCTGAATGATTTTTGAAAAAATGTGAATTATATTGAGCAGCATCCCCCCCCCCCCCCCCCCCCCCCTTCTGGCCAAAAAAGGTTACTGCAGGTGGTTCAAACGACTTTCTTCCCTTTTCTCATATTGTTGCTCAAGGGCGCCCCCGCAGGTGATGATACACGCTTGCGAACAGTGCTGCAAAGTAACTAAGTACAACCTGACTTTACCTGAGTATTTCCGTGTTATGTTACTTCATATACTTCATTTCTACTACATTTATCAGACAGCCGTCGTCACAAGTTGCAAACTACATTTTCATCAAACAATCCAATAAATATAATATATTTCAGTTTGAAAAGGTACATTCTGCTTTATGAGTAGTTGTGATGCTTTAGGTATATTTAGCTCATAATACTTTGTCAATTCTTTTAACTTTATATTTGAATGCAGGATCTTTACTTGTGACAGTATTGTTTCATTGTGATATTGCTACTCATCAGTGATGGCTCTGAATACTTCTTCCAACATTGCTGATGTGCAAACTTGAATGCAGTCATCGGACTGAAGGATGCTGAAATTCATAAAGTAATTTGGTCGAACAAGAGATCGATGAAAATCATGAGACTTGGACACTGCATTGCTATAAAGTAAAACTTTAATTTGGTTTATAGTTTCTGACGTCGTTTCAGTTCTGGTGTTAGTTTTACTGGTCGTTACAGGAATGGAATGCTGAAAGCTAAAGAGTAATCAACAAGAAAGTGCACAACTTGTTATCGTTCTGATTTGTACATACATAATAAATTCTCTAGATACATGTTTCTTTCTTTGTTATGTATATATTCTCATTTATGTGTATTTAAAATAAAATAAACCTCATAATTATTGCAAAATGTGAATTTGCAAACTGCAAACAATTGACGGACACTTAAATACAAACACATGAAGATGAAGAAATATAAAAAGAAAATGAATAAAAGGGAAATGCAATCCACTATTTCATCAAGTTGGCCTTCATGAGGATTTAAAAACCAGCTTCTCTGCCTCGGGACTAAAAGCCCCAAACACATCCCTGTTTGTAAAGCCCATCATGAAGTACATTCCTTTTCCCTGTGATGTGTCACCTGATAACCATGCACGACTACATTAAAGCCACTTATTGCTCTTTTTAAAATCGGTGTTTTGAGATAAAGGTACAGCTCCGTTAAAGTGCTTGTGTGGTGTAAAGATGGTGGAGAGCGATGAGGTAAACGAGGGAGGAAAACAGTCTTTGGGTGGGTGAGTAATGACACCGCGGGGGTCATTAGGTCGATGACGTGCGTGTGTGCGTCACACTGTGATTGCCGTCTCAATAATTGGAGAGTCAAGTGTTCATCCTCCGTCTAACCGCTACCTTCCACTGTTAGGCCGGTCAAATGGTCCAGGACTTAAAGGAACGTACCAGTGTTTCAGCACATGTAGTACACGTCATGTGGTGACCAAATTAGTGTTTTTCACAGCATGGTAGATTCTGTATCGGTGTTTTTCAGATTTTTATGGCAACCATTTACCTCCATTCATGTTATTGTATAAGAATAGCTTTCTTTTCGTTCTAAAACATTATTTCTATGCCCATTGAAACAGTTTTCAGTCACTGTAAATGTTCCTCCTCTTCATACCGGCCCTTAACAGATCCCTTCTGAAACTAATTTCAATGTAATTGATGAAAGATAAAATACAGTTTCATACAAAAATGCAGTCCAGTGTTTCACAGAAGATAATGTGAGCTTGAAACAGCAGACTAAAGTAAACAAATACGGTGGCTATCTTCCAAACGTAGTCTTTTCAGAACAGAAATGTTGTGTTTCATCTAGCTGAGCCACAGTGGAGGGATAACAACCCAAAGGGTAGATGTCTAATGTGTATAAAGGATTGCAACTTTGGAAGATATAAGAAGTATCTCCGACTGTTCAAGGTTCATATTATCTCTGGCTAAACTTAAGAAATGCCTCTTCATCTTTTTTACGGCTGCTATGGAGAGGTAGAAGAAAAACAGTAACTAAAAACAAACATATGTCAATATTGTTGTGACATAGATCTGAAAAAAAGTGAACGCATCCTTGAAGTTGATTTGACTGAAATGCAATGCAATTCCTAAAAGTCAACCTGAAGCAAATTTTAGATCTTTACAAGGTTTGTTATACTCTGAAGAGGAGGAAAAAACAACAAAATGAAAAAATCTAAAAACATGCGAAAGAAATCCCCAGTTTGGCTAAAGTGAAGAGTTTGCGGCGCTAATTGTAGCTGATGCCTTCAGTCTAACTTAAGCAGAATGTGGGTTTGAATCTTATGAACCGTACTAATTAGAGTGTTTAGTTGTAAATCCAGCCACTTTCTGCTTGAGCCTGAACTCCACAGTTTAAAGTTTGGCTGACAAATGGAGTGCAGTTAAAGGTAAACATGAGATGCACATCAAAACCCACAGAGACGTTAGAAAACGTCTGTAAAGCACACGGAGTGACGTAATGCACATGAATGCAGATGAAGCACTTGACAATAAAAGCAAGGGACTAGCAGTTACAGAACTCCATGTAAAGCCCCAACAAAAGGCATTGTGAAATAAAGCAGCAACAGAAATAGAGAGCAGAAATAAGGCGAACAGACGTGAAGCTGAAGCGAACGCTGGTGAGGCAACAGTGCTGTTGGGGTTCAGTCCAACACATTCAATAGAAACAACGGCCGTGATATGAAACAATTCAGAGCCGTAGAAAAACACCGGCTGTGGAAATTAGGATCAGCAAGCATTCATTTGAAAATACAAGCGATATCATTCTAAAGGATTTGCATTTGTCGAACAAGACCAAGGCAAACATGACGTGGATATGACATTGTAATATGTGAATACAATTAAATAGGTTCTTCTGTAGGCTGTATGGCTTAAGATTAAGGATTCCTGCACCAAACATTTCCCCCACGGTGGGAGAATGTTTGCCCAAAAATATGCATTTGGTTTGAAAAGGAAAAAGTATGAAAATAGTGTTGTTTTCTTTCTTCTTAAGAACTTAGAAGTGTCTGGGATAATGTAAAGGAATCAGGGGTTTGACGTCTCCTCGTTTTGAGGTTTGTCTTAATTTTAAATTGGAGGTTTTTGGTTTTGTGTATATTTGATCACATCCCCTAAGCTAACCATCGACTTTGATGGTTAGCTTAGCTTGTATTTGAAAAATACAACATGCATATTCCCTCCGGAGACGCCCTGCTTTACATTCACACAGTCTCATGTATTCACAAGTGGAAGTGTGTTTAGGAATGCATTACTTGCTGCAACCTTCCTGCAACCTAGTTATCAGTCTCTGCAGAGCAGTTAAGGGGTTAAATGAGCAACAAATGGAAATCAAAGAGCATCTGGGAAGATGACTGAGAAATATCCCCAAAAGCAGCGGCAGACATTCCCAAGAGAGAGAAACACTTCTCAGGGCTTCTGTTGCTGCAGAAGTATAAATAAATGCATGAATCCAAAGCTGCGTGTAAATACCACTGTCCTTTAAGCAGCAATAAAAGGAGGATTTGAAGATGGGGGGAGGGGAGGGGCATGTCGTTTGGCTCATCACTTCAGGGTTTTAAACAACCCTTCCCTCTTCGACCCCGTCCCTGTTGACATTTTCAGCCCAGTTCTCTCGCTGCAACACTCTGTCACGCGCTGACATTTCCGACAGTAAATTGAATTTGGTCCAGACGGGGAAATGAGATGCTTTAAGGTTCGACTCGCCCGTCTCTCAGCTACAATTACCCTTTTAGAAATTGGCAAGCAGGAAAAGTACAAGGGGCAAAGAATGGGAACAAACACGCTCGACGGCAGCGGAAGTGCGCTCGCATTTGCACATTCATGCACTCAGATCTACTTGAGTGCATTTGTGCACAGACAAAATATCCTCTCATCCCAACCGCAGCAGGCCATTCACAGATGCTCAAGGGGAGAAGAGTGAAGGGAAATGAGCAATGTCAGGTTGTTCCCCTCAGCTGTAACGTGAGCCTTCTGGAGGTAAGAGGATCAGGAGGGATTCAACGGTCACTAACACCGAGAACACCAGCCAGAAAACTGGAGCAGCGACTGGAGCAGTCCTTCTCTGACGTCAGAGGACTGCGGACCAGCGCTCGAGGTTTCGAGGCTTTCCAGACGGCCTGCGCGGTGGAGTGGACTCCACCAATCCAACTGCTGCTGGCGGCGGCCCACGGGTCGTTCACGTGGATCAACACACCAACCGCCGCAATGGTTTGTCGAATTCCAACTCACTGTTAAAAAAACGTGTTTTCACACACGGTGGAAGCGGACCCGAACAGGAGAGAACACGCACACACGCCGCTTTCGTGCCTTTTGGCTCTTTTCTTTACTTTGTTATTATATTTTCCGTGTTTGATTTTAGCTTCGACTCCCGCGGTGGTTCGCCTCAATGGGTTGCTTGTTTACAAGATGACATGACTTGAGGTTTTAAAGGGTATTCATAAATATAGGATATTATAATCAATTTACATATTTTACACATCTATACTGCATAGAATTCTTTTTTTGTTTTTGCCATGAGATGCCTCCAGTCATGAGATGCCTGTGGTCTGTGGCCACACCTCTGAGATCCGAACTCAACGACAGCCAAGCCACCTCGGCATGTGGATCCGAGTCTTGGATTTCAGACTTCAGTTGATGCGTCCTGGCAGGGTCGGATGACAATAGTCGCATCGAAAAGACCAGTGTAACCACGGCCATGAATCTTTTAAGACGTGCGGATGAATTGTACAAACTAACCTTCGCGTGCCGTGTGAAAAGCGGAACAGTGATGTAGAGCACAAATGCTTCGAGTAACAACGCTGAAGAATGCAAATTGGCATGTAGAAGAGAGAGCAATGTTGTTCTGATATAATAAAGTCAGCTCACGTGCTCTGAACGTCAAAAACATGGTGAGATGGGCACATCAAGAGAGACAACTACTACTAACAACCATGACATGAGTTTAAAGGGTGTTCTCAAATTGAGGTAAAACACAAAACATCTCCACTGAACCGTGACACGACAATATGCAATTTAAATGTCAAAACATCTGCGCTACATCACTGGCTGTCTCGCGAGCGTCCCAAACACTCGGCTCCGCTCCACGTTTGTAGGTCCAAACCGCCTCATACGACAGCGAGGAGTTCCCTCAGCAACAGGGCCAGGCCGAAGGTCTGCAAGCACAACTACGAAGCACTGGGTCAAACTCAAACGCATGTTAGTACCCCTGAAATTAAGAATACGTTTTCAAAAAGAGACAAAAGATCAAAATGCACCACGTGAAAAGGTTTGACGTAAAATAATAATAATAATATTTGAACCCTCTAAATGTTTGAATATCCAGCGATTTCCAGTGACAACGACAGAACAGTGCCAGTGAGATATTGGTTTCAAACGAGCACCTAACTCAAGTGATATGTTTGAAAAAGAAAACTAGATTGCTTTGTTGATTCAATTTAGGACTCGAGGCCCAGCATGTCTCAAAGAAGGTTTAAAGCTTTAAAAAGGCAGAAAAAACATTAAAAAAGGAACACAGTCTGACAAGTAGAAATGATATTGCCTGACACTAAAACAGTTCAGACCTTTGGTAATGCATAGTTCTTTCCTGAATGTCTGAATGACTATCAACCATAACCTCCACCATCTCTCAGATTGCAGATGATCTAATCCCGTCTAAAAAAATACAGAGCAATGGTAATTACAAACTAACGGCTCTTTTATTTCTGTCCGAACAATCTTCTTTTGCTTTTAGTTTCGTGGTTACAGCAGTAGCAGTTTTGGCTTGTTTGGTGTCTGAACCAAAGAGATCATTTAGAGCAGAGCAGTGAAGCAGCACTTATCTCCTCTAATAAGTGAAGGCGGGCATGCGGCCTGACCCCTCCCCCCCTCCACATCCAGGCTGCTGTATCAGGGCAGGAAGGGTTCGTCCTCGTCCTCGTCCGCGCTGGGGCCGGGGTCGCTCAGGCACCTCGTCATCTTCTGCTGGTCTCTGCCTCTGTCGGCCTCGCCCGGCTTGTTCGGGCCACTCGGCCCTGAGGGCGGCTTCATCATCAGGCCCTGGTCCTCCTGCTGCTGCTTCTTCTTGGTCGCCCTGAACTCATCCATCAGGTTGACGGAGTCCGGAGACTGAGGAGAGGCCAGGTCCACCTGGATGGTCGGCAGGCTGTCCGGCTTCACGCTGTAGGCTTGCGGGTCTGCAATATCAGGGAGTTAGCTTGACTTGAGGCTTTAAAAAGGGATTGAACTTCATTACGACATTCCATCAGCGTGCACAAACGTACATGTACAAGGGGAGGAGAACCAGGGTCAACAAATATATTCAGGTCAACAATGCTACAATCACTGCACGGATTCGAGGCTGCAAGACCTTTCCAAATGTCACGGCACAACAAAAATAATGCAAAGTAAGTCACAATGAATTATGATGCAACACATGCTGGGAATAATTCCACTTTTAGCGAGAACTTATGATGGAAAAACAAGCGGAAATTCCAACATACATCATGCTGGAATCTAATCTGTAAACAGCAAGGCTTTGTTTCTTGGCCTGGACAACCATGTCACGAGATCTCGTTAGTGATGAACGAGCAATGAGTGTTAACAAGCAACATATCCGACACATGCATGTTAGCATCGCTGCTGGGTTATCACAACGCAAAATCTTCTCTACACTCACTACATACCTGGACAGCTTTTGTTCCCTTTCTGCTGCTGAGCAGGTTTGAAATCAGTATCTGTGCCTAAAATGAAACCACACACTGGTTTACATGCCGGCTGCCACATGCAAAGAGATTTCCATCAGTGGGGAAATATCTGTTGCTGCAGGTGTGAACAGTAGCAGCGCTTTTGACAGTGTTTATTGTTTTGGTGAAAGCGGTCATGAGAGCCCAACAAAATATAATGTCTCATCACCATCAGTGGCGTAGTGAGTTTTCTCCGACTGTTTTACGTGGTTACTTTCAGTATGACGGTGGAAGCTATCGAGTGTTTGCGGGCGGCTGTGGCTAAGATGGATGCGTTTACCTGAGGCCAGTCTGGCTCTGCACATGGTCGGGGAGTCAGGGGGAGCAGCAGGCACCGTCAGGTAGTTATTCATGTCTTTAATCTGGGAACACACAGGGACACTGTTGGTTTATGGGATGATTTAGGCTCCTGCATGTTTTCATGGAAACAGGAAATACACACTCTGCTTCATTCGATTGTTCGTAGTGCAGCAGCCAAACGCAAACAGTTCGGTAATTCAATATTCATCAATATCTCAGAAAAACCTCATTCAAATGATGTGTTGCTTTCTTTGGTAGTCTCTGTAGAAATGGTCTTCTAGCAAATTCAATTTACCCAAAACAAGCGTTTATTTTCATTTTGTAATTACAGGCTGATGAAACAGAAGTTATTGGTAGGGCCACTCAACCATGTGAATACATTAGCCCCATTTGTGTCGAGAACATGTGTTCAGGAGACTGAAGGTGGACTTTAATTAGAAAATCATTTAACGGCTGGTATGAAATGAGAAATGCTGTTGTGTATTTTTTTAATCTTCTGTGTTTCTCCTGATTCTTTGCTTCCCACTTTATAACATTGACTTTGTTATAAACCAGATTTTGTAACAGGCACACTGCTACGGTATCACAAAATGTCTTCTTCAGCGCCGACTTGTGTTTTGTTCAACCGTGCCGTGACGAGGTGTCAATAAAATGTGATGATGCAGACAGCTGACGCACACTGATTCCTGGTTTAAGAGGCGTTGCCCTCGCACAGACTGATTATCATACCTGCTTCTCCAGCTCAATCATCTTTTGCTTCTTGATGAGGAAGTCACCGAAGCCGTCTTCGAATGGATCCGCCACCAGAGTATGTCTGTTGTAGGAGCGCAGCTGAGAGAAAAAAGACACATAAAACGACAAAAGTTGAAGCACGTGAAAGAGGGAAGGTTTTGACACTGTGTGTTTGTCTCAAAGACCTGCAGGAGTTATGATTCAAAAGCATGTGTTTCCTTTACTCAGATCATGACGACCACAAGGGAAAATCAATGAGAAGTGCTATTCTGTGTCTCTAAACATCAAAGTCAGTATTAGTCGATGTATGAGCACAGCTATGGATTTAATTCTAAATGTGTAACAATAAATATGCCACACCGTAGTCTAATACCACTTTGTTTATCAGTGCAAATCAATATGAACAGTGATATGCTCTGAACTCCCGGTAATGCAATCATCGCATCTTCAGCGGATAACCGTCTCATGGTTCATGCGGCAGTGTTACCCGTAGTCGTGTCTTCTGCAGGTTGCTCCTGAGGATCTTCCTGATCTCCTCCTCGCGGCCTTTCGGCAGCTGCGGCAGAGCTCTCTCTGCGGGCTTGGCAAGAGGAGGCTTCTTGGGCTGGATGTTCCTGAGAAATACGCAGAAAAAAAAAAGTCAGCACTATCATAGTTTGTGTGACATAGACGCACGTCTGCTGTGATTGCTTTTGTCAAGACACATGACAAACTGTCGCGATAATAATGAAACCTCATTTCCCTGAAACGATTTCCTCGTGGAATCCGATGACTAAGAGCTAGTTTCGGTTGTCAGCTACAGCGTGTGGAATTAAACAGCCAACGCTAACATTATCTCTTTCTGTAACTGTACTCCGCATCAATATTGTAGTTGTTAACTGTAAAGGGATGTTAGAACTGGCACTGCAAATTCATTTTGTTGACACGTTTGACCTTGCCTGTAGAGTGAAAAAAGAAGATTCTGAACACCGGGGATCTCTTCCTGCGTATCCAACTTTCTCCAGCATTTACTTGCAATAAGTAAAGAATGACTCTCACACTGGGTATTAAAACTGACCAATGCTTAATTTAGCAATGCATCACGGACTACTTGGTACTGCAGATGTGAAATTAATGAGACCTGTGCAGCTGCTCACTGTAGTTAAACATTTAAATCGACTGCAATCAATAATTTCTATAGTGACAATGTATTAACTCGTAGTGCTGAACTTACAGAGAACTACGACACTAATGTGACGCTTCCATTGACTTTATGACGATGACGCAAGTTTCAGCTCCTTGTTTAGCGGTCCGGACTGCATTTTAAAGGTTTTGCTTCACTCTCATAGCGTTGTTTAGGCCAAAGAAAGCTACAATAATTCACTGTACACTATCTGCTCGGCCCCAAATAGAAGACAGACACAGTTAGCGACAACATAGTCGAGCATTTAGCCGCTAAACAGCCTTTCCTTCAGGAGTTGGTTGAGACTAAACTCAGAGCTAAAAGAGAGCGATTACTGGTGTTACATTCATCAGGTGGACACAAACATGACCTCCAAATGAATTATACTGTTGCTCTGTAACTGCTGGATGTGTAATTAAGTAACTATTTGCTTACAATTTTGCCAAATCAACTTAAAAAGGTGACGACTTGTCAATATTGTGTTATAACTGCTGCCCCCAAGTGGCCAAAACAATATTTTATATTTTATATTTTCTGTGTGGTAAGACAGAATGAGTGTGTCCTCATACGTACTGCATGGAAACTGTGGAAGGCATAGCAGATGGCAGCTTGACTCCTCCTCCGCTCTCCACCAGCTCAATGGCCTGTTTCATCTCCATCTTGTGGTAGAAGGCGATAAGCTGCGGCTCCCTGGAGCGTTCGCCGGCTATCAGGCACTTCTTCACATACTTCTTGTTGAAGCGGTTCAGTCTGGAAGGAAGAGGATGAGTTACGGATGAAGAGCAGAGACAAGGAGCGAGAACGGGATGTGAGAGGTTTGACATATGGTTCACATTAGAGGAAAAGCCAAAGTTACTGTCTTCTCTCAAGGGGTAAATCGAACAGCTGATTGTGACAGAAAATGTACCATGCCAACGATGGATATATAAAAAGCAAAAATACAAAAGTGAAATATATTTTTGGGGTTTTTTTATTCTCTGATGAACACATAAGTTGTGACTGTTAAGTTCATACTTGTCCTTCCAGTGATGGTGTCCATAGTGTCCACAAATGTCCTCGATTCCAGTTAGTAGGTGGTCAAGGAACTGGGGACAAAAAGAGGCAAACAAAAAAAGACTGAATCCAACTTTCAATACAACCCTCTGCCTTCTCTGTGGAGTATTTTAATATAAAAGACATTTTATTCACAGGCATAATATTTGTGTACCTTGCTCTCTGATAAACCCAACTTTCTAGGGGCCCGTGTTACATCTGCTGTAGCTATTTAGAGCCATTTAATTGGACAAAGACATGTTTATTTTAAAGCTACTTTTCTTTTTTTCCAATGTCTCCACTTGTTGGTCAAATTTAGTTTTTTTGGGTGTACAAACCATAATGTATGATCAGTGTTATTAACTGGGATTACAAGAATACTTCACCACAGGCGTTACTCAGCTGCATCTCACCCGTTACCATTCCTCCCAGTAAAAACACCCTCCCAACAACAGCAGGTGATGACGAGCATTAAAATGATGATGAGAAAACCAGCAGCAGCCAGGTGACCGATCGGACCGCGTTTAGCGCGCCTGCTTAGAGAACCAGAGAAATGTGGCGATGCCTTCGTTGCTCAGACTGGTGCTCTGAGCGTAGCTATGGAAACAGGTCATTAGGCAGAGCCACATAATTTACTTCTGCTCTGTCCGAAGAGACTGCTTTATGTGGAGACTGGCCGGCACTGCGTGGGTGGCGGTGGAAAAAGTCATTAAAAAAAGAAAAAGGAGCAACCGTATGTAAAGTTTCTCAAGATCACCAAGGGTGAGATAATACAGCGATATGTTATGATAAATCTCTTCTGGTGACGCTAATAATGGGTCATAGAAGTATTTTTACAAACATCTTGACAGTTTACTGTGAGTCCATTTGTCCTTAGGAGAATGGGACAGGTACACATGCTGCTGTCCGTCTGCTAACAGGGCTTTTGTTTTTACCCATCTATAAAAATATATAAAGGTTTTGCTCATCTGAAAGCCTCTTGATAAACAATATTAACACCGATCTATAAAAAATATCTTTCAGGGCTATGATTCCCTATTTAATCACAAAAAGATTGTGACCCATACATGATAACAACTCATCAGCTAGATCGTGACACCGTCGCCTTTGTGAGTGACCTAATAGCACTGTTGTGTCACGTCATCCCCACTCCAATTACCAAATACAGCTAGTAAAATCACTGGAAGCTGCTTTGAAGGATCTGCTGCATCGTTTCACAGTTAGGACAGGTGCGTCACCTGGCTGCTTCCAGGAGACTGGGGAGCACTTCATCACAGGTGTTTACAGCGGAGGAGAAGCCTTTAGGGCCGCTTCTCTTCTAGCTGTGTGCGTCTGTGAAGTTGTGTCCCTGGAGAGCAGAGAGTTTTTTGTGTGTTGTGTGTGTGTGTGTGTTCATCTGAGCTGTTTTAACTCTTGTGGAGCACAGTGGTCACTCAAGGATGAGTTTGAGTACAAACTGTGGATACAAGACGCTGTGTGTGTGAGACATTTTCTAATCTTTGGATGGACATTCACTGCGCTGTACAGTAACATCTATGAGATGAAGTACCGCCACACAGCCAGTAGGTGGAAGCAGCGATCAAGAAATGGCCTCAGAGGGGCTTGTAACAGTACAGTAACAGAACATGTATCCGACTTTGGAAGTCGAGTGGCGTAAACTTTGCTTTACTGGAAAAATAATGTCACATTTTACATAAACGGAATGTATAATAGCATCCCGTTCATGTATTGTTGTGTGGTACTAAACAGTTCAAACCATTTTAACATCTCATGTATCAACTGCATACCAAAAGGCTCTGGGTTATTAATAATATGTATCAACCATCAAGACCATCAGCTTCTGATCATGAAGGCTGGTGGCTGGTGGCTGGAGGTGAAAGGTCTTACCTGCGTGTGGATTTCCTCATTGATCGTCCGCTTGGCCTCCTGTTTCTTCTTTACCGCCAGAAGCTCCACAAGGGGCTTGATGGTCATGCCCTGCAAGAGGGATGAGAGGAACAGAGCATTATTCATTATTCACCTCCAGGCTCTTATCGCCAATTCCATGGTATGCAAGAAGGAAATTAGGAGGATTCAAAACTGGTTTCTGTTACGTTTTATGATCTGACTCACTGATAACTGATATCTTTCACACCTGCCCTGACACAAATCTTGTAACGGGTGATGAACAAACACATCAGTTGTTGTTTCTGTAAGTCTCTCACCACTTCAGACAGTGATGACATGTGGAAAGTTGCAGATTTTAGCATTAAAGATCTGAATCTGTAACAAATCTGCAAAACCCACGCACATAGAAACACTGTGAAATGCCTCTCGGTATTACAGAAAGACATTTCTTTCAAGAAATTATCCCCCACCCTGTACAGGATATTAGCTAGAGAGAGCAAGACATGGTTCTGTACCAGTCTGTACACATGTTTATTTCTGCTGTTAAGAGGGGTATTTGGACACGGTGGTCTCTGGGGATTGAATCGTTTTCATTTCCACTGTGTCAACCGGCCATGTGAGTGAGCAACTGCAGTTTTTGGCACTTTTGTGTTGGCTTCATTTCTCAGCACCGGTGGTTGCCGCTCGGGGAAATGTGATTGTAAACACACTCAGCTGATAAGTGCTTACATCAACAACAACTACTTTAATAGAGTGTGTGTACACATGTTGTGCTTGTTCCTGTGTAAAATGGTTGGAAAGCAGCACAAATGGTGCATTTCCAACCATGCCATCTTATGTTGATAAGCAAACAACTCAGACAAAAAGATTACGTTATCTTCTGGCACGAAAACCTTTTTTCAACTTCTACATTGTGTCAACAGGATTAAGTAAAAATACAGAATAGAACATCCTTCAAATGTTTGGCTACCAATGTGTGTGTGTGTGTGTGTGTGTGTGTGTGTGTGTTCTTGTGCCTGTCTTCACCTAAAAGCCCCAGTGTATCATTCCTCTTCTTAAAGAGATTAAGCCGACCATCTGGTTAACTGTGATGGCTGAAAGTGGATGACAGAAGATGCCTGCTCTTTAATAATAACCAGTCATGCTATCAGGCATGCATGCAGAGGAAGCTACACTTTTACCACCTCATCATGCATATTTCAGTTCAACCACAATAAACACAAGGCTTTTCAATAAAAACATGTATTCCTTCACCCCTGAACAAGAGGAATGTTAATATTTCATAGGTATCCAGAATGTTTGAGAATAGTTACAACAACCAATGACAACTAAGCAGACAATTTAACATCTGCCAGAATCTTAACTGGCTGTAATAAAAGTATAAAGTAATCCAAACCAAGAAAGGACATATCATCCAATAGGATATTAAACGTTTATTATATTACATGTAAATGGTCATATAGATCATGATGATTTTGATAAAGAAATACTCTCAAAGAGTCATACTTATAAATAACTCCACATTGCAGGTGAAAGAGGCCTCTACCCTCTCCCTCCTGGTCTGCATCTGTCTCAGCATCAGACTGAAAGTGCTAAATCCAGCAGCATGAATAAACCATGTTTCTGATCTCGCCTTTGAGGAGAGACTACATGTCTTCAGGGTTTTATTTTAGCTGCCTCCATTCTGGATCCAAACCACCTCGACAAACGCTCCTACAGTTTCACTAGGGGACTGGTTTATCTGACAGGACAGGGCAGAGGCATAACATGTATGCAGTCACTGTTTGTTTGTCTTTATCTTCCCTTTGTGTAATGTTTCTGTATGTTATGTTTGTTTGGACTCTGCTAAAAAACCACAACAGCAGGAATGGGTCTCTACATAAACCAGATTGTATTCCTTCTGCCTGTGTTTTGGAGTGGTGTCTTAATTAGCCCCCCTGCCTGCCTGATAGCGGCGTACTTTAAAGGAGAAGCTGAAATCACAATTTCCCAAACCAGCTGGAGCTGTTTACTTCAAGACCAAGAACACCGTTGATGTTCTCACTTCAGCATGACCAGTGAGATGAACACGCTTCAACGTCTAATTAGATGGTTACAAATAAAACTGAGCTAGATTGGTTTTGTATCAATGTGTATTCTACCAGTGATGTAAGTAAAAACTAGACTTACTGTAAAAAATATAATACCCAAAATAGATTGGTTAAAGTACAAACCGTGTGAAAAAAAATTGTCTCTTGACTTGGAATATTGCGCCAGTGGCCCAACAGTACTTTGATGTTTTCAGTGTAAGTTCACTGTGCATTGATTGTGGTCACGATGACGTCCCATTATAAGGCTTAGACACGAGGAACGTCCGCTTACAACCAAACAGGACGACCTAACTGGGTGCTCTTACCTGAACAAAGACCGTGAAGAAGATAACGGTGATGATGGCTGTCAGGAACATCTCCCTCATGGCAAAGTGCTTCTTGTCGAGCAGGAAGCCGAGAGAGAAGGCGATGGCACCTCGCAGGCCACCGTAGGCCACAATGAACTGGTCCTTGGTCGTCAGCTTGACGATGCGGAACTTGTTGATCACGTAGGTCAGACCAACCACACCTGGGGAGGACAATGACATGAGAACGTGAGGTTTGTGACTTTGTGAGCGTGCAATAGAGGTTGGTCAAACAGCGTTCTCTCTGGCCTTTAACGAGGACTTTGCTTGCCAATAAGTTAATACAAGAAAACATTTTCATGTCAAATTAAAACACTTTTTGGAACTAGAATCGATGTGCTTGTCTCCATCTTTCACAGAGCCACTGTTTTCATTAATATAACTATGAAAGCCAGCTTACTAAGACTTGATACCATCAGTTATAATCACATCTGCTTTTGCCCCAAATACCATGCGAGGTAATGCATTGCCACCTTTTTTTAAATCAATCAGTACTTGCAGACATGAGGTCATTTTAATGGACAGCCTATCTCAAACAAAGTCTGCTATTTTAATTTAATATGACAAAGAGGTAAACTGAAAACAACTGCTGCCTGAAAGATAAAAAAAAACTCAATTCTGAACTCTAAGGGATACTTTGGAAAGTAGTACTGCAAAATATACGTGGTTTCTAGTGAACGACCTAAAACCTGAAAAAGCATCGTAATGTCTCTCTAACCGACAGGAGAAGAGCCACTTGAACTGCTCGAGATCTTGTCTCAGCTGATGCAAGCAACACGTGTGTTATTACTGACTTCAGTCACAGACAGCATGTTTGTGTTTTGCAACATTTGCTCAAAGCCTCATCAGCTCTTCATGCTGAGAATGTCACATAGTACTCAGTATGGATCGCCTGAAGACACCTTATTGTACCATCACTTTCAGTTTCTCTCTCCAACGACACTAATAACTCTAGTATGACAAATTATCAACAGGAGGACTTTGACAGCCTGAAGTCAACCCGGAAATCCTCGGCGGTGCTCCTTCTCACACACCGACAGCTGTGGGATGGAACCTAATGGTGACATTTTCCAGTTCCCTTTTTAAAGTAAAAGGACTTCTTACACACATAGACATACTTTTTGTGTATATCACAGCTCTCTTCCAAGTGCTCTAAACATATTCATCTCCTTAGAAACCAACTTATTTTTGTTGCGCTTTTTGATTTGCATTGAAGCCCAATTGTTGACAAACCTGTTAAATCAAAAGCACTTCAAAATGAACTCTCAAGTTTCTTTCATGATTTATCGATAAAAGCCAACAACATCATCAAGAAGATCTTGCACGAATTAACCTCAAAATCTGACAATATAACAAACTAACAACACTTCCTCTCTTGCAAGTTAACCGTTTCCTCCTCATGCAGTATTGCTACACACCCCAGCCTGGCACCACTATGTTTACATGTAGAAGTTGTGAGAATCACTGTAGCAGGGCTGACCTATGACCCGTGACACCAGACACAGAATGACAGTGACGGTGACGAAGGTCCAGTTCCAGAGGTGAGGTCCGTCCACCGTGGCCACACCCAGAAAGATGAAGATTAGAGTCTCGCTGACGCTGCTCCACATTTTTAAGAAGTACTTGATGGTGGTGTGGGACTTGTGGGATATGTTGGCCTCCACATACGGTCGCATCGTAGCTCCACAAGCTATTAACCTGGAAGAAAAGAGGCAGATGTTTGCTCAAATGAGATATATAAATATAACCTATTTTCATAAATTTTGTGTCTCTAAATTAGTTGCAAATGACAGATGTCATCGGAAATTAAACACTGTTATTAAACAATGAAGCTAATTAGGAATAATACATGTCAGAAATGTGAATGGGAAACACCAAGTTTAGAAGAAGGAGTGGTTTCACGCAGCAGTGGCGTGAGAGGTTTCCTCTAAAAGGAGTGCTGGAGATACTCAGAATTACAAACTGATTTTGGAAACATGTGACACCAACAAAAGATGTCTTCATCCCAGTCTGGTGGCCACTTCTCTATTCCATTCTGGTGTCATGCAATGTTTCTAAGTCAAATGTATAAAGGCCAGAAATGAACGGCAACCATTTCCCATAAGCCTCAGCGGCTACTAGTTTGGTTCGCACGACTTTAGGGAACAATGAAAGGAAATTACACCAGTAAGCTGTTTTGCCTCTTCTTTGTAAATCCCTAAACAAATCTAGTTTTTGAAGTGAGGAGCAAGGAGGCAGCCACAGGCTTTGGAAGAGATTGTCCTTGAAGCTTCCCCTCATCCGGCCCTGAGATTCAGTATATCATCCCCTCCAGGCCACAACATCAATAACTCCCAGCACCTTAACCAGAAAATAGATTGAAAAATACCGGAGGAGCAAATGAGAAATGGCACCTCAAAGAATGTGGGGATGCCAATAAATTAAGGCTTGGTTTAGGTGACGCTGGATCAGATTAATTCCTTATCTTCCTGGTTAGACGGATCTGCCAAGATGTACAGTTGAGATACTTTCAGGGTAACGACTGAGATAGGTTTTCCCTGCAGTGGCAAGGTTGTACATAGACCATGACACCTCACCACTGAGGGAAGAGTCACATACTAAAATCATGTGACGCAAGAGCACTTCACCTGTTTTTATGTTGATGTTCTGTTTTAATGTTGTTTCTATCTTTCATGCTTTTATCTTTTATCCTGTATTTTTATTGTAAGGTGACCTTGGGTGACTTGAAAGGCGCCTCCAAATAAAATGTATTATTATTATTATTATTATAAGAGGGACATCCCTGAGACAGCTGGAGTATTTCACAGATACCAGAGCTCACAAGACACACTAGATTCTGAATTTGTAAATGCTGAACCTGTATGAAGTAGCTCCCACACTCGACAAAGGCACCAGAACCTTTCGCCTTACGGATTCTAGGACGAACAATGCTGACAATCCAGGGTTTAGAGAGGTTACATATGTTAGGGAGAGTAATTAGGTCCAATTTGCTGAGATACACGCCAATAGTGTTGCTAAAAACTGTAAACTATGATAAACTTAAAGATGCATGAGGTGAACTCTGTTCCTCAGAAAAACTAATTCAGTTCAGAAAATTGCAGAAAAAGAGAAAATGAATCTTAAAATATGAATATGGAATAGATACAGTAAAGTGATGTAAAAATAACACCTAACTGTACAGAAAAAGAACATTGAATATATGCAGTACATCTGACAGTCTGAAAATGTGTAGTTCTCTCTAAACCTCTCTAATAATCTATATAACTACCCATCCCCAAACTTACGCCATGATGCCAGAGAGGTGGAACATCTCAGCGGACAGGTAGGCCATGTAGCTGTACACGAAGACAAAAAGTGGCTCTATGACACGCGTGTGGGAGGTGAAGCGTGAGGTGAAGGCGGCCAGGAACCCATAGATAGCTCCCACCAGAACACCACCCAACGCAACCACGAAGAAGGCGACGATTCCCAGGAAAACGTCCAATATCGTCACTGAGCTGGCACCTGAATACTCCTCAAACAGGTGGTATAACACCTAGGAGAAGAGGAGCAGGGGTAGATCATATTAGAAATAAAGTAACGGGATGTCGATAGGATGATGAACAAATCTTTAGTGCATCTCATACAGCTGTATTGATTCTCTGAATCTAAAAAATAGAGGTAAAAGATAATACATTGGTTATTTATTATTGGCAAATTTTCAAAATGTGGAAACTGATCACATCCTATAACTGTTCGGAAAGGGAAAAAAACACACCTGCAATTTTTTCCTTGTGCCGAATGGATTAAGAAATATGTTCTGTACTAGGCATCTCACTATGGCGACACACAGACTCATGTAATGCCAGACAGGATAGTCATGCAGATCGACTGCCAAGAGCTTCAAGAAAGATGAACTCTCCCCAGACCCTGTACTCATAACTGCTTGTGTCAATGACACAGTGACGACCAGCTTGTTTAGGTGTGCACTGAACTTGAAGCTGAACATATTGAGGAGGACTTGTGGGAATACTTAACACAGTGCCTTGGGTAGCTATGATGCTTAGGTAACTGTATAACTGAGTTATAGAACTGGTTATAAGAATGATTCAATTTAACAACCTGATCTGGTGATAAAACCCAGGGACTGAGTTTTTAGCTGCTTCCCTGACTGCTGAGCTAAACAACGCTTGAATTTTGATCTGCAAATGACTTGATGATGTTCTTCATAAGGAGACAATGTTAATATTCCTCTGGTCACCAGAGTTACAAGGCTGTGAGAATATATGAGCTTCTGACAGCTACAACAAACGGTTCACAACTCGGCATATGTATTCCTACTTCACAAGTCAACGTCATTAGTGGAGCAATAAATGCATTCTCTCAAAAACAAATGGATGCAGGAAAACCTGCTCCCAGCCACGTATTTCCTGTTTTGGTCACTCACCACAGTGACAGCATCGTTGAGCAGTGATTCACCAAACACCAGGATGTGCAACAGCTCATTGATGTGGATCTCCTCAAACACGGCCAGCACAGCAACAGGATCCACAGCCGAGATGATGGCGCCGAACAGCAGACAGGGCAGGAGCTCGAGCGTGTGGAGGTTGGACGGATTGGCAGGCTGGATCTGGCACACAGCATACAGCAGACCTCCGACGAAGAAGGTGTTCCACAAGGTCCCCACGACAGCAAACATCAGGATCGTGCCCAGGTTCTCCATGAAGGGACGGATGGGCAGGAAGTAGCCGGCATCCAGGATGATGGGCGGCAGCAGGCAGAGGAAGAACAATTTGGAGTCCAGCACTGGGGGGACTTTTTCTCCGGCTAGTTTGATGAGCCCCCCCACAAGCAGACCAACCACAATCAACAGGCAGCTCTCTGGCACAATACCGGACAAGCGAGGAATCAGGTGGAACCCTGGGGAAATAGAAGGACAAAAGGAACATGAGATGCGGTGGCATGGAAAAAGACAAAGAACACGAATGATGGAGTGATTTACCTGGAAATCAGTCATCAGATTCAATGCTTTAGACCTGAACATTGTTTTGTATGTGGATGTGTAGTGGAATTGTACCCAATGGTTTTGCGAACTGAATACTAGCGACACAACATTACAAGAGTAATAAGCTGTGACATACCACACTTCTTTGAGTCCTAGCACCATCTTGGCAACAAATTCTAACTTCTGTGGGACACAAAAGCTGTTTGTAGGACATGCAGAGGGGACACACTTCTGCTTCTAGTGTGGGCTGTGCAGACGAGTCAAGGCTTTCCTCTTTGCTTATTCGACTATTGGCCGTCTGTAAAAGAACACTTTCATAGAACTGATGTTCTCAGCATGTGCTTAACATAAATACTTAAACATAGTTTGCGGAAAGAACATGAGAAGTGCACTGTATGCTGTGGAGTTACTGGTGTGGCACGTGGCTCACACAATGGCCTTGGGAATTCTTGAAGGAAAAAATGGAAATAATATGCAAACCATGAATTGTAGAAAGATCTCACAGGACAAGTCAGCAAGTCATGGCTGCCCACATTCAGGAGATCACAAGACTAGTAGAAACGTGCTGCCAGTGAAAGGAATAGAGAATCTTTCAACTTCTATTTGTTTTCTCATTTACGTTCTAATCCAATTTTGGAGGAGTCCCACGTAACTGAAATAACCTTTTTATAATTGTGTGCTATTGCTTGAGGCCGCTTGGCTCACGTCACAGCACAAGCGGCTCTGTGGGAAAACCCCAGAGATTGTTTCTGCTGCTGCCGTTGTAAGCGGCAAGACTTACTGCCTGAACATTTACAAAAGCTGTTTGTTGATACGGGACCACACATACCATCACTCCTGAGCTGCTGTGACGGTTCACCTGAAAGTATGAACACAGACCAGGCGACATACACAGTGCAGTGAGGTGTGCAGCCTGTGCTTGAATAGTAAACAAAAGAAGCGGAAGACTTCAAAGAGACGGCAGCGTGCATCGCATAGTGGGAAGTTTTTCCCGGCTATATTTACTGTACACTACGGCACATTGACATGCCAATTTCTAGCTGGCACTGTATCAGTTAACCACATGCTGCGTTAACACTGACACACACACAAACAGAAATATGAACCAAGTATGGCTACATGTTCCCACACAGGGTAAACAATGCTTAGAGGGGCAAAGAATGAAAGATAATGAATGAAATAGATATGAAACATATGGGAGAAGCTCATCCTGAGACATGGCGCCGACTGTGCATTACATGCCCCAGAAGGATCAAATGCCCTTGTGAATGACACAATAAGACTTGTGCGTTTGTAAGTAGGGATGCAACGATACCACTTTTTACAAACCGATACGAGTACGAGTATTTTTATTTGTGTACTTGCCGATACCGAGTACCGATACCGATACTTCTTAGATTTGGTCTCCATGAAAGTGCAATTAATTTGGAGGCAGATTTTATTTTATCCTCTGCAGATTATGTCAAGCCTATAGTACAAAATTAACAGAAGGCTATCCCAAGCTTTAAACGTCTTGTGGAAGTCCCTCTAATGTCGGACCATAAAACGCCCCCGTGTCCGGGTTCATAATGTAAGCGATAATATTAGGGATGAGCAATTATATAGGAAGCTGTGTTCCAAGTTATGTTTCCGGTGCTTTTATTGTGGAGGGAGAAACGGAAAGGAAAAGAGGAGTGGAATTGTGGGATATACGTGTGTGAAGGAGATAAAAAAGTGGTTCAAGTTACCCTGCAGCGTGTTTTCATTTTATTAGAATTACAAATATAGACACACAACAGACACTCGGCTACAATAATATCATCCGTAGCCGCACAACAGCGTCTGAATGTGGCCGCTGCCAGCGCTACTTCTGGCGGATCAGCAACAGTTTGATTCAAACCGGCGGGACGGCAGTAATTTTCCGTCGCGTTGGGTGTGAACGCAGCATTACTCTACACACCTTGCTGCAAGAGCCGCAAGAGAGCGACGAAAGAGCCGTATGCGGCTCTGGATCACGGGTTGCCGACCCCTGCCCTAGACGTTGAAGTCAGGTAGGACAACAAATCTTTTTCTCCACAAAGCGCGACCAGTTTGTTGTAGTGAAATACTGTTGAGTGGTATCGGTTCTTGGTATCGACAATTGAAATCGATACGAGTACGAGTATTTTAACGCAGTATCGACCCCCGATACCGGTATCGGTGCATCCCTATTTGTAAGTAAGTCCATATGAGAGACAGACACAGAGGGATCAACCCGGTAAGCCATGTCATCAGGTTGTTCTTCACATCCCGCCCTAAGCTACAGCTGTTCATCTGCCTAACCTGAAAGTTTTAGATTCAACATAATTTGAACCAAGCTTGGATCAAAGCACACATGTTAAACTATCAATAAGCACCACAACGACAAAGTTGAAGCTCTTCAGCAGAACAGCGGCAGTGACAGCACAGGGCCAGTAGCCACAGGGTGTTCCCTCCTGAGCTGAGAGGGGGAGGAGCTGGCAGGTGAACAGCTCAGGCCACCTCCAGTTTGCTTACACATACATGATGATGGTGGAGCAGCTAATTCACTTAATATCATATTGCATTGTTATGTAATAGGCAGGCGGCAACCTCCACGTCTGGTAAGTGAAGCCAATGCGAATGTGCCTTAAACATGCATTATTTCTAATAGCCAGCAGGGGGGGATTCCTCTGGTTGCATTTAGTAAATTATGGTGACCTTGTGATTGACAGGCCTGGGAGTTTTACAACTTTAGCCCTTTCATGGTGTGTTTTCATGAAAGTCAATTGCAACTCTTTTGGTTGCTTAAAAAGGTCTTACTCAGTGCTCGGTTGTACTCCACCCTCCTGTGTCCCTTCTGGTAGCATCAGAAGTTCTCTCTAGGAATACAAGACATCGGAGGTGGGGGGAGGGCTGTTCATACTTGGGCAGCTTGAAGACAGCACTATTACTGTTTCAGCACACAAGCTAAACAAGTGCATGCCTGTGGATTGTGCAGCTGCATGCGGCTCTAACTCTGGAGCTTTGAGGAAAGATAGTGAGGGCGTCTTTGTCTTAAATGGTCTAAGGAGACCTAATTCACCCACAGTGAGATGTCAGAGACTGAGTGCTCATCTCTTTTCGATGCACTTCAATAGAAAACAGGAACCACCCACAACTCCACAGAGGCTTCGCAGCCAGGTGGGTTAACAAATATATTCTGAGATAACAGTTAGAAACCGTATGTGGCTCTCCCCCCTAAAGGCTGATGTGGCGAGCAGGATGTAAATTCCACAGCTAGTTTCGAGACTATCCACAGCACAATGCCTCTTCAGAAGAAAGCATCAATCTGTTTACTGGAGGATTCAAAATGAACGAAAAATTAGCACCATAAATTAGCACATTATAGTTCACAGCATCTCAACTCCCTATACACTGTTACATAATTAATAGGCTGTGTCAAAGTGTTTGAGACTTCCAACAGCGCAGATATCTCTGTTCAGTGTGGGGGACCCCATCTCACAAGTGGGCCTGCACACCTCCAGCAAGCTAATTGATTCCCAGTTGAACAGATTACAGTGACAGGTCTTCCACAGAATGTATGGTAATGTTTTACATAATTCTGCCAGTATTAGCTTTATTACATATGCTTGTAAAGACTTCATGTATGTACATGAGCTATGCTGTAGACCTTATGCGTGTATGGTTATCTTCAATGGAAGACAAGCATGTTCACCTGTTGCAGACGTCAACGCTTACAACAAGGTGTAATGATATTTATTTAAAACACTATCTGAAAAAGAAGAGCATTTACTTCCATAAGCCAGATTTTGAGAGCCCTTCTGCCCTACATTTCTCAGAAAACATATTGCATGTGTTTTTAAATGGTTGCAGTGCTATTCACAGAGGAAATAAACATCCTCTGTTAACGCCTGAAAAAAAGTTAGAGCCACTACTGAAAGAAACTAAAGTCCAAGAACAACGGACCATTATTATCTTAAACTGATAAGGCAGCAAACTCCGGGTCTGATAAGTCAGCGGCAGAAGTACCTTAAACTCGCATTCTTTCAAAACAGCTAGCCAGTTTACATTGTAAACATGAGTTTATCCTCTAAATTGCTAGTTTCACAACTTCTTCAATACAGCATGATGATCATTTAGTAAATTATGCTCCCATTCAAAGTAAAATAGACAATAAAGCAGGCTATACTTCAGGGCGTGGCAACCTTGGGATTGACAGCTCGCAACTACAACATTACACGGTCTGGGATTCATCAAGTTGACTCGACTATAAACACAAGGCTTTCAGCTAAATCCACAGGTTCTTCCAGTGAATCCTCCATACACCCAATCACTTACACATGGGAGTAGTCTAGTTATACACACCTCTATTAGCCACCGAGCAGCCAGAGGAAGGCCTTCTGGTAATGCAGAGCTTACTCATGATAGAACTATCCATACTTCAAAGCTCGGCTAACAAAAAGTATGACTAAATGGGGAAACCAAGTAGGGGTATTATCAGAGGACAAGGAGTCCCATGATTCCTTGTGTTAAGTGACCTTCTAAATGACATGAAGTAATGAACCTGAGCCAGGGGACTTCTGGCTCCCAGCTTTCACTCCCTGAATCACAATCCATAAATAGGCCACACCACACTGGAATTTTAAGTTGAATCAGGCAATTAATGATCACAAGTATATGACGACTGTGAACATCTTTTTAAAATAGTATCAACACACGATCTTAAGTTATATTGGGTTGTTCCTGTCAAGGGTTCAAATATTACTTATCAGAATCCACTTCAAAGCCTCACAATTCTCATATTTCAATATAAGATAAATCCTAAATAAGTCACAGCAGGTTTTTACATTCTGGAGTCTGAACATTTTGTGAAAATGTGGTATTTTAGTCTCAGGCTCACCTCAGCATAAGCTGTGGAATAAAACTCAGCAGCTCACAGAGGAATATCCTTTCAATTTTCAAGGGTAGAAAGCACCTGGACTGTACAAATGGCCAAGCCCTGCAAGGAAATCCATTTACACAAATCCTTCAATAATAAGAAGGACAGTGAAGTCCTCGAGGGAAGAGCAAACAGGTCATGACTGGATGGACCTAAATGTATTACTGCTGGTGCCTTAGTGCACTCATTCTAAATGACCCATTATCGTTCACGGGTGACCAGGGGGGACAAGTGAAGACTGTGCATGCCGGACAACCAGGAAGAGAATGACACAAGAGGCCCTTTCGGCATCAATGCTGATCCTTCTAAAAACGATCAACACATGCAGGACCCAGGATAAAAAGCTCAGTGGAGGACAGACGTTTCCAACCAAGGCTATGTGGTGACAGTTCACACATTCTTAAATTTCTCCAGCGTGAGTCCAATTATGGTCTTTAGTGCTCATCAGTGAAGAGCCATGTGACAGGAGATACGATAAGTGAAAAGGAGGGCTGTGAACTTCAAAGAGCAGCTTGTGGCACACAACTGCAATGCTGTCAGGACATATGTATGAAAGAGACAGGCATTAAGTGGACTAAATGGAAGACTTGTTTCTTTTGTTTTTAAACAGTACATGGAAGGATTTTTATGCCAGAGTCTTGAATTGTAAGATCAGGCGGTTCATTTTGGCTGCTTGTCAATAAAGGCAGGCACTGTGTCCTTGCCCCGCTCCCCCCTGAGTGCCTTTATGCAGCAAGGTTATTGAAAGCCAGTAAAGGGTAACAGCCGTCTCACTTCTACATGTGTACCCAGTGTCAGCACAGCCCGGTACCTGCTACACACAAGATCATTTCCAAAGCCAGGAATTGTGTCCCGTTGCCAGGTGACTAATTGTACACTAGTGGCAACCAAATATGCTGGACTAAGCAAGCACAAAAGAGAGAATACATTGAATCGGTCGCTTTGTTGAAGAAGGTGATTAATGATGCGTTTGTTTGATTCTTTACGTTGGATTTGAGATAAACTGGTTGGCAGGCGTTCCAACACCATGACACATAGATCACTATAAGGTCAAGATACACATTTATTTCAGAGCGGCACAGGCCTTGTCCCTGACAACAGCGGCGTGTAAAAACTAAGCTTTTGTGTGTGTCATTGTTTGATTGTTTGATGCAGATCATTGTGCTCCTCGAGTTGCTTGCGCAAGACCAGTGTTGGTTTAAATTATTAATAAAGGCCTCCTGCTGCTGGTATATTCCAGTATGGTCCCTGATGCCATATCTGCACAACAATACTGGCTCACATGGGTGACTCCTCACGGGGTCATGATTCCAAGCAACAGAAATGTTTGATCCTTAATATAATTCACAAGCACATCTTCCACTACAACTACTGAATTGAGTAGAATCCAGTGACTATATCAAATGTCGGTTACAAGAAATACTGCACAAAGGCCTTCTAGGCATAACGTTTAGTTAGTCTGGTGTTTCAAAGTAAAGAAAGCGAACAGATAGAAACAATTTAAGATTTGGCATGGGAGGGAAACAACATTAGTAAAAACACTGTACTACCAGTAGATCCACCTTTATAAGATTGTCTTGTAATGGGAATTGTGTATTCTTAGTTGTATTTTATATTCATGTGAACTGGTTTACAAATCTATATGTATACAATCTTACCCTGCAGTGAGGGACTGGGGGGTTTACTTAGCAAATGACACAATACCTGGTGTCAAGTAATCAATCACTTGTGTGGACAGGTAATAAATTAAGGGAAGGACGAAGACTGTTAAATGTTTGGATTCCCACGCTGACCCAGTCCCTTTGCTTCAGTCTGAAACCACATGTCCCATTGCAACCCCCACCTTTCCTCTCTTATATATGCCTATGTGAACTGTCACTCTTTAGTGTATCCTAATGCATAGTGACTCTGTGTAACTGTGCCTCTTCTCTGCGCAGGGAATACATTATTTCATAGACAAGTTCTGGATTTATGATATTCGTTATTTCAGCTTAAAAAGACTCTGTCACAGTCTTGAGACTGACAAGAAATAGTCTTTTCATAGGAAGAACAATATTTCAGATAAGACAGTTATTTCTATGATGGTAAAGAGTCCAAGCCAGTGGTCACCTCAAGTGGTGATTACTGTTTGCAACCCTGTGCACAGAATGAAGAACCATTAAACCAAACAATATTCATTGTTGCTTTGGTAGACATTTGCCTTAATTGGATTTAGTGTATATGGAATTATATAAAATGGGAGGCAAACTACATCTATTTTTAAGATTAAGGGCATGTGCATTTTTTATTCTTGCAGAAAACGTTTGGGCTAAGCCGTAACCAAAATAACACATTCAAGATAAGATGTGTATAGCTTGTGATGCATTTACTCAAGCTTTACCAAGGGTGTGGCTTTTAATAATGGGCCTTGAATCTTTCCCACGTCGCCTTTATCGATAAGGACAATATTATGGCCCTTATCTTAAAATGGGTTTGCCAAATCCTGTAATGTAGGACTCCATTACAACATGTAGGACTCATACACTACAAATGTATAAGACACATGTTGGTTGATTCTAATGCTTTGCTTCAAATGCCAATTTCATCAACGAAATGCAATTGACTGAAAAAGTATAGTAACTGTAGCAAGAGATACTAGGAGGGACACATCTTGTCCAATAATGACTATACAGAGGGTTTATTGTTCAACCCAGTGATTCTGATAATGTCTCCCACCTTAGATATCATCCTCTGTTTACTTTAGATAAAAGCAACCTTTTAAGGAACGGGCAGGTTTCTTAGTGAACCATTTACTCAACGCAAAATAGCTGAACAATTGCAGCATCCTTGAAACAGTGTTAATCAAAAGATAATTGATCTTAGAAAATTAAACCTGTGTGGTTTACAAATTCAACAACACACTGTGAAATGTTTTACCAGTCGTTTCTGGTAATTACAAGACAAAAATCAACCTTCAGCTATGCAGTTCCTCATGTGTAAGAGTAGAGGAATGAGCAAAAACTTAAATAAAATCAATGATTATTAAAACACACACCCCACACACACAATAAAATCCAGATTTGGAATAAAATAAGAAACGTCACAGGAAAGTTCAAGAGGCTACAGGCTCATACAACAGCCCTGACCTTTACATGAAGAGAAAAACAAATGATACCAAAAGAGGACAAAAAGAAAACTAAGATAACAAAATCCTGAAAAATACAACAAAAATAAATGACAACAGGAAGCACACATAATGGGCCAAAAAACTATCCAGTCAGTAAACTATCCAACTGAAACAAATAAATACATACAATGAACACTGTACACTAAGTTATTACTTTCAAAATATCCACTTGTATGCACTCATAGTTTCACTCCCAAACCTCTGGAACCTGCGTGTACCTACACTGTCCCAGGAATGAGTATAGTCTTTTTCATTTCCCCTTCTGTCTCTTCCTACTGTCTAAATAAACATCAACAACACACAATAACAAATAACCTGACTTATGACTGTTTTTAATATCTGTATTTCCACTAAGGTACTTCTACCAACTATATTTGCTTGAATAGCTTTCACTTTTAGACAAATGTAGAGCATAGCATATATATTAATTGTAATTCCGTGCTTACCTATAATTACAAATAATACAGTTAATAATTAACAAAGCCTGCATTGCCAACCCTATATGTGCACTGCCACAGCATTCTCAACAAGCATGGTAATAAAGCTGCAGCACGGCTGAGAAACATGGTCGTGACATGACTATAAAATCACTGCAAGCATAGAATTGTCTGGCTGTTGTCGTATTATTTATCTGATGCATCACTCTCCGTAAAGTTACTAGTAATCAAACATGTTTTCAATTCTTGTTGAACAGATTCATAAGAGATCATCACGAATTAAATAGATACTACTTTTTCAATTCACTTTGGCAATTTACCGATGCCTGTTTCCCCCCACTCCAAGTCATAGGACTCAAGGTGCAATCAATGAATCAAGGAAGCAGGTCAAACATCCACAACAAAAACTACACCCAGATAACAGAAACTCTGTGTCACACACACCCTCTCTTCAAATAGTTTGACCAGTTTTTAAATTGTAAATGGAGGTGAGACTAACTGCACTTGCAAGACAAGTTACACAGCTCTTGGCCTGAAGGAGGGGGACACTCGATATTATGAGTGTGAACCTTATCAGATCGGACCAAACCGAAAGGTTAATATAAAGTCGGAACCTGGTGTTTGATGGGGCTATAAACCGTAATAAGCATTACATCCTGCTACAGTGTGCCAAGTAAGTCTTGTTTATGAGATTCTTGTTACATATTACATTCACAAAAAAATCTTGAAACACGGTCATTGAGATAACGCCATAGCTTGTTAACATTCATTCTTCCTGATAATACCCGAGCAGACCATTCAACCTTTCAAACAGAACCTTCTACTAAACACAGAGGATCCCTTTATGAGGAGTGTATAGCAGGTTTCCAGTGATAATTACAGCTTCTAAGTCAGAGGTTGATAAAGAATTGTTCATGAGTGGTACTGGTCTGTAGCCTAATTATGGGAGCCAAAACAGAAGATGTCCCATAAATATAAGGATCGTACCACTGTCGGGGAATATGAAGAGATAAATGGACTGTGCGGATGTGCTTTTAGGCTTGTAAGATATGAACTGGTAGTTGTGTCAAGGCTGAGCATTGTAACAGCCACTTGGAATCACCCACTGCCCATTTTCAGTCACCCTGGGATAATCAGAGGCTTAAGGTCACTGCTGTCAGCGTGCACACTCATCCCGCCTCATTTCTCCTCCCTTTTACTTCCTGCAGTTCCATCATTCTTTTAACTCACTCCCCTCTCTCCGTTTTCCTAATCTCTCCTTTTCACCCCATGCCCTTGAGCTGCGCCCTAACAGAGAGCCACCCGAGCCTGGTGGTCCCTCTCTGCCAGCCCCTTCCCCGGAGACACAGGGCTTCTCGCCCAGACAGAGAGGCAGTATCCTCCCCGGCTACCGGCTGGTGCTCAGTCAGGCCCTTGATGTCACAGGCAACTGACAAGCTGCTGGCTCTCGGAAAAAGACAGCAGGGGACAATGCAGTGTTTTGTGGAAAGCACAATGCGCGGAGGCCTTGATGACAGGACAGTATAGGAAAAAAAAGGGAAAGAAATGAGAGCATCGAGGTGTGGAGAAAGGAGGGGCCACAAAGTGACACAGGACACAGTAAAGCAACAGAGGAAAGTGAAGAGCTGGACAGAAGCCTTGCAGTGTGTGTCCGAGTTGGGAACAGGAAGTTCTGCTGTCTTGAAAACTGGCAAAATAGTTGCGGTGCAACATCCAGACCGCTGCACCAAGGTGCTTAGTCATCACTGTATCAAGCAGTAAGGGCAGTGCGGGCAAAAGACCCTCTCCACGTGAGGCTGACTGAAAGGATGAGAAACCTGCGTGACAAGCAGTATAGATCTGCCAGCTAAATTGAGCTATTCTGGTCCGACTTGCTACGTCAGCATACCAGTGGCGTCTTTCATTGGCACGCCGAATACAAGGCAGCAGGTTGGGCTGGTGGTCAGAGATTGTCCTGTCACTGTCACTGTAAAGTGAAAGGGTTTTGATCTTTCTGTCAATCATCGTAAGCCCATTAAAGATGTGTTGTGATACCTGTGGGTTTCCTCTGCTGGGTGTATCTGAACCCAGCCTTCTCTTCAACATGTGGTTTTTATTTTAAAGACCTGTCTGATAAAAACAGACTCTACCTCGATTTGTTTTGATATGCAGACAAATGTACAGCTCACTGCAAAATGTGCTCATTTAGTTATCTGCAATGACTACACCTATGGCCAACCCTATGACCCAACTAACCCAACCCTGAGCTCCTATTTCCTGGATAAGCTGAACAAAAAAAATGAGCGTTCACGCGATACTCACCTAATTTCATCAACGAGGCCAGCAGCACCCATAGCGAGATTTCAAAGGGAATGTGGATGTGATGGTAGTCGAGGCTGAGCACAGGGAAAGCCTTTTTAGTGTAGTTCTCTCTTTCGGTCCCCACTTTGTGGCTGTCCACCTCTTCCTGCTGGCTGGTATCCGGAGAGCTGGCGGCTCCGAGAGGACGCACGGAGCCCTCGAGTAACACCAAAACCACCAGCAGGAGCATTCCCCGCTCCGGTAAACTCTTACCGGTACCGGCCCGGCCGCGTGAACCTGTCCTCGAAGGCATGTTGTCGAAATGAAAAAGAAAACACACACACAAACACAAGGCGATGTAATTTGAAAATAAATGAGATAATAAAAGTCAGCAAGTTCAAGGAAGTTGAACGCCACTTCCTAATGTTCCGAGAGTCAGGTGAACCAGCGCTTCAACCGGGGACCTGCGGGCAGTTGGACCAGTTCAAACCGAACCAACCGTCCATTCCGTGGGTGACGTGAGTCTAGCTTGACTGACAGCGCCGTAGCCAGGTAAAGTCCCCGCCACGCAGGCCGCTGAGAGAAAGCAGGAAACGCCAAGGTGTTTGAGAGAGTTTCTTTTTCTTCTTCTTTCTTTTTTTACTCAACAGCGCAGACAACTCCGCTATTAAAAACGAGCCGAGTCGGAGTTGTTGTTTTTACAACGTTGTTCCACAAGTTTCTGTGTCAGTGCCTGTCAATGTCCTCCACGGTGAAATGTCGTTGATGCTGGAGGCGAGCGAGACACAGCGGCATCCCATCCACGCCTCTTCTTCCCTCCGACTGCCCGAGAAAGAACACGTCCGTGGGGCGGCGGTGCTGCTCAGATACTGACCTTGAAGAGAAGACACGCTGCAGCCACATTGCATTTTGCCGCGCGCCCTATGCGTTTCAACTTTTTGATATTAACGCCCGCGTATGCGGCTATTCCACTCGTGTCCCCAGGATGACAAGACCTTGGTCGGTAGGGGGCTCAGCCCAGGGGAAGGATGAGAGGAGGGCGAGGGGGGGAGACTTGGGGTGTGCAACGCCCCGGCTGCAGAGGCTCGTCCCAGGTTGATGTCAAGGCAAGTGGTGACTGCTTTCGTCTGCGGTGGTGTTTAGCTTCATACAACCTTCAAAACGCACACCCCTTCGCGGAGGTTTGGTGGATGGGAGGAGGAGAAGCGAGGAGGATGAGTGGAGTGTAATGGGAGGGGAAGGGAGGGGATGGCCGACTATAGTGACACCTATAGGAATGGAGGTTTAAGGTGTCTCGTGAGAAAGAAAAACAATAGCTGAAGCCAATTCCTCCGTGAGGCAACATCTGGGGGATATGCTTTGTCAGTAATCTGACATTAACATCATATGGATGCTGCTTGCTATAGCTTCCACCAGAAGGTCAAAGGTCAGGGTCAAATATAGCCCACAGCCCATAAAAGAACATTGTTCTTTTCCCCAAGGACACTGAATCCTTGCATATGCTCGCTGTCACCTTACCGCCTAACTAATTGTCACTATTAGTGTGACTGCTCTTCTGAAAATGTTCTGAACAATGTTCTCAGAAGATATACATTTTGCCGGTGGACACCAGATCGCTCTATGATCTCATTAGGCAGGATGTGACCAAGCATTACAAGTACTGATATTCTAAAATGTCTGTCTGAGGAGTGGGAGTGCATACATTTGCAGACATTGACTTAGCTGGAATGGAATAATGGCGCTAAATGTCCTATAAGGACATTGTGTTTTCCTAAGAGGGGTCAGTTTCAACTACCAACCAGGGCCCTGAGAGCTGGTTCAATATATTGCTCAAAGACACTTTAGTTGGTAGACCACACAGATGCTATATTGAACCACTGTGTTTATATTTAAGGATTGTCATTAACCAGTTTACTGTTTTCTGTTTTTAGTTCCTGGTGTGTAGCTGTGGGTGTGGCCTTGGGAACTATGACTCAACTAATGAGTACTAATTGATTTCGAATTACACCTTTCAGATTTAGTAACATATAATTCCCATTATTACCAAAGCATTGCCTTTAGGCAGACCTGTTGTTCTGTGTTGTGGCACCAAAGGTGTATGATATTAAATTAAATGCCAAACTTTTGGATTGACTGTAATGTACGTTTATAGGCCAGATTATTTAATGACAAAATATATAGATTAATTGATAGTGAAAATAAAAATAGCTAGTTCAGATTTTTAAGAATCCAAACAACCCAATTGCCTCGACCGTAATCTAACATGAATGAATAATAATAGAATAAAGGTGTGGTCAGTGTTGATAACAGTGTCCTGCACAACACACACACATTTAAACACTGTCATACAGTTCAGTCGATAAACTGTCTGTGCCGCTTTTCTGTCTATGTCTTTATCACTCGTTATGACTGAAAGATTGTTTTGTGTTTTACAGCCTCGTATATCTGTTGGGCAGCACAGTTACCGCCTCAGTAAGATAAGGTGTCGTGATCAAAGGAAACGCACAAGACCACTGACTCTGCAGACAGCCATGGGCCTCCTCTGACTGACGAGTCCTGTTTCATTTTACATTCAGTTTATTGTTTTTTCCATTAGTAAACAATACATTGACATACTTTATATGATGCATTGCATCTTTAGCATTCAAACTGCAACTTTACTGAAAATTAAACACTCTTAGAAAGCTAAAAAGTCTCCTCCAATGATGTGAAACCTGTGATTTGTCACAGAAGATATTGTTCGCAGTAGGAAAAGCGCAGATGTAAATCATAAAATTAATTTAATTTAGCCGCTTCAGATTCAGGGTCCTGGTATCACTGTCACACTGTCATGACTTACTGAGAAACTAGAACAGAACCACTGTTCACATTATTATTAATGCCAGTATTTTTCCTATGATGCAAAGTCAAAATGTTACATTTCATTCAGCTGTGAGTAGTGTTGTTGGATAATCATCCGGATCAACACACATACACACTTTTTCAAGAGTTTTAAGTATGCATACTGTTTTAATTTGAGTATACCTAAAACACACACTTAAAACCTTTTTGAAGTTGCATGTATTGAATTGGCTGACACCAGCCTTCATTTTTTTTTTTTTCACTTTTAACTGGCTGCTGTGTTAAAGTGTCTTGTTCCTGTGTAATAAAAACCAAATATAAACTTCAACTACTTTCTGTTCATGCATGAAGGGTTAGCCATTTTGCTGACCCACAGGAAGAAGGTGAGGGGAGCTGAGCTCGTGGCTATATTCATGGTGATAGTTACAGCATGCTCAGGGTTCACTGCACGACCTTCTAAATGATATTCATCACGCCTTTGCATCTGCAGGATCAGCAGCACTGTTTATTTGTACTTGTACATGTCATTTGTAAGACTGGGGGCAATGTTGGTTATTCTGATCCTTATCGGGATTTCTTGCCCGTTTATTATGCTATCGTGTTTGTTTTATTGTGTGTTTATTGTCCTATCTATTTTTAAGATAATGGTCTCATAAAAATACATGTTGAAAGTCTGTTATATTCTCTCACGAGCATGCAGAACATCTATTTCTGCTTCCTCCTCAGTCGATTTATAAGCAGGCTTACTGCTGAAATTATCGCTACCACACCAGTAACTTTGCAACAGAACATGTGAACCATACCTAGCGTGACTTTACAAAACCTCAGTAAAGTCCATGTTGGAACACATACTTGCATAACTACCCTCCTTCAGCTCTGTTACGTTAAGGTTGTGACGCCAAGCTTCGCTGCAAAAACCTGATTCCAAACATGAACCTGAACACAACATGATTCCAAATATCACCAAAACTTTGGAGAAAATAATAGGAGGCTTGGTGCTGTGGTTAGGTGATAGAGGGAAATTCCTCCAGAGAACAGAGCTAAACACATGCTTGGCCAACTATATTCATGCTGAGACGACTGATGGCAAAATAGAATATATGCTTCAAGGCCACATGGAGTTCAGTGCCATAGTCAACCCTGCACCCGAAAGCTAAAGCCAGCAATTCAGATTTGATCAAAGATTAATTGTACTATACTAAAAATAAATCTTAGGCCTGAAGAAAATTTAGTTGCATGTTGAAAGCCTTCTCCATCCAAGATCACCCAAAAAAAATATTATTGAACCTTAGTGACCGGGCCAGCGGGCTAAGGCTTATTGGTTTTTGCTTTTGGGAGGCGTGTTTACATATTCCTGAAAGTTAAGAACGTCCAGTCTCAGTGATACAAGTCTAAACTGTGTAATTACACAATTTCAGCCATAAACCTTCACCAGCTCACCCTGACCCCAAAACGGGTTGTATATCCACTTTGAAGTTTCTATTCTTTGCCTTTATCTGCATGGAGTAAGTATATGTGTCTTCTCCCACAAACCACGCCACCAAGGGGAAAAAAACAAGTCAATTATTGCCAGGCAGCATTAAAAAGCAAAAAAAAAACAACCTGGCTAATATTTCCACTGTCAAATGAGGGGCATCGTTTTTTTTGTTTTTTACTTTATGTTTGTTTTATTTGGAAAAAGTGACTAATATTAAACACCTGTAGAGTGAATAGAATTCCCATTTATTCAGATAAACACTACAGAACAAAAACTAACAATTAACAGTTTAACAGTAACCAACAGTTTGATTAAATTAACAAATTTACAGTTTATGTGCAAACTGCTATGTTTCATTCCCCGGCTCAGAATGCCTTGAACCTGGCTGCCGGTATCAGCTTAACATTAGAGGCTGTCTGCAGGATCCCGTGCTGTCAGCTCCTGGCGGATGATGACCCAGCAGGAATCTGGTGGAAAAAAAATATGACGTGACATGAGACCATAAGCTCTGAAAAAGATGACGAGTTATGACAGCATGTCTGTAGCAGGGGCAGATGCAAAATATTTTGACGGTTTAAAAAGCACTCTGAGCCCCCTGTGGCACAGGTGGTTGTTTGAGGATTCGCTGGGCAAACAAACACTCACTGACATAGCATTTGAATAATGTCCACTCTAAGAAATAAGGGTTCCAAACGGGTTCTTCCTGATGGGCTGATGTCTTACCCAGAACCCATTGCTTCAAACAAACTCAGATGAACTGTGTTGAGGGTTACGCTGCACCACACCAGCTCTGACCCTGAAATGAGATGAAGATCTTGGAAAACAAAAGCATCCTCAGTTGAACCTCCTGGGTGGGTCTTCAGGTGACTTTACATTACCACCCTTAGAAAGTGGAGACGTTCTGGACCGAACCTCCACAGAAGATTCTGAGTGGACCTTTTCTCAGGTGGTATGAGTTATAACCCTTCATGTCGGGTTATAGGTTGAACCCTCTGAAAGGATTCCAGAAACAATTTGCCTTTGAGAACAAACTGAAGAACTCCATCCCCATTTCCTCTCAGCCATTGCAACTATCATTGGTCTAACTAATGCCCAATCACATCATGCTTAGTAAGTATACAATAGCTTCGGCAGACCACTGGTGTCCCGAGGGTATAATTTCCATCATCTTAGGCAAAGGGATATTTTCATAATTATGGCCATGTGGCCATGGCACGCTAAGGGTCAGACAGTGATGCACATAATGTCTCGGTGTAATCTGGTGGCTGCTCCAACTCAACATGACCAGTGAAACGCGTACAGTAGCTGACAGCATGCTGCAGGCAATCATTATCAAATTACAGTCATAAATTAGAGCATGGAGATATGACACAACAGGAGGAGGTCTTTTCTCCACCTGAATTATGTGTGTGCAGAATAGTGCAGTCCAATCTCTTAATTGCACTATGTGCACTGTATGAGTCATAAAAGGGAACTTTGTTTTAATTTATTACATTTAATCTCAAAAGCAGAGTACACAATCATACATTGCACATGCCATTTTCATAAAGTGGAACATTACTGATTTTATACATACAAGTATTATTAAATATGCAAAAAAAAAAGGGAGCTACCCAAAATCTGATGAGCTGCCTCAAGTGATGTCACTTGAGTGATGTCACCTTGAGTCAGCATTGGTTGGAGCTGAAGACTACGAGTTTAAAAATGAAAACAATCTGGGCGTGTGGAGTTAGGAAGATGTGAGTTGACCGGACCTCTAAAGCCAGCTCCACATCTGTAAACATAATACACCTAAATCTCTGACCGAACTGTCTGCGTTCAAGCTGCATTGTGGGTAATGTAAGCGCCAGGTTTTGAAAAAGAAGAATGATGTGTGTAATTGGAAATATCGCTGGTTTTGCTTGATTATGAACATTTTCTAAACTGTCCCATTGTGAGTGTATAACCACAAAATGTGGGCTGGGTTGTCGCCTCCAACTGCAAGACAAAGATGGAGAAATGCATTTTGAAACGGATGGGCGAGGAAGACAATTGACGAGAAACAAGGACATTTGGCAAATAGATAAGGAAGTTATGAAACCAACCAAATTAAAGTGGTTGATGTGAGGACATAGTTTCTCTGTTTACTTTGTGACACCTACTGTCTCTCCACTGCAGCACTAGATCCATGAATTAGACATAAAGCCCCTCCCCTTCTCCTGCTACTGCCACTGACCTGAACGCAGAAGACATTCTTACCTAAAGACAAAACCCTGACTCACTCAAGCTGTCACAAGATGATGCAGCACCACCTCCCAAAGTCAACCACATGTCATTGCTTGCGATTGTGAAAAATGTGCACGTACAACGATCTGCCTGAAGGTGGCGCCATCCGTCTGGAAATATATAACGACGCAGCAAGCAGGTCCAACTGTTTACACATTCACTCATGAAACCTGTAGGTTAAAAAGTAAGGTAAAACTCTGGGGAAATTGTCATCATGATGATTTGGATTCAGAAGATTACATTGAAACTGGGTTTGAAGTCAGTATGCCTGTCCACAGGGTCCAGAGACCAGGAGCAAGATGCGTATCTTGTATAAAAGCTCCTTTATTGTCTATTGTTGTGGTTTAAATAAATTACATCAGCTCCTTGAGTGAGGACACGCTTAAGTCCCTTAGCAAAGAAGCACATACTAGCTCAGCAATGGAAATCAAATTCAGATGGGAGCCACGAGGCCTTATGCCCAAAATGAAACGTCACATGTTGTTTTCCTCACACACTGTTTTAATAAACGTGTGTTCAGTGCAGCAGAGCCAGACTCCGCTCTGTGCTGTCAGGTCGAGGTCGCCAAGGTGTTCTTCTCTTTGTGTTCCAGGCAGACCTTTTGGCTCCGGGGCGAACCATAACTCTTACCTCATTACCATGAAAGGTGCGCTCGCTCAGCGATTCTGCCCAGGTCACATCTGGCACCACCCAGAATAGAGGAGACGGGGGTGGGGGGGGAGGGGGGACACTTTGAACTTCAAAGCAGGCGTTAAAATTTGCTCGGAGGTATTCCGCTGTATACACCCCATGACATTGTATTCAGCAGAGATTGAGCACTTGAGAGGTATCCCGCGTGTTTCCATTGAATATTTTAACCATCTGCTCAATTTAGAGCCCACCAGAACACTCGTGGTCTTCGAGGACACTGATTACTTCAGTCAGCTCATTTGTTGTACCCCACATTTTGTCAGTTATATACTCAACCTGTAGAGGGCCCTATGAATCCCAAAGTGTTGTTTGCAGGAGAACATCTGCTAGAGTTATGACTTCATCCACAAGGCCGAGGATGAGAGGGAGACAGTGATTGGCTTACCTCAGACTGCACCAGCCAAGGCCAGCTGTGATATGAGCCCTATATCAGGACCTCTACAGGCCGAGAAATATGAACATACAGAGTAAAAGGAGCATCAACTCTGTGTCTCTTATCCAAATACATGCACACATCCAGCATTATCTGCTGCTGTCATCACACTTCACAGGTCCACACCACACCCACAAACACACACACACACACACACACAACCATTACGCCACTCGCAAAGCTGTTGGCGTTTTAACAGTGTTCTGACTCAACCTCTCACAATGCAGCAGCGTGAACACAAATCATCCTCTCGGCGAGGTGCAGCCAGCCAGGAGGAGATGTTCCAGCATGTACCTTGACATGGCGGCTCTGTACTTCACCTCCACAGTTTTTATGTAGAATTTACCACCGCAAGAAATTCCTCTTCCGTGTATTATTAAACGGAATAACCCGTCATTTGGACGCTGCACTGTTTTCGCTGTGCAATTATGTCCACACACAGAGCTGACTGCTTGAGAGGGTTTGTGAGTAGTGAAACTGAATCAAATGTACACAATTTTAGATGTATTAAGAGCACACATTGCAAATTCTGATGAGAAAGCAAATTCTCCATTAATAAACTTATTTATCTCAATTGTTAGTGTGTGGAGCCAGGCTTCACCATCAAACATCAACCTGTTCGCTATATAATGACCACTACAAATTATCAATACAAAAATAAAATCGTTTACAAGCTCTCACACATCCATTTTCACTGAAACCACAAAACACTTCCGTATAAACAGACACAACTTAAATGCAACTTGTTCGGACCCGTGTGGGCACGTAGCCGGTTTTATCCTGTGCAAGCCTGTTTTGGCTTAAACAGATCTTATTCTTGATTAGGCATTTAAGGATAAAAAATCCCTAATACAATATCGTACATTGCGATCCTTTGACATATTTTGCATATGTGTGCATGTGGGTATTTCCCCTAGTTCACTGCAGTATATATGCATAATGTTATGTGTGTGTGTCAGTATATGTGCATGATTGCTCACCGTTGCTGTGTCTACGGTCTACTGTATAGCATTGAAGTCGCTTTGGAAAAAAGCGTCAGCTAAATGAAATGTAATGTAATGTAATGATGTTATGGGTGTGTGTCTGTGTGCATGCAACACACATAGACAAACACTCATAAAGATGTGTATCTGTTCTCCTGTGCTGGATCAGAGGTCCGTTATTTTATTGGTACAGCATTCTAAAAATCGTGACCGAAAGTTGGTTTGCACTGCGCCACTCTGCAGCTATCCCTTGATGCAAGAAAAACAAAGTTTTCTTCAAGTATTCAAAGTAACAAGGGGGAGGAACTGATATACAACTAGTCATTTTGTGGATAAAGTATTCCTTTAAACAGTAGTGTTATGTCTTTGCTTCAGTCTGTTTCCAGGCATATTTCGTTTTCTTTTTTCTTTCCTTTTCCAACACAAGATGCTTTCTGATTGGACAGAGAAGCTGTTATTTCCAAAGTGATGAGAATTGTGTGTCTTACCCACACACAAACTGTCACATGTGTCCCAATGCTGTGCGTTCCTCTCTAAACACTGCTCATCTTAAGTAAACTGTCATTTGCTTTGCTAAATATGTCACCATGCTCTGTCAACCTCTCTAATCAGTCCAACAGTTCTCAGTTTTAGTCACATAACCGCTGCCACTGCATCAGCTCAGGGTGACAAGTCAATTCCAGAGTTCACTGCCAGTGAGCCTCGTAGTGAAACCACATGAGAGAGACGCGCTGACCATTGAGTCTATAAAGGGAGCAGCCCGGCGCTGAGAAAGAACCACAAAGCTCCGTCTTCACCCCGTTTTCAGCTCAGGAACGACAAAAATAAAAGTCCTCATAAAATATGCAGGACACTATTTCTGGGATACAGCACGTTTATACTAAAGGGAGCTATGGGAACTATTGGAGCATGCCATCAACTGGTTTATGGACTCACTGTTACAACGCAATGACTTGTTTTATGTGTGGGAGAGAATGTGAAGCGTAACCTTGCCTGTGAATGTACAGTATAGTACAGTGGCAGGAAGAGCGAGCACAGCATAGGAGAGGCCACATCCTTCCTGGCTCTCGCTGTATCTCCGTCCATACTGTACGTCTGAATTAGGCTTCCTGAGGAGCAACGCTGTGAGAGAGGACGCAGAGCATTAACGCACTTATTTCAGATGAGACGGCTGCAAGGACGAGGGCTCCAAAAACCTGATGCCCTTAGTTTAGTAAACAGCAGTCAAGGTGATGTCATTGCACAACCACACTGATAATCAAGTCATCACTAGCAGGAGGTTGCTGTTTTTTTATTATGGTAATGTCATGAGGGTTGGAGTGAAGACCTGAAGGGAGAGTGTAAACCATTAGTTTGTGATCTAGGATTGGCAAAAATATTGGAGCAAAGTAATTATTCAGATATTTAAATTGAGTGGAAATACACGTAGTAGAAGTCCCACATTCACAATTGTATTTAAAGGATATAAGTATTATCAGCACAAAACCAGCCAAATGTACTAAGTTATTAAGTAAAAGTCATTATGGCGATTAGCCGGTTTGAGAGTGCTATATTATTTTATATGTGATCATTCTGCCCCATGAAAATGTAAGCAATATTTGAATCATTGTCCCACAACCATATATGGACATATACTACTTAAACATCACAGAATCTTTTTACAGTTGTGGAAAAATAATCTTCATCGTCAGCACTCTGTAATGGACAGACCATTGTGGGTTATTTTGCCCGTGTTCCTGCATGTGTGTTCACCCCCGCGGCCCTCGAGCGCCACAGAGCATGTCAAGAGGCTGTGGAGGCAGCGGGGGCGTGGGGAGCGTGACTCAGCGTGGACGGTGATGAGACAGGACAGCTTTACAGCAGCGGGGCACGTTGCTGCATCAGACACAGGCTGAATTTGAATATTGCATTCAAGTGGAGCCCTCCCCCTCCCCTGAGGCTCTAGCCCAGCCCTGAACCCTCATTCTGGGGGAAGGCACCACTGGGCCTCAGCCTCGGTTGACCTGATAACTCTGGACCCGACTCTTCCTCAGTGTATTTTAGAGTTTCCTATGGTCGAGTGTGAGCCACAGTTGGCTGACGTGTGTCTGTCGGTGTGAATGCGATGACATGTCATGGAGGTGCCACTGTGAGGAAAGGGAAACTGAGCTCCCGTTTCTTTCAGCCTTCCTAAGTAGCGGCTGGCCACAGGGTTGCATTCTGGACCGAACCCAAAACCACAAAGCCCTGTGTGTTTAGAGTGAAGAAGGGTGGGAGCATGCAGTCATGGGCTGGGCTGGACTCTACGGAGCAGGGATAAGGATCTGCATCTAAAAAAAAAAGATGTTAAGAATTCCTGAGGGGAAAACCAACGGCAGTGCAGGATATTCAGATTCAGAAACAAGTGAATGTGGAGGGAATAAAGACTCAAAGCTAGCTTATGCATAATTAACATTTCAACCTTAAATACATACATTATGTAGGCTACATTATATCTCATAGGGTGCAGGTAAAGAGTTTACCGACTGAAACGAAATAAGAGAGATGCTGCACATCTGGCAGCTCAGCTTCACATGATCTAACAAAAAAACAAAAAAAGCCACGAAACATGAGAACAAAGCCCCAACTCTGTTCGATGTAACCATTAAGCACAACAGGCATTTGAAAGTGCGACGCTCACATGCGGTAATGCTTTTTAAAACAAGGCTGTGTTGAGTGTTCATTTGAGTCACAGCCACGAACAATGACCGCTGGAAAGCCAGACGTGTTGGCAACCGAGGGAACAATACAATAGACAAACACTGCTCTGTAATCAGCTCTGCCCACTGATGGATTCCAAATGAAGAAGTCATCTACTACACAAGTCTGTTTGGGAAACGCTAATGTTGACAGGAACGTTCAGGCTGGTGCAAAATGGAAGAAATGTTACCCTGAAGGTAGGAGAAACAGGTTTGTGACTGGAGCAATGTGAAGCTGACTCAGTCTGGACTGGGGAAGTCGGTGATTAACACCGATGATGCAGGTGATATATTCAATGTGCTCTGAGAAGATTCACCAAACAGCGGGCAGAGCTCAGAAAAAGCCTTTGAAAGAGGTCCTCCAGATGTATTCAATCTCCGCTGCAGCAACAGAGGAACCCTTCTTTTGTCTTGACCACATCGTCTACGTCTGTTAAAGAAGATACACTCACGGGGCCTTCTTCTTCTTCTGAATGAGCCATTGTCTGGAGTCTCTGGTCCACAGCAGCCACAACAACAACAGCAAAGGACGACGACAGAAACAAATAACTATTGTACTGCTTTTCGGCAGAGGAGAAAAAAGTGGCCGATTGTTGAGTTTGTGTGCATCAGCGATCTTGAGGAGGGGGGCAGAGAAACAAAGAAACAAGTCATAGTGTTGGTTTGGGGTACAACTTGAACCACAGTCCCAAATTATTGAAGAGAGCGAGGGGGACTGTGTGATGTGGTGTGTGTTCTTGGGTGGAGTGGGGGGGGGCGTGTGATGATGACTTCATTGAATGTCTGCATGCGTCAACACATACATATAGTCCAAGCTATTACATTTTAATGGGCCCATGTTTGTATTATGTAAAGGGAGATGTCTGTACCTCATGTCCCTATAAAGCTCAGCCAGGCTCCAATTTATGAACACTGCATAATAAATATAGCATGTGCCTCTACCCTATTATTTATTTATAGGGACTAATTTTGGGTCAGGCCCTTTGGCTAATATAGCAGCTCATTATACATGCATGCACATTAAAATGGCATCTAAAAATGCTATGTACAGTACTTTGATGTTACATGCAGAGCACTGTGAGAGATCAAAAACTTTTATTATAAAATTTGATTGGATTCAACTTCATTGTCAGTACGCAGAGTATAAGAACAAAGGCAACAAAACACAGTTTAGCATCCAACTAGAAGTGCAAAAAGCAGTACAGTGCAAAGTAATGTGCATGTGTAGTGTGTGATATAAATATACTTAGATATATACAGTATGAACAGTGTGGTATGAGTACGCTTGATATACAGTATTAACAGTAGAACATGTGCACCAGTTGCATCATGGAAAATGTAAAGATATACAGACTAAACAGAAACTATAACCACCAAGTAAGTTGAGTTACACCTCTATTGGTCACTGGATGCATCAACATTGTTCCATTTAAAAGTTAATCAAATAACAGTTGTCATAATATATTCATGAATATTTACGCATGTTTTTTTACCTTTCAACCCGCCTCTAATGTGCCGTTACAGAAAGCAGGTTCACTGGAGAAAAAACCTGGAAACTCACTCACTCTGTCCAACATTAGCTCAAAGCAGCAACGTTCTCCAGATAACTCCGTAAACCTGCTGACGGCAGGCTGCAGCTCCATGTGAGTTCCTCACATGAACTGGAAATGTAGATTTTGACCTTCTGTATTCAATGGGAAGTTTCCATTGATGCCCTCCAGAGTTTATTCGAGGACACTTGTTGTTGTTACTCAGTCTTTGTGTAAGAGGATCCTCATTCCATCACGGCCTCCAAGAGATGCACAATTATTGATGAGCCACACCTCTCAAGTCCATGTCGAGGCATTTTTTCCATTTTCATCCTCCCACCATGTGATATTCACCTAGTACACCACAGTGCAATTTATATTTACATTTTCTTTTATCTGATACTTGAATATCTTGATTATTGGTATCCTCAGAAAGAAATGTGGTTATTTCACAAGCCAAACAAATGTATTGTTTTATAACATAAGATAAAATAAGATAATCCTTTTATTAGTCCCACAGCAGGGTTATTTACAGATTTACAGCAGCAGAAGTTCAAGTGCAAACAAGAGACAAGAAACAAGATCAAAAAGTATTATAAATAAGCAAATAAGCAATAAAAAACAGTAATGATATTGGGTCAACAAGATTGCGATGACTTTTCCAACCAGGGGCTCATTCATGTGCGAGACAATCAACTACTTCTTCCTACAAGCCACCTCAACTTTATTCTTATCACTGAAGGCAGCATAGGGGGTTTCTTTCATCTCTGGCTCAGTGCATCCTGTCCGGTCTCCGAAAGGGTATAGACTTTAATGCAGAGTGAATATTGTACGATTATCCCCATTTTGAATATTGAATTACTGAATGCCCCACAGTTGTTGTTTGACGTGCAGTTAATTACCTGAATGATCGACAATCTCGCGGTCGGACAGTCAGAAGAATTTCTACCAAGTCAGAGATTTGATCGGCTGCAGTTTGAGCAGTTCCAGTATTTGATTTTCTACATGGCAGCTGCCAAAATAATCTTCCGTGAAAACGTTGTAATATTATTGGAGTAGTATTTCACATATTGTGTCTAAAAATGTATTTGTGACTGGGACTTGGACTGTGCCGCAGACCATAATGTCTGCATCACCCAGCCATCTGCAGCGCCATGTTTTTATTGCTTCTGCTTGCTTTCTGTTAAAAGTAGATTTGCACAAAGGAACTCTGCCTGTCTTTTTTTTTGTGAACGGTTTTGAGGAAGTGTCTATCTTGTTTAAATAAACTTGTAAAAATTGTGACTGGGCCAGATGGAAAGATGGCTCTGTGTTTCTGTTTAGCGTGACATTACACGTTGAGAATATGTTTTGGCTGTGTAGAAAGGCTGATAAAAAGTGCAGAATGAATTAGGTTAATAAAAAAACGTACTCTGTTCAAGCTTGAGAGATTTCAGAGATGCCCGACCAGACAACCATGAATGCATCAAGCTCTAGGGAGAAAGAGACTTTGTACAGCAGCTTGAATATCCCTGGCATCCATCTAAAACTACAGTTATTTTATGTTGGCCTTGCTGTCGCTCATTCCCCATAAAGATGTAGAAAAAGGGAGTAATTGAAAGAGCAAACACATTCACAGAGTCAGCCCCCATCAGAGGAGTTATGAGTCATCATTATACAGTTTACGGATGGCTGACAGTCCGGCTCGCATCAGCCCACAGCGGCCTGTCAGTAAGAGCCACTTCATCATGGAGTGTTATCAGGCCCATTAGCGCCAACCTGCAAACACTGACTCAGTCACTCAAAAACACGATGCAGGTACATGCAGTCATACCAACACACAGACACAACATGCAAACCCATATTGACACACACATATAAAGTAAAACTCCAGGGCCTGAAAGAAGAGGCGGGCCAACATAAACATTTGCATTTCCTTTCCACTCCTTCTCTTATCTCCTTTCGTCTCTCTCTCTCTTTTGTGTGTGTGTGTTTTTTTTCTCTCTTGTATTTTTCCAACTCCTGCTGACACAGCTGCAAGTCAGTCAGGCCGGACTCCCACTCTGATGATCCTCATCTGTATGTTGGTGTGTGTTTGTCCGAGTGATAGAAGCTGTTGAGGAGAGACAAATTCCTCCCGATAGCGAAAAGGCATTCAATTTGTAATTCGCTATCATCCAATGGAAAGTCAGCCAAAGTAAATTATTCATAGACGAAGTGTGTTACCGGCATATAAGCCATGGGGTTTCCCAACATTTTGGACTTAGAATAACCTCAAAGACAATGCTCCCCACTGATTCATACGTATTGTTAATTGTCCTCCTACCAAAATATCCAATCCGGAATCAAAAGAAAACAAGACTCCTACAACCTAAAGCTAACAAGGAAGTGAAGTAATAACAGTACAGCATTATTTTCCACATTCATGAATCACCAGTATTCCACTAAAGATTCCTCTCTTTCACACAATGTCTCTGAATTCTGATCACTGCAAAGCGTCACGACCTTACAGTAAGTGTGTCTCACATCCCCGTCCGTCTCTTTCAAACAGGATTATGAATTCTTGGACTTTTTCAGACAGGTTCAATTTTCTCGGGTCAGCCACTGTAAAACTGGAGGTAAATTTCCACTCACCGCGTGGACAAGTGGAGGATTAAGGTGTCAAGTAGGTAAATAAAGCCTGATACTTGATCGAGGCTGAGGGGTGTGTGTGTGTGTGTGTGTGTGTGTGTGTGTGTGTGTGCGTGTTCTGGTTTGTGTCACTCACTGAAACGGGGCTGTCGCTTCCTGGGAGCAATGAGCAACGAAACCAGAGAGGGCCTCTGCTTCCTGTTTATAGCATCTTTGCTGTTAATGCTTTGTCCCCAGAGACATCACAGAAAGAGCTCCAGCTGATAAAAGGTGCAAAGGACGGTTTAAGAATAACAAGCAGACGAAGATATTTGTTACGATGGCGCTGTTTTTAACGTAGATAATCTCTTATTAGTGATATCCGAACAGTAATCTTGTAGCACTATCTGTAAACATGGTGATACACACCTACTAGAAACCTTTACAGCCACGTCTGTTTTTTTGTGTGTGTGGGCTTGAGTGCCTTTTCCACTTTACAACACAACAAATCGACGTTAAGATGGATGGGATGAGGAGCAAAGGAAAACCAGTAAAATATAAGTCAAACTTACGTAGGTTTTAGCAAGAAGAGGTATAAAACAAGGAAAAGAGGATCCTCTGTGACTCAATTATAGGGCAAAGGTCCTGCACAAAATGACAGGAGATACGGACCACAGCGGACTTGTGACCTCTGAAAACAAGCAGTGAGTGGGAGGTCTGAGGCAAAAGGCAGAGTTTGGGGTCAGGGTCCATTTGACATCATTTGGAGAGCATAAAGGTCTCAGGTCTCCAGCAAGGCCTAACCCAAACTGTTTGACACCGAGAGCGTCTGAAGGATGCTTTACAGATGAGCAGTTCAGACAAAATACTATTATTATAATATTATAAGCTCAACAATTTAACAAATGCATGAATTTTACTCCAAGCAGGAATCAAACTCTTAATGTGTTGGTACCAGAATCAACTCAATGAGCAAAACAGGACACCTGGAAGCACCAGACCAGTGGTTGCTTCCCATCCTGGAAGCACTGCATAGTTCACACAATACACTACACAATCAAGCCTCTGGTCAAGCTGAGTGTTTTGCAGATTTACCACTGCCCTCAAGCATTGTCAAACTTACCCTTTATGTCAACAACTGCGCACCGGGCAGTGATCCCTGTAATGGTCACATAAAGGGTGTCAGTGTGTCAGACACTGGCGTCAAAAGCAGTTGTGTCCAGTTTAATGGAGGCTCCTTGATTTAATGACCACGTGACGTTCGGCATGAGAGTACCCCGAGGTTATCCGTGGCTGGAGCCAGACCGTGTGTCTGCCAATCTGGTGCTCACACTGTGGGCCAGTCTTCTCTGTGAACCCCTCAGGGAAGCTCGGACTGGTGCACCAACTGCTCATTAGGGGGTACTAAAGCTTCCTGCAAGAGCTCTAGCAGATCAAAGAGCAGAGGACGGTGGGCAACTCAATCCCAGGACGCAGGGTAATCAAAGTTAAATTCTGGATAAGCCTCCGAGTTTCACCATGGGCCAATAGCTGCAGACAATGTGATTTTGATTAAGGCTGATGGCACTGGGAAAATTCATTCTCTTTGAACCTCCATGGGGTTAAAAGCAAAGACCACCTCTGTGACTGACAGCCATGAAACATGGGAACGCACAAACTGCCTGTGACATTTGCCAAACAGCAGAATCAAAGATCTGCGAGCGCGGTGAGCTCTTGCAAGGTCACGCAGAGAGCTGGCAGATGCCCTACTGGGACACATTATGAAAAGTACCCACGTGTTTGACAAGTTAACATGAAACATTTGCCGTTGTTTCAAGCGACTGTAAATTTGTTTCCCCCGGGGCCGCAATCTCATTAGAGACGAACAGACGTTCTCCCAGTAGAATACAAAAGTTGTACATTCAGATGATGTGTTTCAGAAAGGGCTTCAAATCCAGCCGCACCGAATAGAAGAGTAGGAGATTAAAGAGCTTCATATCCGCTTTGATCCAAGACTTGTGGTTTCATGGTCATTTGGACACTTGTTGAATTACAGCTCCCATCGTGGCACAGATGCTGTGGTTGCTTGTCCCTGTCCTCGTCAAAGAAGACAACAAACACTTTGGCGCATGGGTGTGAAGCCTCCATGGCCTGGAAGCAAGCTGCTGCACTCCAACCCTCATTAACCGGAGCACCGTTTGGTGAACACATGGACGATCCAGACAGTTGCAGGCCCCCATTAATTAAAATGTTAACTGGGTTTAACCACACCATAAGGTTCAAATCATATCAGAATGCTTGTTTGCTATCAAAAACATTTGAGTATGCAGACTTTCTGTTAAAACGATCTGTTAAAGATTAGATCTCTTGGCCTGGGATTTAATCTGTTAAAGATTAAATCAACTTCATGAAAGACGTACTCGTGTGAAGCTAATCAGGAACAAACAAGAGACAGGCAAACTGCGCCACGTCACCATGCCTCGCGCCCCGACAAGACATGTCCACTTAGTCTCATGTTTTGGGGCGACGCAGGTGTTGACAAGCGTCAGTTTGTTCACATCCGACCACCCCGCTATTCAAAAAGCAGAGCCGCTAAATTAGGTAAATGTGAATCCATGCAGGTCTCCGCATGCACGGTGAAAGGTGTGTCTCCTGTTGAGGGACAAGCACAAAGGAAGGCTGAACCTCCATCCCTGAGGGGACAATAAGGCCTGTCACAGGGACACTTACCCTGCTCAACACCTCTGCCACAGGACAGGTGATGACTTCGGTCTTCCTGCAGGGGACGAGCATACATCAGAGAGAACTATCGGACGGACAACATCCTCTTTTGGTCGTCGTCATCCGAGGGTGAAGTGCAACAGGAAAAGCTGTTGGCGCATGACCCTCTTAGATCAGGCTTTGTTCAGCTTGTTCGCTAACGGTGGGATTTAGGCCCAATCTGCTAACCATCTCTCCATAATGGTTGGTGTAGCTCATTAGCCAGCCTACAGGAGCCATACATCACCGGGCATGTGGAAAGCATTTTGAATTCACCTGGTCTGTAGGGGTACAGTTGAGGCAGTAGCCTGTTTAAGATGTAGAGCTCTCCATAATGATACTAATAGGCCCAGCATTTATAGGCTCGAGCTGCTGTGTCTTGAGAGGAGGGATGTACTGAGGCGATTAGCCCGGATGGAGATCCACATCTGCTCTGTGCCAGCTGCTTGACAGATCCTTTTGGAGGGCATGGGCATGTTGTCCTTCTGTTGTAGAAGACCTTTGAAGTCTGTCTTGCTTCCAGAAAAGCGCTGACTGTCCAGATTCATCCTCCATTACGGGGCATAACAATATTTCGAAGGTAAAAAAAACAAAAAGCACCCTTTCATGACTTTGGAGTTCATTCCAAACATCTTTACTCTGAACAAAAAAGTGGGAAATATGAACTGCAAGGTAACACTTTCCAATGTAAAAATGTGGGTTTACAGCTCCATAGACAGTGAGATCATCAGAAGAGGAAATACTGCATGATCATTTAAATGCATTCAAAAGCCATAACCCATACTATTCTAAATGTATAGGTTAGAAGAGCAAGGCATACCTGTGTTTAGCTTGAGTTAGTACGTTGTTTGCAATAAATTCAGTGAAAATGTATAAACATCCACCCAAAATGAACATCTCCATCTCCACCTGTAGGCTCTTGGTAATACTCAATTTAAGTAAATATACTGCTTCTATGTCACACTATTATCAGTTGGGATATTGTGTGTTGTATAAATGAAACTCACTTGACACTTGTGAAAACCATGACTGTGAATGAGTTATGCTATCATATGTTACATGTATTTATTATGTTTTATGTTCAGGTCTGACCTCTGTGTTTTACTTGGCTGCAAGTTGAAAGTTCAAGCGGACCACAGCTGCTGTGTGATGGATCAAACTTTCAGCTTTCAAGCCAAAATGAGGTGAGTATTTAATGGTCAAATGTTGGATTTCGATCACTTTATATATCAGGACTTTAATAAGACAACATATAAGGGCACTTCGGCCCAAATCCAGTCTTCATTTTCATATTGTTCCAACAAACATTTACAGTGTTCAATATTATTGCAGGTGGCCGAGCTGCCATATAGACATGACAACCTCTCCAGCATCCAGCTGACAGACACCGACCCACATACTAAGACTAATCCCCTACTTTCCAGTGTTTGTTTTCACAGAAAGCCTGAATGTGTTGGCTTGGGCTGTTTATGTGAAGACCTTTTGGCCGGCGGTCCTCGAAGTCTGACTGTAGAGCGCTTCTCATAATGCCAGCTCCTCCTCTGGCGAGGCCCTTCAACGTCTGGTATTGTTTCACCACAGGAAAAGGTGTTCTGCCAGCGGCTGTGAGTCCCTGAGCCAAGTGGAAATACCCAGAGAATGTCTCCCTGTGTGACGAGGTAGCTGCTTCTCTCACTACTTACACAAATATTGATCTTTGATATTCAGAAATATTACACGCGCTGCATTCCTGACATTCTCCTCATACACTTCTTCAGTAAGCAATAGGAGCTGTGAGCTGCCCAGACACACGTCGGCAGATGGCTCCGATCCAAAACGCAGCACTTCACACCTCGGCTGCAACACAAACCTCGATCAGAGCCGCCGCATGTTGGAGCTCGAATAACTAAATAATTCTTCACGTCCATCCAAACTACTGTGGACCCGGGTCAACAATTCTGACATATTCAGGACTTTTTTTGCGAGCGTCTTCCTCCCTTTCTTTCTGAGAGATTGTGAGCACTAAAACTAAACAATGTAGGGGCATGCTGGTCCTCCACCAGATGCAAACGCCTTACAAAAGGCGTCGTAACTGCCAGGAGTGTGGTGGGGAGAGGGGTAAAGGTCAGCAGAGAGGGCAAGATAAACAAAAGAGGACACACCGGCGTGAGCATGTTTAGGTCAACCACCAGGTCTGGGCCTTAAGTCACTCCACTGATGAAGGGATGAGGGGGAGAGAAACGATCGTTACGCAAGATATTTTAGATAAGAGCAGCACTGCAGATGAAATGACTGCAGAAAAGTCAAAGCTGTCTCCTAGAAGTGATGTTCTTATTCTTGTAGTAGCAAAGACAGTTTTGTAGGACACTTAATGCAATTCAAAGCTCTCTATTGAGGTTGGAGAAGGCTTTGTGAACATCTTGTTTAAATATAAATAAAGGTTTAACATTGACTTTCTCAATATCTAACTAAAACCATAATCCTTCCCTATAAGACTGTGATTATGGATTTCTTATGGCCACGGGGAAGAGGAACAAGCTGTGCACACAGCATTAACATATTATTATTGTCTTATAAAGTTGACCTCCAGCCTCACCGGTGTCATTTGGAGTCATGTGTCTGGCCACCTGATGAATTAACGCTTGACAGTCAGGCTTCATTTAGCTCTGCTTTTGGTCTCCAACCCCTGAAGGAAATATCTGGCTCTTTTTCTGCTAAATGCTCCACTGTGTTGCCGACTGTTTCTGCCTTCTGGTGCTGGGAATGTGTCGTACTGTGGGGCTGTAAAACCCAAACAATGAGCCAAATGATGTTAAAGCACGTCAGAGTTGGGTGATATGATCCATTGTTATTATGAACATATTGATTAGTGCATCTTTAAAGAGTCCTTGTAAGGTCAAGGATCTACCTAACCTCCTCCTTCCCGGGACGTCATAAATTGGTCAAAAAGATCAAGGGAATCGACAACTCTCATCTTTTCACTGCTGTCACAATCAACCCCGAGAAACATCTTTCATTCTGAGACAAATGAGCTCCATCAAGTTCGAGCAATACCACAACTGGTTAAGGTGCCCCAGGCCGCTTATTGTTGAACTTAACTTATACGGAAGACAAAGCGCTGCTCCAGACGATTACCTCTGTGGCTCCAAATAGCCACCACATGGCTCACAAGGCCGTCGTCAGCTACAGAGATGCCAGCAAATGGTACAAGATGGGCCAGGGCAGGAAGCTGGCCACGGTGCAGCTTCCTTCCTTTGAAGTGTCATTAATCCTCAAGCTTGTTTGTGTGTGTGTGTGTGTGTGTGTGTGTATGTGCTCTTGTTCTTCCATTTCTGTGAGGACCACATTGATGAGTGAGAACATTTTTACAGATTTTCCAAGGCCTGTTTGTGATTCAAACAATCCCAGATCTCATAAAAAAAGGACCAAAAACCAACAATGCAGCATTTTATCATTCAATATTCTTCCCCGTCCTGTCTGTGGCAATCAGCCCTAAGGCCACTGGTTTCTACAAAAAGATAATCTAAAAATTCAGGCTATTGATATATTGTTCCGTTTAAAAAAAAATAAAAAAGGCTTCAGAATCCCTGAAACCACTGCGAACAGTATGTTTAAAAAGAAAAAACAGGAATAAAAAGTGAATTTGTTGGGGACTATTTCCAACTGTGCATCAGCATGTATTTGGTGCCCTGACTGTTTACAGCAGCAGGGCGATGTACGTGGGTCATTCAGTTCAACGGTGAGGCTCAGTTTGAGCAGCTTTTTGCAACACAGACAATACAGAACTAAAAAATCTGTCTCGAAGATTTTTCTTCTCACCCAAACATAATGAAAGCCAATTGAGTTTTTGGTGCTTATGGAATTTAAATAGTTTCATTAATGTATGCATACTCTGGATATTCCAAAGATGTTGTCACTAACTATTTTTCGATGAAATAGTGACCATTTAACTCTATAACAGCCCATTCATTAAGTATGGACCACTCAAAATGTCTTCACTCTCAGGATCTAAAACTCAAATTGGTCCTCACAAACCGAGTGTGAGAGCACAGCAGCAGCTACAACCAGTGTGATCTCTCACAGTTGAAACATTACAGATCCTTGTGGACCCTGGTTGTCTCCCTCGCCCTCGCTGTGCGTGATCTTTCACAGCTTTTACAGGATTATCGCCTCCAGTTAACAGGGTCTTAAACGGCTGGCTGGCACCAGGAATCATGCTCGGAATTAGCCACCTGCTACGTCTGCCATCCGCAACCACATAGCAGCAGCAGAGGGAACACTCTCCACACAGGAAGTGCCCCCCTGGGGGTCGAAAAGATGGCGTCAAACAAGGTTGAGGTCGCCCGTCACCTCACTCGCAGTGCTCAGCAGGAAGTGTGGCTTCCTTGAGTCATGGCTGCGGGGGCAGAGATCAGGGAACGGGATCAGATCGTGTTACTGTGCCCAGATGTGGCAGAGCTGCAGCCACGGCTCCAGTCTGGTGGTGCCTCAGAAAGAGGAACTTCTATTTTGAGAAATGCCATACCTCTAATAATACAGGAGTGTATTGATCTTTTTTTTTAAACCTCTTTTCTCTCAAGGCTTTGCTATTTTTAAACCTCACATTTAAGCGCCTTCCTATCGGTTTCGACAGAGAGAGCTGCCTCAGTTTGGGCCTGTTGAGTGTGAAATGCTCTGCAGGAGCACCACGGCAGTATAAGGAAAGGAGTGTGTGTGCACGTGATGTGTGTATGCACCGTGCGTGGATCATGTGAGCCCGAGCACGGCTCTGTTTCGAAGTGTGTTTATATTCTCTGTAAAATGTTACTCGGTGGATCTGCGTGCGCTGGGCTTCCTCACTCGCCTGTTGACCCCGTCAAGAGTGATGAGCTTGAGAATGAGAAACAGGTGTGTTAAATGCGCGGATCACTCCTTTATCTCTCTTTCACTCTCTTCTCCCTCTCTCCCTCTCTCCCGACCTCTACGAGCTGGTGAGCTGTGTTTTATGACAAAGGGGGGTGAAGGGAGGAGGGTGAGCAGAGAAAACACAGGAGAGAGGACGGTCGATGCGAACGAGCAACACGTCGCTGAAAAGTTTGCTTTTGTATTCTTTGATTTGAGGGCAACGGCATATTGTTACCTCATCAATTATTGCCCAAAGCTAATTGACAAACATGTTTCACTCTGAAAGTCAACAGAGGACCAGAAATACATTGAAATAAGTTGTATGAATGCAATGCTTTCCCACACATAAGGAACATTTTCTGGTATTATTTTAATCGAACTGCATCACATGTGACTTTTGACAACATAAAAGGGGATCAGATCATCATGGTAATTGTGAGGCTATTAACATCTAAAAGTCCGCTGAGATAATGTGGGATTGTGAGTGCAGTGTTACGTCCTTAATCAACAACAGGAGAACAATCCTGATTTAACAACAATCAATCAATCAATCAACTGAGTGCTGGATTGACATAAATTAACTAGGTAGGCTAGTCCAATCAGTCATCATGAATGAAGTCATTTTCAAGCTACTTAGTGGGCAATTCATTATTTCGAGAAATGTTATCAAAAATAATATACATTTTGTTTTTTAACCAAACATCTGTAACGGTAACATTTTGTGTTTGGTGCCGATTAAGAATTAAGTTCCCATATTAATACACCAAGCTGTTATATAGGGAACATGCTAAACATACCTGCCAACTGTTAGCATGTCAGCGTTGTCATTTAGCATGCTTACATTAGCATTTAGCTCACAGCCTCACAAAGCTGCAAAAATATGGTGGTCGACTCACACTACACTTTTGGTCGACTAGAGACGTAAAGTTAATACTTGTTAATAAACTGCTCCAGTTCTATCCAAATAAATAAGTGATAGGGTCTTGACAACAACGGTATAAGAATAATGCAAAAACAAGTGTAAAACACAAGTAGCGCTACTAATATAAAAGTCAAATTTCTTATGAAACAAATGATGTATTCATGGATTTGTTCAGTCCTTACTGCCCACATAACCTACAACACATTAATAACTTTTTAAAGGCAGGGTTGATAATCTCGAGAAATAAAGCAAGAGAATGTGAGATTAACAAAATGATCCAACCACAAAAGACAGTCCAGTGTTAACATCTCTTTTCCCATGAAAGCAGCGAGCAGCACCAGCTCCAAAACGGTCGAAATGAGCAAGAAATTCGCAGAGCCCATTATTCCAGTTCTCCACTTAAATTCCCTCCCCCAGAATTGTAATTATGGCCGTAAATATTTCAACAAGAATATCCACCAAAACAAACAGGTTTTTAAGAAGATTACCAACCCTAGCTTTAAGTGAGAAAGTATTGCTCTTTTAGAAATAGCTACTGCCTCAGATATTCCAAGATAAGTAATATGCCCCCCACTCCGCCTCCCCCCCTAGCGCGCGCTCCACTCGGCTCCCCACATGCTGCACAGGAGTCAGTTTACACGCAGCAGCCTCATACCTGCCCAGCCCCCGCCCCCCTCTCCCCTCCTCCCCCTAGGGACTCCCTCTCTATCGCGGCTGCCGAGCGGCGCTCGTCAGTGTGCCAGCAGTCCCCGCAGAGCGCAGAGCCGCGCTGAAGCCCGTCTGCCTCAGAGAGAGAGAGAGAGAGAGGATCCTGAGCCTGAACCAGCGGATAAACTGATCGAGCAAGGTGAGCGATGTTTTAATGGTCCCTGTTATTAGCGGGTGGGTGAGTCGAGATATGCACACTTGGGAAGTTTTCCCGGGGACAGATCCGGGCGGGTTCGGGTAGGAATTGATTCATCGGATCTGCGGTCTCCGTCATAGTGCTCTCACAGTGTGGCAGCCCTATTTTACACTTTCACGCGGGCGGAAGATTGGCACGGATTGATCGCGCATTGAATGAACTATATGCGAATGTGAACAGCTGGAGCGGTGACTAAAATGACCTTATAGTGGCACCGAGTGTTGCCCTCAATGGTGATTACAAGACCTCACTGTGTAGGCTACATGGTATAGTACTATGCATTCATACGTTATCATAAGTTATTAAATCCTAAATTGGATATACCCCCCACCCCAAGAAATAGTACTGTCCTTTTAAAGTTTACTACAGGATAACTTTCAGTTGTCTTCTGAAGAGTCATGCCTGAGATGTTTATGGTGTATTTATGTGTTTATGTCTGTGATGGATGTCAGACCTGTTGTAGCTGGATGATCCATAAACAATAAACCAGGTTTATGGATGGGTTATTTATTTATTTTTTGGTGAAGTTGACAAATGCAGCAATTCATCATCTGCCATGTGGACGTATATATATGGGCTCTCTGAACTCAGCCTTGAAGCCCAGCAGCAGTCAGTAATAGCTGCATGGTAATAAAGGGATGACGGGCCGCTGAGCTCTGATTATAGCAGATAACCTGGGGCGGCAGGTTGATCCCATCTCTGCTCCGCACAAAAATATTTACATCTGGATGAAATCAGGGGAACGGCACAAGTGAGGCTCTGGCATCCAGACGTCCAATCAGGGAAGGGAGGTTTCGTAATGCCAAAACTTAAATCAAGCATTTTTCCTACCAATCAGTTCACTTGTGACATACGCATGTCTAATTTTTTGCAGTAAGTCGTACGAATAAAAACATCACAAAGACGGCGTCACCTGAGAGGTCACAAAAGAACAAAAGTGAAGTTGGGGACTTGAGAGGGTCGTTTATGCAATGCGCCCACTCTAAAACCCAAAAAGACTGTGAAGACTTTCCCCTCCAAAGAGACAATTGAGTGCCCTCGGGGTCAACTCCACCTTGACCCGCCTCTATCCCTCCCCCTAACTCTCTGCTGATGTGTTTCATGCAATGGTTTGCTGGCTGTGGGGTCAGGAGCATAAACAACTTGGAGCCAGACTAAACAGACCACACATGTCCTGTAAACACCCTGAAATTTCATAGGTGAGCACCCGTTGGTTTGGCCCGTGTGCCGGTTTAATTCATGCTTTTTGATGCAGATCATGGGCGTGATGGTGCAGTTATGAGGCTTTCACTGTTACTTTCCAGAGGAGGGGGATCTTTGAATTCTACGACTAAGAGATCAATTTATGTAAGCTGCTGCCCCCATAGCTTTGGGTGTGATCACCCTGAAGGAACTTGTTATGCATGACGTATACTTCATTAGTAGGCAGATCATAAAGGCAGATTCAGGCCCATTATCTCCCTACCTTTCCATGATTCAACTTTTGTTTTTCTTGAAAGTTTAAACCCACCAATCTAAGAGCTACAATGAGTCACGGATCATAAACACCGACGTCCAACATGTTGCGCGTGTTTAAACGCAGGAAACAAACAATCTCTCCGACCTGCAACATGGCCGCGTGGAGCGATCGCAAAACGGCCCTCTGCTTTTTTTCTCCTGCGCTCCATGTGGCAGTGTGCTAATTTTCCAGCTGTAACACGGCTGCGTCTGTTTGATGCTGATCCCGGCGGAGCGGACGAGGATACTTCCTGCCGTTACAGAGCAGAGAGCCCGGGGGCAGCAGGGCTGATCGCTGCAGTCTCAGTCTGCGGCGCTGACAGGAGGCCCGACATCATTAACAGGACTAAATGAAATGCTGGGATATTGATGAGGGTGGTGTTGGTGGGGCCCCGCTTTAGAAAGCCTGGAGAATCATGCTGACTTCATGACTTTTCAGGACACCAAACGTGCTCATGGATATCCATACGCTCACCACACCGGAGGCGTCTGAACAGAAGCCCAGGAGGCCACCATGCCGCTGATCCCTGATCTAGCAGGTCAAACAAAGACGGGAATATCTCACGGGACATAATAGCACACAAGGATCCCACTTCGTCTCTCATTTTCCAATTTTCTCCCCTGAAAACAAAAATTATTTTTTGAGGCTTTACGAGTGTATAATCTGATCGGTTCGAGCCACATCACATGCTGACTGCGGAGGACGAGCGGAAGCCGCAATATTTCATGGTTTTAGTTCACAATGGGCCACTCATGTGTTTCTTATCACTCGCAGTTCAACTGCACCGCAATGGCGTTGAAGGCATGGCTTTGCTTTGCAGCACAGCCTTGAACGCGTCACATTTTAAGAGGGATGTCAAACATTTTGTTCTATTGGATCCCCGTTTTGTTGCATGGTTACACGAAAAATACCCTTAAGTTACGGCGGGAAGCTCGAGTTTCTAATTAAAGACAAAAGAACGTGCCCTGTCAATGACATCATCTTCCCCGTGGCACTGCGTTAGTGTGTGTGTGTGTGTGTGTTGCTGAACAGCAGCTGGTTTTAGAGATTTGAGGTTCCCAACAGTGTGAGACTTCAAACACACACACACTCAAGTCACCAGACTTATAATTTAGCTTTATTGCTCCTTGTTTGGGCCCTGGTGGAGTCTGTCTCTGGGAACTTCCTAGCTGACGGTATTCAGGAGGAACTGTTTGTAAAAAAGGAAGAACTTGTCGAAAAAGTCACAGTTCTCAGTTACATCCAGCAGCAAATCCACTTATTCAGGCAGGTGTACTGTGATAAGTGATACCCACTCTCATAAAGTATGGCTGGATGAGAAGGAGAAGTAAACCTACCATCTGCTCGATGTACCGAGCTCTTATTTCTCCTGTTTTGTAAACAAACCGAGTGTGGAATTATGTCCATTGAAGTGATAATTTGATGAGCAGAGACATATTTTTCAACATAGATGGAGCTTTTTTGGAGTGAAACCTCCACTTGTTGGCTTAGCTCTTGAAAGATGTAAGATGTCGCGTTCTCGAGAATTCTCTTTGAGTATGCTTCTCCAGCTTGCTGGCAGATTTTAAGATTCGCACCAAATGTTTGTATCCAACTCTGGAGCTGATTTGATCATTACCATAATAGGTTGTGTCATTCCCAGCAGGCCTTAAGTCTGCTCTTACATCACCTCGCATCTCCGTGGGGCTCATAACTCGATCCATAATTCATTGTGGGCAACGAAATCATGGGACATGATCTGACAGATCTCCATCTCCCAACAGTCCCCGTGTGCGGGTGACAGCTGTGAGAGCAGCCCTTCTCTCCGCTGCTCTCACATCCCCGTAATTGTTCACAGTCGGACCGGAGCGCCTCTGTAGCGCTGCCACATCCCATCACAGTCAGCCGCTCCGTGTCCGCTCAACCGCGAGGAAGATGACACAGGCCCGGACGGTCCCTCCGACACGGGAGCGGGACCGTCGACGCAGCCTCCACAAAACTCTTCCGGCTCCTCCAGATGTTTTCTGATTCTGACAGGAGGCGAGGGAGGAGAGGGAGGAGGAGGAGAGGGAGGAGGAGGAGGAGAAGCGACGAACGGCGGGGGTCTCTCTCAGTGGCACTCGGGGGGCTGTTTGCTGAGAAGCAGGTCGCTCGATCGGTAATGAGAGAGGACAGCTGGCAGGTTCAGGGGAGGTCAACAGCTAAGCGTAGATGGCAGCGAGGAAAAACAGAAGAGCTCGGTCGAGGGTCTTTGTGTGAGAGAATTTCTGTTATTCTGTTATTGTAGTCGGGAAGAGGTTATGCTTGTTTGAGATTTTGTTTTCGGGAAAGTTGTCATAGATTAATGTTGGATGTGGGGACATAAAAACCTTTTCTAAATCAGCTTTTTAGGAGTGATGGGGCATGAACGTCAACTATTTTGGCCAATGTTTTTGTTATTTTACACGAGAGATTTCAGCACATCTCTCTCTCGCATGAAGGGGACAGGACTCACTTATTGTCACTTATTTCTGTTTCTGCACCAATCAGGTTTCAGTAACAGCTGAGTAAAGGGGTTGTTTGCTGTCAATTCAATTTGGCCAAACCTGCACATGTTAATGTTATTTATTTTATCAGTAATATTTGCAGTTCTAGAGAAATACTGAAGCTTTGAAGTCATGTTTTCATGGGTGGTTTACTTTACTTTATGTTTTCCAATAAGCAGTACATGAATAAGAAGTGTTGGTGGAGCATTTTCTCAACAGGAGTTGAACCAAATGAACCTGATCAAACAGTGTTCAGCTGTGCAGAAAGCAAATCGATGCTGGCACATTTGAAGTGGTGGAGAGTTGCGGTGGAGTGTGTGTGGGGGGGAGGGGGGTGGTTGACACTACAGTCACAGACGACCCAGTATTTGGGGACACAGCACAGCTGGAGCAGCTTTAAGCTCTAACCAACCCCAAACAAGCCCTTTCACGAGTCCTCACAAGTCGGCGCTAACCTTTTTACTGCTAACATCAGCAACACGTGCTTGGAACAACTCTGCAAATGTTGTGTGAATGTCCTTTTTCCAACCTGGTGTGTGAGGTGGGTGGGGTTACACAGATGTTACACTAATTGTCTTTCTTGTTGGTCGCTGTGGGAGTTCTTCACTGAGCTCACCTCTCCGAGTACGACAACTTCTTGCATCGACATGTTTATCCATCACGGCGTCGTGAGGTTTTTCATCGTGACGAGGTTTCACTCGGCTCACCTGCAGGTGAAGGATTTAACACCACTTACCATGTTCTGACATTTTAGCTTTTCTTTGCGGGTCTGACGGCTACCATCCACTGAAGCGTCTTTCATCACTTTGTTGAAGCGGACATATGCCTGGCAGAGGGAAAAATGTGGCAACTTGGTGAAATAAAACATCTGGCAGCTGGCCAGACAGTGCTGTCTTTCAGAGCCGTCTCCCCAGCTGAGAGCTTAATGAGGGAGCACAGTGTGGGAGCAGGCCTTCATAATTTAAGACTCTGGAAGATTGAGGGATGCGCCCAGAATTCTGTACATGTATAAACAGCCTCGGGACAGGCTTTTTAAGGAGAGATCTGTGTTACCCTGAGTTGCAAAGTGCATTCCCAGTCCAGGGCTGTGCTTCACACACACAGTAGGTCGCTGCGGCTCACATAAGCCAGGCTAGCATGTGAAGGGAGCAGCAGCGGTGGTCATAATTTACAAAACAATGCGGGCCAGAGCTGGGACGTCGACTTGATGGAGCCCAGATCTGGACACTTGGTATTCATACGCTCTCGTCTTCTCCCACACAAACGTCCAGATGAAACACTGCACTCTTTGGCCGGCATCAGCTAAAGATTTAGACCCAGTGGCCGCAGCTGGAACAGCAGGTCATGTGGCATAAAAGGATTTTGATACGTCAATTTAAAAAGAAACAGCTATAAAAGAAAAAGAAGAACATTTCCTGACTAATACACCACATAGAGCTACAATTATTAATCTAAAAATATTTGTGGGATAAAATAATTAACACAATTGCTTTTTGACCAACAGAAAACCTAAAGAGGTTTAAGGAAACAGCAAATATTCATATTTGAGATGTCAGAACGTATGAATGTTTGGGACCTTATCTTAATTTATTTTATAGTAGTAACATTGTAAGCTCTAAAAATAAATAAGTGTGTGAAGTCAGGCAGGCTCAATCAGAAGAGACATTAATGTGCATTTAATACGAGCACCTGATAGAAACATTTTGAGTAACTTTCATTGAGTGAGCGTTAAAGACAAATACAAGTTTACAATTTGTTTCTTGGATCCGTAACTTTAATAATAGTACATTTTCTGTACAGTTCTTATATAAGGATCGAGGTTTACGTCATCTCCTTGCAAGTGCACGAGTTCAACCGGCAATAGTTCACTCATCAGCAGTGAGGTATTGCAGCTTAACATTCCTGGACCGCAAGGCAGGTTCAGGTGTCTCTGTGGATTATTAGGCTTCTTGGCACAGTGCACCTGGGGTAGAGATCCTCTGAGAGACGTTTTGGGTCACTTGCGTAAAAAATGGGTGCTAAAATTGTCTTGTCTCTCATTATTCTCATCGTCTAAAACTGAATTTAAGTTTCAATTTCAAGTCAAATCTTGGCCAGACTTTCAAAAGCAAAGCTTGAGAACAGTTATGTTTACTTTAAAAACTGTAGCTGAAAAGGTAAACACTTAGTGACTCATAACACTTTATAGGTCAGAGCTGTTTAATTATCAACAGCACCAGCACTCTTGAGCCGAGAGGAAAAAGGAACTTACACAGTCTGTTGATAAAAGTAAGAATACATGTGAACACGTTATCGCAGCAGACGTTATCTGTGTTAGCACTGCATGGGCGTAACAGTTCTGGTAAAGGCCCGACTTACAGTATAACAGCTGTTACAGGTCGTCACCCACTAAAGCAGTCATTGAAACCTTTGTCTTAATTATTACATCGGATAAGTTGAATACAGCCACTAATCATTATTTCTGCTATCGATTAAGCCAGTGATTATTTTTGGCAAATCATAATGTTGTATAATAAAAAAATAATGCATATCACAGGTTATCCTTTTTTAAATCTGATTATTAGCTGGCTGACATGCCAGTTGGCTAATAATTATCTCATTTACAAGCTGATTGTCCTTTTAAAAGTCACGTTTACTAAGTTACTTGAGTATTATGTGAATTCTACCTTTTGTAAACCTCTGTTTTCACTTTTTAAAATGTAGTTTCAACACCCAGCCCAAAATGAGTTTCTGCTTTCTGTGTTGTTTTTTTAAACATGCTAATAAGCTTCTTAGCTAACAATCACCCAGCTTAGCCAATTGGCGCGACTTACTTAGTTCAGTGGCTAATTAGCTGTTATTTCGAAAGGTTTTTGGTTATCGTGAGTGACTTCCTTTCATTGACTTCTGTGTTTTCACGCTTGAGACTCATCTTTAACTAATATTGACGTGGTCTTGTGTATGCACCCAGCATGGCACTTATCTTATCCCTGTCATCTTAAAGTCGACACAGGCCTCTTTGGTTTGTTGCTCCAGAGCTCAGCTGTCTCTGCGATGATTTGCTTTGAATGACAAAAGAGCTGCAGCAGTGAGTTAAGAGCCCATCTTGTCCATTTTACTGTTTGGGAGGAGGCCTCAGGTCGGGGGTGCCTTAAGTCGTCCCAGGTGGCTGAGCCATCTCCAAGGTAGCCTCTAACCGTAGATCAAGCGGCTAATGGCGCTCAAGGCCTCACAATGGTGACAGGATTTACAACTGGCTGCCGGGCTTTGTCTTTGAGGGGACAGTGTCTGTCCCCTGGCTCCATCTCTTACATTTTACTGTCACCATGTTGTTATTTACCCCTTTCCCTCCCTGACTAATGAGGCAGAGCAACCAGGTCAAGACTTATCTGTAGACCTGGAGGAGGACTATTGTTGTCGCTCCATTTATAATGCAGAGAAAGGCCGGTATGGATAATAGAAAAGACGCCTCCTTTTCTTTGTCCTGCCCTATAACAGACTTCTTGAGGTCTGTAGTGTTGGCTGGTGCTGATTGTTAGTCTGTGTCATCCTGAAGAGTGGTGCCAGATGTTAGTATAAAGCAAACGACAGAGGAGGAGAGGAAAGACATTAGAGATAGCCAGTTGGTTCCTCGGCGGCGGCAGATGCCTCTCATCTGTCTGAGGATTAATTTGACAGGTAAGTGTGCTGCATTCGTTCCCGAGAGCTTCAAAGGTGGTCCGTGTGAATCTGTTAACCTCTTATCTCGTGTTTACCTCACTGAATGCATCATTCACACGGAAACTTCCTTTAACCTTCTGATCCGAGGCCAGATGGTTTGTCTTTGGATACGCCCAGCGAGCCCTGATGAAGTTATTCTTCTGTGGGGTAAACAACCACTTCCTGGATTTGTTGGGGTGTTTAGTTCTTCCTGGGGCTTTCACATCAGAATTTTTTATTTTATTTTGACCGTCAAATATCTGTATGTGATCGATAGCAAAATGTAAACAGAACCTGCTTTGTGTTCTGAAGGGGTAAAATGAAAGTAGTCCAAACAATGCTGTTGATTAAAAGGAAAATTGACATGACAGGTCTCTGTCAGGGCTGCCGGGCATCTTGATGTAGCATGACACAAAACATCTGGTTCCTCTTTAGCTGCATGGGGGCGCCGGCTAAGCCTCCCCTGCAGGCTGGGCCATCCGCTTCACAGGGAGGACACGGGGGAGGCAGGAAAGGAAGATAGAGGTCAGACAGGCAGACAGAGGGGAGTTTTATTAAAGAACAGAGGGATGGAAGGTGTAAGAGAGCGGTTGCACATTTGAGTTGATCATCCTGGACTCTGTGAATGTTTTGAATTCTGTTGTTATCGTCTGCACTGACTGCACGGCCCATAAATCACGTTTAGAATGAGGCGGTTGACATTTTTACAGAGATTTCACTTGTTTCCTTGTATGTTCATCCACATAGGTGAACACTAACTATCCTCCTGGTCGTGTTGTAAAAACATGTGTTCTGTGTAGCCAGAGGCTGACCTAGAGCTACCTCTAATAAGACTCTTAGAGCTGTGGAATACATATTTAGTTGCAATGTACCAGAGTGCTTATTGAATTGTTGAACAGCATCTGAAACCTTCTGCTCCAGACCAGTCAACAAAATCAAGCAGACATTTTCCCAACTTGTCTTTGTAGCTGTGAAATTAGTATATTTGCTGAATTTACAGCTGTAGAGGGAAAAGAGAAGAAAACTAATGACGACATAGCGCCCACACCAGTTGTGTATTGTAACTAGCGATAAAAAGCTGGTAAAAATTTTAAAATAGATTTTTGTGTGGATGACAGAGGATGTTTCCAGAGGACTCTGCATGAACTCTTTGGTCTATGACCCTTTATAGTCAAACAGTGGCTGCTCCTGGCCCCCCGTCACAAGTTGCCTAATTGGGATGTTTCCCTTCAGTCCAGAAGAGGTACAACTCTCCAGCAATTCCCAAAAAGAAATAAGCAAAGACTTCAGAAAATACATGTTTTTTCTCCTCCTGTCCTATTTTGTAAAGAATTCCTCTTGCAACCCCTCGGATTGCTGCTCCATATGAAAATTTGAATGTGAAAAAAAAATAAATCAATTCTCATAAATAAAACGAAGCTTGCAGTCAGATGCAGGGCGCACACAGTAAATAGAGTAGGAGAGAGACAGGAAGAGGGTGAGGGAGTAGGGAGGGAAATGAGAGGGTGAGGAGGCCCTGTGGCGTCTACAGGAGGCGTGGAGAGATGAAGAGGAAGGAGAGCCGGAGAGTCCAGCGGGAACGAAAGACACAGTGCTAGGTAGCATTAGGAAGGAGAAGGGGGGGTGTTCACTATAGAGATGAAAAGAGTTTAGAGGTTAATGACAACCCACAGTGAGAGGCAAAGGAGGTCACGCACCAAGAGAAAGATTTCGCAAAAGAGAAGGCGCTGGGTACTAATCTGGCTCATTATGGTTAATGGAGCTAATGGTGGCTATTGTTCTCCAGCAAATCCCAGTTGAGTGACTGGTTTATTCTGTGTGTGTGTGTGTGTGTGTGTGTGTGTGTGTGTGTGTGTGTGTGTGTGTGCACGTGTGCGTGTTGTCAAACATAACCTTTTCATTACGCACATTTCTTCTCACTGATGTTCCATTTTAGTTTGAGCATCTTATTGATTGACGTACTCGTCCAGTCGTCTCTATTCAGCAGCGTTTCTGGTGAAGACATCGTGTCCCGAGCAGCCGACTCAGATTTAGTCACATGATGTCCACGATAGCACTCGGAGCAAGAGATAACCTCTGAAAGCGACTGGTTTCCTTCAAGCTCGTAATGTCAGATTCAATGAATGCATAAGTAGAGCCGAGAGAAAAAAAAAGAGGAGCTGGAAATATATTGTTCCCATTGTTGTGGATTTCAAGGTCGTAAGTGTTGGGTCAGGAGGGATTAACGGTCGCTGTATTGATATCATGTTGCATGCTTTAACCCCGCCCCCTTTAATGGAAAGCTACCGTCAGGATTAATTACATATGTTTAGGCTCCCATGGCGATAATCCCCTTTTTAATGCTTCAATGGCATTAACCTGCGTGCAGATGGGGAACAGATTGTTCTGGAAGAAAGGTGTCTAATAAATACCCAAACCCCAGCAACGCACCGTAACCTCTTTTCCCACTTCCTCCTCATTTTCTACCCTTTTGACTAGTGTCATGCCCTTTCTTGTTCTTCCACACCTGTTGCTAGACGTTTTTCCCGGAACTCTACCTCAACAATGGCTGACTTTCCCGAGCTGTGACAGCCCGACATCTGGAAAAAACAACAACTAGTTGGCTGTTGCCCCCTCCCCCTCCCACCTCCCCATCCCCCCCTTCCTCTGTGAATTTATAGTGGCCTGCCATCTGACAGGCTGAGAGGGGTGAGCAGACTGAAGCAGGTAGAGTTACGTGAGCGTGAAATGTCACCTTCTAATGTATCAATAGTAGTTAATACAGTAGTACTAAAAGTTAAATGGAACCCTGTAGAAAGGTGTGGCCAATTTTAGGAATTGTCTGGTGAAATAAATATGTATTTAATTGTAGCTAAAAGTAAAAAATAATCTAAAATGAAACATTATTTTGATCAATGTATTTAATAAATTAATGTCCATAAACAAACTGCGGCTGATCTACAGGTTTGAGTTTGGTTTCTAAACTTGTCCTAAGCTTCGTAGCTCTTGGCCTTTGTTGCATGTCGTTCTGTCACATTATCTTTTTTACTATCTCACAAATCAGAAAGGCTTTATAAATACAAGACGGGAAACCGAGGGTGAAGTGTTTGCTTGTGTTTGCCACTATCAGCTGGGACATACGGTTTGTCTTTAACGACAAGACTTGGATCCTTTTTCCTGCCAAAGAAGGTTGTTCATTGTTTTACGCCATGTGAAGGAAAAGTTAACATGTGATAAATGTGATAACACTTGAGGAATACCCGACTGAACAATAAGCACAACACCCTCCTGTCGTCCAGCACAGAAACACAGCATTTATCTCTCCAGATGGACTCTTCATACATTTTGAAGGGAAGTGAACGAAAAACAGGCTCCACTTGTGCCTCTGGGTGTATTTATATGTATGTATGTGTGTATATATATATATATATGTAAAGTTTAGGAGGCAAGTTCTTTATCTTCCTGCTTCCTAAGCGGCAAGCTTCTTTTTTTTGTCGACATGAAAAAGGTTCAGAATGAGAGAAAGGCTTTGCATCTGGCCCTCTTTCATTTACAGGGAAGCCTCTTATTGCCTTGTGCTGACACACACACACACACACACACACACACACACACACACACACACACACACACACACACACACACACACACACACACACAGTTTATAAGCTCAGGTGCAAAACTAGAGCAGATACATAAATATACCCACGACCACATGCACATACATGCACATGTATACATAGACACACGATAAGTGTGCTGGGTCGTTTTCATGCTATAAATACTCCTCGGGGCGATGCTTTTCTATTATAGACACGTGCAGCCTCCTCCCCCCTCACAAATACTCACATAGCGCGGAAACTTAAAAGATATGAAATGTTTCTCGTCGTTGAACACATCATTAAGGCAAACTGGGGCAGCCCGTTTCACTGAGTCATGCTTTATCTATGTTCGGTTTAAAGCATGGCGTAACTTTTAGTGGCTTGTTATTTTGAAGAACAAGCTGTTTAACTGTGACTGTGAAAGAGTTATTGCCTCAGAAGTGTATTGGTTTAATTAAAGCAGTTTAAATGAGAACAACCTCAGTCTACATTTCAGGGAAGATGTTTGTTTGAAACTTTAAAGCTGTCAGCTACACTGATCTGTTAAAAGATGGTTATTTTCCTTCAGTCACATGTCCTGGTATGTTCATGTAGTGGCCGTGGCAGACAGAAGAATTGATGCTTGTAGCAGTGCTTTGATATAGGGGAAAACATTTATATATATACAACATCGATTTTAATGTTGAAATAGACCCAGACTGCCTCTGCCTCCCAGTTTTTCTCAGTGATCCAAACGACAGGATGTTGTACTTGCTGCTATTTGTCTTGGCCTAATCTGTCCAGAAATAAAATAACAATTCAGTACTTCCTGAGCAGAAAACCGGCACATCATGCGCATGGACAACAGACACTGTTGCATGCATTCATCTTTCATCCAACACTTACAGGATGTTGCAAGAACGTCTGGACAACAGACATCTCCCTTACTTACTGCAGGAGGCCAGACACAAACCGGACAAAAGTTGAAGAAATACATGCATAGAAAACATTACCCACATGTGTTTGTTAATTCAAATATGTGATATCTATGTTCACATTTAGGAAAATGTTAAGAAAATCACATGTTATTGTTGCCTGTAGTTGTGTTCTCATTGACAAAGAAAGTGTCAAATTCTAGCTTATAATATTTAATATGTAAGGTCATCAAATGCTTACACATGTCCGCTCTGCACTGCAGTCTGCTCCAGACAAGCAACTCCCTTCAGCTTTAAATAAGCAGAATCAGAATCTCCTTCCTGCCATCTGGTTTCTGTGGCTTTGCCCCGGAGAATAACACTTCCAACTAAAACCCACTCTTTCTCTCTCTGTGTCTCCCAGGAGTCCCCGCAGGTGAGGTGAGGACAAGGACGAGATCTGCATCTGCCCCATCTGTCCATCAACGAACCAAGTGCCTCGGTGCCGGCCACCCTCAGGTCACCTCAACCACGACGGGCGCCGAACAATAAAAGTCTTGACCCGGCGTCCCTCAGACAACCTGCACAAAGCAAATATTTGAAGCCATTATATCTAATTTCTCCAGGCAGCCGTCACTGAAAAGACCAACAGTGAAGGGTGTTGTTAGGAGAGAGAAGAAGAAAAAGTGGGGGAGGAAAAAGCAACTCTTTCAAAGTGCACCCTGCCTGCTATTTCTGCTGCGGTGTGGGCAGGGAGCGTCTCATTTGGGAGGGCTCTTGGCTGACAAAAAAAAAGGACTTCCCTGAGCCCTGCCTGCCTATCCAAATGCCTGTGTAAATACTGGATAGAGATATCAATTTGTCTGGGCGCTTACATTGCCCAACAAAGAGACGGCAAGCTATCTATAGAAAACGTTTCAACATACTTGGACTCTGTGGTCTCCTGAATTGCTACCTATCTAATACTCCTCAAAGAAGATTCAAGAGCTGAACCGGAAAGAGAGCTGCTTTCTGGGGAACACCAGGGGTTGTCGGTCTTTTGAGGGCTGCAGTTTTGATGTCTTTCCCAGCTCAGTGAATCAACATGAAGCCCCTAACGCCAGCTGGATCCCCCTCTCCTCTGAGGCTCCTCAACAAGGGTCCAGACTACCTGCGCAGACAGATAGATGGCGGAGGCCACGGCCGCTCAATCAGCGCCGTGGAGAGGCTTGAGGCGGACAAAGCCAAATATGTTAAGAGCTTACAGGTGATCAACACCAAACAGGAGCCTGTGCTGGCGCCATGTGCTACCCCACCACCGCAGCCCCGCCGAGCTATATCCATCCCCGGGAGCCTGACGCCTCGTCTTCCCCCGCGCCGCTCGTCCAACACCCCCTTCTCGACGCTCTCCGGCTCGTTCACCTCAAGAGATGAGAATGAAAATGATGACTCCAGGAAGGAGAACAGACGGACCTCTGTGGACGTTGAGGCGCATAACAGGAGCAATGCAAACAGTGCACTGCCTCCCAACCCCAGGACTCCTGGCATCAACGCCTTGGTGGCGCCACACAGTGCCCCTGTGCTCAGGAGAAGCACAGGCAAGCGCATGTTGCGGCCGGACTCCCTCGTCATCTACAGACAGAAGAAAGAGTGCAAGAGTCCCAACGGTGCAGCAGTGGGAGAGAACAATAACACGGAAGTGAGGGGCTACAGTTTTGTCCGCCGCCTCTTCCAGGGCTCCATGAGGGAGAAGGGAAGCGGAAGTGAAGGCAGAATCCAGAAGATGGTGATCGGTGAAGAGAAAGTGCCATCACGGGATGGAGACTCCCGCATGTCTTGGACCAATGAGAAAGACACTACGGATGGGGGACCAGGAAGCAGGAGGTCCAGTAAGACGGATCCAGAACGCAGCCCAGGGTCCATCCCCAGCCCTGGGCTTAGCTGCACGCTTGAACGGACTAAGAACGGATTAACAAATGGTACCGGTGATGGTATCCCCAATGGCCACCACTCACGTAAGCATGATGACGAGAATGACCCGTGGAAGCGAGCGTCGCCCCCACCAGCGCCCAGGAGGCAGTTAGGGGAGTTGCGGCGCTCCAAGTCGGACCTGTTTCTGCGCTGCTCAGTAGAGTTATCGGAGCAGGAGCATTTCTTTGACTTCTGCGGGCTGGACGTGGACATGATAGAACGTCTGGGTCGCACAAACTTCCTCTCGGGTGCCAGCTCCATAGACACACTCTCATTGGCCCTCCGCAGTGTCGGCGGGGACGGCTGCTCGGAGCCCAGCGAGTTCTCCCAGCACTCGGGAGACGGGCTCTTTCAGGAGGAGCTGGCCGATCAGCCTCCCACTGGTGTGTCGATCATTGAGAGGAACGCTCGCGTCATCAAGTGGCTTTACGGGTGCAAGAACGCTGCTCGAGAGGGACCCAAAGAGTCTACTGTTTAATCTCGGGACAGGAAACCGTGTACCGTGGAGTGCAGGGAGTTTGCTGGTTTTATTTACGGATATTACTCTATATGCAATCATTGAATCATCAAAAGCAACAGTATAAGCTGTGATTAGCAAGCAGCAATGCCGCAGTGCATTATGGGAGGAAGAAATCCCTTTCTTCTTCTATTTTTTGAGCAGCAATGCAAGTCAAAGCAACAAAATATGATTTTTCTTTCAATGCCAAACTAATTTCAGACGCTCATCACTGCACGTAGGGTTAGCACTCCATGGCACACGGTTACTTCTTGTCTCTTGCACCAAAGAGACTGTTTCTTCAAATGAGAGGACAACAACTGCTTTTAGTTATCTCCTTTCAAATTGATATATTGTATTTATAGATCTATTGTGTGAATATATAGATGGACCTTACTGATGAATGGAACCATTTCGCCCAGCATAATGTTTTAGTGTGTGTGTGTGTGTGTGTGTGTGTGTGTGTGTGTGTGTGTGTGTGTGTGTGTGTGTGTGTGTGTGTGTGTGTGTGTGTGTGTGTGTGTGTGTGTGTGTGTGTGTGTGTGTGTGTGTGTGTGTGTGCGTGCGTGCGTTTGTAGACATTGTTGTCCTCTCCATTTGTGGCTTCTTTTCAGTTACTGGCCGAACTGATCTGAAATCAGTCCCCGTGACCCTCTCCAAGGCACATGTGTGTTTGTTCGTCGTGACACAGTGGGCACAGTTAGTGTCCACCAACACTTTGAAATGGAAAACCACTAAGCTATGTTTTTTTTTTCTAAACTGGAAACGTGTTAGTTGTGAAGTGAACCATGAGTACCTCATTTGGATCTGTCCCAGTTTAGTTTGTGTATTGCCTTTTTTTTTTTTTACTCCTTAAACGCAGGCGTTGGAACAAACATGTGAGGCACCCCTGTGGGGTTGTTAATGCACTGAACTGGACCGACAGAGAGGAAATGAAAGATAGACATATGGCGTGGACTCTTTCATCTCATATAACGTTAAACAGTGAGCCAGATTCAAAGGAGCATCTGCAAGGAGCCATGCCTGGCCAGTCATTTTCATCATTTTCATCTCATTTTTGTAAACCCAAGAAGGGTTTGATTCTCACACAGTATAAACACTGTCCAATATTCACTTGTGACACAGTCATTGATTATTCATGCTGTTCAATGCTTATAGCTGTGTAAGCTATCTGGTTGCAAGATGAGCAACAGGGGCAGATTCCTGTCAGAGAAAACACATTTACAGCAAATACGAGCACTGTGAGAACTTTAAAGTCACAAAAGAAGTTTTAAAAATGAATACAATTTCAAGAAAATTATATATTCACCTTCAAACGTAAAAGAGCTCAAGTTGTCAAACCATTTACAGCGAAATGTGTTTAGGGTGTCACTTTTACCGTCTGTCAGTTTAAAGACGTTTAACCTTCCCAGCTGACTCAGTCAGCCGTTTCCCATCAGAACAAGCAGGCGAGGCTGAAGCCTCCTTTCTCTGATAACCACAGATCCTACCTCACTTCATCCATCCTTCAGTGATTTTCACTTTATCTCCATGAAAGGATGCCACTGAAATGTGAACTATAGGACTGTCGAGGTATGCAGAGGTTAGACTGAGAGGCGTTCTGGGGTGAGAGATACTGAACACAAGGGCACGATTTATTTGTGCATGTGATAAATGGACACAATTACAATACTCGCAGCTTTTATATGATTTATTTTCCATATTCATCATCAGCGTGGCTCACTCCTGAAAGCCCTTCAACCTAGATCTTTGTTTTTGTTTTTATATCTCCTTGTTTAAAACCATTTGGTTGCATGTTTACAAAGTGGCTCCATGACATTCTGAATCTCTTTTTTTATTTGTTATATATGAGAGATTTAGTTTTTATTCCAAAGAGGTTTGTGTATGATGTACACAGCAAATAAACACAAAGAATGAAATATGTGTGTGAAGGTCATTTCTTTGTGGTCTTTCTTGTGTTTTTGGGTGATTATATAAAAAAAAGTGTCCCTGCATAAATGATACTTAACAAATTCTGTGAATATTTAAGAAATAATTAAGGTATATTATATGAAATTACAGCAGCCAATATGAGAAAGAAAAGAAGAAAAAGCTGTGAGTCTATAATCTTATGGCTGACTGAGTCAGTGTTGTGACTCTGTCTCGTCCTTGACTCCTTGTGGCCTCCCTCCACCACATCACGTCTCATTTTTCACATTATCTCAAGTGGCTACGCGCTAATCCTTTTAGCATTCCCTGCATGCTCTTGAGTGAGTTGCAACAGGTTGTGTTTATAGACAAGAAGGCCTCTGTGTGGCCTGGTGCTGTGTCTACCCTCCACCCTGTCTGCAGACTCTTCCTGACACTGTCTTTGTGTCTTCTCTCCTTAGACCTGCTGACTCAGCTTTTGTTTCTGCACGCACCGGTTCACAATGTATTCAGATCTCAAGGGGAAAGAGAATTTTTTAAAATATTTTATGCATACAGTTCTCCCATGTCACAGAGCTTTAATCCTGAAGGGAAAATATCAGATGACACTTGTTTGTCGGCCCATTTATTGTCAGGAAATTGCAGATTGCCTTTGATTTATTTATTTATTTTTATTCCAAAATGTTGGGGATTATGCGAAATTACTCTCCTGCTGACAGTTAAATTAGAAGATCAATGCCATTCTCACATCTGTCCGTCAAGTGTTGAGCTAGAGCCGTCGGCAATTATAGCTTAGATTAGCATAAAGACTGAAAGCAGGGAAAACCGCTCACCTGTCAGTGCTGCCTCTGTTCACCAAGAAATAGTTACAGTAATGTAATGCCCAGTAAAAAAAAAAAAGATTTCTATTTGTGTACGGATACATCAAACAAGCGATAGTGTGTTAATTAGAGAGTTTTAAAGGTGCTGAAAGGCAAATTTGTATACTTTGGAGAGCCAGGCTAGCTATTTCGAGTATCGCTAAGCTAGGCTAATTGCTGACTCCAGGTTCATTCTTAAAATGCTTTATAGCTGCGAGACAAGATTTATACCACACTCATATTTGTGTGATATATATAGCCACAGCCGCCGGTTAGCTAAAAAAAACTTCCCAACATGTCAAAACTGTTACTTATCATAATGAGCTTTATTATTATGAAATACAAAATATCTCAATACGTCACAATGAAATGACAATGTTGATCCATTATTCACTGTCCATGGAGCAGTTACAGGGTTTGTCAGAAGATTACTTTTCAGCTTTAAGAGAGACTGTAAATTCACAAAGAAAAAAAAGTATGATTTCTATTTTAGGAAGTGCTTTCCCTTTAAAGAGGCCGAACATGGTTTCAGGACATTTCAGGATACAATCATCTGACACATTCCTAAAGCTCTGTCTTGCAGACACTGAACAAAATGTTGCGTGTTGGTTTGTTTCTTCAGATAACTCCAAAGTCCTTAAGTCTCTTACAGCAACACTTCAGTGTAACTACACACACAAATACACAATTTCTCCATCCATTAACCACACGTCCCTTTCCCTCTTTGTGTCTTTCCCAAAGCAGAAGAAATAGCCCTCCTATGTGCCTGTGTCTATGTCAGTTACTCTGACCGGAGGTCCTGCTGTGACATCCTGTTTTGGGTTCATAGGACAAGGTTTAAACATATGGTCATGTTTTGGGTTTGGCCTGGAAACAAACAGACAATAGCTGGTAGCGTAGAGGACAATTAAGATTGTATTATTACAGGGACGTGTCTGTTTGTGGCAAATTTCCGATGGTGTACCTGTTAAATAATTTTGGCATGCTTGCAGAAAATGCCTGGTTTGCAAAGTGTAAGATGAACTGGCAGGCTTCGATGCTGCTGATGTGGTTTTCCACCCACATAAAACAATCACCACAGGGGGTCCAAAGACCTCCTGCTTTACACTTTTGCCCGCCAGCAAATCCTGTCCAGCAAAGTTCTGACCCAGTTTTGACTTCACAAACTTACTTTTTGCTTTTAAAAAAGCATCTCTTAAAACATTTTTTTAAGCGGACATGTTGTTTCCTTACTCACACGAAAGTATACAAGACTATTTCTAGGGCAACAAATGAAAACGTGATTCCCTTCTTGCCTGGAGTTTGAAACCCACTGTGGTCTTGACTGCTTCTGGCAACTGTCACAACAAGCCCTTTTCAGGGTCACAATGCAGAGGCAGACATAACATGAGCTTCTTTTGGGCTAGAAACCTCCAGTCCAGCTGTTTGTCAACAACTGGTCAAATACCATCACTTTGTGTACAAGTGGCCTCAAAATGTGATGCGCTGAGAAGCCGTAATGTGTGTCAGGGTTAGCATGGGTTTTGAAGTGTGTCAAATCTGGCCTAGTTCTTCTGCGTCAGCAGCTTCAGCAGACTGTGGATGTCTCCGCTTGAGAGAAGCTGGGTTCATGACTCAGGAAGAGAGGCTGAACACACAAAACTAGCACAAAGGTTTGTATGAAATGCCGGTACAAGAATAAAACACGATATGCCAATTAGCAGCTGTTGCCAAGGCAGAGTTTCATTGGGAATGTGCTAGATACATAAAAATGCTACAAGCATGGGGACGCTGTGGAGCAGTGGTGTTTTGGACATGAAGTTACTGGTGAGGACGAGAGCTGTGTTCTAGTTTTTAGTGTGTAGTCCCTAAACATTGGGGGATTGAAGTATACTCAAATATGTTTGCCTAATAAATAAGATGGATTTTTTAATGTGCCGTTAATGGGCTTGTTGTAATTCAAAGCAGAAACTTGATTAAATCAGTTTTGGAAAAATATAAGAATGGTGCAGAGTGCAAATTAACATTAGTTTTCTCATTGTTAAAGGTATACTGTGCCGGATTATTCCCTCTCAATCATCATTTATGACACACTAGTAGTGTGAGGCGGTGTATGTATCTGCAGAGAATGTTCCCTCTGCATGCATTTACTTACTGTTTTGGACGTTTTCTGGGTTGCTTGTGAAGCATGCGCAATTACACATCCATAAAAAAAGCTCCCACAATGCGGGACACTGTGCGCAAAACATAACAAGGCGAAACGTGAAAAAAGAGATAATCTAGAAGAAGAAGAAGAAGAAGAAACCCCTTTATTAGTCCCACACTTAGTCCCACAGTGGGGAAATTTACCCTCTGCATTTGACCCATCCTTTAAGGAGCAGTGGGCAGCCTCGTGAAGCGCCCGGGGAGCAACTGGGGGTTAAGTGTCTTGCTCAGGGACACAACGACATGGACTGGCTGAGGCGGGGTTTGAACCCCGGTCCTCTGGTTGAAAGACTGACTTGCTAACCACTGAGCCACAGTCGCCCCCCTAGGGTCCCCTAGGGTTGGCTTCCACTTTCGCTGCCGTATGTGATGCTGTGAGTGAGGGCAACACTTTGAATGTTGTGTGTACGAATAGTAAGTCCTTCAATATATGCCTTTAAAAAAGTCCTTGTTTGATTCCTTTCTGTCACCACAAGAATGAAGAAAACCAGCAAGCTGATTGTTTAACTCAACTGTCTTGGTGGAACAACACCAACGCTTCGACAAAGTTCCACAAAAAGCTACATGTGTTGTGTTCAAATGAAACCGAACCAATAAGTGTGTTGATTTTGCATAGTTTGAACTTTTAAATGGCAGCCCCAGTATGTAGCTTTGGACCTTGCGAGGCGGTTATGAATCAAGAGTGGAAGAGGGCTCCAGAACGTGATCCCACAGCCTGATTTGATACAGTCGCAGACTCACGACTGAGAGACTAAAATAAAATCCTCATGAGTGAGTCCAAAGAATGACTGGAATGATCCAAAACAGCAGCAGTTGTATCAGGTATGTGATGGTGTTCCAACATCCAACAGCTGGCTAACATCTGGGAACGCAAACCAACCAGAGAACCGGTCAACAGAATCAGATAACTGTGTTGTACCTGCTTATTGTCCGGACACACCACAAAGCCATTTCAGGTAGTTCTCCTTTGGACTCTGAAGGCCGAGCTTCCCCCTCTAAATGGTTGAAATCTTAAACCAACGTTGGCAGGAGGAGCTGGGGGAATCTGCTTTGGTGTACCTCCACCTCTGTAACAAAAACCATCCCGGAGCTGGAGGTATCCTATGGCTGCGTCGGGTCATAAATCAGAGGAGTGGCCCTTTTCATTCCCCTTCTCTCATGCGTGACCTCGGCCTCCCGGGGGGTCGGGGAGATGTGCTGAGCCTCGGGCCTGTGGGAAACCTGACCAGGAGCCACGGGCCCTCTTCAAATAACCATGTGACGTCAGGAGAGACTACAGCAGAACAACGGCAGGACTGCCGGAGGGGCTCGGGTTCATTCCCAACTGAAACTTCCAGAAAGAGGAGACAGGAGTTTTATGTGTTTTCTTCTTGGTCAGTTGACCTTCATTGTAGAACAAGGGCAAAGACCGACTGCAGCTGGGCCGAACTGAACATTGAACAGTTTTCATTCGGGGAGTATTCCAGCTGTTTAGGTGTTAAATAGGTTAGACCATGTACTTTAACCATTGCTGCCTCGTGCAGGAATCTACATTGGTATGAATACATCAACGAAGAAACTGAGCTTTTATTCTTGTAGCTTTACATGCAGATTGTCAGTGAAACACAAAATGATCAAAAGGCAAAGCTGCCAGCTGTCTCCTCAGCACTGGTACGATACCTCCAGTTGCTGACGGCCAGCTAATCTCTGACAGGCTGCATTACTTGTCAGCAGAAAAGCGGAATAATTGGCCCCCTTAAAACGTTTCCCCCCTCCAGAAAATATTCAAATAAAAAGATTAGATTGTCAGAAATAGTCCTTTTCTCTTTAGGTAGCTCAGTTTCTATACTGTCATAGATGCCTTTAGTTATCATCATGTACTTTCTTTGTTTGAATATATTCTACACACCTATCTTTGATTTTAATAACATGTCTGCATCTTAACTTAACAACCACAACATGATTATATTTCTCTCTGCTCATGACACATGTATGTACATATTGAAAATAAACCACAACATATTTTTTATCTGAGATCAGTCGTTCCAAAATTGGAATTTCTGAAGTTTGAATCAGTATAGCAATTTATTGTTTCGAAATACATTTAAGTTTTTAGTACTATATATATACAGTTTGAGTACTATTGGCCATACAGCTACTCGTAAGCTTGAGTAAAAATGTGCATACCTTAAAACCATCAAGCAGAGAGAAGTATGTTTGCCTGCTACAGTATTTGTTGTGATGGGAAAGAGAGAAATTAATTTTCTTTGTTGTTATAAATCCAGTGTTTTGGATATTTTGGGATTGAGGCTGTGTGGTCGAGAGTTCAGCAGCGATGGGCCAAGTCATAGCTGCAAATAATCCTCCGTGTTTGTTTTCACCTGCTACGAGTGCAGATTAACAGGGTTTACTGCACATTTTGCTGTGAGAAAGAGGAATATTTTCACGGTGGAGCATATTTAACCAATATTTGGTGTTGGTGTAACGCCCTTCTTACTCCTAACAAGAATGAGAAGAATTCAACAAATTAGCAAAGATTCTTTGGTGAATGGTTTTAGTTTGAAAAATGTTAGAGAAGTTGGGGAGATACATTATCGCAGATGCGCCTCATAACAAGAAGTAAACAGCTTTGTAATAAAACTATGGATAAAAAATCCACAGTCAGCCACATGACACTGTTGGCCAGATTGATTGATGATGTTGGTGGAACAGGGCGGCTATCAGCGATTAAAATCAACTTTCTTTTGGTTGCAAACCATATTTTAGCTGCAGGAAGTGCTCTGGTGTCCACTCTGGTGTGTTCATTTTACACAAGTGCAGTGTCTTCAACAATGACCAAGTTTTCCAAAATCTTGATTCAACAATAATTTAGTTATTACTTCTATCCAATTCAGAATATATTCCCTACAAATTATCCGTTGATTTACATGCATATGGAGCATTAACATGCAAACACCGCCTGATAGCTGTGTAAGCATGCAAGAGTCTTACAAGACTTGTTGACCAAACAGCTGCTGATGGGCAAATAGCTATTTAGGTTTCAAACTTGTGAACTTGCTGTTACAGTGCAGACAGACTCTGTGATTACCGTGTGCATGCCACCCTAAGGCAGTCCAAAAACATGGGCGTATGCAGATTTAAAAAAAATGAGTGTTTTCCACTCTTGTCAAAGTATTACATTGAAATTTTGTGTAATGTATATACATTTTATATCCAAATCCATCCATTATCTTTGACTGTAACATTCTGCAGTGTGTTCTTCACTGTCAAAGCATTTTAGGTCACTGGGTAGTGAGAAAGCAGCTTAATCACATAGTCAGATCTATATTCCCAGTCATGTGAGAACAAGAAAACATCAGGTCAACAGCTGGCCCTCGCTCCCGACTGTATCCATGAAAACATTCATCTACACTTCTCCGGCACTGATACTCGACTCCCACGAGGGCGCAGGGTTCACAACCCTAACTCCTCGATACAGTCTCTTTATTGGTCACTTTATTGCCCCCCTATGGTTTTCGTTTACTCTCTTTCACTCTCAGGTCTTGATGTTTTCACCAAATAGGGGAAAAGCGTCTCCGGGGGAACCATATGTTCACAATGTGGCCTGGGTACGACCAATGACAGGCCTTTTTTCTTTTTACATGGTAGCTTTGATGTGTTCCACAGCCAGTGAAAGTTAGTTTGGGAAAATGTATGTTTAAAAAGGCAAATCATCTGCAACTTCAAATAGTCCCTCTCAGCGCCTTCCCCTCCTCACACAAGCGTTATTGTGTTTGTTATAATATATGCCGGTATAGTTCACTTTAACAGGTGCTGGTACAAACACAATGGCTCAGACTCCAAAAACTCTCAATCCTACAACTCCCACAATGCAGTTTGAATGCATTTGCAGAGCTAGCGAGCCAAAAACAAGTACCTACCACTGATGTTTTTACAAAACATAAATATGTCCGCAAATGTTGAACTATGATTGAAAATTAGACATGTTCAGGAAGTCATGGTGGAAATATTTTACTCTAAATCTGGGCTGCAAATGTTACAGCATACGTAATTGTTAAAGACATTAATTTCCTTTTGTTATTTATTTGTTTTGGACAAAAACATATAATGCTTAAAGCGTATAATAGGAAAGCTTTATTTTGCAGAATGCTTTTTTTGCTAATTTTAAGCTAAGTAGCCTCAGCGGTGGCAGACAGCAAGATATGGGACTGGAGAGTAAATCACTGCTCTTTATGTCTCTTCAGGTGACCGTTAGCTAAACCCCACTCCCTTTTGTTACTGCTGTCAAGCTTGTCACGCTTTTTGCTCTCACACGGCACAGAAGCAGTTCACAATTCCAACAAAGGCACATTTACCAATCTCACTGAGTAATTCCTAAACAACAGATCTTTCATTTCACATAGAAGTAAGGAAAAGAAGGTTTCTAATTTCTGGCCCGCAACTGTGTTGCTAGCAGACTTTATCCGCTGTAGCTAGCTTGATAATAAATGCTAACTCTGTAGCTTGGCTGTAAAAACTCAGTCTCTAGCAGACTGATTTTAAAACAAGATCATAAATTTACACTATGGTGAGAGGATCAAGCTGTGGCGGAGTGGAGAAGGTTAGGGAAACAAATGGTGCAAACGGTTTGTACAGGACACACGGAAATAAACGGTGATGCAGGAATTAGCTCGACAGTAGGACCCATCAGTACATCAGGCTCCGGCTGAAGAGCGTCTGTCTGCTGCTCCCTCCAACCTCCGCCATCATCAAAGCACACAAGAGCGTTTGACCTCGCCCTCGTCTCCGCCACACTTCTGAGGTTAGCCTTTCCTAATTTAACCCCAGTCTGGTTGCCAAGGCGAGGGAAGGCCCATCACCACGGCGCCATGCTGGGCAGGACCAGGACCTCCCGGAGGATTTGGCCAATGACAGCCCCTAAAAAAACCACAGAGGATCCCCACCTGACATATCATCCTCTGTGGGGTCTAATTGTATTGGAGAGGAGAACAGCTGTCGAGCAGTGTTCGAGGGATCACATTTGTTTTTAGTGTTTTTGTGCTTGTTTTTCCAATCCCTGTCTTTGATGTTATTGTGTCAGAAATATTTTAACCAAGAGTAACTTAACTCCATAAATCTGTTCCATTTGTTTGATTGATTGATTGATATTTCTTATTGAAAGCAGTAAAAGTGGAAAAACATAAATTAGGAATGACATCTTGTACGTCCTCTGCACTTTAGAATAACACTGTTACAAATAAGATCTTCATGATGTAAAAGCAAAACAATACATTAGCATTACTTTTTTTTTTTTAAATGACAACCAATTACAGCATTGTTTAAGTGGAAAATAATTGAGAGATATTACATGCAAGAATAAACTCTCTAAAGTAATCATATCTGAAGGTAACTACCCACAATGCTGATCACAACTGACAGATAAGACACTTGAAAACAAATTATCGGTCAGCAAATTACATGAGAACTGCCTGTTGACCCAGTGAAGGCTAATGTGGTCTAATACAGTCTGTTTCCTCTAATTACATTCTTCAGTCCATCAGCATGAGTTCCCATGACTTATTGCAAAGATCCTGAATAACTGTGCTAAGTCCAGGGAGGAATGCAGCTCTGTGACGTAACATACTGCAGAATATTTGAGTTGTGTAGTTTCCATTTTTGTGATGTATTATTCACTGTAGGCGAAGCTAAGAGGTTAAAGCAAACTATGCAGCCTTGTGCAGGCGGTCTATTCATGGAGACTTCTCTCCTTTGGAAAGCATTCTGCTCTAACGTGCCTCGGGTGATACTTGAAGCTCATCTTCTAGTTGCATGTGTGAAGGCCGCAGCTGAATATGAATTTAACTGTCCAAAACACGACTCACTGCTTTGGCGACCGGGTCACGCCCTGTGACGCTGGTGTCTCCTCAGCGGGATTTGGAGAGCAAGTGATCCAGGCATTGTGTTTGCCAATTAGTGTGTCACTCACACAGGTGTAGAGGTCCTCCAAAGGAACAATTAGTCACTCCATTCAATATCTCCAGAGATGAATGAAAGGATTAGGCCCCTGTAATCTCCCATGAGACTCAAAGGTTTCACCATCTGTGCAGACACGCCAGACGTGAGGCGAGACAGTTAGAACACAACAAAAGAGGATATTGTATATCTTCTTATGTATGGGTGTATAATTGTTACTGTACACATTCCTTGTATATATAATTGTGTTTCCATTTTAGTTTCCTTCCTTTAGTGCTATGTTTATATAGTTTGCTCCATTTCATTTCCTATTTATGTGCTATTCAAATTCTATTCCTACTTCCTCTCTCAGGTAAAATACAACTTTTACTGTCAAATATGTGCCAACACATTTCAGTGTATTGATGCCCATGTGTGTATAGGTGTGTATGTGTGTGTTGCTTTGGTCCCACCTCCCACCATCAAACCTTTACTCCTCTGCACTGTTGGTGCATGATCTTACAATAGGAAATAATGTCAGAGAACAGTGTTAACATTCAGATGTTTTACGTCCACTCAAACAAGTCCTCATGAATGCCAACTCCCCACAATAGCCTTGTCCCACAATAGCTCTACCTCCTGACGGCCTCCATCAACTCCTTATCAAGTGACACCGTCCACTCCGCCACATCTCCTCACCCCACCTCCTCCACGGCCAGACAGGCTGTGACACCACAGATTCCCATGTCAGAAATAGAGATGGACAGAAGCACGGCGACTCCAAAGAGAGGCAGCATGCAGAGGAAGGGAGGAATTTGTGCTGAGGGAAAAGCAAAAGAATGACTGGCTGAAGGAGAGACGGGGGCAGCTTTAATGACATCTTGATGACAGGCTCGGTGGGATGTGCACGGCTCCTGCAGGAGAGGAGGAAGAGAAGGATGTAAGGCGAGCCATTTGAGCTTGTATCACTGTGAATATCACTCTGTTACCTTCCAACCCTGCACGCTCTCCATACCTGTTATAACTGTTATAACTGTTATACATGATGAGAAACAGGGGCAGTAAAGTCTCCAGCTGTGCATCAATGAGTAATTTCCGACATGGCTAGTTATGTTACGGGCCACTGGCTCCTCCAAGCTCGATTTGCTGGGCATGGATGCATGATCGGTCTGTGGAGTAGGAGGGCTGTGTGGTGGAAAAACCCTGCAAATGTCATTCCTTCATGCTATAACTTGAATTAAAAAAACCTTACAGGTAAGTCCTGTCAAGGGTTCACTTTGCTTAATAGTCTCCCTGATCTGTTTTTTTGCTTTCATGTCTTGGTCTTGACACAAGTAATCATAAAAATGGGGATAATCGTGCACCCTTTCAGACAGGCTGTCCTCGAAGACTTCTACATCGAGAGAAAAGTGTAAACCCTTAAAGGCATTGTTTGACATTTTGGAAAATACATTGTTTATCTTTCCGGGAGTTGGATAAGAAGATACTCCTCCATTTCCCAAAATGTCAAACTATGCCTTTAACACCTCTGCACATGAATCTCTGCTTCCTCATTGAATAGGCCGATTCAGAAAGTTACCAAAATTGACGCCGTTAGACAATACAACAAGTAACCGTAATTGCTGTGCACAAAAAACAACAAAGTATTTTAAATTTTAAAAAAAACATCTTAGAAGAAACACCTATTACAGTTTTTGCCTATTGCTTACACACGTTTTGCTAAATTTGGCTCATTGTGTCAAAACTCTACACACAAGCAAATAAGACACAACACTGGGAAATAAACCATTCGCATCCATGTCAAATTGAAACTCTGCTATCAAAACCTAACAATCCTTTGTCAAAATGTCACTCTGATGACAAAATGATACCCACTTGCATCATATGAATACACTTTCAGATCAGCAGTAACACAGTAGTTTACTTTATATAAAAAACTGCAGTCTTTTGTTTTCAATGTTTTTATTCAGTTCCATAGAGGGCAACAACCAAAAAAATGAAATACTGAATTCAAAATCTTTACATTAGTATATTTTACAGTACAGTAAATTCAGTTAAATCAAAAATAAAACAAACAATACACTACTGTAAACACAGAAAAACACAATTGTGCGCAAGTGGGCTTATGGATCCTGCCGTCTGTTGGGGTCTGGCCACAGGATCTCATCAACGTCACAAGCAATGTCTTCTCTCGCTAAGCATCGGGGAAAATATCCCTTATGTCCTTATTATGGATGAAACTGTGAAGCGGCTTAGATTAGGATGGACTCTCTGCCCAGCTTCCCTCATAGTCAGGCCATGGTTTATGACATGGTCCACCAAAGTTGCTCTTATGTCATCTGAAATAATGGTCCTTGCGTGGCCTCTTTCACCACATCCTCCTCTCTCTCTCTGTCCTCCTCTTCCTCCTCCTCTTCCTCTTCCTCTGCCTCTAGCTCTCCCTGCCTCCATGCTTGCAAAGTTGTCAAAATGGCTTAACTGAGGCCTTTTTGTAGCTGGCTGATTGGTGTTCAGTTTTGTAAGTAAGTGTTTTCAGGTGTGTGTCTATGTCTTTTCAATTAACCAATGTGTGTTGTATTTTGAATAGATGTGTTTTCCCAATGGTACCCTGAGATTTCATTTTTGAACTAAGTGTCTTATGTATGAAATAGTGTGTAGTGTCTAGGCGCAAGTGTGTTGCAGAAAGGAGCAAGTGTGTTACAGAATTGCAACTAAAGTGCAAAGCAGCGCTTTTGTTTAAGGTATGGTTACACTTTGTTTAAGGTATAGTAACAACAACTTCAAGTTATGTTACTTTGGTTTAAGCATGTGTCTATAGTGTTCAAGCAACGGACAAAAACTGTATTATATTGCAGTTTATATCCATGTCTGTCCATCACCATTTTATCCTATTAGATATTTGTGTGAAATCGTCAATTAAGGGTTCTTAAGTTACGGCCAAAAATAACATGTTTGTGACAAAATTGTGTTTGTGCTCTCGAGGCGTTTCCAAATATCACCTTCACAAGAAAGGGACCGACATGAGGTCACAGTGACCTTAACCTTTGACTTCCAAAATATCATCAGATCATCCTTGAGTCCAGCTGGAAGTTTGTGAAATATTTGAAGAAATTCCCGATCACGTCTGCTGACAAACTAACAGACAAACTCCTCTGGTGACGGCTGGGATGAAATACAAACCTGGTGATCTTTGAAGTATTACTACTTCTAGCACCTTACTGGATCACATTTATTCTTCATATACTTTGCACATATTTGAAACTTAAAGTACGAATACAGTATACGATAGATGAGAGTTTTTATCTCCATCATCCTCAAAATTCTGATAAATTTTCTGAATACCTTCTCAGTGTCTTGCTGGAGTCAGTCAGTTCTCACGGTGAGCTCTGTGTGTGTGTGTGTGTGTGTGTGTGTGTGTGTGTGTGTGTGTGTGTGTGTGTGTGTGTGTGTGTGTGTGTGTGTGTGTTTAGGCTTAGAGGTTGTAGCTGCAGGTCGGGAGAAAAAGCAAAGAACAATGACCCTAAACAGCTGTAGCAACAGTAACTTGAGCCTGACAGAGACCGTGTGGAGGGCTAAAGAATCGATTAGCATTCCAGCAACCACAATACCCAAATATACAACATATATATTTACATATATATAAAACACCCATAGCAGCAGCCTGAGAGCCCAGCTTCGAAACAGTATGATTGATGAAGGACTGACCTCTCTGGCATATCGCTCCCTTAAAAATAACTCCACAAACTATAATTTCGGAGTCAGAAACATCTCAGCTGCTCAGTTATATTTTCTGTGCCATGCATGGAAATACCACGGCTCATGTTCTACAGCTCTCAGCGCTGCTCTTCGTAGGTGGCCTACATTATGCAGAAATGATCAATGCAACTAACATATACTAACAAAAAACACACACATGCTGAATGAAAATGTATTGACTTGTGGTGATGGACAATCCGTTAAGCCCCGAGCTCTCGTCAGAGCGTCAAGAGCTGTAGAAAAATCAATCTATTTACAGCAGACAGAGACAGACATACATGTGGAGATGGGTGATCAGATTTCAACAGAGATGTAGATTGAGGATGGGTGGCAGGATGTGTGTGTGTGTGCGTGCCTGTGCATGTGTGTGTGTGTGTGCGTTTGTGTGTGTATTTGTGTTCTTGGTGGGTTGCAGTGGGCCAGAGGGGGGGCTTAGCAGAGAGATTACCCCTCTGCTGGGAAATATAAGGGGGTATAGGAGGCAGGTTTTCTTTTCAAAGGGGGTCCCAAATCCGTTGCTAAAGAGCCACGAGATTACAAAACTGAGATTGAGCCTGTAGATTAGAGGGATGGAACGTCCTGTGAGAACCTCCTTAATGCGAGGTGAGGGACCGAGTTTTGAATAATTCACATCCCTGCCTCCATTCTCCACTGAAACGCTGTAAAACCTTTCAGAGTCACGATAGAGCCAGCCAATTAAATACCATCTTTGGTCTTTTTTTTTATTTTTTATTATGTGGTGAGATGTTTTCTTCAAAATGAATCATTCACGATTACGCGTCATTCTATGTTGTCGTTAGGAACAATTTTAAGCTCTGTATATTCAAAATAGTAACTGTTTTGAGGATTAATCATCCCAATGCGGAGTATTAAGTGACAAGCATTTAATTAAATTAAACCAAACCCAAACCACACTTTCAACAGCGACGCACACATTATCTCTTGAGGATTAACAAGGTTATAAGGCTGCTAAACAGAGGTCATAATAACCCAGTATAGAGAGGAAATACTTACTTTAAAAGAAAAAACCAAGTTGCCTCCTGCTTATCTCTGCAGACATACTGCAAACACTGGAGATTAACAACTGCTTTGGCTCCATGTTTGTTTGGGGTACCTCCTGCTTTTGGCTGATAAAATGATCGGAGTGCTGTCTGGTGCAAAGTTACAGCTAATCGCTCTCACTCCTCTGCCTGAAAACATGACCTCTGTGCAGCAACATGTCCATTCAGTCAAATATCACCACATTAGTTCACATTAGACATTAGTTTAATTACTGTAAACAAGAAGATCTATTAGAGAAGAGATTAGCATCCTCCATTGGTGTTTCATAATGTGTGGTCAAATTAAATCTACAAATAAGGGTTTACACCATAAACAAATGTTCTGAAATACAGCATGGCACTGTTAATGATGTTGAGGTAAATATTTGACTGAAAATCAAATAAGAGATAATACTATTGCAAGGTTACACGTTAAAGGAGCGCAGTGGAGTTTGTCACATTCACTATTATTTGCCAAAACACACAGACTCTAATACACACTGACCGGTTATTTCTGCATTAAAACATTTGAAAAGGCAGTTTTTGTAAGAATTTGAAATCTACATTATTTACATCTATGTTTATGTACAATGTACAATATAACATTTGGTCCCAGTCTAAATAGAGTAAAATACTCTTGCCTCAGAGTTAATAATTCAATCATTTAGTGTTCATATTTAACTACATGATAATAGATTTAACTCTACATGATAATAATTTACTAGAATTGGATTCAACCATATAATTCAATCTAATTCTATATAGAATTGGATAGAATTAGATTCAACTCTATATAGAATTTTATTCAACTCCCTTCAGCTCTCTTCAGTCCCATAAACCGTCAGCTCGTTTCAGCGTAGTGAGAGGTTTTATGGTTTTATGGTTTTATGGTTTCATGGTTTCATGGTTTTATGGTTTCATGGTTTCATGGTTTTATAAATAGAAATAGAATTTAAGGAACCATGGTTGGCAGGGTCACTTTGTTTTACTCCAATAGATTTTATTCTGAATATTTGCTCCTACTCTAGTGGCTATGGTTAGTAATTATGCTCCAAAATGATGAAATATTACTCCTTTAGAGGAAAATAATAGTAACTCCGGAAAAATTACTCCCCCGTTTTTCCTGTGTACCATGTCTGTTTTGTTTTATTACTCAAGCACCCAGGAAGAGTGACTTTTACATCGTGGTCAAACGGTGGAATTTCAACTTTTGGGTTTGTCACGTGATGCAATTGGGCCAAAAAAGACGTACACAAGGAGAGAGACGTCTGTAGCTCAGTGGCTAATTGTTTTAAAGATAAACCAAATTCCCAGTGCCAACGTCTGAAGAGCCTTTATTCATCATCATGGATCCAGAGTTATATTCCTGTCTTTGTTCATGTGAATGAACCCGATGCTGAGTGCTGGGGATGGGCCCATGGATGTGGGACATCGCTCAAACTTTGAGTTAGTGGGTCACGTACAGACACTGAAACGTGCCTCTGTATCAGAGGGGTACTACCCAAGCAGCCATGTTTGAGCAGCTGGTTGGCTCATACCTAAATGTAGACTGTAGGAATTGTAGCCTTTAAAATTGTGCGTCAAACTTTCATGGTGCTGCCCTTCCGTTCTCCCGTCTTGCTTGTTTTGAAGAACTTTGTCCTTTAGTCGAGTCCTTCGACAGATGAAATGCATGATCAGTTGAACTGAGGTCAGAGAACTAGCCTGGCCAGTTAGGAACAAAACTCCTTGGGAGTCCAAAGAGGGCTTACCTCTTTAAAAGTCAGCTCTTTCCACCGTCATAGACATTTAATGTCAAATCCAATGTGCTGCAGGGGAGAACGAACAATGGCATTACAGTCCTTCGCTAGTCTTTTCAGATTTTTATATGTTTTTGTGTGTGTGCACATGCCACATTCTTGCCTCAAGCAGGTGTGGCAGTTGTAGGTAAGTTTCACAAAATCTCCAGGCTGTGTATTTTTGTGTACATCTCTGCAGCCGCAAGTGTGTGAGTCAGTGTGTCTGTTGAGACGCAGTCGTCATACCTGAGTGCTGCCAGACATGTCTGTCTGTCTGTGAGGGCGTTTATGTAAGAAATGTGTGTGTGAGGTTTAAAGTCATCTTCAACATCCCCTTAAAATCACCTAGCCGACTGCTCTTCTCATCTCAGTTTTCGCAAAAAAACGACACCTCGGCGCCAAAATTGTTATGCACGTTTCTCAGCGACTGGTGCTCTTGCATACATTTAACAACGTTAAGAGCCTGAGCTTTAATCTCAAAGACAAACTTTCCCAATCCTGGCAGAGTCCGCTCACTTTGGCTGCATGATTTACGACTCCAGTTAGCCAAGAGAAGTCACAAAGGGACGGACGCTGGAAATACAACTTACAACATAATCACATGGTAGTTTGACCCAAATTTGCCTTGTGTCTCTAAAATGGTCCCACTGACCTCATGTGATGTTTTTCTTTCTTTATTCCAGCAACAAAGAAATGAGTTTTGTGGATAACCAAATCTCCCACCAAAAGCATCTCTGTATAATACAAATCTATTTTTGAGTTTTCTTGTGTATTTAGCTGGTCTAACGTTATGCACTTAGCTTAAAAATGTGATATAAAAGCACTTATCATACTACACCTCCGTAGCATTAACCTGTTTCCACGATTGCTGTATTGGCATATTGGCATAAATCATCATTATTACAAAGGTAATCCCCCCACAAAAGACACGGTTATAAACAGATTAAACTAGTTATCTTCTATTTACCATCTCTCATCCATATGAGCAAGCAGAGTGAAAGAAAAGCGTTGTGGGCTATGTGCAACAATTAAACTCAGGCTCACACAGCGTTGTGGGCTGCTTTTGTTTGAAGTAATTACAGTGTGTGCAACAGAGCCCTGGGCAAGGTGCGAAGCAGTTTAGTCATCGTTGTTCATCAGCGAGAAAAAAGAAGAGAGTTGTTTTTCCGTGTAGGGAGCCGGAAAATGTTTGTAATATAAAAGTGAGCCAAATGACAAAGGCCCCTGGATCAGAGAGACAGGGTGACGTACTGTTTGACACCTGTTGGAAGAGACAGATGAAAGCTGACACTTTCGGGGGAGTATGTGAGCGCGAGCGAGTTGGATGTTTTAAGGACTTTAATTCTGACCCACAAGAGTGAAAACGGAGGGTTGATGGTTTGATCCCTAGCTCCTCCTGACATGTCAAAATGTCCTTTCAAATGTCTGCCATCCTGAAAACCGATCCGGATGTGGGAGAATGTCGGGGAGATAACTTAATGTTTTGGGTCTGCCAAATGTATCGAGAGAGGCTGTATGACTTCAAGTGACAGACCTCGATGACCATCAAGCACAGCTTCACAGAGTCCTGAGACGATGGCTAATCAGGCAGGTTAAGGGAAAACACCTGTGTTGGAGGCCCTTTAGTGAGGGAAGAAAGAAACAGAACCCCAGTTCAAGGATTTTTAAAATGCTGGAGAAGCTCTTTGAAGACCAAGCTATGCAACATTTACTTTGCACCACCATCATAACCATAAAATATGAATAGTAATCTCCATACAGAATATTTGCCGCTTGAGCTCAAACTTGATTTTCTGTTGTAATTGGGGCAGAAAAGCAATGATTGTATGAACTGCTCTTTAAAGACGCACTAATCAATATGTTTATGGATTAAATTACTGTATGGTGAAATTGAACGGGTGGTTGTAGTTATGAAACCACAGAAAATTATCACCGTGAAACTGTCTTTAAAGGAGTTTTCCGGTTCATCATATTCCTATTACAGCTGTGTACTTTACATTTACAATTTACCATGAAATACGTATATATAGTACAAGTACAGCATGGGAGCTGCTTTTAAAGACATGACTTCCCGTCTCCCAGAGTCTCCAAACAACCAACCATAACACTTCCACGCTCTCATGCTCTACGCATCTCCACTGAGTGTTGGTGTAATGAAACTCCAACATGAACCTAAGAACTGCACACAAGCATCAAATAGTCAGCAGCATGCATCAGCCTTCACCCAAACAAGCTACTCTCATGATTAAAACCAGCTTCTGTGGAATAGATTTACCTCCTGAGCTCATTCTATGGCCTCTGAAACAGAAACTGGGTGAGTTACATAAATATATCCATCAAGAGTTGTGAGTAAGGGGAGATCTGTTCTGAGTCAAACTGAGACCGACAACTGTGGAAGTCTGGACGAAACTACTGAGACTCACTGAGCTTCACAGGATACACGATGACAGCCTGAAATCTGACTGACACTGGAAGCTCATAGAAATAATGGAGGCTGGTCAGCTAAAAAAAACATGAACTCGAGCTTTGCTCACATAATCTTCATCTTTTTTAGTGGGGGCATACTGTCAAATTCAAATGGAAATGTCAACAAAGGCCGCTACATTGAAAAGGAAACAGTGTTGTATCTGAGGAAACATGGCACATTGGAGAGGAAATGGGTGTAGATCAGGGAACAAACGGAAACAAAGGAGGGGAAGTATTGTTGACACAGCATATGGTCATATTTTTGGCTCCATCATGAAGGCTTAAGTGTGCATGTGATGGAGGGACAGGCAGTATGACAAGATAGAAAGTAGAGGAGACGCATGTTTTACATTCAGAAGGTAAAGGGAGCCCCCTGCTGGTTGGAGGAGCAACAGACTGGGCAGCTCCAATCCAACTGGAGGCGCAGACCAAAGTCAAAAGTAACACAAAACAAAACCCTTGTTTCAGGTTACCGAGGACATCAAACTCAAATAAAAAATAACTAGTTTTAAAACAACCAAAAGGACTTGGTGTTTGCAGGAAGCTGGTTTCTCCCGCCTCTCCACCACCTGTACACCTTTATAGACCGACGAGTCAATCAGCACTGGTGAAACCGATCTGTCCATCAGAGGCTGGGACTTATTTGGCTAAAGAAAAAGAAAATATGGAGTTACATGCAAATGTTTATTTGTTCTCCTATTATTTATTTCAAATATCTTTTTATTTCAATATGATATGTCCTATTGTTGGAAAAAAAAGAGGAAGAAACAAAAAATTAGGAAATAAATATGAACCACTGTTTACTCATAATGCTATTTGTGACTCGTGATGAGCATCTAAAGAAAACTAGTGTTTTTTTAAGAAATAAATGCTTTTATAAGATTATGTGTTAAATGGCAAACCGTTAAAATCAGAATCAGAATCAGAATCAGAACCATTTATTGCCATGTATGCTTACACATACAAGGAATTTGTCCTGGCGGGAAATGCAACTGTTGTTGTTGTTGTTGTTGTTGTTGTTGTTGTATTGACTCTGACTATTTGTAGCACTATAAAGTCCAAACATTAGCAGTAATAACAAGATGTTTTTCTTGACACCTATTAAGTAAACCTTGCTTTACAGATTGTTGTCTGAGGAACTCTCTGGACAAAAAACTGTTTCAGTCAATGTGTTTTGTTTTGACAAAAGGGAGATGAAAGAAAGAACATTTACATTTACTCATTCATGCTTTTTCAGAACATTTAGTGCAGTAGTCTTTTATTATAGCATACCAGAAAAAGAAAACAACAGATTCAAACATACAACAAGACAAAAACCATAATCTGAGATAAAATAATATTTAAAGCAGTGTTCTTTCATCTCACAAAATGAGGAATGTTAAAAACGCTTAAGTCAGTAAAGTCATCATGTCAGTGCACCTGACATTATCTCACCACACACACACATTCTCATTTCACACACGTCATATAACTGTGCAGCACATTTGCTCTCCCAGAAGTCCGAGGAGAGAAAAAGTGGTTCATAAACGCTTGTAATATGTAATAGTTACATAGCTCGGCCAAATCGCTTCACTTTAATCCCCTGCCCTCCGCGCAGGTTAAGTGAGATAATCCTCAACTAATCCAGTTATCACTGGTTTTAATCTTTTAATCCGGTTGTTGCTAAACTACAGATTAGATCAAGTTTGCTGACAGATATAAAGGCCCCCAAGGTTGTGCAGCCAATATAACAGATTCAACAGCAGATAAATAAATACATCAGTTTCCTAAACCTGAACCTGAATGATCAGCTGTTGCCCTGTCAGCTGCTGCGTCTCAAGATGGTAAAGAGGCAACTATTAGCTCGATAGGCAGCTATGCGTCGTTCACCCACCTCATCTGTAAGTAATAAAGGATTTCATCAATTAGCGTGACTCTCTCTTCAATACAAGTAATTGTAGAAGTCCCTTTTGTGGAGTAAACTCATGTTATTCTTTAAAAGTATAAAAGAAGTATGTATTCGTATATTCCAGAGTATCTCCAGGTCATGACTTTGTGTCTCCCAGGATGTTCATATTATAATCCCTTCTTGCTCTTAAAAATGAAATACAAAACAATATTTCTAATATGTTCTCTATTTGTGTGGTGAGTATATATGTGGGCCTAAACGGGTTTAAAACCTGTTTTTTGTTCATTGTAGTGTGGCTGTAAAAGGACATTTAAATTCAGATAAAAAGGGACTTCTACAAGAGCTGTACAGTTCAGTTACAGGATATCCTGTGTATAATATAACTTCCTCCATATTCCTACATCCAACCTCTTCCTCATATTGTTTGTACTCTCCAGATTCCTTCATCACGAGCAGCTAGTTGCTCTTCGTCTTCAGCTCTGCCAGCTTGCTGGTGACAAAGTTCCACTTGAAGGACGAGTCCTCGTTCCTTCCTCCCAGAGAGACGTATTTGGAGAAGCTGTTGTTGCTGCTCCGTCCTCCTCCTCCTCCTCCTTCTTCACTCTCCTCTCCCTGAGGGATCTGCCCACCCTGGTTCTCCTCCCCTCCGGCCTCTGTCCCCCCCTCCTCACCCTGACCCGCTCCGGCCTCGTTGGCTGCAGCAGCGGCGGCGGCGGCAGCGGCAGCTTCAGCCTGCTTCTTGGCAGCCCAGTTGGCTGCAAAGCTATCCCAGATTGCTGTGCGCTTAGTGGGACGAGGAGGCGTCTCCGGCTTTATTGCAAGTGGACTGAGGATTCAGAGAAAGCAGTTAAACACACGATCGTCAACTACATGTTTTCTGATTCTAGTCTTCTAGTCTTTATAATGCCACATTGTTAAAAGGCTGTGGCTTAAATCAAACAAAGAAGGCAGAACTGCTCTCGATACAGAAACAACAAACATAAATAGGTCAAAAATGAAGTTTGACCACAGTTGGACTTTATGCACTTTTTTTTCGTGAGTTAGTTGTCTGCAATAAGATACAGCCAGAACCCCGTTATCGTAACTGAGCATGAAGACTGCAGACTGGGGCAAACAGCTAGCCTAGCTTCCTAACTTAGATTTTGTTATAATTACATTTTTTTGTCATTACGCTTGTCAGTAAGCTAAATATGCTACAAACCAGCCCAATTTGACCAACAAACCCCAGAGATGGTACAAGGTGCGAGAATGACACCCGTCCAGGGAAAGAGAACAGACGTTAACAAAAGAGAAAGATTTCCCCTCACTGGTCGGCCACTGGCGGGCTCTCAGTCTCCTCTAGAAGCTGGTGTTCATCGTCTTTGTTGAAGAGAGATGATAGTCTGTTCCAGCTTTTAGTCCCGGCCCCCTGCATCTGGACAGACAACCAACCACACACTTGGGGTCAAAGGTCAAAGTAGGGACGCATTTAGTTGGTTTCAGAGGATCAGTCGAACAATGGGCTCCTGATACTTGTAGAGGAAAACTTCTTTAAATGATTTTTCACCCACTTATTATGATATTCCTCTGTACTGACACAACACTGAGGACGTGTAGTACATTTAACAGATTTAGGATTCTAAACTGTTTTCGTTAACTTACTTTCTTGGCCAGCTGGGACACCGCGTTGGGTCCTTCATCCTCCTGGATGGGACTCACATCATTCTCCACCTCTGTGACCTGCAACTGCAGACAAATAAAAGACAAAATGGATGTACCTGTCCACGGCGACGTTCTGATGTGAATGCAGATGCACGGGATTTGTGCACCATCTGGTGCAAAATGTGGATACTACAACCAGTAGAAAACCCAGAACGAGACCTAAAAGAAATGTCCATCACAAATATAGCGGGCAGAGACTGCATTCAAACAGTATTTCCACCCCAGTGTATGTTTTGACATGAGATCATGGTAATGCACTTTAGCTGTCTCATATTTCACAAGTGTGCGTAGAGCAATGTCGACTGAAATAGCAGCTCTGCACATCCCTCCAAATCGAAACTATCTCACGCAGTGCTCCCTGTCATCCCTGTGGATCTGTGGGTGTCCTGGCATGACGAGAGACCACAGTTTGAAGCTGTCGGCTTTGTGTCAGTCAGTCGCTGGAACGCCAACTAATCCGTCTGTTCAGCTCCCAAGCAGGATAGAGTTTCTGAGTCCTGCAGAGATCTGGGTCAACGCAACACTGTGTCTGTATCGTTGGTACCAAACCTTGGATGGAGTACAGGTGTCGCAATGAGGCCGTGTAAACCGGTGGTAGTAGAAGAAGAAGTGGACATAGACAGATACTGAAGTCAAAGTACGAGTACAACAATGTTAAATACTCCATTATAAGTAAAGAAATGTGTTGAAATACTTACTTGAGAAAAATGGCTGTTACTAATGTAGCAGGTGGAGGTGGAGCTACTTTAAATCACTTTACATACTGTTTGGTATAGCCAGTGGTTCCCACTGCAAAATAAATCTGGCAGGTCATGAGAGGATTTATGAAAGAAGAAAAAACAATCTTTTACACAAATCTTTATTGATTTAGTGAACTTTTCTTGAATTATCTCTTGTTTTGTGAAAGCCACCTGTTGAGGTTACCGGAGGAAATGTCAGCCAAAAATATTGGTGACCACTGTTTTTATCTTCAACTCTCTTCAATTAAATTGTATTTATAGTGTCATATAGGTCAGAAGTACCATAAGAAGTAGCATACAATGGAAATACTTAAAAATAGAACTAATGAAATGTGATACTAAGTTACTTTCCACCACTGGTAACATGCCTTGTAATGTGGCCTTGATGATAAATACAATTTCATCAGTTAATAATTCAGTCAAAATTGCCAAAATACACAAGAGGAAGTATTGCGTAGACATAACTTCTGCTTTAAAAGTTCCTTTTGCACGGAAAACCAAACAGCCGAGCGAGCTCTTCTGACCCGGTGATGAATAAAACATCAGCAAACCAAACGCGGTGACTTTCTGACTTCTGTTCCGACCACCACGCCAACCTTCTGACACTTTATCACATCCATTTGAATCAGTAAGATGGAGAAAGTTGTAAACTCTGTACCTCTTCAGGAGTGTCCTCCTCATACTCAGGGTTGAGGGTCTTCAGCACTTTGCTCTTATAGACTTTCCACACTGGATTCATACTTGCACAAATAGATGCTCAACACTCAGAGCGAGACCTCTGAAGACCTCTTTCTGCCTCTGTGGTCCACCCTCCACCAAGTCTCCGCTTCCAGCCTTCGGCTTGTCTCAGTTGGGCCGACCTGTTCCCATGTGTAAAAAGTTCTCCGTAGCTCAGCAGGGCCGAGGACCAGTTCAGCAGCGAGGCCTCACGGTTTCATAGCGTCTCTCCCGGTAACGTCGGTCTCGTCAAGCAGGAGTTGACAGCTGCTTTCGTCCCCACGGAGTGTCTGAACAGGTAAAGCTAGGAAGCTGTGCTGCATGCGCCCACGCAAGTGTACACACACACACACAACACACACACACACACACAAGTGGATTCAGCGTCACGGTTCAGAATCCCTGACTTGGTTACCTGGAAACAGGTGTGGATTTCCTCATGCATATTTCAGAGGGTCTCTTTCCCAGAGCCAGAGGTCCATTGTCAGCCAGTGTTGGTAGATTGGCTGCTGTAACCGTGATGCAGACGCACGCACACACACACACACACACACACACACACACACACACACACACACACACACACACACACACACACACACACGTACACACACAGTATTGACATGATTATGCTCAAGTGTTGTTTATGCTCCAGCAGCTTCACTTCCTGAGCAAGTTCATGTTTCCTAATAATTGGAGATGAAACCCTCCTTCAAAATGGGCAGTGTTCAATTAGAAACATTTCCCTATTTGTTGTCTGATCTGTAATTCACACGTTCATAACTGCAGTTTATTCATGGTTGCACCAGTTAATACCATCTCACCACACAATGCCACTGTTACTAACCACTTCCTCGCAGGTCATCCTCCTCGGCTCTCATTGGCTGCCGCAGCATATCAGTTGAACACCAATCAGTTTCAGGTTCACCGCTAAGTTTTTCTTTCTTTTTTTTTGTTGCCGGTCGCTTGGCAACCTGAGAGGGCCGGCGAGTGTCGTGTAGATAAAGAGAGATGTATAAAGTTTTGATGACTGATTGAGTTTCACCAGCCACCCACAACAATACAGCCGAGGACAGACATACACACTGTTTGGCTTATTTGATTGAATTTGCAGAGAAACAACATTGAATGTAAACTCGATACGTCTCAATTATCTATTTTAATGCAGCAATAATAAAGTAAAAACTCTATATCGACTATAAAAATATGAATGCAGTACTTGCTGTACATTTATGTAAATCTAACCACATTAGCCTGAAGGATAATCCTGATTCATCAGAGACATCTGATCTAGCTCGTCGTATAGCTCTCCTGTTCCTGGTTTTGTTTACCGTACAGCTGGACGGTAATGAAGCTGTGAGGTCGGCCAGATCCATAAGATCAACCTGAATTATGAATGCAGTTCTATGGACGACGCGTCTGTGCACAGACTGATGGATGTCTGTTATTTGAAGACCAGCCAGTTTGTTTTAGGCCGGAGCAGCTCATGTTTCAGAGTGGAAAAGACACACCCAGTATTTACGCCATGAGGTAACACACCGCACAGTCTTCTTTCATCTCTACTGTGCAGCTACAGAAGATGTATGCCAGAGAAGTAACCTACGCATTAACAGGACTTTAGCATAAATAAAGATAATAGTTAATAAAGTCTATTAAGTGTGTATTTAAAGTGCATATATATATATATATATATATATATATTACATTACATTATCACCTTTCACTAAAGGTCACAGTCTATTATTCAGACAGTGGTTGAAGTAGTATTCATTTCAAGTATATTACAAACAAAATGTAGTCAAAGGATAAAATGTATTACAGAATGACCTCTTTCAGAGTGTTTTATTGCATATTTTGTATTGTTATATTATTATTATCATTATGATTATTGATGCATCAACATGTATGTAAGTTGATGTTGTTGCTGGTCGCGGTGGAGTTAACAGTTAAATATACTACAAAGCCTCATTGTGTACAATTTTCTTTGTTGAGTACAATCTAAATGATGACTTGTGTGACATTATGCAAATAATGTGCATGATTTAAAACGTCGGTATAGATAATTGATCAAATTAACGAGTTCCTCTTAATGTTTTTTATTAAGCTTTCAGTCACGTTTCTAGGTCCCCGGCCTGAGAGATGAAAGCTCAGATGGGGCTGAAGGTAGTGACTTCAACAATGAGTCTTCAAGCTCATTCTTTTAATGAACATATTTTTTTCTGTCGTGCTGTAATAACAGAACTGGAGTTACGTTTCTGCGCACTTATACGTTTACACGATAGTATCAATAAGTAGAAATACTACATTGGAGCGAGAGACAAATATTATTTTCAATTATACCATTCTTCAAACTCATTAAATCAACGTGCAAATTTTAATCAACAACAAATTCATGTAACCTATTTTTACATCTGTGCCAATAGTCCCTGACATGAAATAAAAACCTTGTACCAGTGACGCCTCCACATTACCTCCTCTCGCTTCCTTCTTCCACGTTACCTCTTACTTTCACTTTCACTGGTATTTCATTATCAATTACTGCAGAGTATTTGCTTTTCACATGGAAAACCTCCAAAGAGGAAACATACCACTGTTTACCACAAGGTGGCACAAGAGTCCTACAGTTTACAGCGTTGATTTTGGATGGTTTTGGATGACGTGAGAAATATGAACTCAGATGTGCAGTGATTAATAACATGACTTAATTATCATGTAACAATCTGCTAATGCTGATATAAAGTAGTGAGGGAGATATTCCAATACTAAAGATGAATAAATTACACAATACAATAAAAATACACAAATGTGAATGTCTATCCTGTATCTTTAAATATATGTATGCAAATAGACAAAGAGAAAAAGAGGAGGAGAGGTACACCCAAGGAGATAAATATTTGCATGTTATAGTTATAACATGCAAATTTCCTTGGGTGTACCTCTCCTCCTCGTTTTGTTTAGTTGTGGTGTGTTTTAAAGGAAGACCACGAAACAACAGTGTTAATGCTCACAGTATACAGTTTATAAATCTCAATGCATGACTGTTTAAAAATTATTATTATTATTATTATCTGAGGATGATTTCAAGACAACCAAGGAGCACTCTTCTTTGTTGTTTACTTATATACAGCTGAACAAACATGTATTCTCCCTTCCCATTGTTAATATGAACCACAGTCCATGCAAATGGCTGCAGGGGCCTGAGTGCATATATGCATGTGCATTGTATATATATATATATGCATGTGATACATCCTTCTTTGGTGTTGTGTTATTAGCGTTGCCTCCCTTTTTGGACCTCTAGGGGGTGACAGTGAAGCGATCCTGTGCTCCAGTGTTGTGTTTCAGAGAGATGGAACAGAATGTACAGAACACAGAGTGCAAACGCAAGATATTCATAAACAAGCGCACATGTCAACATGCTGGTTCAAAGTCACCTGGGGGAAACAAGAACAACCTCCTACGAGGAGCTCTGGCATTACCACTTAAACATCAGACTATGGCATTTGAATGTAAAAGCACATGAACACCTAAAGATCCTTCCCAACAAAAATAATGAAGATTTTGGTTCAGGGGAAACTAATCCTGTGGACAAAAGGGAAGAAGGCTGGAGCAAATCAATTCAACCTCTTTTGTCCAGGCACAGTTCAGCCTGGAGCGCTGCGTGGGGGATGTGGAGGGGAGAGAGTGGAGGTATTTGCTGACCTCTCAAGCAGCAGTCGGGTTCTCCAGTAAGGTTATTCCAGCAGAAAGGTCTATAGATAAACCACATGAAAGTTTAAAAATAATTATATATATATATATATATACATATATATATATATTAAACTATCTATAGCCAAAGGACATAACATAATGGTGATTGAGCCTATGGCCTATTTGTATGTTTGCAGTATTACGCACTGGGTGTCTGTGTTGACATTCCCAGAAATAATGATTTGCTCCTTTGTAAACTCACCAAAAATGAAGTTATGCACACAATTCTGGGCAATAACAAGTTAGTATGGAATTTCAGACACAGCCCAAGACTCCAGACTGTTAAACTCAAAGCACAATACCTTTGCTTTCACTAGAAAGAAATCTACCAGGACTAAAATCTTGAAGATGGCCACTTTAAACAGTCTAGTGTTCTTTAATTGAACATAGACTTGCACTGGTTTCTCAGACTAAGTCAAAAGAAACCTGTTAGTGTACATGCACTCAGAGGTCAGTGCAGGTGAGCCAATACTCATTGCTAATTTGGAGTCAAGGAATGACTAACATCAGGGCTGGTCCATCTTAGCTCTCCATTTACAATATCCTGTCACCCCCCTCCCACCCGCTCACGTCCACTGGTGTCCTTAACAACACCCGCCCATTTAAGAGTCTGTCTTTTTGAGCTCATGCAGTGACTTGGATTGGATGAGGAAATGTAACCTTTGTGTGTGTGGGCCTGGACATGCTAATGTCACCCCTAAACGGACCTGAATGTGAAGACAGAGGCATGGGAAGATAAGAAACAGGCCAGTCCTCAACTGCAACATGAGCCATGAGTTGAATGAGCAAGTGGCCTGCTGAACTTCATGCGAATGCTCTATTTCTTCTGCTGTGCGTCAGAACAACCTGAGAGAAATGCTGCCGTGTTGAAGGTCAGCATTTCAGATGTAAATCTTCTCATACTCACTCTTATAGGTGGATGGATGAGTTTGTTAAGGAATTTCAGTATCAGGTCAGCTTGTAGGGCCGATGATTAACCTGCTGTACATGTAGGACAGTTTGGGGTTTGATTTATAATACAGAAGATTACATGAATAGTTTGACATTATTATTGTACTCCTTCCTGGTCTTTTCTGTAAAAAGATAAGCACTTTTGGGGTTTGCCAGCTATTAGAGATCTGATGACAGCCGTGGCCCGGCCTTCCCGTCGGCAGTAACTCCATCGTCGTGTTTGTGTCAGTCAAATCAAAGGCAATGATTTATTCCTTAGTATCTCCAGGTTACACATCCTACTACATTTGGTGACCCAGTAACTTCTCCTCTCTAGCACACCATGAGGTTGACTTTTTTTTGGTTCTGAAATGTCTCTACTATTGGATGGATTGTCATGAAACTTGTGTTACACGTTCATGTTCCCCACAGGATTACATGTACTAACTTTAGTGATGACATCTCCTCCGGCACCATCACCAGCTCAACACTTGTTCAATATTTTGGCGATGACCAAATCTCCCTCAAAACTATTGACATTCCCATCAACCTCAGCTATACTTCATGTTAGGTGTTAGGCAAATGATAGTATGCTAAACTAAGATGGTGGTCGTGGTAAACATGCCTGCTAAATATAAGTGTATTAGCCTTGCTGACGTGAACAGAGACCTCAAAGCACCACTGGGCCTCACAGAGCTGCTGGTACCGCTGTAGACTCGCACTCTTGTGTGATACAAAACTTCTCAGTTATGACTGTAAATAATAATTACATAAGGACTGCCGTCTTTCGCTGTCCAGGATTCTAAAACCAAGCTATAGCCTCGAACATAAAGCAGCGCGTGTCAATGTCTACATAGTAAGATCGGGTTCAGTTCTTGCATCTGGGTGGGGACATTTTGGCAACGTGACATAGTGTGTGTGGGGGAGGGGGTCACACAAGTTCAAAGGTGAACAGGAACCATTAGCGCCTTTGCATTGACATGCGAGTTAAAATGTGGTTGCATAGGCACTAGTTTGTACCCTGAGGACACTTCAGGAGCTGTTTTCAAAGAGGTTCCCCTTCCAATCCCAACCCCTTCCTAAGTCTGAATGTGGTTGTGTGCTCCTCTGTGCACCCGTGGAAGGATTTCTATGTATTTTTTTGTCAGGATTTAACCTGTTCAAACCGGCTGTGAATATGTTACAAGCAGGTTTCTGCTGCTCGGCCCGAGGCAGTTCCTCACTGTTTAGCTCCACAGGAATTTAAAGTTCAGGACCAAGCAGACATACAGACTCACCGAAAAAAACTGATGTTGTACAGATCTGATAGACTCAGACAGTCAAGACTCAAATAAAAACCATGGTTCAATATACAGATTGTAAATGTCACGGTACCCACGGTAAAAAGTCTGAACCGACAGCGACAGAACCGGGTTATCAAAGTAAACCTGCGCTGACCTGATATAAGAAAAGGGGCAGCTGCGTGGAAGATTGTGCCTAACTTTCACTGCACTGTTCTGCTTGACTCAACTTACTTTTTCCCCCATTTCCTTTTCCAATAGAGATGGAAAGGAACAACCAACACCTTGTAAAGCTGTGGTGACATCCTCAACGTGACACTCACTGGATCCTTTCATCAGCAACCAAAGAGAAGACTGTCCGCACTTGACTGTGTGTAGGTTGGATTGAATAGTGTAGGGCATAGTTTTGACATATTTTAAAATCTAGGTTGCATGGAGAGTTTGTGCAGGATGTCCTTTGTCACACTTGTGATTATGCCCTCTGACCAATCAGTGATCTGTACGTTGTTTTCAACTCCACTTTCTATTGTCGGCTCGGCTCACTTGGAACCTCATCCCGAGTCGAGGCCAAGAAGGAAGTGGATCTATTGGTACCATCCACAGCGGCTCGAGTAGAGCCGTGTTGCAGTGGAAATGCGGGACGGGGGGATCAGACGAGGCGATGAGAAAGTTAAAGCTATTAATCAACTCTGCATTCTCTTCATAGCAGTCTTGGGTTTCGAGTTCTATCGCTGATGTGAGTGTAACTTTATCGGCACTTTCATATACAGCAGTTAGTGACAGAAAAGGAAATGAGGGTGTGGATGGTATTCAACACAGCAGTGGGTGTTTCATTTTGACACAAGCAACATGTGCGAGCAGCAAACAAATCATTTGTTTGTTGTAAACCAAGATACAGCTTGTTTTTGCATTTGTTATGATCACACTCTAGCATGCACATTTTAAAAGCCCAAAGTGATGAGGGTATGCAGGCAAAGAGGCTGACTAAGGGACAAAATACATCAGCACTAGTTTAGGGCCTACTTTGTCTACCCTCACTCAGCAGTTAGCAGTCAGCAGTGGGAGTCTTGGAATATAGTGAAAATACAAGGTGTGGAGCACCAGAACATATTGAAGATTACCCAAAGTGACCTAAAGCTATACTAGATATCTTATTCAAACATGATTGCTGATTATTGGTTCAAATTCCACGACCTCCTGAGAGAAATATGTAGTATGCAAATGTTTTTGCATGTGTTTTATGATATACTCATAACCAAGTAATTCCTCATGTATTTCAATATATTAATATCTGCGATTGGGAAGACTACTTGCAGGAGCTCTTAAGTATCTTAATGTTTCCACAGAGTGATTCCCAGAAAAGGTGGTTCAAAGTGTGCTAGTGATAAGATACAACATATTTTAGTTACTTGAAGTCATTTGAAGTCAACAGGTACAAACTGGAAAGTGCCTGTGTAAGTGAGTACTGTCGGGTCACAATGAATATGGGATCCTGTTTACAGCTGAGAAGTAGATCACATGGCCCGAAGGTATACCGTTCCCATAATATATGTCAATATCGTACGTTGGCATTGAAAGGTGATCTATTCCATCACTTTTTCTCACCAAGCTAATGCAGAAAACTGTCTGTAAATACTGGTAAGAGAGGATAGAAAATAAAGAAACGTATTGCTGTGGAACAGAAGCTCCAACACCCACTTTTGTTTACACACATGTACTAAATGCAAACACCTGAAGCTCTCAAACAGTGACTGAAACTCTGTAAAAACACTTTATACAGTATCTATAACAGTTTGTCCAGGGATACAATTTCATAAGACTCTCCGCTCGTGAAAGAAATGAGACTCTATAATTCCCAAACCACCGTCTATTCCCAGCTCTGGCTCCCACAGTCGCTAGTATTCATACAAACATCCCCCACCAGTACAGACAGGAAATCAGCAGCTTACTGTCCACTGCCCCTCTCATACAGCGGCTCCGCAAAACAATGCGCCCATGAAAACCTGGTGGGGTGTTGAAACAACATTCTCAGGCTTTCACTGGCAAAATTACTCGTCTAAAGGGATAAATGAATGCAGAAAATACAGGGGGACAGTTTTGTTTAATCCAATACAGTGGGATAGCCTAGTTTTTTTCACTGTATTTCACTCAAAAATAGTTGACATGTGAATTCTTCAAATAATCGGATTTACACTCAAAACTACTTTAACTTTACATTTACAAACTTCATTAAAGACAAAATGAGTGGATAGCCCGCTGAATTAACAGGAGATTTTAATGACAGGTTATTGATGTTTTGTTTTGGTCTAGTAAGCTACCATTTTTGATGCAAAGTGGAAGTTAAAATACTCAACATCTGCTGGAAATATATAAATATATAAAACGTAGATTGTAGCATGTTTTCGTGACACTGCAAGGGACAAACTTGCGTGACAGTGCCAAATGTTTGTGGTTTACTGAGTCACGACTTCCTTCTCCAGTGATTTCCATTTAAGCTTTCTTTAGCGCTGACAGTGCTGTGGAGAAAGCCCTGGCTAAAGAGGTTATGCAAATGATTTCCTCCATGTGTTTCCTGGTGGCACGGCAAGAGATGAACAGATGGTAGTTTTAGGTTGAGCGACAGAACATTGTTGTGAGATTTAAAAATGACTAAAACAAAAGAAATAGAGTTAGCCATGCTAGCGGCTCTGTGAGGGTGAGCTAAATGCTAACTATCTCACAAAGACAATGCTACATCGACATACATACATTTAGCGTGTTGCTAACATTTATTTAGCTTTACAGACAGCTGAGGCTGAGAGGAACATCATACGTTTTGTCATTAGTGGTGGAGCTACCGACTGACCAACGCCACCATCCCTACAGCCGCACCGCTAGTGTGTCAAACATACCCGACATACACTAGAACCAGAGGATTTTAAACTGTCATTGAAACTTCATTGTCAGCTGTTTGCATGTAATGTTTGATATGTAGTGGAGGGGCAATACTATGACCTAGTTTCTACACTGTTGTCTTTTATCCAGAATTTTCATTGAATAAGTGAAAGTTGTTCTCACGTGAAATAGTTCGCTACAATGCACATTATTTAGGCAAGTAATCACACTGTAAAATCCATAGGGTTTGTCTGATATCTATCACTGCGCATTTTCTGTTTGTCTGAAATGTATCGCATCAATTAGTGACAGTCTAAAAGCAAAAGGACCATAATCCCAGTGGGGAAAAAAACCTTTCAGCCCATAAATAGGAAAACAAACAGTTCTTCGGGTCCAGAGATAAGCCGCTTTTCAGTAAATCCTAATGAAAAGGAAGCCATAGGGAGATAGATAAAAAATCAGAGTGAGATTAGGAGACAGAACATGGCGTCCTACATACATCACTGACCTGGCAGTTTAAAGGGCGGAGATACTGAATCACTAACCTATAAATACAACTTTACGATTGTCAGATTAACGTATATAGCACATTGCAGTTTACTTGTTTGTGTTTGAGGCAAGGCAGGTTATCCTGTGGCCCATGAAAGTGTTAAAAAACAAAACATTTTAATGAATGAATCACAAAAAAATAGATTTTTTTGTTATTAGAAGATATTTCTAACAGACGATATTTAAGCTTTGAGGTGGCAGCAGACAAGTGGATGCTGCTGTTTGTGCTGCACGGTGGGGTTGTTGGGATCTGAGAGACACTGTTTTATCTGCAGTCGCCACGTTCACCGCCAGTCACAACAGCAGCTTTCCGTGCTGAGCCCCCCCCCCCCCCCCTCCCCCCATCCATCCAGCACATGCTCCAGTCGGGCACGTGCACGCTGCCCTCTCTTCAATCTGACTCAACCAGGGAAGCTGAGATGTGACCCGATGTGGTCTCTGCACATAAACATGGTGTTGATCTTCAGGACTGCGATTTACATTATTTATGTGCCGATCTTGTCTTTGCAGCAGATCTACATCGATCATGTCATATACATTCATTATACAGTATAAAGGTCTATGTTAAGCTTCGGAAGCCCCCTACACCTTCCCAATGTTGAAATGAGAGGGACTTTGACTGAACATTTATGTGACTTTAGAAAACATCACGGACATTCTTGCCGTGATTGGTCAGCTGTCCTTATGTGAGAAAGGTCCCAGATGTATTTAAATTGTTTGTACCACACTATAAATAGCAGACTGTCTGAAAATGTGCACCGTTATCCCCAATATATAAACAGCAGCGTGTCGTAACTAAATCTTTTCACCCTCCCTTAGACGCAATCCTGAAAAATTCCTGCGATTTTGTTTGACACTTGTCAATGTCACCGGAGCTTGTGGGGCCCAGAAATGTAAAATAAAATATATAAAATTACTGAAGACAAGAATGAGTAAATACTCAAACATATTTCAAGATAATTGATAATAAAACAACCACTAAGAACCTGTGAAGGCCTTGGGGTGCAACTTGTGAAATTAGGCCCCCCGCCAACTCTACAGTAGTGGTAGGTAGGTTGTAATGTATGTAATGTAAAATAACCTTTATTTTACTTCTCTAATGTTCTTGTCAGGTGGACATAATCAAACTTAATAAAAATGCTGACAACGTCTTGTTGACCAAACACGGACGTGAAATGCACACCACCTTGGTTCACAAACTTTCTTAACCCGAGCAGCAGCAAAACATAACACGTGCTCACAGGAGGGAGGGAGTGCCTAGTGATGCTCAAACACAAAGGGGTACACACAGTACTGTTAGACAGAAAATCAAGCTAAAGTGCTATTATGCTTCAAATGGAGTTTACAACATTTCTGCATTGATATACAGCCCAATGAGAATAAGTTGCATCTGAAGAGGATACACACAGAAGCAACACATTCTCTCACCGCCTTATAGATTCATCATGTACACACAAGTTGAGCATATTTCTCATAATTGCGTATCAAGAAGATTATGAAAATGAAAACTGACATTCATCTGAGAATGAGCCTCGCAGTCCTGTCGGCGTCTTTTTTTCACACCTGCAGCTCTGAATCCCAACCATCATCATTTTCCACGAAAAGCATTTTAAAGGCCTTCACAAACATACCAAACCATCTCGTCTACAGAACTTCACTGGGTTTCGACAGTCAGGGGAAACTCGTTCGGTGTGCAATCCCATGCCCCTTTGTGACAATGCTTTAGATATCAAAACTAAATAAAACAAAAGGGAAGGGAGCCCCCACTTCCATCACAAATAATGATCTTCCATGCCCACATTCCCCACCAATGACCTTATCCACATCCCTTTGTCTCTGTGGCTCAGAACCAGGACGATTTTGGTGACGCATCACCGGTTAGACCAATGGGCGCCCTTCGTTTAGGGTTGTGTCCTGAGCCTAGCATCACTGATAAGGCAAAGCGAGATTTTTGCCCAGTGATGTGCGAGGGGGAGGGGCTTACAGCGTGGGCAGAGGGGCACGTGGCGCCCAACGAGGTCTCAGCCTGTCACAGGGCATCACATCAGACGGTGAACAGGCATGCGCACTCTTCAATCTGCCTCAAACCCGTCTGTGTTGCAGGGGAACATAACGCGTTTTTAGTTCTCACACCAACTTAGAAACTGTGTGAAAAACAATAATGTTTTATAAATACACTTAAGTGTTTAAAAGGCCTCTTCATACGGACTCATCTTGCCAGTATGTCCTTTAATTTACCATCCAGGGACATCACAATAAGGAATATTCAAACCAATTAACCCAAATAATCCATGATCTCCTCAAACGTCCTATTGCTTGCATTTTAAAACTTTACCATCTTATTACTCTCTTAAAAGGATGTGGAGCATGTTGATTGTGCCAATAAACCATTATCAATTACCTCTTCTTCCTTCAAAACAGTCTGTAATACAAGCTCCAGTGTCGACGTCAACATACAAAGGTAGTTTGACATTTAAAAGGTAGATCAATGACGACTTTGTGAGCAGGTTTTCCTAAAACAGTCATAGTCAGTCCTCGCATACCATTACTTCCTACTCTCAAAGCCATCCTTACACAACCACATTTTTGCAAAGTCACATTTGGGCTTGCGTGGGAAGATGGCACACTAGCGTGTATGAAAAAGGCTCCGTCACTTAAGGACTGTGTGCACAAGCGTGACCACTTCCTGTTGCGTGCGGATGACACCAGATTCCACGACAGGAAATACTGTAGCTCTGCAGCCTCCAGCGCCAACCGAGGAACTGTTCAAACTCAGCGACTGTTTTCACGCCATAGATCACTAAACACTCATTCAAAATATTGACAGCTTTATTAAATCTTTACAAAATAAAGTTATACATTCATCCATCATTAAAAACAAGATTTTGATTGTGCTTGGATTAAAAGTCTGCACACCCATGCAATGTTCATTGAAGTTAAATGTTTGCATTAACATGAAGTAGATATTGCAGGAAGGGTTCTTAACCAGCGTGCCTATTAAAGACAGTCACACATCTTATTAACAGGACTTCATTGATTTATGACACAATAGCTTTAAATTACAGGGAAAAGTCCCTTTGAAGATCTAATGAAGCGTTTAAAATAGCGTTTCTGCACAACTATTCACTGAAGCTGACAGATACATGTCACAAGTATATATGTTGACAGCTCTTGATCACAAGGCTCTGCAAGGTGCACTCGTGAAGGAAAAACAAAATGACAGAAAACCTGTCGAGCCAACGCTCTATCCCCTTTAACTGTGTTCTGGGCCTGCCATCACTTCATTACAAGGTACATCTCAAGTGCAGTTAGCTTCTCCTTAACAAAAAAGGCATTACTGTTCATCCATTTAACCCCTTTTGGACAAGCGCTGAGCACTGACAATTCACAGTTATATAAGAGTTCCCCATCCCTTTTTGTAGCGCAGAACAGTATTGACAGCATCTTGCAAGCATGTACCTTTGTAATGACTAATGGTCAGACCCAGTTGGCAGTCAGCTAGTTTTTAAATCACCCACCCAAACCAGTCCACTCTCATCCTCGACCCCAAGACAGCCATCCCCCACAAAACCCTGACAACAGAAAGTATAAAACCCTTCGCAGCAGCCCGGAAGTCTCTGCGCATGGTGTGTGAGGGATCCCAGAAATTCATTGTCCGAGTGTGACTATGACCGAGGTCAGAAAAGTGCGGTTCTGGAAGACACGGTGTCTCTGCTGCCCCTCCCCCCTCCCCTCATTGGCTCCAGCGTTTTCTCCACCATCACAGTATTCAAGTCTCTTCATGGTGCAGGCTGAGCCTGGACCTTCTCCGTCATCTGTTTGGCACTGTAGTAGGACAAACTCAGGCCCATGATGGCCAGCATCATGGCTATCTGGTTGACGGCACGGTCCTGTGGTTGTGTCTGCACCTCACCGGCAACTTGCCTCTGCAAAAAAGAATACCAATACAGGACAAAGGTCAGAGGTCAGCCAACGGTAGAAGCAATGAGCCAGTCATTGGCCAAACCTGTAGAAAGGCAAGCAGTCACCAAATAAAGACCAAACACCTTCAGCGTCACAGCCTTGTTACCAAACCCTTGGTAGGAAAAGTTCTTAGAAATTCAGGAGGGGAGAGGTTTGTGCAAATAGGGGACCACAAGGTTCTGGGCACCAAGGAGCTAATCACGTACCCAGAATCAAACGGCTTGTATAGTGTAGAATGACTGCCCACATTAGATTATGTCAACTGTGTCTATGTTTCTGTAAGTTGTCGTCATGGAGACATTTTTTTGCAGTCGTTTAGAAAAGGTTCTCTTCTACTTGATCGATGAGTTGTTGAACCAATTTTTTTTTGTGGGAGATGTGACTTTGAGGCACAATGTGAAACAACTGTACAAAAAACGTGAACGTGGTACTGGATGTTGAAATAGTTAATCATCCACCTTTCCTTATATAAAAATATGAATAAAAAGTTCGCCCGTAAGCACAAATTTATTAAATTGCATTCAAAATGTTGAATTCTTTGTCTCCACTGTAGTAGACTCGCCAAAATGAATACTTTGGACAAAGAAACATGCACTGTCCTGCCAATGTGTCAATTCTTATGAAAGAGGCAGTCACTTTTCCAGTCCGTTAGGCTTTTGAGTCAATAAAGCCATACGAGGAGACCGCCTTTGTTCCCAAATTAGTGTAAATAAGCAAACAAAGACTTTACAGTGGGCTAGACATATGCAGGGTCACTGCTGATGAGTGGATTATGATGACAGCGAGACGAACAAAAGAAACGCAGAGGAAATTATATCACAATGATTGGTGTCACCCCCAATTATAGCGGTGATGAAAGCGGATTGTGGGTCACAGAACGGCACTGGGCCCCTCGTCTGACGCGGTTCAGATTAGAAACAGTGTTAATGCCTCAATAAGCAAAGGATAAAGACCAACTGTGATGGACACGTTGACAGCTAAAATACAATTTGTAAAAAGTGAAAATGAAGCTTGCGAGCAGGAGTCTAACCCCACATTCCTCCTACAGATTGCTTGGAGTTTATGTGCCAGTATATATATTTTTTTAGAAACGATCCCATTAAATAGAGTTATGCAAAGTATATGTCAGCCATCATCTGCACACTGGTGATGCTACACCTACCTGGAGGAGGCGGAAATATCCGGGAGTCAGCCTGCCCAGTCTGATGATCATGTCTGTTGAGGTGGTGGGAGGTGGGGCCAAACAGAGGGAAGAGCTGGGGTGGGCTCAAGACCTGCAAAGGAAACAAAGAATTCACTTAGCAACTGTGCAGAAAGCGGACAGAAACACAAACAGGTAAAGTTAAAATATTTTTTAAAACCTGGGAAACCAGGTATACTGTCGTTTCTTTACTGGTCACTTGAAGCTGAAGAGGTGGTGATGAAGAAAGAAATCTCCGCTTGACACTGTATCTTTGGCACCAATAAAAAGGTTTATTAAAAGTCAGAGAGCATACATGTCAGAGCGAGGCGTTGCAACAACCTCGGGGTACATTCACAGAAAAAAAAAATATATATATATATATATATATATATATATATATATATATGTTATTATAAGATGAGCTAACCGAATTCCATTCCCCCTCCATGTCTATATGATAGATGAGAATGTATTAATGTAAGATGTGCCTTCACCCTCTATGTATATCTTCCAGATGGAAATGTGTTATTGTAAGGTGAGCTAAACGTCCTCTTGAAAGAATTCCTTCTCCCTGCACCCGTGGGCTCTAATGTAAAGAATAGAAATATACCACAATACCCTCCAGACGGAACTGAGTCGAGTCTCAAAACGTAAGAAAATCGAGTATCACGACGTTACTCAACTTCTAACGAAGCATCCGATAATCAATTTATTTTTTAACCAAACTTTCAGTGGAGTCGAGTACTGCTGCTAAAAGGGGAAGAGAACATTGCCATTGACTTGATAATACACCAGATTATCTATGCAAGAGGGAACATCTCTGGCCTGCAGGCATGGCACAAAACTTCCAATACGAGGGCCATGTACAGAGTCATAACATCCAAGTGATCATATAATCATTTAGGGTCAGACCTACTTGCCCCTTTAAAACACTGTTATTAGATGGTCATGTTAGTCCCAAAGCATCAGAGCCTCTATTCATACTGCGCCATAAGATGCAGCAAATGAAGGAACAATTACATTTCAAAATCACAAGGACAATTCCATGTGTAACTGATGAAGAAAGTGGTGTTTTACACAATTGTTGGACACCAATTGTTAAAGAGCACCATTACATTACATTTTCATTTAGCTGACGCTTTTTTCCAAAGCGACTTACAATAAATGCATTCAACCATGAGAACAAACTCAGAACAAGAATCAAGAAAGTACAATTTCTTCAATAAAGTTAAACTACAAAGTGCTATAAGTAAGTGCCATTTGGCTACTAAAGTGCTACTTTTGTTATTCAAGGTATAGTCGAAAAAGTAGTGTTTTTAGTTGGTGACGAGAGATGTAGAGACTTTCTGATGTCAATGGGGAGCTCATTCCACCATCGAGGAGCCAGGACAGCGAATATTCGTGACTTTGTTGAGTGTTTAGCTCGCAGCGACGGAGCTACAAGGCGATTGGCAGAAGCCGAGCGGAGCGCACGAGTTGGGGTGTAAGGTTTTACCATGTCCTGGATGTAGACTGGACCAGATCTGTTCGTAGCACGGTACGCCAGTACCAATGTTTTGAAGCGGATGCGGACGGCCACCGGTAACCAGTGAAGGGCGCACCAAAACATATGGAGGGATGGATGTGGTACAAAAAGTACCCAGCAGGGAGAAGCCAATAACAGGTAAAAACATGTGAAGCATTAATGTGCCAACCTGGTTTGACTTAGACCCTTAACCAGAAACAGAAATGCAAACCAAGCTTTTAAAGTTGGGAAACGTTGCCCTTATCGTGAACACTAAACAGGTTGGGATTCCTCACCTTCCAGAGGCCCTTTTGATTGCCGAAGAAAAGCCCGAAACCAGGGGGACCTTCCACTTCCCCAACCACGCTAAAAAATAAAAATAGACAGAAGCCAACCAGAGAGCGACGAACTTGGACTAGAGCGCTTCTGCTCTGCGCTCCGCCTTTTTATACAGCCACGCTCTCGCCCAACCAGATCTACAGCACACGCCCACTTAAAAAAATAAAACCACATACACTGTCAAAATGCATTACTCTCAGTGGGTTACTTTCCCAAATGCACCCCTCCCACTCAACAAAAGAAAAAAATATAAACGTGAACAGTCAGATATGATTTGCTCATTGACTCCTACTTAAATAGGAATAATGCAAACAAAACCCAATACTGTGTGACACTGCCTTCTTCTAAGCAGCATGCATGTCTGAGTTACATAACCAGCCTGATGTGTTGATTTAATCGCATCTGGAGCATAAATGATTAAATGCCACAGACCTCAGGACTGTCCACCAGGAACCTGACAAACAGCCAGATTAGAAACATGCGACACAATGAGCCTCCTTTAAACATTTCATTAGTGCCGTGTTGTCACTGCTCTAGTGGCCGGCCGTGTTATATAATCCGTTTCCTCTTCAGTGGACATATGGTTCACTCTACATGGATCTTTGATAGTAAACCAGTGTCAACATCAAGCAACTTTGAGTTTTCAGTTTTGACTTGTGCTGCAACTGAAATACAACATCACATGGTGTTCGCAGGATATTTGGGCTTCATAGAGTTTGGTCACACCTTGAGCAAAGACAAGAATTTAGCTCCAACTCAGATCTTTGGTATCTGAACAACAAAAGGGGTATCTTTTTTCAGTGATGTACAGTAAAAAAAAATATATATATATATAATTTAGTACCCCCTAACTAGTGCAAAGCATTTTTGGTTGATAAAAATAAAATAGATTTAAAACACAGCGCTGGGATTTAAAATGTAATATATACAATTCAGTTTATGAACTTACACTTTTATTGTATTTAGTATTTATTAAACAACGTGTAAAGCCTTTTCTAATGGATTGTCATTTTAAATAAATACATCTTTTAAACTCACATACCCCCTGGAGTGCCTTTACGTACCCCTAGGGGTACACGTACACCCATTTGAGAACCACTGTCTTAGCGCTTCCAATTTAAAATCAAACATGAACCAAATAAGTCCCATTTACAATAGGTTTAACTCATTATTGTAGGTATTTACAGCACAAGGATTAAGAGAATAAGCCTAGTATAATCTGATAGAAGTAGCTTTTACACAAAGATTTAACTTGCAGATCGGAGTTTGTGGAGGCACATTAGGAGAAAGAGGGTGGGGCACTGATACAAGTTTTGCCGACTTCCTAATAACTGCAATGATGCCATCAAGGTACTCAATTTAGGTTTGAGATTACATTACATTTCATTTAGCTGACGCTTTTATCCAAAGCGACTTACATGATATACAGTAGACGTAGACATCGCAATGGTGAGCAATTAGGGTTAAGTGCTCAAGGACACAACGACATGGACTACCGGAGCCGGGGATCGAACCTCTGATTGAAAGTCGGACTTGCTAACCACTGAGCCACAGTCGCCCCCCAGATTTAAAGTTTTTAGCAGTCAGCTTGCGTTTCAAACAGGGGGAGAACGGTGAAAGAAGTGGGCATAGTCGGGCAAATAATAGATACTATTGTAGTGCATTGTGGGAGTTGTGGAGTCTGAGGCACAAGAGACTCAAAGTAAAAATATTTTTGGACTATATTTAAAAGTTTCCTTTGAATTTATGCAAACAGAAGTCACCAGTCTGAATCCTGAACATGGCACAGGCAGCTGGTTCATGTAGGAGTGGTTCACTACATGCCTCGGCAGCCGTACAGGTGAATCACATGTGAACTAGTCAGGGTTACCTGAGGCCTACCATAAAAGCACGAGGGCGTTTCCTCCCACATGTGCATCACCTGTGACCACATTTGAACATACCAGCTGCAGAATCTATTAGTTTCACACGGACAATGATCAAAGTTTTGCAAAAAAAAAGCGCCCTAATTTTCAGGGTTACTAAACAGGTTAAAAGCTTGTAGAAATAAGATACAGAGAACACAAATGGGTTTCCATCAGGAAACGTTATAAAACAAATGCTGGCATCTGAAGTCAAGTAATGCCATATCTCCCACTGAGATTGGAGAAAATAAAAATGAAGACCCCCTGGAGGATGTCAATCAGTAAACATTTACTTGGTACATTGTGTACTTTACTCCAAAACAGCCAATGAGATGTCAGCACTCCCTTTCCTTTTCTCTTGGTCCCGCCTCTTCATGTCACTTAATAATCCCTCTGCAGCCTACTCGCCTTCAGCAGGGGATCTCCTGCGAGTGAGTGTGGAATGATGCACAGTAGCTGCAGAACCACTATCGACAAAATACAAATATCCTGCCGGGCAACAGAAGCGGAGGATTACGTCGTCGTCATCAACCTGACTGCCTGGTCAGACAGTAATCGTCTGGGCATCCGCCACATTCGTGACTATGCATGTACGCGACTGATACCATGGTTGCTCTGCACTGTGTGCACACTCGCCTGTGATGCAATGCTGTAACTGGCACAGATGGGCTTCTGATCAGCAGTTGTCATAGGACAGTTCGGTTAACAACCTGGTTTAAAGAGGCACTTTTTCAGTCTGTGCGCGAGAGTTTGGAACAGCAGGAAAAAAGAAACATGCATAAGGCGTTAATTTATTATGAAGAGAAAGTATTGCAAGTGACAATAGTCTTCTTGCTGGAGACTGAGGTAGCATTTTGCCCACTGGCAACTTTGGTAAACTATTTCCATTGTAAAAAAAAAAAAAAAAAAAAAAAAAAAAGGGGGAACATTTCAGTGTTTCACTGCACGAGGACTGAAGAGACGTTTAAAAAAAAAAAGTTATGAAATTCCTCAAATTGTTTAAAAATAAAAGCTGGGAGGTGCATTTCAATTTGTTCAACAATGCCCATTGCTTTGCTAATGGTGGTATCCTGTTCTGCTTCTAAACGCTGCTTGAAAGCAGCAGATCGGAGTTGGGCTCTGGTTTGGTTTTTCTTCGTCCCAGCGATCTGAGCGACGTTGGCATGGAATGTGCTTTAGCATGTTGGATAGGTTTCCAGTCACACAAAGTTGCCCCACAAAAAAGGTGGAGCAACACTGTCAGTGTGACGCAACTCTCTACAGCCGTCGCTGGACTGGAACCTGCAGTCGGGTCTTAAATCACGCTCTCCATAGTGTGACTGCCATCAGCTGGTGGCGTAACCTTAGTTCATGCTGCGAACAGCATACAGCAAAAAGTTAATGCTTCTGAACTTTGGCTACCGAATCACGCTACAAACCAGGTATGCTGCGCACACAGGACTGGTGAAGGTCCGACTCAGACAAACCATTACAGCTCTAGCACTCTACCCCCACCCACACAAATGGAAACAATACATGGGACCAATGAGTGTCAATATTTGAAAACACCAAAAAGTCATGCTAAATTCTGTGGCTGCAACCACAGATTTTTTTTTTATCATCTATCCAAGATGTCTACGCTTAATCATTTAGACCCTAAAAATAAACTACTGATGCAAGGTAACATTGAAAATCAAATTAATAGCCATGTGAACTTGTGTCCGTAATTTTTACCATTTTCGTTGACCAATTTTCAGCTCAACTAAGCTCAATTAAAGGGCAAGTCAAAGCTCCTCCTCCTCAGTACTCAGGTGCACATGACAACAAAACCCTAGACATGACTTCCATTTTGGGCCCCTGCTGTAAAGAGGCCAACATGACTGACACAACGTAAAGTTGAAATTGGGAGAGTATCACATTGAAGAATGAAGCTGGTCAGCTTGCCAAACCTCAAGCTTGTTCAGTTTAGCGTCAAGCTAAACTGTTTGCCGACCTACTAATAAACACCCCCCTTCTAAGCTGACACATAAGTATAAACCTAATCAACAAAAAGGAAAGTGGCCCAACAGAACAGGCTGTAATCCAACCTGTGACACACAGGAGCCAACAGCTGATCAAAGAGCAGTAAACACAAAGGGGGTGGGGTGGCGCCATAACCTGTGTGGCATTGGACACACCTCAATGTTAATTTGATAAAAAATAATAATAGACTCAAATAAGGAAAATGGTGCCCAGTGGTCATTAAAGCCAAATGAACAGCCACACTGGCAAAGAAGGAAAATTGACAAGTTGTTAAAGAAAACACATCTACCATTTGGTCCCAGAACACGACAAAATATACCTTTTAAAAATGTCAATTAATTAAATTATTAAATTCGTTGATGGCAGATATTTTACACGCAACTCTTCATTTTCGGTGAGTTTGCCCTTTAAAGTCTGTGGCTTCAACATAAGCCGACAATAGGCTAAACAAATTGTTTTTAAGATAAACAAAAAACATTACGGCACTAAAAATATTTAAGTTTTAAATGAGGAAATAACTCAAACAAGCCACATCAACATACATTGCTTACCTCTGGCAAACACCACACAGAGACAATGGGACACTTTGCTTTTTTCCCCCTTTCTCTAGGAGGCGTAAAACCAGCTGTGGACGCTTGTTCCTCGTTGCTTACTTCTTTATTTTTTTTTTTGTAGCAATACACTTTTGCAAAACTACTAATTGGGAAGAGAAAACCACGCGCTTACCTGCAGCTGCACAGGTTTTTAGGACGGATGCGTTAGGAGTCGCTCAGCCTGCGTTTGTGTGTAAGGTACAACATATACTAGATGTACAGATCTTATAGGAGGCCGGGACATGTGCTATATGGGCGGGGGGTGTGGCCCTCCGAGTCCTGCAGCACACACAATGCATGCTGGTGTGCATGTGAAACACATGGACCCCTACGACTGGGAGGAATGGGCTCGACCACGTTTTACGCTCACATGTTAGACACTTGCTGGTACATTTGGTCCCTGAGGGTGTTTGGTGTTACTTCGTGAAATGCCAACACAGAGACTATATGTCACCTGTCATGTGCACACTATGGGAATATGGCCTACATACTATGGCTCAAAAGCATTCCTTCATTTATTAAGTTGACAGCGTAGATCTTAAAACAGGTAAAGCAGGTGTGGGAAACTTAATTAAAAACGTATTAAAAAAACAGACTGCGGTTGGTTGCTCTGTGGGAAGAGCTGAGCGAGATGAAACATTTATTTGTAAACAACACAATTTTATAACAAGGTGAGTTTTGAAGATGTTTCTGGATATTTTACATCACCCAATATTCCCTCAGCAGTTGTAGTCAGTTGTCACAATCACATAAATGGACATTTCTTGTCCATGTTGGCTTAAAAAACAATTTATATATATTTCAATTTCCAGCCAAATCCTTAAAGTGATCCAAATCTTCTAAATAAACTGAGACAGTTCTGTGCCTTAAAAACAGTATTTGATACAACAACAACACAAATATCACCACATGCTTGTTCTGGAGCTTTTAGCTTGAATCACACAATCAACCCATCGACTAAGAGACATGAAACAACTACGAAAAGCAGCAAAACAACCACAAAAAGGGACAAACGTCCACAGACAAAAGACAACTACAAAAAGGCCAAAACGACTACAAAGAGACGCACACTTACCACAGAGAGACACCTAATGACTACAAAGGCAAGACATGGCAAGTGTATATGTATAGCACATTTCAACAACAAGGTGATTCAAAGTGCTTCACATAAAACCATTAAAAGTATCAAAACATAATGCAGAAGAAAACAAGATTTAAAAACAATTAAGAACATTCATTAAAACATTAAAAAATGGTCAAAAAGCAATAAACATAATACAAGTTGCAGTGCAGTTTAAGAAATAAAATGTAGTAGTCAGATGCAGATGTTGATTAATATCCTTGAATCTGGTTCAATTAAAGGCAACAGCAAACAGAAAAGTCTTCAGTCTGGATTTAAAGGAGCTGAGGGTCTCTTTCAGGGACCTTGTTCCAGATATGTGGAGCAGAGAACACAACATAAAGAGGCTAAACAACTACAAAGGCTGTACGTCTTGCCCGTATAGGAGAGCTGATGGGACCTATTGCATGTCTGAGCCCAGGGGCCTCAGAGGCCCAGGGGCCCATTGTACCACACCCATGTCAAGGTGACTGTAGGAACGTTGTGGCGGGTGTCAGAGGACCATGGAGGGAAAAAAGGAAGATGTCATCCTGAATCGAGGCTACACGTCCTGAGTGGAGAGGGACTGCATTAACTGGTGGGTTTCCCACCGAGGAGGGGCAAAGGTCACCGGAGGACCTTTCGTCCATGTGGGCTCAAACGTATCTCAAGGAAAGTTGTGTGACACAAATCCGAAAACACACATGTATGTTTCATTGTCGGTGAGTCGGGGTTTGACCCTGAGGTTTCCAACATTACTATGTTGACCCGTGCCCGTCTTCACCACGTGTGGAGTGTGACATGGCAGACAACTGATTTAAACTACAGTATGTTTCTTAGAAATGTGTTTGACCCCAAACCACAGAGTGTGTCTCCAGTCGCCTGGTGGCATTTACTTATTGTTCTGCGCTGTTCAAATATTTTATCCACTATCTGCTCATTGGCTGTTCTGGAGCTTTCGATCGCATCACACAATCTTCCTCAGCAGAGGGATGAGATGTTCAAATTTGTAATTTGCTATTAACAAATCTACATCTTCAATGACATCGTTCCAGCAAGCTCCATGATGAGAAAGCTCCAGAACAGCTACTAAGATTCAAGATTCAAGATATATTTACTGTCATATACACAGATAAGACAGTTATTCCGTACAATGAAAAGCTTATTTTGCTAGGTCTCCCTTAGACACAGAATTACAATAAACTTAAAGTAAAACAAATATTGAATTAAGAATACAAAAAAAGCATTGCTATAAATGATAATAGTATAAGAAAATATATAACATAAGGCACAAAAATAAACGGTATCGCTCAGTCAGTCAGAGTGTATAAAGCGCACTATGTATGAAGGTTACATGAGGTCACAGCAGGCGTTCACAGTTCTGTGATGTGTAAAGTTATGTGGAAGTTATGGTGAGATTGGTGAGTGGTTCTGAACAAATAGTGTTTCCAAAGTTGGAATGATTAATACCGGAGTAGAGTATAAAAGAAAACGGACAGAATACTACAATATCTTTTATGACTTTATTAATAAAACAACTGCACAACAGACATTACAGTTTAAAAAAAACCAGGGGAATTAAATACCAGATTAATATACAACATATGTATAACAAGGAATGTATATCTACACCAAAAAAAACATGAATTGGGGAGATTTTTCTTTTTAATTAAAGACCTGGACTGGCAACAGCTTTCAAGCAATTGTCAGAAAAGGTTGAAGGATTTCTTGAAGGATCCTGAACAGTGCTTGTAACCTACTTACTAGGTCTCCTTGTGCTGAACCATAAAAACAGCAGGACCCTGGATGATGGGAGCCGTCTGGTAAAAGGTTTCAAAACAAAACGTGTCATATTTGACCGACTTTCTCAGACTGGAAAAATGAAGAGCGATAACCATCTCATCCAGTGCAGTGCTGCCCTCTACTGGTGCTGCGGTGCAAAGACACCGATGCTTCTCTAGAGCGGGAAACCCATCACAGCACTTAAGTCAAATACGGATTTTCTACTGAATTATTTACACCAGGATAGATCTTTTTAAATGTTGTGCAACTTCATAAATCCACTCAACTGTTTCACATTTTATTTCAGGATCACTGGAGCTGAATCTTTTGGCACATGCAGAGTATAAATGGTGATTGGCTAACAAACAGCACCCTGAATGAACTAATGTGATAATTCTACCTGACGGAACAGTGAAGTCATACAATTTAAAGACAGTATATAGCTTGTTGCTTGATTCTCAGTAGTGTTTACATGTTTCAAAAGGACATTTATAGGGAGTTTACAGGTTCAGCTTTTTTCTGGTGAAGGCATTTATACAACCCAAGGAAGTGCAGGCTCATCATTTTAACCAGCTTCCCAAGTCAAGAAGAAACCTTTTAAAGATCAAAGCAGGTAGAAAATAAAGCCTAAGCCACTAACAAAATTTGTGGTGACGAGGAGAAAAAACAAGACGGAATGAGCATGACATGTTTTGGGGGTTAGTCTGCCACAATATCTGTTTACCAGCACGTTGTGCCAACTCCTGAAGGGAGTCAGACACAACCACTGATCACCTATACGAAAGTAAACGACTTCCTGTTCTCTTATTTATGTTTTCATGTCGCAACAAAGTAATGCCATGAAAACATTTTTGACAATTTTTATTCAAGAACATTTAGATCATTAAGTCAGAAAAGCGTCAGTCAGGAGAGAAACATAACTTAACAGGACTTATTTGATGACCAGGTTCACATCATACATGTTTTTGGGATGTATCAATCTTTTTGACCTAATAACAGTTTTTTTTTGTGTGGTATTTTCACTGACTGGAACTTGTTTCAACATACAGTGTTTCAAAACATTTGGTAAGCAATTTCTTATTAGTTTTACGTTAAAATACGAGATAAAAGGCAAAGTTCCTATTTTCCCTCAAATTCTAACAGTATGCTTTAGCTGCCTTATAATGTTTAAAATGAGATTCAAATTCCAACTTGGCTGAAAATATCTATTACTCAGCAGTAAAAAATAAAAGAAAAAGAAACACAGAAAAAAACAAGATTAGACAAGCTAAAAATGCCACGTCTACGAGATATGGACGGTAATCATTTTTCAATTGATATAAAATGGATATGAATGTGACAACAAACTTTTGTTACAAGTGCAAGCTCAAAACAAACATAAATGACATTTGTAATATAAAACTTGGTAAAAAATACTAATTTAAAACTGTACAATCACCAAGTACACAGAGTGAGCACTTCAACTGTTATTCATTTGGCTTCAGTGGCTTCGGCCTTTGGCTCCTGGGGACAGAAGATAAGAAAGCAATGTTATACATCACATGCATTGTTTCAGCAGCACATTCCCCTCACTTGGATCTTCATAATTTCATCCGATTTAGTAAATTAATATTGCTATCAAGTTGTTTCCGACATTTCCGATTCTTTTAATACCAAATAAAAATGAGGGGAAAATGTATCGACAGAACATCTGATTTCTAAAACTGTATTTATTAAGTATAAATACAAATCTGTTTGTAGACTTTCATTTTTTAGGACACGTAGACAACCTGTTGATTTTCCCGAACATTCATTTGGTTGGCAGTGTCATTTTTTCAGTTCATAATTACAGTGTTTGCTCACAATCACACTATTAGCATATTACCAGCACTCAGTCAATATTTGGGAAAAATACTTTTTAAACTTTGTGCCCTTGGGTTTATACTAAATTTGTAATTTATGTTCTCAAATAAAAAAAATAAATAAAAATTAAAAAAAGGTAGACGAGCATTTGTGTATATATTGAATACCCTACAAATTAGCCATATAAATATTCTAAGCGTATCATATTTGTAATGCTTGTTCTCATACCCTTGACACTCTTCAGATAAATTATTCATTAAAAAAAGGAAAAGAAGGTGTGCAAGATCTTTGTCGTAAAAGAAACAAACCTCAGTCTTAGGCTTCCCATTTTCAGCTTGTTTGGCCTTCTTTCCTTTGCTTGCCTTCTACAAATGACATGACAATTGATTACTAACAGATTAGAGCACTCAAGCAAGAATACAATCATCACATTTCAGATTAATGAAGAAAAACAAGTATACCAACACATCTAAAGTGTTCATCAAAAGGTATTTTCCCCTTGAACTAGGCCACATTTCATTTCCCTTCGAGGAACTGAAGGCCATGAATCGGCTTCACATGTGACATACAGCATACAGAGACGTTCTGTGGATATCAGCTAGTTATCAGTTTCATACTTTTGCAGCAGCAGGTTTTTTCTTAGCATCTGCTGCTCTGGCAAGTTTCTGCAATACAAAAAGACATTTCATTTAGTATTTGACAGATAAACAACAAGAGCAAATTGGGAGAAAAAATGTCTGATAAAACTAGTCACATTTCTTTTGTGATCATCCCCCCTCTGTTCAGTATGGTAATTACAAAAGTATTACAAATTTGATTTTGATGAATTGAAATTGAGTGATGCATGTTTTTGGAAAGCACACAGGCTGACAATGATTTATGCTGATTCAAATTTCAAGGTTAAAGTTAATTCTCAGAAGAAGCTGCTGGGTAGGAACAAAATAGAAATCCTTAATAACCGATTGATTAATGCATTTCTGGAGGAGCTTACAGGAGGAACAATAGATAGAACACACTTCCGCGAGGAACGTCGTGGGGGTTCCTATTGAGATGGAGGAAGAAAATCTTCAGTAATGATTGCAGATGTAACACATTTGCAGTATGACCCAAACTAAGCATGCTATTCACAGTCTTAAAAGTGGACATCAAATGGCTATTATGTTACCAAAATGACTGAAGCAGAAAATCTAAATGAAATTACACTCAAAGCAGCATTTAACCACAAATCTCAAGTTATCAAATGTATTCAAATTATTATTATACTTATATATAATAACAGGACATCAATAGATCATGAATAATATCCACAAATAGGAGATATACACAAACCTCATTTGTGGATGCCTGAAAGACAAATAGAAAAAAAACAGGATATTAAAATTTGAATGTTATTATTATTATTATTCACGACAACTCAAATATCACACAATCCTAAAATCATGGAGTTCTGCAGACAATCTAACAAAACAATTTCGGACGTGACAAAGAACTTCCCGCGCATATTTGAATTCAAATGTGGCTGCTGGCCTGTCACTGACATGGCGTTGGCGCCTTGACAGCTTCCTTTGTTTTGTATCACTGCGCGCAGACAAACAGCTGTTGAGAAACCGATAAGATTACTACTTTACTAATCTGCAGCCATGGAACAAAACGCAGCGATACGAAAGCATGCAGAGACTGTAAAAAAAAATAAAACATTTAATTAAAATAAGGTTGAGATTTCAGAAAGAAATTATTTTTAATTAATGTAATATACTCGATTAAAAACTACACGCGGATGCATGGTGCGTAACCGCGACACGCACAATTTACTTATTAATCAATATATATTAATGATTAAGAAGAGAGAAAAATCCCATCGAGTCACACGTTAATTCACTACACGTGTGACGTTGTGGTAATGTCAGCCGACCGAGAGACATTTCGACCAATTTAGATTTAATTCAGTCCGGACGACGACACGATGAACCCATTTAAAACATACGTGCATGAGCAAGTCTGACTTTTCCGACTCAAACCAGTCAAAAATAAATAAATAAATGTGCCCTCCCCTCCCCCAACCCCTTCCTGAAACGTGCAAGTTGCGCGTAATAACTTACTTCTAATGCTCGATAACGCGTCTCCATTCGGTAATTAATAAGTAGGTCGCGAGCTGCGATCTCATATTGAACCGGGCAGCGAACGTTTCCCCATTTAACGTTTCAGCGCGTAACGTTATCTACAACCCCCCCAACCTGCTGCCAAAGAGGGGGAAAAACAAAAAAACAAGACGGCGCAACGTCAACGGCTTGTCAAGAGCATTGGCGCAGGGCGTGAAAAAAACAAATAACATGTTCGTTTATCGGTCGTGTTTACCAGATAACTGTGCATTTCAGGTGACTACCAAGACTACAAAACTTTAATTTTCGACGACCGGGCAGGAGGATGCCCGCCCAGCTCTCTCCTGTCGGACCGCCATGGCTGCACACTGTGAGGGCACGATGACGCTCCTCTGATGCAGATCTATCACACGGTTGACTCAAGTTAACACGGATCGAGCGCGCGCGGAGTTAAAAATAAAATAAAACGTCTTACCTTCGCTTTGCCCATGTTGATGATTGGAAGGGAACAGAGAGCAAAGGAATATAATTGTTTTCTTTCTGTCTTTTTTGTTTTTTGCCTGGAGAGATAAGACACAACAACCGACCAGACGCTACGTAAAATGGCGAATGTATAGTGCAAACGAATGTTTTTTGTAGTTTATACGCTGAAATATAAGAACGAAACCGGTTCGAACCAGTTTTGTGTTTCGATGTCTGTCATTGGATGCAAATATGTCACGTGCGTCCGGGCACCGCCTCTTTGTTAAAGACGCAGGAGGCAGCCTGGAAAAATACTGATCAGTGCCGCGAGGGGGCGCTGTATTGAAGGTCTCTGATTGAGGGTGGTGTCGAAAGAATGCATTGCATCATAGTTCATAGACAACAAGTAGAAGTAGGGACAGTTCACCATCTACTTCAGCGGTGGCCGAAAAATAAATAATAATAGTTATATTTACTTATTATATACCAATATAATAAGTAAATATAACTATTATTACTTATTCTTCAGTAAAAGTACTTCTTCTTATATATATATATATATATATATATATATATATATATATATATATATATATACAGTTAGGTCCATAAATATTTGGACATTGACACATTTTTCATTATTTTGGCTCTGTACACCACAACAATGGAGTTGTAATGAAAAAATCAAGATGTGCTTTAAGTGCAGACTTTCAGCTTTAATTTGAGGGTATTTACATCCAAATCAGGTGAACGGTGTAGGAATTACAACAAATTCAAATGTGGCCACCCTCTTTTTAAGGGACCAAAAGTAATTGGACAATTGGCTGATCAGCTGTTTCAAGGTCAGGTGTGTGTAATTCCCTCGATATTTAATTTACAAGGAGTAGATAAAAGGGTCTTGGGTTCATTTCAGGTGTGGTATTTGTGTTTGGAATCTGTTGCGGTCAACTTTCAATATGAAGTCCAAAGAGCTGTCACTATCAGTGAAGAAAAACCCCTTCACAACAGTTGGCCAGATCAAGAACACTCTCCAGGAGGCAGGTGTATCTGTGTCAAAGTCGAAAATCAAGTGAAGACTTCACCAGAGTAAATACAGAGGGTTCACCACAAGATGTAAACCATTGGTGAGCCTCAAAAACAGGAAGACCAGATTAGAGTTTGCCAAAAAACATCTAAAAGAGCCTGTACAGTTCTGGAAGAACATCCTATGGACAGATGAGACGAAGATAAACTTGTACCAGAATGATGGGAAGAGAAGAGTATGGAGAAGGAAAGGAACTGCTCATGATCCAAAGCATACCACCTCATCAGTGAAGCATGGTGGAGGTAGTGTTATGGCGTGGGCATGTATGGCTGCCAATGGAACTGGTTCCCTCGTATTTATTGATGATGTGACTGCTGACAAAAGTAGCAGGATGAATTCGGAAGTGTTTCGGGCAATATTATCTGCTCATATTCAGCCAAATGCTTCAGAACTCATTGGACGGCGCTTCACAGTGCAGATGGACAATGACCCGAAGCATACTGCGAAAGCAACCAAGGAGTTTTTTAAGGCAAAGAAGTGGAATGTTCTGCAATGGCCAAGTCAATCACCTGACCTGAATCCAATTGAGCATGCATTTCACTTGCTGAAGACAAAACTGAAGGGAAAATGCCCCAAGAACCAGCAGGAACTGAAGACGGTTGCAGTAGAGGCCTGGCAGAGCATCACCAGGGACAAAACCCAGCGTCTGGTGATGTCTATGGAATCCAGACTTCAGGCTGTCATTGACTGCAAAGGATTTTCAACAAAGTATTAAAAGTGACAATTAGATTTATGATTATATTAATTTGTCCAATTACTTTTGGTCCCTTAAAAAGAGGGTGGCCACATTTGAATTTGTTGTAATTCCTACACCGTTCACCTGATTTGGATGTAAATACCCTCAAATTAAAGCTGAAAGTCTGCACTTAAAGCGCATCTTGATTTTTTCATTTCAACTCCATTGTTGTGGTGTACAGAGCCAAAATAATGAAAAATGTGTCAATGTCCAAATATTTATGGACCTGACTGTACATACAGTACTGTGCAAAAGTTTTAGGCAGGTGTGAAAAAATGCTGTAAACTAAGAATGCTTTCAAAAATAGAAGTGCTAACAGCTTATTTTCATCAATTAACAAAATGCAAAGTGAGCGAACAAAAGAAAAATCTTGTTAATTGATGAAAATAAAGCATTCTTAGTTTACAGCATTTTTCACACCTGTCTAAAACCTTTGCACAGTACTGTATATATATATATATATATTTACATATATATGATTCCATATTGTTCCGTACCATTTATTATTTGTATCACTTGTTTAGTTTTATTTGTCTCTTGTGCTCACTTTACCCTGTTTGCTGCTGTAATCCTCAAATTTCCCCACTATGGGACTAAAAAAGGAGTATCTATCTAAGTAGCAATGCCAGTGTAAAAAATACTCCTGCTATTGAAATAACCTATTAGATACAAAACAGGTAATGATTGTATAATGAGATGCAATGTTATCTATCCAGCAGAATATAAAATAGTTTAAATTAGCTTCACCTTGACATTACAATGCTACATACTTGTTTATGCATGAGTAATAATATACCAATAATTAATATATGATCAGTAAAAAAAAAGGGGCTATTTAGCTTTTTAGTACCTTTACTGTTGATACTTTAAGTGTATTTTGTTGCTAATCAGCATTTGCTTTTACTAGAAATTGAGTATTTTTATATTGTGGTATTGCTACTTTTTAAAAGTACCTCAATACCTATTAATCCATTGGATTAAAGTGATGTCAGTTGCATTAAGATTGCCTCACTGAAAATATAAATTACTTTAGTTAATGTTCATATTTTCAATGGAAGGGCATTCAAATTCTTTATTCTGCTTAGTAAATGAAGATGTTTTGCAGTTTGGATGTAAAAAATGTACTAACATAAGAAGGACATACAATTAAAGGAGTCATAGTTACCCAGCTTTATATGTACCAACACATAAATACTAGCTAAATATTTGCTTTGAAAAAAAAAAAAAAAGCAAATGTATATACACAATTATACTGATTCAATATATGCAGATCATTTCTCAAATAAAGCTGTTTATCTACCATGTCAATTAGTGGAGAGGTTCAGTACTTCCAACAGTTACTAGTAGAAATTAAAGGCAACTAAAAGGTCAGATTCTTAAATCATTTAATTATAGCGGACATACAATAATCGCTTTATTCTGTTAAAGGAAGCTGGTCAAAATATAGTTATGTCATCAACATCACACTCAACAAACAACACTTTCTTTGGGCCACGACAAAACTGCACCGACGTATATTAATCTGGACGGCTGCTTTGGGAGCATTTACCAAAACACAGGTTTTCTGGCTTTCATTCATATAATTTGATCTTCCAATACATGGCATGCAGCTGAGAGACAATTTCCACAATTACTTAACTACATCTTGACCAGACATTTCCACGTATTAGACTTCTTTTAATATCTTCAAGCATAAATATCGAATATTTTACAGCCCCATAGGGGTAAAATTGCCTTCTCTTTTTTATATTCAGTAACACAATGAAACCATTCCAAGTTACTGTTCACTCATAATTTTTCCATGGAAGCCTTTTGGGAAGAGGACGGGGGGGGTTTCATCCCCACTTCAACATGGGGCGTGATCCTCGGAGGCTTCCTAGGCCGAGACGGCGCCGCTCCATAAGTCATTAAAGAAAGAGTCCCTCTTGTGCTTCAGCGCTTCTAGGAAGTCCTGAATCCGTTCTTCCCGACAGGTGCTGTAGCGCAGCAGTGCCTCCTGTCTCCTCTGGGCGTCGGCAGGCTTCCCATTCCCATGATGCTGCAGGTGCTCTGCCACACAGGCACGATCCGCCTCCAGCTGCTGGAAGGCCTGATGCTCTCGATGGAGGTCTCTGGCTTTCTAAAATACAACAACAACAACAACGTAGATGTTCACAGAAATCCTGATACTGATTCCAAGCATATTATGTGACAGATGGTTCGGCAACACAAACCGCTTCACCAAAAAAATATTACACTCTTCTTTTAAGAAAAGTGCAAAAAAGAAAATCTATCGTTTTTAGCCAACTAAGCTGAAGTCATATCAAAGAGGTATTATGGTTATCAAAGCTTGTGCTGCTTTGCAACATCACATGCAATCATTTTTGATTTCTCTAATGTATGTTATGAGTAGAGCGAGAAGAGGGACATTCTGGGGTTGGACTATAAAAAACAAACCTGCAGTTAATATCCATTTGATAAAGCTGTCAATGTTTGGCGCTTGTTGAAATCGATGAGTCAATACTTTGATATAGCAAATATCCCATTACGTATATATTCAAAATATTAATAAAAATACCTGCAACCAGTTATTCCTCATTTGCTAAAACAGTTGTCCTGCATTCGAATGCTCACGATTTTTGATGTTTCACCCGTTGACACATTAGATCATTCCGTGAATGTTTTTCGAGTGATGAACCAAGTAGTCAAACAACCCATACTTACTTAATATTAATTATTAAAGACTAATTTGTGTAGCTATTACTATTATTATTATAGACTATTTGATATGGACATCGCAGTGACATTAAAATTATAACATGCATCTATGCACTGTGTTGAGTGTTTGTAGAGAAATGCTAATTTACAACACCTGTCCATAAGAGGCTTTTTAAAAATGTTCAATCAAATAAGATGAAAGAAAATACAAAAGAAAATACATCCACTAATACATACATAGATAAATACACAAAGTGTGTGTTACAGGGGTGTTAGGTGTGTGAACAATGTATCTCTTTTAGCCATGATTTAAGACCTTTAATAAAAACATTAACATTGTGATTTACTTTCAGTTCTGTTGGTAGACATGGTGTGAATGTTTTTCGAGTGATGAATCAAGCAGTCAAAAGGCCCATACTTACTTAATATTAATTATTAAAGACTAATTTGTGTAGCTACCATTGTCACAACGATTAGGAGGTAAAATACCAATCGGAAGTAAGAGTTCAGTTGTATGAGAGAAAAGAGCAAAGGAAGGGGAACTGCACAAGGTCGGTACTCTGAGACTCTTCGATGCAGAGTCCCATATCGGTGACAACAAACAAACAAACCATGTACCTCATATAGCCTTACCTGAATGGATGTGTGATTTAATTGGTATTTGAGAATGGCTTCACACAGGTTCCAGAACGAATACTCGGGCCACAGAACTGACTGAAACACTAGACAGGAGTGGGAAGTCTGCAGAGTGGGAGAGAGAAGAGAATCAATAGAAGTCTCAGAGGAGAGGCTGTAAAATGTTTGACTTCATGATCAAATCATTTAGTCTACTTGGTTAATGCCGTCTATCATAGATTGCAAGCCTAATTTGGTAAATTGTGGTTATCGGCATAAAAAAAAGTATGAATCATAAGTCATGAAAGAAATTGTACATAAAAACAAAAAGCCTGCTTTTCTTACGATCGTATCATGGTATGGTTGATATTGCGCAATGCAAAAAGAATTCCCTGCACTCGGTTTCAGTCTGAATGAGGTAAGGCCCCCCGAGTCTGCCATAGCTGGCATGAATAAGTTGCTCAAGACACAAAGCTTAAAGAAAAATGAATCGCCCTTCATTAAAAATATATTTTTCCCATGGTCAATTCTCCTCTTTGACTGTTGCTACATAGAAGGCTACACAAAGAGTCCCAAAACCCAAATTAGTTATAATGTTTGCACTTCCTCGCAAGTTCAATGTTTTTTTTATAAATTATTTTTTATTTTTTATAAATAGTTTTTTAGTTAGCGGTTTGAAATGAGGTCTGTGGTGAACAGACGTTACCGTTCTATGATGTATAAAGCGGCAGTAAATGTTGAGGCCGTTAAGCGTCTTAAAAAGGAAGTTGTGGCTAATTGAGACTACGACAAGTCATCACGCTGACTCGTCCTCCTTCACAGCCTCGTTGTGTAAACTCGCGCTCATGTGACCGTGGTGGACTTCGTTTATAGCCTAACCACAACGTTTGACACCCGACAATTGCTTTCCCGCTTCAAAATTGGCATCATAAACTTGTGTTTGCCACTAAGTTTATCGTCTGCTGGAAAAGGCCAGCGGCTTTTTGTCGAGGGAACCAGTGAAATGATAGCTTCTGGGGTTGGCCTGATAAAATATGTCATCCCTGCAGCACTTTATTACAGATAAAATAAATGAGATGCAATGGGACTCAACCCAAAATCTCTAAGTCTGATGATCATCACTAAACATCAGCTCCATCTCCAAGAAGGCGCAGCAGAGGATGTTCTTCCTGAGGCAGCTGAGGAAATTCAACCTGCCAAAGACAATGATGGTGCACTTCTATACTGCCATCATCGAGTCCATCCTCTGTTCCTCCATCACCGTCTGGTACACTGCAGCCACTGCCAAGGACAAGGCCAGGCTGCAGCGCATCATTCGCTCTGCCGAGAGGGTGATTGGCTGCAATCTGCTGTCCCTCCAGGACTTGTTTGCTTCAAGGACCCTGAAGCGGGCGAGGAGGATTGTAGCTGATCCCTCTCACCCTGGACACAAACTGTTGGTGTCCCTCCCCTCTGGCAGGAGGCTGCGGTCCATCAGGACCAAGACCTCACGCCACAAAAACAGTTTCTTCCCGTCTGCCGTCGGGCTCATCAACAGAGCCCGGGTCCCCCACTGACTCTAATAACTCTGTCACCCCCAGACAATTCCCACTGGACACTCCCCTGCACATAGCCTTATACTTAAATACACTTGACACTTTAACATTACACTTGCCACTTTCACACAACACTTACACTCATGCACATTCCATGCACTTTATCTTATTTTTGGTATTTTGATATGCTACTGTTTCAATGTAAATATTCATTCATCCATTCATCCTCATTTATTGCACTGCGTTAACTGTTAATGTGTATTGTTAAATGTTAAATGTATGCACCTTCCCGCCAGGACAAATTCCTTGTATGTGTAAACATACATGGCAATAAATGGTTCTGATTCTGACTATCACAAAAAGTAGCCTTCTTTCTTCTAATCTGACGAATATCTTCAACTCTTTCAGATTGTGTTTGTATGCATTGAAGACATATTCTAGGCTGTTTCTACCTAAACTAAAAGCCTTCTTTAAACCCATGTTTTGTGGGTTAATACTTTTAGCATTAAAACCTGAAATACAAGTCTAACCAGGGTTACAGCTGCTATACTTAAAGATTAGCCAGTGGTCCTAATTTGCAATGATCGCTTAACCCTAAACCAAACCTTGGAATTCACATCTCTTACTTTAGTGTTTTCAAAGTCAACGATAATCATAATAAAAATCATCTCACGTCACTGTGTTTCTATGCAGTCGTTCTCATCTCTCACCTGCCAAAGAAGGAAGTCGCTGAGTCGCACCTCTCCAGAAGTGCGGATGAGCAGATCAGGATTGGGAGATTTACTGCTGTACAAACACTCACTCAGCAACGGCTCTGAAACGTCACTGAGCACGACAGAACACAAACGCCCCTCGTTAGACTAAAAGCTCCCCAGGTTGATTATGGGTGTTGGCAGAATATCAACAAGATCAACTCAGTATTGTCACCTTGCTTTGATCAAGCCCTGCTCCACCCCCCAAGCCATTTCTCGGACTGCATTGGTGATTTCATATCTTGACGTGTAGGCAAAGCACACATTCAGGAAGCATCTGCAGGGGGGGGTTGTATATCAGTGGTCACTAATAAATGTACAGTATGAAATCTGCTTATGTCATATGGCCAGTGTGGTGGTAAGGGTGAGCCACTAATGAGGAGGGTCATAGCAGAGGAACAAATCAATTAAACACATACTTATTGTGTGCCTTGGTGCTGAGCACAGCTTTGGCAATAAGCTGCTGAAGGTCGAGTGGCAGCATATTCAAGTCTCCCAGGACCCGGATACAAACACCATGCTTCTCCAGATTCTCCCTACAGCAGGAGAGAGACAGGAGAACAATTAAAAAATAATAATATTATTAACCTTTATTCCACCAGATAATTCAATTGAGAGGAAGCTCTCATTTACAATGACGACCTGGTCAAAAACTTTGCAACAGGAGGCAAATTGAGACAAAATAAAACAGACTACTAGCTCACTCTTGGGTCACCACCTAGTGGTAATTTAGGGAACAGCAAATGAACAAGCCTTTACTTGTTGAATGGTTTTTTTACATTTGCACTAACAAATAATTTACAGTACAATAGGCAAAAATCTAAAGGTGTAAACTATATATTATTGTGCATTTCAGAGCAGAAAACAGTATCAGCTGAATTGACATGGAAATAACTGATATTGTACAGTCCTATTTATAAGTCAGCCTTTCTTCCCCATGGCCATTCTGGCATCAGTCCACAGTATATCTTACTCATTGGCCATTGCAGGGGGAGAAGATTTTGTGTCAGTGTTGACGGCTGTTAGCGTATCCAGTTTTAACAAAACACTCCAGTGTTTCTTCAGTGTGTGCTTTTAAATGCAACCGTGAACGATGCAGATTTTAAAGCATTAAACAGGGAGTTTGTAAAAATGTCTTGTTACAAACTGGCTACTTACTATCCATCTGAAGCCCAGTTTATTTTTTCAAACACTCAAACTGAAAGCTCAACGTCTCTGAAGACACTTAACTTACTTTAACTAAACAACAGTTCCTCTCGACGTAACTTTAAGGAAGCTGTGAATCATATGATGTAGAACATGTGACTTACCCCGAAGGCAACAGCGAAGTAAAACAGCTATTTTAAAGTTCCTGAACATTAAAACTTACCGTTCATCTAACAGCTTTTCAAATTTCTGCCTGGCCAGCTCCATTAGCCCTTCCACCTCATTTTTGGTGCGCTTGAAGTTCTCGATGCTGAAGGCGTAAACTGTAACCTCTCGGATATCCAGATGCTTACACCACCGCAATGTCTGGTTCGGAAGGGACAAAGAGCACACGTAAATAAGCAACCTGTTTCATGCGTTTGAGGAAGACAAGCTTTAATCCAACCGCAACCTCACCTCTGCCAGCTTGTTGAATCCCTGCATGTGCCCTTCCTGGCGCTCCATGCTTTTCTTACGCGCAAAGCGGCGGTTACCATCCATGATGAAGGCCACATGTTTAGGCATGGGTCCAGCCTGGGAGACACAATGCACATCAGGGGAGTCAGGACCAGTTTGTGGTTATAGAGACATTATGTCATTTTATTAATACAGTTGTTATTGTAGTTATGGGAAATATTATTAATCAAGTCAAGTCAACTTTATTATAAATAATGCCATATGTGCAGGACATACAGAGAATTGAAATATGGCATTATTGATAATAAAGTTGACTTGACTTGATTAATAATAATTAATACAGTTGTTATTGTAGTTACGGCAAATATTCTCTGGTTCAAGCTTCCACAATGTGAAGACTTCTGTCTTTTAAGTTGCATTCATGACCTGAGAAATTGTAGTTTGAACAAGTTTTTTTCACCTGCATCTCAGTCTTTATCAGCAGATGTATCACCTCTATTGGCCGACGACTGTGAGATGCAGTGAAAAGATTGCTATTGGAAATTTTTTCTATTTCAGCCAATTAATGATAACACTTATAACCCTGAGTTGCTGCTTTTGAATGGTGGCGATCGCCACACTGTGTGCCCCTATGTATTAACATTTCACCAAGTCAAATTCCTTGTATGTGTAACTATTTAATATATGTGTAGACTATTTAATATATAATGATGTTGTTTAATGAGCCTCTGGAGATTTAAAAAACGGGGAAAAAACGAGAGGTACATGCAAGGAAGTACTTATAAATATACAAAATGAGGCTTACCTTCAGGATATTGGCTGAAATCTTTTCAAGCAGGTTTAATTCCCCCTCCCTTATCCACGACATTTTTGGGCTTTTAACAGTCTAAAAAAAGGTGATTCAAAATAGTTATGAATATCGACATTATAACCAAGACCTTCAATAGTCAGAAACGATGACGAAGTCCCTGTTCATATCCCTAAAAGAGCGTCATTTCTGAAACGTTAACGTTACATGCAGCCAGTGATTTATTTATCCATTAACTGCACGCTTGGCTCACGAGACATGCAATGAACTAACTGCTCCGAGGCTTTAAAAGCCCAAACAGAGTCACACGTCGTGCGGAAAACACGAACGCTTTGTGGAAACCGCTTCATTCAAACTGTTGAACCAGACGCTGCTCTACTCACACAATTACTGTCATTTTAATCACATTTCAGAGAGCTTCCAACTCACAGCTTTAACGATGACGACCTCTTCCGCATTGGAGGGAAGTGACGTAACCACGCAGTGACAGCTTCCGGTTGGACGTTAGCAGATTTTCAAATTATTGGATGAATTTAACGTCCATAAGAAACGTTAAAATTAGAAATACCACGATATAAAAATACTAATATAAATACAAAAATAATATACAAAAAAGTATTATTTTAAATAAAAGTACACCAATCTGAAATCTAGTCGTGGTTTGCAGACCACGTTTTGGATGTATTTATATTGTAAATTGTAAGTAATTGTTTGTAAATATATAGTTATGTGAACATGTGCGTGTATCTGGCATTGTGATACCCTTAATTATTTTTGGATTACAATTTGGATTTTCTACAAAACGGGTTTTTTGTTGTCAAAACTAATAAAATACAATATCATTGAATCAGCCAAATTAACTGAGCAGATCATAATTATGTTTTGTGTTGTGCATATATGTCACACCGTTTCTTTTATTACATTTTTAGTTTTAATCACCGATGTGACGTATGTGTTACAACGATTTTTATCTGATTTGTTTTATATCAGTTTCTTCAAGAAATGTGCTCACAGCAGGTTCAATATATTAAACGCTGTTTATGGAACTTGCAGAACATTTAAAGGACGTGTGACACCTGTCACCATGGGTCCTCATGGGTTAATGGAGACATCTGCACCTTATCCTGCTTTCTAAGTCGCAGTCCTGGATCTTGTAAGCTTTTCCCTGTCACTTAAAAAAAAGAAAGAAAGAAGAAACCCAATATTAATCATCCCAATGGTGCAGGTCAGGAGTGCTGAGTTGACCTTAGTGAGATGTTTCAAATAAGAATAAGGCAAAATGCTATATGTGTATTATACTGCAAAGTTATATAAGACATCATATAATTCATATTAATAAAAAATACTCAAAATGTAATATCCATCATTATTTCTGATCATACTTCAGTGAAGCATGTCAGGAGCGCTGTAGGGTGAGGAGGGCAAAATGTTACTGGGAGGAGCACTGAAGTCGGCTGGGTGTCGGTAGGAGCAGTGATGTAAAAAGCTGTGGCTCAGTGGTTAGCAAGTCGGTCTTTCAATCAGAGGGTCGGTGGTTCGATCCCCGGCTCCGGCAGTCTGCGTCGTTGTGTCCTTGAGCAAGACACTTAACCCTAATTGCTCACCGTTGCTGTGTCTACGGTCTACTGTATAGCATGTAAGTCGCTTTGGATAAAAGCGTCAGCTAAATGAAATGTAATGTAATAACTTAATGCACGGAAGGATATGTTGGTGCTTGCAATCTCCAACCTCACCACTAGATGCCACTAAATCTCACTCAGTTCCTTTCACAAAGAGATCTGTAGACTAAAAAATTTACAAAATACATATGTCATAAATAATATTATAAATGAATACTGAAATGATTGCTCGATTAATTGATTGATACAAAAAAGGAAGGAAGAGGTGCATTGCTGTGGTTAAAAAAATATAATTTCAGATATATTCTGATTAAGTTTATGAAAGCCCTCTGCCAACCAACCAGGATTGATGTCGTTCCGACTGCGTTTGAGGTCTATTAGTCTTTAATAAATCCTAGGGGGAGAATAATCATTTTAATTTTCGATGCATAACAATTAAAAGAGATAATTACTTGTTTGGGTAATCTAACCTAAGGGGAACACAATGACATATGTGGAGAAAAGTGAAGTATACAACGTTTGGGAGCTGAGGATGACAATGAGTAGCCAGTGAACTTGATGAGAAATTTGTTGGATAAATATGACCTCGTAAAAAAAAGAAAAAGAAAGTTTGGTCTCTCTATTTGTAACACAATCATAATACATTAAATGATTACAAACGGATATTGCCAGTGAGATAAAAAAAAAGGTGGATAAAGACCCATGAAAAATCACACCAAGGAAGAAATGAGATTTTTGTGAAGAATATTGTACAGTTTGTTTTTTGACAAATATTAAATATTTCACTCTTTGTATGATTATTTGTTGTGGGTGTATCAGTTAATATCGGCATAAATCCCTTGTTTCTTTATTACACGTTAAAGAGCTTGTCCTTACACTGGCTGCTGGCCATATTTGCATATCTGCAGTGCAGTTCCTCCTTCGCCCTCTGGGGTGTGACAGCAAGTTCATCAACAGTTCCTTTGCACTTTCTAATGGCAAAGAAGAAGTTTTTTTTGGGGGGGTGGGGGGGTGTGAGGGAGTGAGGGGCTGGCCTTTTTTTGTGTTCCTCCTGCTTGAACGGTGAGCAGGAGCACAACAGACCGACGAGAAACCCCAACGCCGCGAACCACTCGGCCAAATCACGGACCGCCAGGGAGGGACCGCACCGCCCCGCGGAGGAAGACAGGTCCCGAACAAGACGGCATCGCCCTCCAGCTCTGCCGTTACTGCCTCCAGGGTCAGCGGGCGGACGAGCCACCCGGCAGCTATCAGCCGTTAGCCTCGACTCCTCTGCGGGTCTGGGGGGGCTCTGGTAGGGGCAGGGGGGCGGGGGGAGCACCGAGAGAAGAAGAGGACTTCACGCCGAGAGGAGGGGGCTGGAAGTCTGAGACGCTTCCAGCCTGAAGGGGCCGGCGGTTTGACCATAGGACCCGGACAAGCTAGCTTGTGCCCGCGCAGCTAAGTGAATGGGATGGAGCCGGGACCGTCTGGCGCTGGTAGGTTTATTTATTTTTACTTTAGTGGTTTTTAATGGTATCAGTCCACATGGCCTAATTATGGCTGCTGCAAACACATAGACTGCAATTGGGGGGGAAACGGGGCTCCGTCAGGGGGGTGTAGAGGGACGCTGGGTGAGCACCCCGTCTGTTGCATCGCAACGAGATGGAGATGGAGATGGAGGCTGAGGTGGAGGGGGCTCTCTGGTTGTCTGCATGCACACCACTTTGTAGAGATTATTCATCCCAGATGTATAGCTGTAGACGAGCCTGTCGAGGAGCGCTGGCGATATCCTCAGCCATGCGCGGGGGCAGGGAGGTCGTGGGAATCTGGGTGAGGGATGAGGTGAAGCCCGCCTTCAAGCAGCAGCAGCAGCAGCAGCAGCAGCAGCAGCAGCTGGCTGCACCCCGCACTCCCCACACAGCAGACCGGCCTCCCTGATCACTGACAGGTTGTGGATGCTCACACTGCTCAAGTGGTCTAAAGTGTTCAACATCTGTACATTGCACGCACACCTCATGGACACAGACTTTCAACATCTGCAGGGACACGTGAATTATTTATACATGTTGAACCAAAAATAATCCTCAATTGGGATATCCGTGCATCTGCTGTTAGAGTTTAGAAGCTCTTCTTTTTTTTTAGACTTGGAAAGACTGAGAAGCATGTGTGGTGCATCATATGTGAGGCTTCGATGTACAGCTAGTGCTTATCAGTGGCGGTGCTGCTTAATTAGCAGGTTTCTTGGATGGCTGAGGTGAGGAAGCAGCCAATTAAAACACAAACGTGTTAGTGTTTGCCTTTATGCCCAGGTCTGAAGTCCACTTATAGAAGGAAATCTTGATAATCCAGCCTTGAGTCGGTCTTATACTTTGGAAAGGCAGGGTTTATAAATGGAATGCTATTTTATTTGAAGAAGAAGATGTTGAACTCATAGACCACGTTAACTGTACATTTATTTGTACAAATATGCCCGAGTTTGAAATTATATTGTCAATCCAGACACTGAACATGGAATTCAGTTGAATAGGATTGTTTTTATTTTTTAGGATGGGGGGAAGGGTCCTGGGGGCCCCTCATCTCAAAGTCTGCTTTTGTGTTTGAAGTGTGATTATTCAATGTGCTATTTTCCAAGATAAAGCTGATTGCCATGTTTAGCTCATGATCAACAGCCAATTGTTCAGAGAACAGAACTGTTTGGCCAAAACAATCAATGCATAATTGTCTGTTGCTTCTCATTAGTGCACTTGGCCTGTTGTGCTCTCCTGATGAGGGACGGGGTCACCTCTGTTCCCTATTTTGAGATTTTAAAGCCTCATGTCTTTTGTGAGGCAATTTTTCCATTATTTCTGCTTGCACTGAAGCTCAGTAGTGCTCATCCATTATCATTAGCCACCTTGGAAACTGCTAATATTGCCAAAGTCAAAATTGAATTATTTAAAAGCGACACACTGAACCCAGAATGTAAAAGTGTTATCGTCTTGAAGACGTTGTACCGCAGGTCTCGCCAGAGGATCATGAAATGAACCGGAACAAAGTGTACATGTACATGTTTCCCCTTGATATGACTTGATAGTAGTCTTTTCCCATGTCACTTCTTGGTCTTACGTCATCGTAGGCAGAAAGTTGTGAGCGTCTTGTTGTTGTGATGCAGCACCAAAAGCTCTGCTTTCAGGCTTACCGCCCGGGAAAGACGGCTATTGTCTTGGGATGTGTGAAAGCGCTGGCTCCGCTTCTCACCATCTGCCTTCACTGGCACGAGGGAGAAGTGTGTGTGTGTCATTGTGCGAGTGCGCGGCGGTCACAACTCACTCGAGATGCTCGAGTATTAACACACACACACACATACATGCTCTCCTGCACATGGAGTAGTGGTGTGGTCAGCTCATGTCCGGCGTTTGTGTTGATGGTGTTTGCCCGAGTCGTAGCCGTAAAGTGTGATTCTACTCGCATCTTTCTGTGTTTCATGGCTGACGTTACTCTTCCTGTCAGTTGGGCATTTTCCAAAAGGCTTAGTGAGCATATGATCGGGTGGTACGTTGGACCCGAGGATTTCCATCGCAGCTATTTAAAGAAGGGCTTTTCCAGTTTTGGATCCACATCGCTCAGTGTAGGGACCAAAAAGGCCAAGGTCTCTTCAATATGACCACAGCGGCACCCTGCCTCCTGCCATCTCCTCCAACAGCCACACACACACACACACACACACACACACACACACACACAGGTCCCCTGATATCCATGACAATGCTGTGTTACCGTGGTGTCTCCATGGTGAGGCTGGGAATGTAGAGGGGGCCCCCTCTGTTTGTGTGTATGAGGGTGTGTGTGTTCACCGTAGCAAGGGCGCTCCCTCCTATTCGTACACCCGCGTATTTCTGTGTGTGTGTGAGACAGAGGAGCAGGGCAGCTGGGGTCTTTGTTGTGCTAGAGGAGGGCTGTTCTCTGGGGACCCAGAGGTTAGGGCACTGGGCCCCTCTCAGGCAGGAGTCATAGCTAGCTTCACATCTAGCACCCAGTCTAGCACCCCCCTCCCCTCCCCTGACTGGCTCAGACTTGTTTTGAGAGATGATGGTCACTAATCTGTGTATGCGGTGGGCTACTTGTTACTTCCTCGGCCAATGAAATGCATGACTTTTTTTTTGGCCTAGTTTGAACGAGCAAATAACTGACACATGACGTGTTTGTTGGATGAAGACATTTTCAAAAATACCTATTTTGAAAGGGATAAGATGTTTAGTGCAACTCGTGATTTTATTTATTGATTTTATTTTCATTATCGATATAAAATCTGCACATTGTTTTCACACTGAATTGATGTATCAATTGGTCTATAAAATGTTGAAAATAAGGGTAGAGTATGCCAAGTCCCAGAATCCCCTGTGACATCTTGACTGAAGTGCATCTGATAAATTATCTTAAAAATCACAATGTTTTCCTTTTCTTCTCTTGCCATAATTTCTCTTTCTATCACCCTCCCCACCCCTTCTCTCCCATGTCATCTTCATTTGACCTGATCTGGTTGTTCCTCCTCTTCCTTATGCCTTGTCAATATCCCTGCCCATCACCCTTATCTGGTCTTTTATATAACATTGTGCTGCTTTACCGATCCATTCTGACCGTGTCTCTCTTTCCTATCTTCCCTCTTCCTGTCTTCCTGTTCCCTTCACTCATTCGTCCACCACTCATGCGTCCACCTATCATGTCCTCTTGGCCCCTGCCGACGCTTGCTTTTCAACTTCCACATCCCTCGCCCTCATCGCCCTGACCTCTGCTGCTCACAACCACTTCCTTCACCAACTCCTCACGTTGTTTATCCCTTTCTTCATTCCTACCATGTCTGGCTCTGAACTGCCTCCCCTTTGTCACCTGTCCTCACCAATGGCTCCTTTTCTCCTGTCTATCCAGAGCCCATGGAGGCCTACCCCCCACCCCTGCAGCAGGTGTTCCACGCCCCCCGCCGGCCAGGCATGGGTACCGTGGGCAAGCCCATCAAGCTGCTGGCCAACTACTTTGAGGTGGAGATCCCAAAGATTGACGTCTATCACTATGAGGTGGACATTAAGCCTGACAAGTGCCCGCGGAGAGTCAACAGGTAATATGACGTGGCTACACCTTCATCTGGTGTTTCTTGTGTGCCTCGTCTGTGATGTCCCACATAATCTAAACAATCAGTACTTGTCTGTTGTCACATATCATAAGTGGTTATTTATTCTCTTGTGGCAGCAAGGTATGTATTATTAGTATTTCTTTACAAGTTGAATGCCATGTTTTTGTGTGATGAAAATAATATAAAAATAAACCTGATGCAGCTAAAGCAGAGCTCCTCAACTCACAATAATGAGTTTCAGGTCTAGACACACACATTTACTTGCAGTGTAACTGGTTAAAAAGTTTGCATTTACTATCGTTTGGCCCATGACGGCCTTACATAGGTTGTTTGCACCATCCATGACTGTTGTGCAGGTAAACACCAGGATATTTTTTCATAAATGACACAAATTTTGGGCAAAAAAACTAAACCCTGTGACCGTCTTTTAATATTTTCAGGCGATGAAATGTATTTCTTGAACAAAAAAGTCCATTCATCTGTGCAGAATCCGGCTAAAATAAAACGCCTGAGTGTACATGACCTTGACGTCATATTAAGCAGTAGGAAACCTTTTCCTCCTGCAGTAGCTGTGTCCGAGTTGCCGGACTGAACAGATGGTGGAGTCAAGAGTGGGTCTAACTTAACTGACCCTTTCCCCTTGTGCTGCAGAGTGGCCTTGACTCATTTGCTGTCTGACAGGGTACATGTAAAAGGATTGTGTCAAAATCAAAAGTCACTTATCTTTAGATGGCTTTTAAGGATATAACTAGATAGAATAAACATAGTACAAGTAGCTTTCCAATCAACTTTGCGATATGACGCAGGAGCCTACAGTTTACAAGAAACTATAATGGAGCAATTTAAATGTTCTGTATTTACTGTGAACAGACGATTTTCTTTTCATTTCACTCTAGAACTATTCAGGCAAGCATGTTTACTTGCTACATGCTTGCAATCTCAGTATATATTTAATGGCCACCTTCATTTATTTTCTGCTGTAACAAATTAAAAACAAGAATGGCTGTCGACAAGATACGTGTGGTCTTTTGTGTGGAGTTGTGTGTCAGGTATCAGAAACAGGCTTGAAGCATGAATATGATGTAGGCCAACTGTGTCTAGGCACTACCCCAATCCATGAGCTCTCAGGTTTACTGTCCCACTGCTGCTGACTAATGGCCATGGCCCTTGGAGAATCATCAATAGTCATTTAGAATGATGGGGTGTAAAATGGTGAGATTAGAATCAATCCTGGAAGCCCTGACAGATGGTCTGTGTTTTCTTTTTCTGTACAAAAATTGCATCTGGCTATTTGAAGCAATATGCTAGTTTACAAATGTTAAGCAGCCATTATTGTTGACAAGTTTGTTTAGACTTGCACAGCTTTAATGATAACTGTATTATTTTTTTTGCATATTTCCTCCAGACCAATTAATTATTTCCCCCCAAAACTGAAAAGAATAACTTGACATGTGTTTATTTGTATTTAAACAGACCCGACTTAATACTAGTGGCCTCACGTCACATTTGTTCTTTGATTGAATAGGCAATTCTTTGTGAAAAGCAGAAAGTCAACTCTAGGAGAGTCCTTGAGCTTAGCTGTCCTCCAAATTAACAAGGGTGGGAACAAAACAATTACAAATATGTGGTTACTAAACAGTTGTTTGCTCAGAAAACCTGAAATTCGAAGGAAGAGTCCCTGAAAGTTGCATGTGTTTGTACACCTGCTTTAACATTCAGAGAGGGTCTCATTTAGTTTTACGGTTCAAGACAAAGGTTTTAAGAAGGCCTGCAAAGGTCAAGCCCTTTGACCTTTTTCTTTTCAGAACAACCCCTCATCCCCCACACTTATCTGAAGGCCAAGGCACCGTGCATTGAGAAGTGGGCCCCTGCCCACACCCTCAATCTTATTGTCCTCGCCTCCCCCCGTGACCATGAGATATTGCACCCAACAGCTGCATCCTGCTTGATCAATATTCTATCATCCTTAGAACTGACCCTCCCCCCACCTGATCAGACGATGGGTTTAATTGGCAGAGCGGGGTCTCTTTCTTGTTTTTTGGCGCGCGTTAACCCCATACTGTGTCCGTGTGTGTCGCTTCCTACAGGGAGGTGGTGGAATACATGGTGCAACACTTCAAGCCCCAGCTCTTTGGCGACAGGAAGCCAGTGTATGACGGCAAGAAGAACATCTACACGGTGCTAGCGCTTCCTATTGGGAGTGAGAAGGTAGATGTTTGAAGTTGTTTTGCTTTACAATGTTACACCATGCTATTATCATCAACTCAGGGATCAATAAAGTCAATCATAAGCCCTGTTGGAACAGGAGTTACACTGTCTCTCAAGGGGAGGAAGGGTTTTATGAAAATCCCTAAAGCACTATTTATCTCCTGTAAAGCACTTGTGTATATTCCAGTATTCATAACAATCACAAACACCTATTGTATTATAAAACACTGACGGGGGACATTGAGAAACTTGAGTGCTGTCTTGTAATTTTAAGGAATAGCGCTTATTCACTTTCTTGCCAGGAGTTAGATAGTTAGTAGAGTTAGATAATACATTAGTCCACAACCTTTCTACATCCCTCCTCCAAATATGGTAACTTCCATGGTGATGGCAAAATTGCTGAATTGAAGGCTTCAAAACGACGTAGTGACTATCCCCCTTCTTGTATACAGTCTTTGGCCACAGACAGTTAGCTTAGCATTAATACTGGAAACCATGGCTCTATTCAAAGTGGTCTCCACTGATTGCCTGGCAACTTCACAGAGATGGCAAGACTGTGGGAAATCAATGAATAAAAAAAACATCTCAGATGATTCTTTTTTACACATTATAAACAAGATACAATGCATTCATTTGTGAGCTATAGAGGCGTTAGGAGGTGCATCTTGTTGTGTCATAGCCAGGCTCTAAAATTGTGACAAAAACAGGAGAAACGCAGGTCAAAATAAGTCCAAAAAACAACTGGTTAGGAGGAATCTGTAAAGTCAGAACTGTAGCAGACTGAAAATGTGCTACAGGGATGTAAAAAAAAGTGCTGACACGGCAGTGTAGGGTGCACTGCCAACCAAGGACTTCTGCTGCTCAGGTTTTATGCAACTGGCCCAGGTGTGTCCAATGCCACTGATTACTCTGCAATCAGGTGTGCAGTGCTGCAGACAGAAACCTCAGACACAGCAGAGGAACCAAAACAGAGGGGCGGCCCGAGCTGCGTCTCCCAGTTCCATCCATCCATCCATTTTCCACCGCTTATCCGGGGTCGGTCGTGGAGGCAGCAGGTCCGGCAGGCCGACCCAGGCCCCCCTCTCACCCGCAACATCTACCAGCTCATTCTGGGGGATCCCGAGGCGTTCCCAGGCCAGCTGGGAGATATAATCCCTCCAGCGTGTCCTGGGTCTTCCCCGGGGCCTCCTACCAGTTGGACGTGCCTGGAAAACCTCTAAAGGGAGGCGTCCTGGAGGCATCCTAATTAGATGCCCGAACCACCTCAGCTGACTCTTTCGACACGAAGGAGTAGCGGCTCAACTTCAAGCTCCCTCCTGATGTCCGAGCTCCTTACCCTATCTCTAAGGCTGAGCCCGGCCACTCTACGGAGGAAACTCATTTCGGCCGCTTGTATCCGCGACCTCGTTCTTTCGGACACGATCCAAAGCTCGTGACCATAGGTGAGGGTTGGGACGTAGACCGACCAGTAAATTGAGAGCTTTGCCTTTCGGCTCAGCTCCTTCACCAAGACGGCCCGGTGCAACGCCTGTTTTACTGCTGCAGCCGCACCGATACGCCTGTCGATCTCCCGCTCCATTTTACCCTCACTCGTGAACAAGACCCCGAGATACTTGAACTCCTTCGCTTGTGGTAGGCACTCTGTCCCCACCCGGAGGGAGCAATCCACCGGTTTCCGGCAGAGCACCATGGCCTCAGATTTCGTGGTGCTGACAGGACCACATCATCTGCAAACAGCAGAGAGGCTATCCCGAGATCCCTGCACCTGACATTCTCTGCCCCACGGCTGCGCCTAGATATCCTGTCCATGAAAGTCACGAACAGGACCGGTGATAAAGAGGCCAACACCCACCGGGAACGTATCTGACTTACTACTGAGGATACGAACACAGCTCCTGCTGCAGGCGTACAGAGACCGGATGGCCCGTTGCAACGGGTCCGGCACACCATACTCCCGCAGCACCCCCCACAAAAAGCCCCGAGGGACCCGGTCGAAAGCCTTCTCCAAGTCCACAAAGCACATGTAGACTGGTTGGGCAAACTCCCAGGACACCTCCAGTATCCTTGCAAGGGTAAAGAGCTGGTCCACTGTTCCACGACCAGGACGAAACCCGCAGTTTCCAGTCTTAATGTTAAGCTAAGCGGCTGGCTGTAGCTTCACGTTTACCATACACACGTCAAGTCACATTCATTTTCACATTCAGCTCTTTTTCTGTGTCTGAACCACCCTCTTTTGTGTGAAATGCCTTCTTGAATAAGGCATCTTGTATGACATGGGGCTTCCAGTATACTGTACAGCTTGATAATCTTCTTGCTAATAGTCCATCTTCACTCCATTTCTGGTTGTTGTTGTTCTCCTTCTCCTGCAGCCTTGTTCTTTACCTCCCCTCTCCGTTTCTGTCTTTTCTGTCCTCTATTTCTCCAGGTGGATTTTGAGGTAACTATCCCAGGTGAGGGCAAAGATCGAATCTTCAAGGTGTCCATCCGTTGGCTGGCCAAAGTGTCATGGCGCCAGCTGCAGGAGACTCTGGTCAGCGGTCGGCTGCAGGTCCCCCTCGACTCAGTCCAAGCCCTGGATGTGGCCATGCGCCACCTGGCCTCTATGAGGTACACCGTCTTTACCCTTTGTCTCCCAGTTACACAAACACTCGTACATACATACGGCCACCCCCCCACCCCCACTCCTCCCGATTCTGTCAAATTTAGTTATATTCATGTACATCTTCAAAGCAGATTGGGAAGCAATATTTTTGCCAAGTTGTCAAAGTAACAGTGCAGTTGAGCAAGGTTAACTGGACTGTTTCCCTCGCATACATCAGACTGTCACAGCTCCAGGGGTCAGAGTCACGAAACAAAGGTTGTTAGCTGAGACCTGTGTGAACGTATCCACCAAACAATGCAGGGCAGGGGTATAGCGATAACTCTTCAAGCCACACTTTGAGAAGTTTAGTAGGAAAGTTTCCACGGCACTGTTCCTCTTAACTCCCATTTTAGTGTTTTTCTTGTTTGTGTGTTTGACTTATTCTGAAGCCTCCTAGATGAGATGATCGCTTTACTGGATATGAAGTCCTGCTGAGGTCATGCTTTGTATTAAGTCAAATCTTTTTGCACATTCATCATTTTCTCCTCCCCACTTCCTCTAATTAGGTACACTCCAGTGGGCCGATCATTTTTCTCTCCACCTGAAGGATACTACCACCCACTGGGTGGGGGGAGGGAAGTCTGGTTTGGCTTCCACCAGTCTGTACGCCCCGCCATGTGGAAGATGATGCTTAACATTGATGGTGAGTCACCAACTGACTGAGTGTCAGCCAGTGATCTCATTGTTTTTACTGACTTTGCATGACACACAAACAGTGAGTCAGAAATGGGAAAGTCAAATTAATCTGGGACCAGGGAGGACATGAATCGTCAATCATTATTTGATTTATAATTATATCATGAATATAGGCTTTTATTGGCAGATTGTAACATTATTTTGGCTATTAAATACCTAAAATGGTGACGTAAAGGCACATAAAAGTTGCGGGCATCCATCAATCTTTTAAGTTGCTCTTCTTTATGGACGTATTGCTGCTCTCTGTCTCCCCCTAGTGTCCGCAACGGCCTTCTACAAAGCCCAGCCTGTAATCGAGTTCATGTGTGAAGTTTTGGACATCCGCAATATCGACGAGCAGCCCAAGACTCTCACAGACTCACAAAGGGTCCGCTTCACCAAGGAGATTAAAGGTGGGTTACTGGCCAGTGTGAAACACACCATGATGTGCCCTCAACAAGGAAATAAATATACATCTTCAAGTATCTATCTAAATATCTTATTCGTCTTCGTCTTCTTCTAATTATCATGTCTGTATTTCTGTGTCTATTTACACCCCTCATTGTTGGCATTACTAGGCCTGAAGGTGGAGGTGACTCACTGTGGCCAAATGAAGAGGAAGTATCGTGTATGCAATGTCACCCGACGACCAGCCAGCCACCAAACGTGAGAATGTAGACAGCATTGAATTTCATGACCAAATGCACCCATTGTTTATCTATGTTATAAGGATATCCACAATATCTCACTGCATCTGAGGAACCACGAGGACAAGGCAAACTAGAACAGTGACCGATAAGTCGACAAGTCATCCTGTTGTTCTCTGTAGTTACAGTTGCATGATTCTGATGTTTGAATAAATGAATGAAAAGGAGAAATGCAGCGGTGGAAAAGAATCCTCAACACTCGAGAACGCTCCACAGTTGACAGCTGCTGTTTTTAATGGTTGTTTACTTTCCACTCTTGTTAACTGTGTCACTTACTGGCCCTCACGACAGCCTCTCCTGCTTCCTCTCTTTATCTGAGTCTTTTTTTTGGCACTTTCTTTGCACCTGGAACTCTCCTAGAGGAACTATATTAAGCTCATCAAAAGGTTCTCAATCCCCTGGGAAGTGTTTGCAATGGAGAAGTTCCTCCATTGTCAGTATTTAATCAAAAAGGATTTCATTTTAGTGCTGAAATTATATTTGTTAAAATGTTCAACGGATTGGAACTTTGGTTTAAACACATTAAACAAAGAGAATTGGCTGCTGAGTAAGAAACCTTTATAATTACTATGTTGTGATTGTCATTTTAACATCCACCTGGATTATGAATCACCAAGCCGGCAGCTGGCAAGAGACGCATTACGATGACGATGACATTTGTCACTGATGCGGCACACACTCCTGACCGCACAGGGGTGTATCCACGCAAAGTCGTCTATTAATCATTACCTCATCCTTTTTACCAGCTCACACCATAGTTCATGTTTCTTCTCTTGTCAACCAGGTTTCCCCTCCAGCTCGAAAGTGGGCAGACCGTAGAATGTACAGTGGCCCAGTACTTCAAGCAGAAGTACAACCTGCAGCTAAAATACCCCCACCTACCCTGTCTACAGGTGGGGCAGGAGCAGAAGCACACCTACCTGCCTCTGGAGGTGAGGAAGGACTCAAGGAGGATTGAGCTGTGATACAATAACAGAGTTTATCACTTAATTCATAATGTAAAAACACCATGTAAACTGACTGAAAAAATATTTTTGAGATGCATCCAGGATTAATGTGATTATTGTGAATAACCAATATTTACACCCCAATGATTCTGGGTTCACTCGTTCCAGGTGTGTAACATTGTAGCAGGTCAGCGATGCATCAAGAAGCTGACGGATAATCAGACCTCCACCATGATCAAAGCCACCGCCCGCTCTGCACCCGACAGACAAGAGGAGATCAGCAGGCTGGTGAGTTGTAGAGACAACTGGTGGAGGGAGGCCCCACAGCGGATGTAACGACGGTGTATATGGGAATGTATGATGGACAGATGGTCTTTCTCTCTCCACAGATGAAGAATGCTAACTTCAACCTGGACCCCTACATCCAGGAGTTTGGGATCAAGGTGAAAGATGAAATGGCTGAGGTGACGGGAAGGGTGCTTCCTGCCCCTATCCTGCAGTATGGAGGACGGGTAATACATGGTTCATTTATTATTTCAAATATGATCCATTTTTGAGTTATGATGGGAGTGTAAGAGGACACAAACATCCCTTCTGTTGCATTTTCCTCACACACTAGTGCACATCATTTTGCAGTAGTTTTTAGTTTCAAACTCTCTCTCTCTCCTCCAATCCTCTGTTCCACAGAACCGTGCCATAGCAACCCCCAACCAGGGAGTGTGGGACATGAGGGGAAAGCAGTTTTATAACGGCATCGAGATCAAAGTGTGGGCGATTGCCTGCTTTGCCCCCCAGAAACAGTGCAGAGAAGAGGTGCTCAAGTAAGTACTAATGAGTGATAACAGCTGCAATACATTTATTTTGGGAGAAATAAAAACATAAAAATCCCCATAAAATGCTTTGGCTGTTTTGCATTTAATATTGGTAAGTCATTAGGTTCATTTATAATTTAGCTGCTAGCAAGAGAAAACTGTGTATTCACAATGCCTTATGCATTGCAACAGTAAAGTATGAAAAGCCTTAGCTTGCTGAATTTTGTCTCAACTACTCTGGTTTTCTGTCAGGAACTTCACAGACCAGTTGCGTAAAATCTCCAAGGATGCTGGGATGCCGATTCAAGGTCAGCCATGTTTCTGTAAATACGCCCAGGGAGCGGACAGCGTGGAGCCCATGTTCAGACACCTCAAGAACACCTACTCTGGACTGCAACTCATCATCGTCATCCTGCCAGGAAAAACCCCTGTCTATGGTAGGCTGTGTCATTTTATTCTTCTTGAATCATCAAGAGACGAACTTGACACGATGCTGCCTCGGCCCCTTTAGCATCATGGTGTTCTTCATGAACCATTTCCAAACTGTCCCCTGTAGCCGAGGTTAAGCGTGTGGGAGACACCCTCCTGGGCATGGCCACGCAGTGCGTCCAGGTGAAGAACGTGGTGAAGACGTCCCCTCAGACCCTCTCCAACCTCTGCCTCAAGATCAACGTGAAGCTGGGAGGCATCAACAACATCCTGGTGCCTCACCAACGGTGAGCTCTTGTTTGGGCTGCTTTTGAATTAGTTCTACACATTTATGGCAGAAGGATCAGAGTATATTTAAGTATAAATATAGTTATATTATAGTATAGAGTATAGTTATATTTAAATAATAATTTTGTCATATATATATGACATTTGTAGAATTGTCATCTTAAAAAGGTTTGTTTCATATGTATGAATCTATCTGACTTTGCGTCAATTAGAAGCGGCTCCTGCAATATTACCACCGAGAGCAGGTGTAATTTGCATCTCCTCCTCCACTTGCACTCTCAGGTCAGCAGTGTTCCAGCAGCCGGTTATCTTCCTGGGAGCAGACGTCACGCACCCCCCTGCTGGAGATGGCAAGAAGCCCTCCATTACTGCTGTAAGTTTTAGAAATAACACCTTCATTAAACAACACGAGTTGGCCTTGAACACAATCTAAGGAAAAAGGAAGGGAATGTGCAAATATTGCATGTCACACACGATCAGGGCATGCATGTTACAGTCATGTGCGGCGGACACTGGAGTGCTATTGGCTCTAGACGTTGTGATGGGCATTTAGACTAAATCATTACTTGATTAGTTAAAGCAAAGTCTAGGCTATTTGATAATGTAAGTAAGTGTGAGGTGCAACATTAGGGTGTGTAATCATTGTCTCTATTCTTTATCATTTAAAGATAAATGTACATCCTCCATGGTTTAGTTTTAAAGGCTGACTTTGGGTTAGCTGTTTATCACCATCTTTGTCAGGTAGTGGAGCCAGAAAAAGTCCAAGAGAACAGGCTGAGACACATTTTTTAAACATACTTCTTGTCAGGCACGTGCACAGACATTTTGGGGGGCAGGTGCTCAAACCAAAAAAAAGGGCACCCATCGCCAAAATTATTTATGAAATTAAAAATAATAATAATAAATAAATAAATTCTCCATCATTTGTTTTACTAGTCGATGGCCTGATCCAAGATAAAAGAGAGCTGCTACCCTGAGCTGCTTGCTGCAGTTCCCTGTCCTTCTGCTTTTGGAGTCTGTCTTTTCTTGGCATTATGCTGCAAATTTTGTAAATGAGATAAATCAATGTTGTACATAATAATCAAGAGTGACTTACATAATCTCTATAAAGCTGTACACAGTACACACACATTTATTTTTACTGTTTTCTGACTAGACAGCTAGCTAGCTAGATTAGACAACACAAAGAAGATGCCTGCCTGTATATCTCTCCCTCTCTCTCTTCATTAAACATGACTAACGTCATTTTGTGAGCGCCGCGGAGCATGTCGGGGTGAAATTCTCACAAGAACTCAAATAAATGCCCCGTCAGATATCAAAACACATTTGGGGGGAATTGATGACAGAGAGAGTAATTTTTATTCTTAAAAACTGATGAATGAAGACAAAATTGGGCTCCAGTAGAAGGGGCACTTTTCTCATTCAGGGCAATAGGGCAGGTGCTTGAGCACCACTAGGGGTCTATCTGTGCACGTGCCTGCTTCTTGTTATATTTGAGTATAATTCTAAAACTGCCACAAATACACCTATTGGAGGAAGATAAATGGGATTTTGAGTCCCTAAGATTGACCTTTTAGTATGTTTCTTTGCCCCAGGTGGTATTTAAGTAGAGTAGTGGCCATTATAAGAGGAACAGCAGCTTGAGCCACTTGGCTGCCACTTCTTATAGATTCCAACAAGTTAAAGTAATTGATTCCTACATTTCACAGAATTAATATGCATGACTGTCTGGCAGGTTCAGTTTGTGTTGAACACGTGCAGCAGCTCGGCTAAAAGTGGAAATATATCTGGTGAATAGTTGCCTTTAAGAACAAAGGAATTAGATTGTTTTTAAATGTATAAAATACAAAAATCGTTGTTATCCATTGTAAGAGTTGTCACAGTGTACTGTGTATTATGGCAGTGCATTATGCTACATTGGCAGAGCCACTCCTTTTTTTTATAGGAAAATAATTTAAAAAAGATGATGTAAATCATGCAAATTACCTCAAGATGTCGTAGAACGCACATGTATGCACATCAAATTCCATTTCCTGAGAAATTGCAGTCAATCTGACTTTTCGGCACAATAAGAGGCTGAACGCGAAAAAAAGAAAAGCACTTCGAAAGGGGTCAGGGAGGGATAAAGGGAAACAAATGGCTCATCTCTGACTCACATTCAAAAAGGAAATGACGTCAGCCCCGGTCCGCCCTTGACCTCAACTCCGCTGTGGTTGGCTGTGTTGTTGCCTAGCAGTTATGACAAATGCTGGAGTCACACACAGACAGGATGGGAGAGGAGAGTGGGTCTGTCTGGTTCCTCCCGACTGTGGAGAAAAGTGGTTTCAAAATGATGATTGTAATGCAGTGGAAGGATTTGAGGGAAGAAAAATAAAAGGCTGATGAAGAGCCTCACACACTTCCCAGTGGCGGCCTCTAGGGGATGCTAACGTACAAACGTACGCACCAATGAGTTGTAACGGTGGATTGAGGTGGGGTCTATTTAACATGATTTTCTTTGTTTGTCTGTCTTACATTTGATGCATGCTTTAATGTAAAGCACCCTAACATATGTATGTGTCTCACTAAGCCTGACAGTGTTCCCTGTTCAACTCTGTCACTTCCTTCCTGCCGTCTCCTCCAGGTGGTAGGCAGTATGGATGCTCATCCCAGCAGATACTGTGCCACAGTTAGAGTCCAGAGGCCCAGGCAGGAGATCATTGAAGATTTGTCGTACATGGTGCGCGAACTGTTAATTCAATTCTACAAGTCGACCCGGTTCAAGCCCACCAGGATCATTTTCTACAGAGATGGAGTTCCTGAGGGACAGTTGCCACAGGTAAGGTTGAAACTGATGACTGATATACTAGAATCAATGGATTGTCCTAAATATATCAAAATGCCTTATTCCTTGTCACCTCATTTGTTTTTGGCAAGGTGCATTTTTCTCTCAAATTGATTATATCATAGTTGGTGCTCAACATTTTGTTTTACTGGTGTGCAGATTCTCCACTACGAGCTCCTGGCCATCAGAGATGCATGCATCAAGCTGGAGAAAGACTATCAGCCAGGCATCACCTACATTGTGGTGCAGAAACGCCACCATACACGCCTCTTCTGTGCTGACAAGTCTGAAAGGGTGGGCTTTCTATTTTCAATAATTGTTCTCTTTTCATAGTTGTTTTGATATGGGTAATAATATTTGTTTTGTGTGATAGATTGGGAAGAGTGGGAATATTCCTGCAGGGACTACAGTGGACACCAGCATCACTCATCCCTTTGAGTTTGACTTCTACCTGTGCAGCCACGCGGGCATACAGGTAATACTGACAGAAGAAATGTGTTTGGTATACTCAATATATATATATACAATAAAATGGCAGCGCAGAACATGTAATAATAAAGAAGATGCAAGTATATAGAGTGAAAGCGGTGCTAGGGTTATTGATGATTCAATTGAGGGAGGATCTGGCCAGAGGTGATTTATTATAAAGAATAGATAAAGGCCTCTTACCCCAGCACTATTGCAAAGACATATTTTTTTGTATTTCATCTCATTTTTATTTCCTTCCCTCTGTCTCCAGGGTACCAGCAGGCCGTCTCATTACTACGTCTTATGGGATGACAATCGTTTCACGGCTGATGAGTTGCAGATTCTAACGTACCAGTTGTGCCACACCTACGTGCGCTGTACCCGCTCAGTCTCCATCCCCGCGCCAGCCTACTACGCCCGCCTGGTGGCCTTCCGTGCCCGCTACCATCTGGTGGACAAAGAACATGACAGGTGAGTGCGGTTGTGAAAGACGATGCTTCCGACGCCGCTTTTGTTTCCCAAAACCTTTACTCCCTACAGAGATTGGAACAATCAAAAATAATATATAAATTATAAAGTAGACCAGTCCTATTATACCTGCTCTGCGACGCTGTCTGCATATGAAGTGACTCCAAGTTTGAGAGAGTATTGATGTGTAAGAGAGAATGTACAGCAAGCTTTCAAGGATACTCACTCTGTCTGCTTTCATTTCTCAAATGAAGTGTGACTGATCTCCACTCTGCAACTTCTCTCCCCTTCATCTCTCTGCAGTGGAGAGGGCAGCCATGTGTCTGGTCAGAGTAACGGTCGGGACCCCCAGGCGCTGGCCAAAGCTGTTCAGATTCACCACGACACCCTGAGGACCATGTACTTCGCCTGAGCTACACCAACCATTGCCACCGTCGACCCCCTCCCACCTCATTTCTACCTGAGTGGGCACACAGCCCACCACCACCTCATCCCCATCCCTTTATTCCAAATGACGGCCCACCAGACATACTCCCCAGACCTGCCAGTCATTCACCCAAATCCTACAAACACAAGGCCCTTCGCCTGTAAAACACAGGCAGACTCTACAGCCTCATGCACTCAAAACGGTTATGAATATTATTATTATTGTAATTTTTATTGTTTTGACTTTACCAGGACTGTTGTTCTTTTTATGTTGAATTGTTTTTACGTTGCTATTATTATGTAATTGTATTGTACGCTACCTTCACACTCATGTGTATGTCAGTATGCAATACGGATGGGAGGAAAAACGGGCCAAAAAAAGAATCACAAACTTTTTTAACTGCCACCACGATGCTGCCTCTTTACCCATCCGAATTGCCGGATGCCAGTGTTCCAAGCCCCTAGTACGGGGATCCTCCAGAGGGGTGGTACTAGGCACGCACACCTGCATGTATCAGTTTCTCGTTGTTATGAACTACATTCATGTTTTTAATGTTTTATTTGTTTTATTAACTGCCTTGAGGAGTCTGAGGTATGGTACATTAGCACTTAGTATTAGCATGTAGGTGCCACCAGTCCTGCACATACGAGTTTGTTAGAACATGTAATAACATGTGAGGCTAGCCCTCTGGTCTTTATATTAGCAGAGACAGAAAGAGCAGGTGTAGCATATCGTAGACACAGGAGAGAAGTCCTGCAGCACTTTCTGTGCTGGTTGGCCAGTCCCTTAGAGATTTAGCCTATAGAGGCAAGCTTACCATAATGATAGATGATTTGCAGAGAGTTTATCAAATATACTTGCACCCAATGCACCTAAACCAGCATTATTAACCAGCCAAAAGTGATGCCAACCAATGGAAAAGGGACACTTAAATCGGAAGATAATCTTTCATTTCTGTATGCGTTGCTCTTTTAGTATTTACGAGGCACTTTTTTTATTGACTTATTGATTTGTTTTACTTCCAAATAGTTCAATAGAGTTGTCTGTCCTGAGGCTAGACACCCACACCTGCATATCTTTCCGAACTAATAGGTAACTAAGGCAATAGGTAAGGTCAACACTCTTCTGTCAATTTGAATGCTGGCAAATATAAAGTCTGCATTCACTTAAGTGCTGCAAAGCTGAACTTGCGTTCAGCAAATTGACCTTGCACCGATCATTCTGCACATTCCAACATGTATCAGCGGAGATGACACCACACAGTGCACTCTAATCTTTCCCACGCGCACTTCCATGCGTACCTAAACATACACACACCTATCCCCGTTTTTACTTTCCACAAAGCTCTTCCCTCTGCAGGCATTTACAACTCATAGCCTGAATAGCAGAAGCACACACACATAGCTGCCCTCTCCGTCTCTTTCTTAGCATATAGAGACCAACCTCTTCAAATGCACTTGTCCCCTTATTTCCCTCCAAGCCAAACTATCACTTGTCACTCTTTCCATTGTCACCTTGTATCTTTACCGTCTATCCTCACTTTTAGCATCACACACCTGCAGCATCCCCTGCCCCAATCCTCTAGCTTGTGTTAGCCAATACCCATTGGTGCTCTGTGTGCATGGGCGGCACAGATAGGGGATTGCTACTTTGGACAGGGTGGGCCACTATTACTACTACTTAATATGCCCTGCCTTTACATCTAGTCACTTTCTGGATGGAGGAAAAAAAATGCATGTAATTATTTTTATGACTGGATATTCTGAGCCACCTTATTTTGGTTTCCTTAGAGGGTAGGAGCCTTCCGCTCGCCACTGCCTGTTGGACATTTTGCCTCAATTGTGTAATGGTTATAAAGACTGCTTTTTTCTTTGTCATTATTATTATGAATATTGTGACTAGTGTCAGAGTGTATCCTCAAGAGGGCACTGTGGAGACGGTCTCACAATTCCACATCAGTTGCCCTTTAAGCGCCTCAAATCTCGTCTGACGATCAAAGCCCCTTTGAGCTGAAAGGGATCAAAAGATAATGGATCAGATGAGTTTGATTTTTAAATCATGTTTATTAACTTGCATAATCAAAATGCCTTTGTACACCGTTTTACTGATCCGTCATTGTGTCCAAGGTAATTTGTATATATAAATATATAATATTAACCTGTTATGTATTTTGGCTCACCAGTTGCCAGGCCTTTCACAGTTGGGGCCAATGTTTTACCCCTCATTCTGTGCTTTTAAAAAAAAGAAAAGAAAAATCAGTCTTGGGGCATTTCCCAGCATCACTGAAACCAGATGCAGTTCTTCACTCACTGAAGCCACAAAGCACCTTGCAAAGGGGGAAGACGAAATGGCAGTCACCCTGGTAATGCATCATGTGGATACCGGAGAGTCTGCTCCTCTCCACACAGCCTCACTGTCTGACTAAGCAATATTGAAGCCACTGATCAAGAACAGTCCTTGTCATAGCACTTCCCAATAGATTTGAATGAAAGGACATGGAAGCATATTATTTTGGCTCTGTATGTGATAGTATGGGAACTCTGTTGGGGGTGGGTTATTTTTTAAAGAAAATAAAATTGTTTTTTATTACTCCTGTTTATTGTTTTTTCCTTCTTAGTTGTAACTATATATATTGGCTTGAATTGTAGTTGAATCTACATCTCAAGAAGTAATGATCAAGTCAGAACAGACAATAAAAGGGAACTTGCACATTTTTGCGTTAAAACAGAGATGTAGATAGATACTTTTATTTATTTTAATACAAAGACAGGCAATAATCCATAGAGTCTGATGTTTTAAAAATGAAATATTTTATCCACTGATGTGTTCACGGGGTTGTAAACGGAGGGTTACCTCTGGAAGGCGGAGTTGATGACGTCAGGTGACACAGAGCCCACCTCTTCCTGTCGGTGTCAGAAAGGCAACTTCACCATATTTAGCTGGCTGGCCGAAGCCCCGCAGAGTTGATCTGTCAAGCAGATAGAAGACGTTGACATTTATCGGCGGGTACTGCCCGGTGTTGACAGGGTTGTTGGTGTTGTTTTTTTAATTTTTAATCCGGCACCGGGACACAAACTGCAGAAGACGGACCAACGTCGTTTTACAATACGTTGCTTAAGAGAAACGGGGCTGTGTGTCAACGGCTGTTTTTTTTTTTATTTTTATTTTTTAATGTGATTAAAGTAGCCGAGGTCTGCCAGAAACTGTCCAACCGCCGAGCTAGCCAGTTAAGCTAATTACCGAAGCCCCGCGGCTTCGCTGTGCAGTCGACACGAACTCACGTAGTCTCATTTCATGCTCATCTTTCGGTAGGAACTCGTTTGGACTCCATGACCCCGCTGAGATGATATCCTGACAGTTCCTCTCTCCCGTTGCCTGCCACTCACCACCCTCCCAAAGCCCGGCTTAGCGAGCTAACTAGCAGGCTTTCACTTTTCACGGCGTCTGCTAAGCAACCGGTAGCTTTCCCCGGTGGCGTCCTGTTGGATACGTTGACCGTGTGCGGACGCTGGGGACGAAAAGAGGCTCCCCCTTTTTTAGTTTAGTTTGACAGTCTGCAGGGAAGAGGGGCTAGCAGAGACCAGGACACTCGGGCCGTTCGGAGGCGGTGCTCTGCCGAAGGAGACACCGGGTTGAACGGAGGAAGAGCCCCTCTCCCCCTCTCCATCGTTTGACTGCAGTGATCCGGGAAGCGATCCGGACAGAGACCTCATGAATGGAAATCGGAACTACAGGTAAATTGCTGCTAACTAAGTTGCTGGCTGACTTAAACAATTTATTTTTAATTTTCCGGGATTTTTTTTTTTTTCTTGTGAGATGAACCACCGGGACGATGGAGGTTGCTTCAGCTCTGCTTGACAGCCCCAAGCGACTCTCTCCAGGGAGTCTGTGTTTATTTTTGCCTAGACGTGAGTAACGTTAGTGAATAACACTTCCAGTCATGCGAGACTGAATTCAACTTATTGGAACTCAATGTAAAATATCTAGCAGTTGAAATGAACCTATAAGTCTGTTCCCCCAGGGGACTGGCTCTCTGTCTCACTGACAAGTCATTGGCATCATCATCAGCCAGGTGCAGGTTCTGAGGTTAGGCCTGGCATTCCCCCTGCATGATCAGGTAGACTCCCATACTATTGCGTTATTTCATGGTTTTATCGTCGTAATAGTGCAGAATGAATACCTAAACCTAGAGCATGGGTCACGTAAGTCACTTGTGACAGTGGGATACTTTCTGACCCCAGACTCCCCTCAACGTATTCCGTGGTATCCTCCTCTCACAGCATCCCTTAGGTCTTGTATTTAACTTATTTTGCCATCCCCATGTTTAGTGCATACAACATTTAGCCAATGTTTTTTACTACTTCAACAAAAATTAGTAGGTAGGTAGGCATAACATTTTTTTCTTAAAAACATAGAGGTCCTTGGTGTTTTTTTTCGAGCAAATCCGCTGTTTAACCTGCAATGTTTATCTTGCATATTCATTTTTTCTAACGACACACCAGAGTTTTAAAATGGCAAAACCTTGTTGCTGAACATGTTGTTTCACATCAGTAACCTCATGTAACCTTGCAAATTCCTGTCGAGTCCAGATGATAACGAATTGTAGACCTATAGGCCGTGGCCAGTAAACTCTTCCTTTCTTGGTCACAGTGGCAGTTTAACGGTCCAAACCGCCTGGCTTTGTCTGCTGTAACGGAAGCTTTCCACTTACGTGACCATACACTGAATGCCAGGTATTCTTGATCAGCCAGTGACACATGATACAGCAATGGGTTCTTGACACCCCCCTCCCTCAGAGGAGATCCCTCTCTGCGGTCTACTGTCTCAGTAGGGTCTCTACTCCTCACAGTTGGGACACATCCAGATATCTGTAGCATATAGGGAACAAAAGGTGTCTTTCCCAGTAACCAAGCACCTACAGCGAAGTCAAACAGACTTTAACAGTTTGGTGTCTGTGTTTGGGCAGCTGTGTGAGTTAAGCTTATCGTATACTCTGAGCTACATTCAGTCTGCTGTGTTCTCACGGGCAAAATGACAAGTTTGTGTCCAAGGAGAAGCACCAGATTTGACCTCGCTCTTCCAAGTGTGAAAATGATGTCTTCAACAAATCTTTGCCTGGCCTCCTTGGCCACCCACCCACCCAAAACACACTTTTGGCTGCATCTGTTCAGTAATATTAGGTTCAACCAAATATTTTCATTTTACTCCTAGAGATACAGTATTTTAGTTTTCTGATAATTCGATGTTTTCTTGAGATACCATATCTGTCAAGATCCTCAATCAACGTGTATGCCATAAACACAAGACTTGGGGACTCGCCATGAGTGTATTGGTGTTTGCTTGCAGCACAGTATTCCACGGCAGTCTTAAAGCTCTTGCAGCACATTGAATGCAGATTCATGAAGAGCAAACTATTAGCTAGTCTTACATTAAATGTATTAAGGGGAGTGGTTGACTCTTTCACTTCAGAATGCATTAGTGTTGGAGTTGGTTTACAATCCCATATCACAAACCACCACAGACCAACGAGTGAGCCCAATTCCACGGTGAATGATTAAAAGGGGGCCCTCCATCAGTCAGTCAGTCAGCGGCCTGGGGAGTGGCGTGAGAAAATGCAAATTAATTGCACAGCCTGCTTAGAAACTGACAGTCTTCTCTCTGGTAGCAGTCAGAGTAAACGCACATGAGTGTTGAAGCCACGGCTCTGGAGAGCTTAGCACGTGGGATATAATGAGTGCAAGGCTTTCCAGCCTTAAGAAAATCAAATCCATTTGGATGTGCTAACCCTGCGGCATGCCTACAAACAAGCTTGTCACTTGATATTGATGTGATGTTACATTATGGCTGGTTGCAACTTTAGAAATGGTCAGAAATGAGAATTCATGGTCTTTCCCCTCGTTAATGTTGGTGGACGCCTCAATGTTGAACACAACCTTAACGCTTTTTATTTTATTTTAACTTTCTATTATTACGGGTTATGTGGTGGAAGTGTATTTCCCAAAATGACAGAATTTTAAATTACATTGTTGCCCATATCTAGGTTTCCCCATCGAGCTGAGCAGTATGGATGCTGGGTAACCTGCACTTATCGACTGTACAACAGCCTTGTTTTTCTTATTATATAAACAAACTTTACACAGTAATGTACTTTGCATTTAGAGAAGATGAGATGCAGTGCACAAATTGGCTTCCTTTCTGTTTGTTTGTCCTGCTGATGTTCTTTGGCCATTCCCCCTTCCCGTCTTTCTCACACTCCCGGGTTTCCCGCTCTTTTTTGATTCACAGACGGTTACCGCCATTCCCCCCTCCCCCTCCCGTCCTTGGTTACTGCCTTTTATTTCCGTCTCTGTGCCTCAGTGGGAAACTCTGTCCTCCCTGTTATTCTCCTTGTAGCCGGGTTCTCTGTGGATTTTGTGCAGACAGTGGGGTCCACTTCGAGGGAGGGCTTGGCACTTGATTTGCAGTCTCTCGCCATAATACTCAGTTCATTCAAGCAGCCCACTGACAATGGACAACCCCCATCCTCAACCCCAGCCAACCATAAGGCTAACCATTGTCATAATTGTTGAAGGTTTCTATGGAGAATTCTGTTTGCCGGTTGCTCTTTAGGCTCATTCTATTAAAGAGAGATTTACTCATGCTTTTATTATACAGAAGGAAGTGAAATACCATTCCAACTAATAATTAATAGCCAGCTTCTTTAATGTATTATGATTTGTTTTGTAAGTTGGTTACTTTTAATATAATTAATTGATGCTGTCAAATATATACAAAAGGCAGTGTTCTTTCAAGTTTTAATTGTATATATTTATTGATGTTTAAGAGAATCACTGTTTCCGGCAAGATAAAGTAACGGGTTGCCCCTGTTTTGCTTTCCTCCTTTCTTTTGGGGTTGAGCCAGACATGCTTCCTAGTTGTATTGCAACCACTTTTGACTTGACAGTATTTACAAATAGCTAAGATAATCAAGCTTCAGTTTTTCTTTAAATTTTGAAATCCAAAATCATTTTGACGTTGAATCTCTACTCATGCATTATAATCTGCTCACTGAGCTATGGTCCTTAAATAGGAAGAACATATTTCATCTCCCCTCGGCATCTTTATAGTTGGAACACAGTAAGCACCTGCACATTTATAACTGTGTTTATGAATTGCATACTAATTAATTACTAATGAGTGTTCATGTTGGAAAAATGCTTTATAAATTATTAATTAAGTGTTTACTCATGCTTTATAATGCTAAACAGTGTGTAGTTATTATAAAGTGCTATCACTCTTTTATATCAAAAATCAGGACCAAGCTCACGTTATTTGTTTATTTGAGTTCTTTCAATCTTTATTGTTTACTTTACTTAACCAGTTGGTCTCATTAAGATTTATATATGTCAAGAGAGATCTGGCTTAGAAGACAGCAGAAGAACATATTAGGATTTTCGAGCTAATCCCAAGTTTTACCGGAATGACCAATAACGATACAAATAGTAATGAGTCATGGTTTATGAGGCAAATGCATCAAGTCACTATTAATATTTTCTGTTCAATTCACAAATCAGATGTTAAAACACAAGACAGCTTCTGATGGGAATCAACAGAAAGGTTTATTTCATCAATTATTTTACCTAACAAGATGTATGCACTGAGAAAATGGTTCATGTACCAGAATATAATCTGGCATGCGGCCAATCAATTAATTTGGTATTCATCCTATTTACCACTCGTAACTATACTCAAACACTTTTGTAGTAATGATATCTTGACCACCCCTTTCACACACTATAAAGAGCATGACAAAAAAACGTGACGACAAAACGTGACGGCGTGGCGTGACAACTCTATAAATTATTACCTACACACACAAATATACAAAACACCGAGTATGACGCCAGGAGGAGGAGGAGGAGGAGGAGGAGGAGGAGGAGGAGGAGGAGGAGGAGGAGGAGGAGGAGGAGGAGGAGGAGGAGGAGGAGGAGGAGGAGGAGGAGGAGGAGGAGGAGGAGGAGGAGGAGGAGGAGGAGGAGGAGGAGAGATTAGAAGCCAGACCACACTTATTTACTTATTTTTTTTGGGGAACTGCAAGGGGCTTGTTTTAGGGGGAGCTTATGGACAGGAAGAGAGGGACTTGGATGTGGAAGGCTGTGTGTATTGTCGTGGGGCTTCCCTGGAGGACAGACAGAAGTCAGCCTGTTTATCAATGGCAGAGAGAGAGGGCTATTTAAAATACCTCATTCCAAATAATTTGACTTAATTACAATCAACATTTATTGATTTAGCCTTGTTTTTACTCTCAATGTTTAGGTGCAATGTTTTAACAACGTTGCACCTAACGTTTTAACAGCAACAAACAAAAACCAGAAGGAAACATTTAAAAGGGCTAGTGATTGTCTGCCTTTTAGCAATCTGCAAAAACAAGTGCACTTTTCAATGAGTACATCATTTGATTTTGTCAATACCATCACATTGTTGGCTAAATAAGTACTGCAGTGTCTGCTAATTTTCACTTTTTTTGGAAAAACTAATGTAAGCAAGATGTTCTCACTAAGATGTTGACATGAGAGCTTCAAAAATCTGAGTAATATTTGGTTTAGGTTCTAGTTAATTTATTAGACTGCATGTAAACTCTCGGAGTAATGGCGCAGTCATCTTGCCCAAGGAAACATAAAAAGTCAACAACCCCTGGCCCCTTGCCCCCTTTTCCACTCAGGCCAGACTAGTAAGACTCTGAGGACAGAAGGCTTCATTTAACCTGCCTGAGTAGAATCTCCTGGTCAGTTTGACAGAGCTTGTGTGTCTGTGTCTGTGTGTGTGTGTGTGTTGTGTGTCCATCCCCTACCGGTTCTATAATGTCACTGAGTCAGATCAGTTTCTAACTACAGTCAATTTGCATTCTATCAGATTTCAGGTTCGTCCTGAGGAGGATTTCAACATTTTCTCATCTAGTTGTGATTGACCAGGCCCTCATTTGGCCTTTACTGTGGCATTGACTCCCATGGGTGCCATTTGAAAACCTCTTGAGGTTGATGAGGGGAACAGGAGGGAGGAGTCTGACGGTGTGTGACGTGCATCATGCATCCATCCTTCCTCGCCAGCTATCGGTCTTTCTGTGAGCGCCTGTGCACGTGTTTCTAGGCCCTGCCTGCTGTGACTAGATGCCATTGTGCCACGCCACTGAGCAGTTGCCCTGTTCCTGTGGATTAGAAACACAACTGTGTGTGTGTGTGTGAGTCTATCCCGTTTTTCTGGCTCTCGGCCCACTGTGTACAGTGTGACTGTGTTGTGTTTTGCTAAGCTGCAGAGTGGAACGAGTTCACATTGCTGAGATGTTTCTGCAAAGTACTCGTATGCTAAGAAAGGCAACACACCTATTGGTGTGTTCTACAATATTTATTTAATCCATGTGCACTCTCATTTAGCTTTTAGTTTCTTTTAACTTGTCTTGTTCTGTGTTTTTTATGTTGCTGCCCATCTTGGCCAGGTCTCCCTCGAAAAAGAGATTTTTTTTATTTCAATGGGACTCACCTGGTTAAATAAAGGTTTACAATAAACTAAATTCAACCCTTGTGCTCTCCACACATTTTCCTTTGATGCAAATAAACCAGTAACGCACATAAAACGCGTAATTTTACTGGCTGTGAATACCATTAATTAGCATGTGGAATTTAATATTTGGTTCCTAATATGACAAAAAAAGACTGGATAGAGAAGAGAATCAAACCGAATTGTAAGTGTCAGGGTTAAATACACAATTTTACCATAGCTGCACTTCAGCAACATTCTGATACTAAACATTAATAAGCTGCCAAACAGAGCAATAGCACAAACACATATTTCTAACCTTGATTAATATGTTAGAAATAATGTTTTATGTTAAAAGTTTGTGGTTTACTTAAACTGTGACGGCGCCAGCAACTCTTCACATAACCAGTCGACTTGTGTAAAACTGATTTGCCAAAAAAAAGTGCTGGTTTGGCAGCTAGCCACACTTGTAACACAGCAAATCAGCACAGTGCAAAAGCAGCAGACTGTAGTTGTGTGTTCAGCAAAAAAAAAGCATAAATATGTGTGTGTGTGGAGCATATTGGAATGGTTGTTGGACAGCGGGTTATGTGGCAGGACTCGTAGGAATAGTTTGAAACGTTTTTTTAATAGATGTTTTGATACTGTTTTTCTGCCATGAAACCATTTACTATTGGAATGTGACATACATTAAAGTTAACCACAGTGGCTGTTCCTCCTTTCATGGCCAAGTTTTAAGCATAATAAAATATAGTTGGCATATCCCAATAAAGTTTGTAAAATCTTGGCAGCATTCAAATATTTAATTGTATTACTACTGTTACTATTATGACTGTGCTTTACTTTAAAGAAATACAATGTATAAATGTATCTTAGAACACTATTGCATATCTTCATTGTCTAGTGATACATGTTATAGAATGAATGATTTGTTGCACAATGAAGGGTAACAAGGAAGGAGGAAGCTCCTCTTTCAGCAGGATGCAATAGGTCCAAGGCTTGAGATGCAATATCCATCCACGACATGTATTTTAGCAATTTTACTGAAATCCACTAATGGATTTAATTTTATTTGTGGAGAAGAAGAGTTGGCCTTCCTTTTGTCATCTCTCACCTTCTAAATTTACAGGCTCAGGAAATGAGAAACATACTGATGTACAGAGAACGATTAAATCGACCCTCTTCTGTTTGTTAAAGCATGTCCTTCCTGTAATTATCTGAAAGCACACACGCACGGTTCTTTCAACAACGGGAAGTTTCCTCAAATCTTTATACTCACTCTGCCAAGACTCAATAAGCCGTTGATGCATCTGAATAGATTTGTGGTTAAGTTTTCACTATTTGTCATAACCAACTAGAACACCTACCAGCAGCTGATGTCATTGTGACCCTGACATGTTCTTCTTTACTGTATTTTTTTTTTTGTCTTGCAGAAATTGAATGTTCCTGTAAACTCATACCACTGTATTGAGGGTTACGGGCGCTTCCCACACACCGAACAAGACCAGAGAATGTCCATTTTGATTGTCAAGGACCGAGATGTTTCTTACCACATAACAATAACATTGATTACATATCTCAAACAAGTTTTTACGATATGAGCTACTTTTTAATCACTTGTATTGCTGGTGGCAGGAGATAACCATGGGCAGACCTTAACTCTGCTCCCACAGTTAAACCTCCCTCTCTGTCCCCCTCGCTCCTGCCTGTGGACACGCACGTTTGTTATGTCTGTTTGCGGAGGGAACAGACACACAGTTTCCAAGAAGGCCAGATAAGAGGGAGGCAACTGATTTCTTGCTTATGATCAGGATCCGATTGGCTGTTCAGAAAATGCTGCAAAAAATCCATCCATGTGACATGCCCAGTTGATTTTCTATATCTATGCTTGCCATGTGCGTGACATGGCGAGGTCCCATTTGTGTTCACTGGTTAGTCCATGCGATAAAGTAGTCTGTGTGGTAGGTTAGTCTGTGTACTCGGGCACCTCTTGGAGGCTCGGCCTTGGAGATTGCGCTGTGTCAGGAATAATTTGTTTGTGTGAATGTGAAAACTTATAGCAGTTTGTAACTGTTTGTATAAGGGAGTAATGGAGCAACAACCAGCTCCACTGATGATCCACCTCATTTTGGATGGTGACAGCTCTTCAGAAACCTCTGTGTGATGTCATGGAGTCTTCATCCATATTTCATATACAATCTATGGGTGTAATGTGGGAAATTTTAAACCCATTCTACTAGCGTGTCTTTGCAATAGGGCAGCAACAAAGTTCTGTACGCCTCTGTGTGTGTGTTTGTGAGTGTCTGTATGAAAAAAAAAAAAAGTTAAAATGTGCGTGTTGCTGCTTTTTTTACTCCTCGCTGTAAGATCCTTTCATTGCTACTGTCGTTCATCCACTACTGAATCCAGGCGCGTCGACTCAAGGATGCCCACACAAGGATGTTCCCCGCCCCTGGTGGCTCTGTGACTCATGCTGAGCGAAAGCCAGTTCTGAGAGGCAGATGAAAGCTGGAAAACACCAACCCTGCCCACTCTCTGTTCCTGCCACTCCCTGCAATCCTCCTCCTCCTACTGGCCGACTTCCCCAGGACCAAAAAAAGTGCCCTTAGTACCGGAGGACCCTCTTGAAGTTTGAGCTCTTGGTGATCAAACATAGACAGATCACAAGCCGTGGTAGACACATTTATTTCTGGAGCCTTAATGAAGATTTACCAGAATATTTGTCTTCCTTCCTTTGTGTTAGTCAGTGTGTGAAATTAGGCTTCCCTCACAAGTTTCACCAAGGGCCCCATTGGAATTACCATTACAAAAGTTTGTGTGCACTTAGTTTGGTGTGAGAGGGACAGCCGTGGCAGGAATTCCAGACTTTCTGCTCTTTTTCACCATTTTATCCCAGCAGGCTATTTAAAACGCAAGGCCTTTACCCTCCATCAACCCCGTTACCTCCACTCCACAGCCCACCAGAGGAGACACCAAAAAAGGAGAGCGGTGCAGAAAGTACACACTTCTAGTGGCCGACTGTAAACAAACAGGGCTGCTCATGTTGTCCGCTGTTGCCTTACTGAATGTTCCTGTTCTGTTGTGTGGGGGTTATGAACTTCCCCTCAGCAGGGCCCTCCAACCCCCAAAATCACCCACACATGTGAGCCTGTGAGTCAAATCGGTGATGAATCACACTCAACCATGACTCTTTTATCAATGACACATTTGAGGCAATTTTTTCAGAGAAACTAGAGAATGCCGGGCTTACGGCTGTGGAGACGGAACGAGGCGGTTGTATAAAACTCGAGGCTGTGGGGGTTGGAATGGAGTCGTACACAAAGTAACATTTGTCAGGCAAATGGATAAGTCTCATCTGAGCTATTGCACAACAAAAGCAACCTGTACGAAAATTTCATCCAAGCATTGTATTGGCACTTCTGCAAAGCCATTTCTTTTGTCAGGTGTGATGTGGAAGGCAAGCCTCATCAGACCCAAGAATAACACTGACATGAGTGTGACACATGAAGTTGAATAGAACTCACTGTCTCCAGATCAAAGTGACTCATGTTGGACTTTATGAGAGAGTGTGTGTGTGTGTATGAGCAGTAAATCTTTTTTTTTTTTTAACCACAAATGTGAAAACTGTGTTCCCCAGTGAGTGGATTGTCCAACAAATGTTCTGCTGTGAATAGCACTTCACAGTTAATAGTCATTAATATGAGCTTTTGTATTCCCAGAGCAAATGTGTAGCAATTTGCTTTCTAGGTTAATCATTACGCATCGATTTTTGCCTACTGTTCGAAAATAGTAAAATATCATCTTAGGAAAACTGTGTATGGAATATTAGAATTTACATCGTCTGAAACGTGAGTCATTTCCACATCTATCATCTTAGAGGGCCACTGTTTTTACTGCCTTTCTGACGTCTGGAGTCTCATTATTCTGCCAGTGTATTCTTTTTTTATGTGACAGTGATGTGTTTGCCGCATTTTTTGAAAGACATAACTGACACATATTGCCTCATTGCAAACATCAAGGCATCATATATTTATTTTATTGCCATCAAAACGGCATCATTTGACAATGTACTTCCTGAAGCAGACACTGCATTTATGGAGTGTGTGTGCGAGTTTTTAATAATTTGTCTAATGTACACGTGTTTTAGTGAGGCGGTATCTCGCCATGAAACACTCATGCGCGCACACTCAAGCATGTGTCATCATAGGCTTTTGTTGTTAGTTTTGAAACTCTGTTGTGGCGTAGGCTTCCCTTCCAACTATTAAAGGTAGGAGTTGGGTGCCAGATAGGAGAATAATTTAACTTCTAGCCTGTCTTTTTAATAGGATGCTACCTAGAAACAGTTAGAGGATTAGCCCCGATAGCCTGCTAACCCCACTACAAAAGGCACAGGATTCACAATATACACGAAACCAATACATTTTCATCCACTTTTTACTGCCGTGTCTTTCTTAAATATAAATGGTCAAATCGAAAGAATCTATGGTGTATACTCAATACGGTCTTATGCCCAATGTCTATGAAGGAAAGGTAAACACAAATACAGAATCCGGATATGGCAATCAAATGTCATAAAAGTAATTCACTTAAATGACTCCAGAGAAATGTTAATTAAGTGTGGTGGGTCAGAGTGTGACTGCGTTGGGAAGAGAGGGGTTTGTAAGTCTGTTTAACCCAAATGAATATAGTTCAATTTCATGTTTTGAAAGTCTGTTGCTGAAACGGTCTGCTCTCGGGATCCTCACTCACTTGTTGTCCACAAAGTTGATAGACTCAGCCGGTTCTTTTCCCTATAGTGGCTCCAGTTGTGATATACGTTCCTATTTTAATCTTCGAGCTTTAGGTGTCCAGAAACTGTATATTAGGTACTTATCTTCTCCTTTAACAACTCTCGCTCCTCTTTCTCATCTCTTCCATGCTGGTTTTGTTAGTTGATTGTTTCCCCCTTTCCCCAGCTCAGAGGTGGGGCTCATTTATTTATCTCTTTGGCTCCACCTTCTTTTGCGGAAAGGGCAATTATGTGCTTTTTCTTTTCCATTGTTTTTTGTCATGGTTAACTTTTTTGTTTGTTATTAGGGCCCAACAACTTTGACAAAATACCTCATATATGGACATTAAGCTTTTGTCAAAGCTGTCAGTAAAATTCACTGGAAATTGTATTATTTATACAACTTGAGTTTGAAAAGTAATGTATATCAAAAACACAAACTGAGAGAGATTGTTATATCATTATCTGTCAATGTCATCATATTGTTTCAGCTGAGCTTTACATATTTACTTTAATATAACCTGACCCTCTCACTGTGTGCATATATTAAGCACAGATCTAAGTTTTCATTTGTCCTCCCCTCCTTGTTCTCCTCTCAGGAGCCGTTGGGGCCCAGTCCCTGTTCACCCTCCCTCGGCGGCCTGGCTATGGCACCATGGGGAAGCCCATCAAGCTGCTGGCCAACTGCTTCCAGGTGGATATCCCCAAGATGGATGTCTACCTCTACGAGGTGGACATCAAGCCTGACAAGTGCCCCCGGCGAGTCAACAGGTAGGCTGGACCATCTGTAGAGTATCTGTGAATCTTCTTCGACACATCTCTCAGATACAGTATTAAAACAGAGCAGTGAGTGAATACACAGGGTTTCACAGTCTCGTCTGAAGAAAAATGGCTGTTTATGGACACATTAGATAGTCTGTGTTGAATCTGTGACCTTTTTATAACCTAAACTCACTTTGTGTGTATGTTGTGCAGGGAGGTGGTCGACTCAATGGTACAACACTTTAAGGTGACAATCTTTGGGGATCGCAGGCCAGTCTATGATGGAAAGAGGAGCCTGTACACAGCCAATCCACTACCTGTGGCACCCGCAGGGGTGAGCTGAAAGAAAAACACAGACATAAAAACACAACACGTCTCTTCAGCACAACCTGAATGTTAACAATGTGTGACATCTAGTGTGCGTGCAGACACACAATCTCAACAGCTCTAGCTGAGCTTTAGCTGAACCAAAACATTCCTGCACTCCATCGCACATGCAAAAACACGGCACAAAACATAAATACACTACATTTTAAGAACCACCCCTTGAAACTTCAACCCCTCACTAGCTGCCCTTCGCCTCAATCTAACCTTCTGTCCCGTCTCGCCCTGCTTCTTTCTTTCCTTCCTTCAGGTGGACCTGGATGTCACTCTGCCAGGCGAGGGTGGGAAAGATCGCCCCTTCAAGGTCTCCATAAAGTTTGTGTCTCTGGTCAGCTGGCACATGCTCCATGAGGTGCTGACTGGCCGCAGCATGGCTGAGCCCCTGGAGCTGGACAAGCCCATCAGCACCAACCCGGTGCACGCAGTGGATGTGGTGCTGCGACACCTGCCCTCCATGAAGTGAGCTTTTTTCCTTTTGGCCCATCTTTTTTTTTTTTTCTTGGTTCACTCTTTAATAACAGCTGGTGGCCTCAATGACTATTTATTGTGTTATTAAATAATTGGGAGATGTTGTTAAATGATGAAAGAAGATCTATTCAGAAGAAAAGCCCATTTAGCCTAACCCAATCTCCCTACCTTCATTTTCAGTCAGCAAACATAAAGTCAAAAGATAGAGACCACATTGTTAAAAAAATGATCCCTTTGATACTCATAGTAAATACTATATATTTGTTTTGTCATAGTGGCACCAATATCAGCACTCCGATCCCAACGGAAATCAAACACGGCTTATATGGGCTCTCAAGAAGCCCCATACTTGACCTCATACCATCTTCCGATCCGTATCACTTTGCTGAGCCCCAGACAGAGCATAGTGGAACACAATATCACCAGGGCCTTAATGAAAATCTTTTTTCAAAACATTATTAAAAAGTGGTTATATCCACACCTTTAATTTAGCCCTGTTCCCAGCCACCAGACATCGTGACACATCTTTAGTCCAGGATTCACCAGGAGAAATGCCGACCGTGTAGGATTATTAATGTCTCCTGGGCAGAGTAATAAGAGGTGGATGGGCCCTCCTCTCATTTCACTGATGGTTTCAGGCCACGATGAAGAGAAGCTGAGCGTGACCGGTTAAACACTCATGGACATACGTTCAGGATGTTTGAACTAATCTTACATTTCCCGTCTCCTTTCATCCGCCCTTTCCTCCTTGCCCCATGCCCTCCTCATTTTCATCTTGTCCTTTGAATGTCTCGACCTCCCAATTATCTTTTGTTCCGTCAATCTCTTTGTTCTTTTTCCTCAAACGTTACTTTTCTCCGTCCAGGTACACTCCAGTGGGTCGATCCTTCTTCTCGGCTCCAGAGGGCTATGACCATCCCCTGGGAGGTGGGAGGGAGGTTTGGTTTGGTTTCCATCAATCTGTGCGCCCTGCCATGTGGAAGATGATGCTTAACATTGATGGTGAGAACCAATTTCCACTCTGCCTTTTTTGTTTTGTTTTCATGGCGCTTTGATGCAACGCAAACGCACAATGTTGTTAATATGAAAGCTGTTCATTGCCTATTCCAGACAGAGTAAGAGCTATGTTTGCTAATGCAGCTGTTCATATTTCAAAAATATTGAAATACGTTCAACATTTACACTACTTTCTTTGGAATACAATCTTTGTTTAAAAAGGATGTCTTCTCTTGTACAGTCACACAGAAATGGTTTTCTCCGCTCCCCTTTCACAGCAGGGGAAATGAGATTTTAATAATTAATCGGACAGATGAGAGCAACATGGAGCCTCTGTGATACATGCTATATTTAGAGATGTGTGCATGATTGATTTACTTTCAGTGATGTTGTGTTTGAGGAAATGTAATGACTGTATTTAACATAAATCTAACGTGACAATATCATGCTTATGAGAAAGCTGAATAAAGTCTGCAGGCTACTTTCATCATTGTGGAGAGTGAAGTGTTGTGCCACGGAACCCAATACTTTTTTAGAGGGATGCAAACAACTTGCTTTTTAGCTGGTGTCACCTTTTCACGTCAATTTGCAATTGGGGGTTAAGTGTCTTGCCCAAGGACACGTCGGCATGGGCTAACGGAGCCGGGAGCCGACGACCCTGCTCACCACTGAACCACACTCTTTTTGACCTGTTGCTGTTTGCTCTGCGTGTACATTTTAGACTAGAGTGTGTCTGTGGCTGTGTGTGTGTGTGTGTGTGTGTGTGTGTGTCTGTGGCTGTGAGGTTGTGTCCCTGGAGAGCAGAGAGTTGCTTTCAGAGTTTGACAAATATTTGCTAAATGAATGGATGACATGACACATGCATCGATTGCACAGACGGTGGGGCATCCTCATTAAATGGGCTACTTAGGAAAACACCTGTGGCAGCCATTTAGATAATTAAATTTGAAACCAATACATAAGCAAGATAAAACATGGGATTAAAAACATATCCCTCCTTGAAATAACCTTGTTTATGTCTGATGATTGAGAGTAGATTTATGTCTCTAGAGAAACAATACATTATCCATTATTGTGGCTTGTCATGATGAACCTTGCAGCGAGAGTGTCGATAAATAATAAATGTCTAATAATTCTTAATTAAAAAAGTTCTTAGCAATTATTAGTTACAGACTGTGTGGGATAAAATGCATGAATTCTTCTTCACAATAATGCACTACATGTTTACAATCCAGTAGGAATACCTGGCAAACTTATTAGAATATGCAATAATTGATGACGCAGTAATGGACATTATCAGAATGTGGCCTCTGGCCACCGATTTGGGCTTTTACAACAAAAGGTATCTCCGGGTAGCTCTCCTGTTTTTCACCGTACACGTGTTTGCATCAATTATAGGCTTGAGAGTGGAATTATTTTGCTTTTTAATTTGGTTATTTCCAAATCAAACTGAATACTTGCTGCTTGCATTATTAATAAAGGCAGTTAAATGCCTTAAGCTTTACATGGTGGTGGCATTGCTCCTTCTCTGACACCACACATCATTTAGTTGTTGCATGTCAGCATGGAGCCAGGCTGAGAACCAGTTTTTGGGAAACAAATGGAAGAGTTCAAGATGCAGTTTTGATCGTTTACTTCAGCACTGGCCTATTGCCAGAACACACACTTTGTTTGGTGACTTGGAATAGTGAGCTACAATTTTAATCTGTTATTTGTGGAAAATAAGTGTCGGAAAGGGTCATGGAGAATGTGTTTTGCCATATGCACACTGCAGGAGGTTGTTGGAGACCAAGTCTCTGCTGACAAGAGTGAGAGAGTGGAACTTGGAGGGAGGTGGGTTTTTGGTTGGATGGGAACTAATCGGTTGCTGTGGAGACAGGAGGTGTGTGTGTGTGTGTGTGTGTGTGTGTGTGTGTGTGTGTGTGTGTGTGTGTGTGTGTGTGTGTGTGTGTGTGTGTGTGTGTGTGTGTGTGTGTGTGTGTGTGTGTGTGTGTGTGTGTGTGTGTGTGTGTGTGTGTGTGTGTGTGTGTGTGTGTGTGTGTGTGTGTGTGTGTGTGTGTGTGTGTGTGTGTGTGTGTGTGTGTGTGTGTGTGTGTGTGTGTGTGTGTGTGTGTGTGTGTGGTGGGTGTTGCCTGGGTCAGGAGGGTAGCTGTGTGCAGCATTTCCTTGAGACAGCTTTTGTTTTGCTTCAAGTCTTTGAAGGCTCCGTCTCTATTTGAATCTTTTCCCTCTCTGCTCTCTGATTCTTTCTTTGTCTCACTTTCCCGCCCTCTCATCCTCCAAATCAATTGGTCAGCTCAAGTCTCTTGTGTGCACTCCAAAATAGAACTCCAAGTGGTTGCAAAACATTTTTTTCGTATGTAGTGTGTATGTGTGTTTGTAGTTGGAGAGCACACACTGAAACACATCAGCCTGTTTGAATAAATGTGCATGAATAAACGCTGCTTCCCACACTTGCTATCAAGTTTCAATTTTACATTTGCAAGAATGACTCAAACACTTCCAAACAATCGCATTGCGTGGAGAGGACAATTGGGAGTGATGTCACTTCCGGTCGTTGGTGAAAGACTCAAGGATGCAAACCAGGAATGGAAGATTTCTTGCATCGCAACAGCTGAGCCAGATTATTCGTCAGCATCCTCAACACCACACTCGCTTCAGCTCTCTCTCTTCTTTCGATGCATTGTGTTTTTATGTAATCCTTTTTTCCACCCAGAGATTTTTATTTCTCTCTGTTATTTTATGCCTTGTTCTGTTGTAATATATTTAAATTTCTCAGTGCCTCAGTCTTTCCAATTATTGAGAGAAAGGACAGAGGGAACCTGCTACATTGGGAGAATATCCACGCAGACTTTGTGCTGCATCATCTGCACTTCCTGTGTTCAAGGAGTGTTTCCGCGATTTTTTAAATTTTTTAGCATGGTGCTGACGCAAACGGGCGACTGGCTCAGTGGTTAGCAAGACACTTAACCCTCATTGCTCACCGTTGCTGTGTCTACGGTCTACTGTATATCATGTAAGTCGCTTTGGATAAAAGCGTCAGCTAAATGTAATGTAATGTAATATTTTGTTAGATTTCTTGTGTGTGAAATTACTTTTGTCCTTGCTTAATCTTGCAGTGTCTGCCACCGCCTTCTACAAGGCTCAGCCAGTCATCCAGTTCATGTGCGAAGTGCTGGACATCCACAACATAGATGAGCAGCCCCGCCCTCTCACAGACTCGCACCGGGTCAAATTCACCAAAGAAATCAAAGGTGAAAATAGCAGCGTAAAGTTTGCCTGCGTGTGAGAAAGCGTTAAATCGCACGAATCAAAACACATTATGTGTTGAGGGGAGAAGAAAGGGAGAGCACATCTCACAGCCATTCACACACATTCTAAATACTACTCCAACACTTTCTATTATTCACCAGGTTTGAAGGTGGAGGTGACGCACTGTGGAACCATGCGGAGGAAGTACCGCGTCTGCAACGTGACCCGGCGGCCTGCCAGCCATCAAACGTGAGTCAGCCAAACGGGCGTGCGAGGGAAACGGGAGACTCTGGGCGGAGTGTGTGGATGGGATGGGGGCGGGGAGCACGGTGCACAGATGATGTGATTACCAATTCACCGCCAAACAAACCAGATAAAAGCTGACTCATCTTACAACCATGCGGTCAACATTAGTCATCCATTAGTGAAGTAGCCTGTGTGTGTGTGTGTGTGTGTGTGTGTGTGTGTGTGTGTGTGTGTGTGTGTGTGTGTGTGTGTGTGTGTGTGTGTGTGTGTGTGTGTGTGTGTGTGCGTTGGTACCACAGGAGTATGAGGACTTTTGACCTGACTACACACCAGCTCTATGAGGACATGCCGGACTTGTAAGGACAACACGCATGTCCTCACAAGTCAAGCACTGCAGACGCACTCACGAAGACGTAACTAAGCACCTCCCGCTTTTTCGCCGAAAGTCTCCATAATTCGGTTTCACCTGAATTCGAGTGTATCCCAGTGTGTGCTCACAGTGTGTATAATACCGGTTCCGCTTTTCTTTTCCTTTTTTTATTTTTACGCGGGAAATGTATCAGTGTATCAGTTTATGGTCAACCGATTGGCTAGTGTCTCAGGCAGACTCTGATCAGTGATTGGCTGTACTCGACGTCAGTCAGATAGACTCTGATCAGTGATTGGCTGCTGAGCGTGACGATCAACTTCTGGCCTCACGGTGAAGACACATGGAGGGAGGAGCTTGTCACAGCATCGCAAGTGGACTAATATCGACTTGATATTAACTTTGCAAACTGGTAAGTTGATCTTTTAACGATGTATTAAAAACGGAAATGTATCCAGTGAAAGGGGGGTGTCTTTTGGTTGCTTTGTAAAACAAACTGCGCCGTGTTCAGCTCTGTCGATGTGCAGTCACTGCGCTGCACCTCAGCCCCTCCTCATGCACACCTTCACCCGGCCCTGAGCTGCTACAGGGCGCACGGTGTCAATTAAGGGTGCATTGCGACCAAATATGTATTAGAAGAAGGTGTACGGTTGTCTTTTTCTGTTTTATATGGAACACAGGTTCGAGTTATTTCGTTAAAAGAGTGAGCTCGTGGACCGGCGGAAAATGCCAGCTGATGACTGCTGATGTCAGTGACTGCGGAGCTCACGGTTAAAAATACAGCTAAAGTCTAACGTTACTAGATTCAATTATTGATTTGATATTAATAAAATGTCAGTTGGGAGACTGCATCCATTAGAAAGAAGACGTCTTCGTGACATAAGTCCCGCGACGCTCGTCCTTTTAACCCCGTAAAGCGACGCTCTGCACACGTTGCAGTGACAAGTAGCGACGGATAGAAGTGTACTGCTTGATGAAGATTATTTTCTTGCAGCTAAGTGCATAATGTGTAAGTTTAGAACCTCATTATCAGAAGTTATTGTGCCCAGTTAGACGGATATTTCATTTCCTCTGGTTTGTGCAGCACTTCATCAATGCACTCCTCTATTCTGTAATGATGCTTTTTGAGCTTACTTCACTGTTAATTCATTATACAACTTTGAAACTTAATGTTATTGCTATCCTCACTATGAATAACACTATAATATTAACACTCAGCTTTTTCTTCTGGGGAAATTATTGCAGCAAAGATGACAGAGAGAAGGAGGAGGAAGACTCCTAAACAGGATGCCAAACGGGCGTGCGAGGGAAACGGGAGACTCTGGGCGGAGTGTGTGGATGGGATGGGGGCGGGGAGCACGGTGCACAGATGATGTGATTACCAATTCACCGCCAAACAAACCAGATAAAAGCTGACTCATCTTACAACCATGCGGTCAACATTAGTCATCCATTAGTGAAGTAGCCTGTGTGTGTGTGTGTGTGTGTGTGTGTGTGTGTGTGTGTGTGTGTGTGTGTGTGTGTGTGTGTGTGTGTGTGTGTGTGTGTGTGCGTTGGTACCACAGGAGTATGAGGACTTTTGACCTGACTACACACCAGCTCTATGAGGACATGCCGGACTTGTAAGGACAACACGCATGTCCTCACAAGTCAAGCACTGCAGACGCACTCACGAAGACGTAACTAAGCACCTCCCGCTTTTTCGCCGAAAGTCTCCATAATTCGGTTTCACCTGAATTCGAGTGTATCCCAGTGTGTGCTCACAGTGTGTATAATACCGGTTCCGCTTTTCTTTTCCTTTTTTTATTTTTACGCGGGAAATGTATCAGTGTATCAGTTTATGGTCAACCGATTGGCTAGTGTCTCAGGCAGACTCTGATCAGTGATTGGCTGTACTCGACGTCAGTCAGATAGACTCTGATCAGTGATTGGCTGCTGAGCGTGACGATCAACTTCTGGCCTCACGGTGAAGACACATGGAGGGAGGAGCTTGTCACAGCATCGCAAGTGGACTAATATCGACTTGATATTAACTTTGCAAACTGGTAAGTTGATCTTTTAACGATGTATTAAAAACGGAAATGTATCCAGTGAAAGGGGGGTGTCTTTTGGTTGCTTTGTAAAACAAACTGCGCCGTGTTCAGCTCTGTCGATGTGCAGTCACTGCGCTGCACCTCAGCCCCTCCTCATGCACACCTTCACCCGGCCCTGAGCTGCTACAGGGCGCACGGTGTCAATTAAGGGTGCATTGCGACCAAATATGTATTAGAAGAAGGTGTACGGTTGTCTTTTTCTGTTTTATATGGAACACAGGTTCGAGTTATTTCGTTAAAAGAGTGAGCTCGTGGACCGGCGGAAAATGCCAGCTGATGACTGCTGATGTCAGTGACTGCGGAGCTCACGGTTAAAAATACAGCTAAAGTCTAACGTTACTAGATTCAATTATTGATTTGATATTAATAAAATGTCAGTTGGGAGACTGCATCCATTAGAAAGAAGACGTCTTCGTGACATAAGTCCCGCGACGCTCGTCCTTTTAACCCCGTAAAGCGACGCTCTGCACACGTTGCAGTGACAAGTAGCGACGGATAGAAGTGTACTGCTTGATGAAGATTATTTTCTTGCAGCTAAGTGCATAATGTGTAAGTTTAGAACCTCATTATCAGAAGTTATTGTGCCCAGTTAGACGGATATTTCATTTCCTCTGGTTTGTGCAGCACTTCATCAATGCACTCCTCTATTCTGTAATGATGCTTTTTGAGCTTACTTCACTGTTAATTCATTATACAACTTTGAAACTTAATGTTATTGCTATCCTCACTATGAATAACACTATAATATTAACACTCAGCTTTTTCTTCTGGGGAAATTATTGCAGCAAAGATGACAGAGAGAAGGAGGAGGAAGACTCCTAAACAGGATGCCATGGACCACATCCTGCTGGACAGAGACAAATCTTTTCTCGAAGAAAAATTCATTGACACATTTAAAGGTATTTTTTTCGTCTTGTATTGTTTGGACACCACTAACATAGACACATCATAGCAGCCCTAGTTAACTAGCAATTTTGTACATCTTGCCAATTGACAAGTTATTGGTAACAAACACCTTTACATGCAAGTGTCGAGCTTATTGTTGAAAGGAGTCAGTGCTGATCAAGCAAGACCTGCAGGTCTCTACTACATGTGGGCTGCCCCCCTAGATAAAGCCTCTGTGTGGTTAACTTTGTTTTTTCCTTGTCATTTTAGGGAGAGGTGTTTTTACGCAAGAATACATTGCTCCATCCTGTTTTGTGATGGAGTACCGTGGAATTCTGTCACAAATTACAGGTTTAGATGACACAAATAACCACTTTATATTTGATTTAATCTGGAATGGAACACGCTATTGGTAAGTACATAATGTGTTGAGTATGTTATTTACGACCTTTGTGCTTTTGGATTTATTTTCCACTGCTCGGGGCAAATAGACTGACGGCGACAGCGGATTGTACGGTAGATGGGCTACAGTAAAGAAAATTATAAAAATGCTTGCATGTTATGGATTCACAGTGTAAAGAAAATGAATATTTACAACACAGGAAGAGTAGTCTAGATACAGTGTTGTACTTAGAACTACCGTTGGCTATTAGACACTCAGTGTGGCAAGCATCCTTTATCAGTGTTTATCATCGCTCATTAGTACTCAACTGCTTCAGACCCAGCATTCTAACTGAATGGCTTGTAGATTATTTGCCCTCATCAAAACTGAACAAACTAATTCCACTATGTTGACCTGTGTTCCAGTGTGAGTCTTGTATCTGAAGCTCAGTCAATGAGTCAAAGTGTGAAGCATCCTGTAGTATTGTCAATGACAATACTACAGGATGCTTCAAACTTGTACTTATGGATGGTGCTCCTTCCTGCCAGTTATTTAATTTGTCTCATGTTGCTGACAGTTAAACACTGGTTATGGTTCTAAGTCTTATAATGAAGTGAACTTTTGTTCGGAGTTGAAGAATGATGAGTTTGAATTAGTTTAACTGTCCAACAACATTAATGCTCTCTGCTGTACCATATCCTAACAAGAGAAGTGCATTGGAATGCGTACAAAAGGTTCCTGTTTTATATAAAAACGATTGGACTCGACTGGCAATGTTTCTGTCATGACAATTTTTATTATTTAACCCTAGGAAATGTTTGTATTTTTATCTGGGCTATTTGTCTTACAGCATAGATGCTTCGAAAGAGGATGGATCACTCGGACGACTAGCGAATGACGATCACAGAAATCCCAACTGCAAAGTTAAACAAATAATTGTCAAAGGAAGGCCACACCTGTGCATATTTGCTACATGGCACTCAATGGTGAGTTTATGTTCTGTTTTATTCCCAGATATTACAATGTTAGTTTTTAGAATTGAACCGGTCCTGAAAGTCCAAGTGAAACAGAAGTAGTCTTTTTAGCCTCACTGTGACACGTCCCAGTTAAATTGGATATATTCACAGGACAGATGTAAGTCAAATCTTTTGCATGTGACTTAAAGATTAATTTTCTATTGATTTATCGCAATTATTATGTTTAGTCGATTAATCTAAACTAATTTCCCCCCCCCCAGAGGAATCTGACAATTTCATTGATATGCTTTTTTGTGTCATTGTATAATGCAGCAAAACAACCTACTCCTAAAATCTCAAAGGTACTATAATAGCGTATCAAAATATGCTCCACATTTTCTTACAGTATACTGCATTGGCCAGTACCTACATGCAGATGAAGGCACCTAGTCTCCCTCCATGCCACAGCGCATGGAACTCCCTCCTCCCACCTGTTTTTAACACACCTGCAAAAGTCAGAGGACTTTTCCGCTGTGTTCTGAACAAGTGAGCGGGAAGAACTCTATGCGCTGTGGCATGGAAATGTGTTACCTGAACTGTATATTCTAAAACATCCCATCAGCTTCTGTTTGACCCAAAGGGTCTCCACCCTTTGGGTCAAACAGAAGCTGATGGGATGTTTTAGAATACTTAGTAAAGTAGAGGGCTGTCTTGTCAGGCTGTCTTATGAGGACAGCAGATTACTTGTCAAGCCTGACTATAAATGATCACGTTCAGTATCTAGTGCCACTTGTGTCGGGGGATGGGCTCAGCATAGCCCTGCCTTGTGAGGACTAGCATATTTCTTCACACATAGCTCAAACAAGTTGGTTTATGTTGGCTTGTAAGCATTGGCTAGACTGAAACTATAGCTACACTATACAAGGCTCAACGTACTTTCATTACTATGACAACTACATTAAGTTACTTGCATACATAATTTGCGATATTTGATACATATGCAGCACGGTCTTGATAGATTTTTCTCATATGGATGTTATCTTTCTCAGGTTCTGTTGTCATTGTGTAAAAGACTGTAGTACTCTGTAGGTTATCTGATCCACTGTGGAAATGTACACACCTTCATAACTGCAAAACCTCTGCCATCATATAAGTCTTCCTCAAACTTCTACAGAAGTTGTATGACAACAGCGCACATTTTCTCTGTACAATCTTAGGCACCCTGTAAAGAACCGTCCAATCCTGAGGCCGAGAAAGGAGTTCCAGCCACGTCAGAAAAAGAAATGGTAAGTTTATCTTTGTAAAATCGCAGTGGCATACTGTTTTTGGCTATATTGGGGGGGGGGGGGGGGGGGGGGTTACATGACATATCAGCCTACTTTGTGCAAGGTGATGCATTTCATGTCTGCAGTACACGCAGCATGCTAACAGTGAAAGTGGCCATAGATATTTGATCAGAATTGAAAAGACTAAATTGATCCCTGGGGAGAATTTGGGTTTTGTCCCTACAGTTTCACCCATTCTGACTAGAAATGTATACATACAAAGAGAAATTATAACAAAAATATGAACAAAGTATGTAAATAAATTATGCATTATATTCCAGTATATTACAAAGAAATAAATTTGTAAAATAATATAAACTTCAATACAAAACACTGTAAATAATAATAATTCCAAAAACGGCAGATTACTTGTCAAGCCTGACTATAAATGATCACGTTCAGTATCTAGTGCCACTTGTGTCGGGGGATGGGCTCAGCATAGCCCTGCCTTGTGAGGACTAGCATATTTCTTCACACATAGCTCAAACAAGTTGGTTTATGTTGGCTTGTAAGCATTGGCTAGACCAAGGGTGGGCAAACTACGGCCCGCGGGCCGGATCCGGCCCGTTGGACGTTTTGATCCGGCCCGCCGAGTATTATGAATTATAAATTAAAGTAAAGACCGCTGTAACGCTTCTCCGTTCCCGACTTGAGTTTCCCGAAGCACGATGACGGCAAAAGACCAGCATCGATGTTTCTTAACTCAAGTCGGGAACGGAGAAGCGTTACAGCGGTCTTTACGTGCCGTGCTTTCTGCAGCGCATCAGGCTGCGAGTCCAGCTGCTGCTGTCTGCTCACCTCCACCCCTCCCCCACAGGCCAGCGCGCCACGGAGACATGGTCCGTTTTATACGGCATAACGAACGCACATCAGACCCACGGGACTCATGTGACATATAGGGTTCTGCTGCCAGCCTCCTGCCAGCTTCCTGCATTGAGCCCCTCTGCAACAGGGGGGCTTTTTTTAGACAAACTGCTAGTCAAGTATCAAGCACCAAGGCAAGTTATTTGCTAGCATTTAAATTAGCAAAAGCCAGCAAGCCTTTCTCTGAAGGGGAGTTTTTGAAAGAATGCATGGTAGAGACAGCAGGTCTCTTGTGTCCAGAGAGCAAAAACAAATTCGAAAAATGTAGTTTATCACGCAGGACAGTGACTCGGCGTGTAGAACTAATTGACGAAGACTTAGCCAGCAAGTTAAACAAAAAAGCTGAGTCATTTAAGTTATATTCGTTAGTAAGTAATGTAAGTTCTCTTTACTTTTTAGTTATTGGCTTTTACTTATAATTTATATTGGTTCACACAAACACTCTATCCATCTGATACTGGCCCGGCCCGTCTGTCTAATTTTAAAAGTCAATGTGGCCCCTGAGCCAAAAAGTTTGCCCACCCCTGGGCTAGACTGAAACTATAGCTACACTATACAAGGCTCAACGTACTTTCATTAGTATGACAACTACATTAAGTTACTTGCATACATAATTTGCGATATTTGATACATATGCAGCACAGTCTTGATAGATTTTTCTCATATGGATGTTATCTTTCTCAGGTTCTGTTGTCATTGTGTAAAAGACTGTAGTACTCTGTAGGTTATCTGATCCACTGTGGAAATGTACACACCTTCATAACTGCAAAACCTCTGCCATCATATAAGTCTTCCTCAAATTTCTACAGAAGTTGTATGACAACAGCGCACATTTTCTCTGTACAATCTTAGGCACCCTGTAAAGAACCGTCCAATCCTGAGGCAGAGAAAGGAGTTCCAGCCACGTCAGAAAAATAATTGGTAAGTTTATCTTTGTAAAATCGCAGTGGCATACTGTTTTTGGCTATATTTGGGGGGGGGGGGGGGGCTACATGACATATCAGCCTACTTTGTGCGAGGTGATGCATTTCATGTCTGCAGTACACGCAGCATGCTAACAGTGAAAGTGGCCATGGATATTTGATCAGAATTGAAAAGACTAAATTTATCCCTGATAAATGCCTTACCGTAAGAATTAGAAATGTGACGGAACACAAGCTTTTAAAAGTTATCAGTAAAATCTAAACATCCATTCTTAAATGTACAGACAACTAGTTAAGAGAGGCTAGGATATGAGTTATATTGTCTTGTCTCTTAGAACAAGTTAAAAGCCAAGAACAAGCTTGTGGCATCAATTTATGTTTTACCTAAGAGGATGATGCCTCACTAGTTAAAAGAAAGTTAACTGAATTTTCAGAATCAGAATCAGAATCAGAACCATTTATTGCCATGTATGCTTACACATACAAGGAATTTGTCCTGGCGGGAAGGTGCATACATTTAACATTTAACAATACACATTTAACAGTTAACGCAATGCAATAAATGAGGATGAATGGATGAATGAATATCTACATTGAGACAGCAGCATAACAAAATACCAAAGTAAGATAAAGTGCATGGAATGTGCATGAGTGTAAGTGTTGTGTGAAAATGGCAAGTGCAATGCCCAGGTGTCAAGTGTATTCAAGTCAAGTATAAGTATAAGGCTATGTGCAGGGGAGTGTCCGGTGGGAATTGTCTGGGGGTGACAGAGTCATTAGAGTCAGTGGGGGACCCGGGCTCTGTTGATGAGCCCGACGGCAGACGGGAAGAAACTGTTTTTGTGGCGTGAGGTCTTGGTCCTGATGGACCGCATCCTCCTGCCAGAGGGGAGGGACACGAACAGTTTGTGTCCAGGGTGAGAGGGATCAGCTACAATCTTTGCAAAGATATTCGTGAAAGAAATGCATTGAGTTGAAAATATATTCTCCAAATTTGTCTAGATAAAAATAAATTGTATATATGTAGATTGTGAGTGTCTGTGCTCATCAAACATGCTTTTCTTTAGATGAATTGGAACCAGATGAAGTAGGCGAAGCAGAAAGAATTGGAGATGATGGAGATGATGAAGATAGTGATGATTCGAGTCCTGTCCTTGGAATAAGTGGTATGTAATGAATATATTGTCTTCTAATATCCATTAATAGTACAGTGTGTAAGATTGGAGGGGAGACCATATAGAATAACATCTAACTCTGCACACTGTAGCTCCCTTTTGATTGCTTTATTGTTAACACAAAGTGTGACTTTCTACCACGTTCTTTTCTTGGAAATGCATAGATACGCAAAGACATACTGATAACAAAAGTTATACAGAAGGTTCACTCATGAAATTTACAGAGGTTTAAAAGTCCAGATAAATACCAGTGAAAGGCACAGACATAAAGATATGTGTCAGTTATGTTATGGACAATAAATTAATAAGTACACACATTCAATGCCAAGTATGGGGGCTTGAATCGGTGAAGAAATGGCATGGTTTGCCTGTAACCAATTAGCATTGTAATCAATTGCATCTTGTACCTGGTCACTTGGATATTGACCTGATTTATTTATTTTCTATTGATAAACTGCTGCCATAGGAGTTTTCTTTTTACAATATTCACCGTTGAAAATCCAGATTCACGTTGACATGTTTGAGTGTTAGTGTTAGTTACATATTACATGTTAGTATTAGTGTTGTGGTCTGACCATAGATCTGGAGTTTGAGAAGCCCTGGTATAGACCATATGGAGTAATTGTATTCTATTCTTTTCAGCAGAAGATCAAGGGATGAAAAAGCCTGAGGAAGCCACAAGTTCCAAAGGTAATGTGTGGGAATGCCATAGATTGTCTTTCTTTATTTCACTGGCAGTTCTACTGTGCCACATGTGTTCTGGGGGCAGAAACAGACCTATAGTTTGTGCCTTTTTGAACTGAATTGTATGGGCTGGGGCTAGGCTTAATTTCCAGGGCTATGCAGACCTCTACAGGGTTCTCGCACATCCTGGTAAACCTGGAAGACGGTTGACCCATTTTCCATTCATTGAAAAAATATAGAAATTGAGAGAAAGTCCCTAGAAAATAATTTTTTCTTCAGTTGAGTAAGAATGACTAAGCTATCTTTCAGACTGTCTGTTAGGGTAGGAGGCCCCGGGGAAGACCCAGGACACGCTGGAGGGATTATATCTCCCGGCTGGCCTGGGAACGCCTCAGGGTCCCCCAGAATGAGCTGGAAAGTGTTGCGGGTGAGAGGGAAGCCTGGGTCAGCCTGCTGGACCAGCTGCCACTGCGACCCGACCCCGGATAAGGGGCTGATAATGGTTGGATGGATGTTAGGGTGAAGTTATGTTCAAAATCTTAAAATGTTCAAATGGTATTTAATTAACTTATGTGGGGGTGTACACAGCTTTTCCACAGCTTATTTTATTTCCCATGTATGTAGTACAACAGAGATACTGTTCCTACATAAGCGGACACGAACTAAACACTGTACCATAGTCTTTAGTCTATTTTAAGTAGAAGAATAAAAAACCTATGTTCAACATTTGTGCCTGTTAATGACAAGGGACAGCCTGTACTCACAATATGCCTGTAGTGGGGATGGGCTCCTGGTAAACTTTATTGAAGTTGGTTTTCTGGTCCGTGTCTCACTTTCTTACAAGCTCTTGTTTTAGTTGGGCTGAGTCTGAGACCTTTTCTGCATGTTTTGCCCTTACTTTGAACAGCTCCAGCTTTGTCCAACTAATGTAACACTGAATATTTAAAATGTTTAAAATATATATTTTAAATGTACTATGTTGCAGCGTTAAATTAATTAGCAAGAATTATGTAAAGTATATTTACAGAATACTATCGGTACAGTTCAAGTTAGCTCATCCTGGTGTCATAATGCTCTGTTTTTGTACTCATTTTAATTTTACTTATGTATAGATAACTTTGGTAAATACATACTCGATAACCCACAAATGCTACATTTGAATGCATCAAAAAGTATTCCAAAAATAGTTGTGAATCTCAACTGAACTTATAATGGTTGTCTTTATAATAATCTAAAGGAAAATATGTTCTTGTAATTGGCAGAGATCATCCGAAGAAAAGTTCTGAAAAGGCCGTGGAGCAAAATCGAAGTTTCTGCTGTCATGAAACATTTTAAGCCCCACATCTCAAAGGGACACCTGGCAATGAAGATGGAGTGTAAGCAGTGTAAGCTGGCTGAAGATGTTTTTAAAAACAGAACGGTTCAAAACATTCAAGATTTTGAAAAGGAACAGGGGACGGATGTCCAAAAAGAATAATAATGAGTAAGTAGAAAAAGTTTATAGGGACCACTTTAAAGTACTCGTTTACAGTTTCAGTTTACAGTTCCTTTTACAGGTGCAGTAAAGGGTACTACAACATGTTTCAGTATACTGGAAAAGGAACTGTAAACTGAAACCGTAAACGAGTACTTTAAAGTGGTCACAAAGTGGGAATTACATAGATTGTATTTATTTCGCTGGCATTACTACTGTGCCACATGTTTTCTTGAGGAGGAAACGGACATAGGTTGTTGTGCCTTTGGCTTTTTACCTGTTGCAGTACCGTTTACTGCACTTTTTACATGTTGCTGACTGTTTACTGCACCAGTTACAATACCTGTTTACTGCACTTTTTACCTGGTGCAGTAAGCGGTATTGTAACTGGTGTAGTAAGCGGTACAGCAACATTTACAATACCGTTTACTGCACTTTTTACCTGTTGCAGTACCGTTTACTGCACTTTTTACATGTTGCTGTACTGTTTACTGCACTTTTTACCTGTTGCAGTACCGTTTACTGCACTTTTTACCTGTTGATGTACCGTTTACTGCACCTGTTATCTCTTGGAAGTATCGTTTTTGCAGTGCCGTTAATTGTATTGCCAAAATGTTAGTTTAAAGTAATTACATTATAATAAATGTATTTTCATTTAAAGGCATTTGGATTGTGCTTTTGATTTTATTTCCTCCATTTCTCTGTTGCTGATGCCATTTCATACTTATTTTTAAAACAGCCTTTTAGAACAGAATATTTGCAATTTAAATGCTCACCATCCCATTCTTATGCACCTGGTATCTCAGGAACAGCTTGAGGAAATTTCATTACAGCGGCGCTTGGTGTTGGGGACCCGGTCAGGTGGCCCATGGTGCGGAGCTTGGTGTGGGAGACCCGGAGTAGCGAGCGGTTTGTAGATCTGAGTGTGCGGGTGGAGGTGTGGGGAGTAATGAGTTCTTGTAGGTAGGGAGGTGCATGTCCATTGATGCATTTATGGGTGAGTAGTAGGACTTTGTAGTCATTCCGGAATGAGACAGGGAGCCAGTGCAGTGAGTGTAGAATGAGCGTTATGTGCTCATATTTCCGGACTCTGATCAGGTTACAGTAGTCCAGTCTTGATGAGATAAAGGCGTGGACAAGCTTCTCTACATCTGACAGGGTAAAAGTGGGGTGGAGTTTGGAGATGTTTTTGAGATGGTAAAAGGAGGTTTTGCACAGGTATTTTATATGGTCATTAAAGGTCAGGTGAGGGTCAAACCTAATTTCCAGATTAGTGACTGTAGAGGAGAGGGGTATGACCGTCAAAGGTGAGATGAATTATGGTGATTGACTGAACCTGGTGTGAAGTAACAACAAGGAGGGCTTTGGTTTTGCTACCATTTAACTGAAGAAAGTTGTTGCTCATCCATGCCTTTATCTCCCCAAAACAGGCGGTGTGACATGACATGGCTGCTTGGAGCAGTTTTGATGTATAGCTGTGTGTCGTGAGCATAACAGTGGAAGGACATCCGATGTCTGCTGACAACACGGCCAAGGTGGAGCATGTAGATAATGAAGAGTATAGGGCCGAGGACCGACCCTTGCGGAACACCACAGGAGACAGGGAGCAGTCTGGACTTGCATCTTCCCAGTGAGACATATTCAGTTCTGCCAGAAAGGTGGGACTGGAACCACTGGAGTGCAGAGTCTGATAGTCCAATGGTGGTATGGAGGTGCTCTAGGAGGATAGTGTGATCCACTGTATCAAATGCAGCAGTCAGGTCCAGGAGGATGAGGAGTGAGGGTGATCCTGCATCTGCTGTCATCAGCAGGTCATTCGTCACCCTTAGCAAAGATGTTTCAGTGCTGTGGACTGAATGAAATCTCGACTGGAAGTTTTCAAACAAGTTGTTGTGTTTGAGGTGGTCCTGAAGTTGAGAAGCAAATACCTTCTCTAACACCTTGGACAGGAAGGCAAGGTTGGAGATAGGCCTGTAGTTGGCTAGAACCTCCAGGTCCAGGGTGGGCTGTAGCCACTGCTCCACTGACCCTTAAAGGCTTCTTGAGACGGGGACAGATGACAGCAACCTTGAGAGCAGGTGGGACACAGCCAGAGCCAAGGGAAAGGTTAACAACTTTGGTGATGAAAGGACTGAGAGTGGGGATGTGTGACTTGAGCAGAGCAGTGGGAATGGGGTCCAGGGTACAGGTACAGGATTGCATATTTGAGGATTTCCTCAACATGGCTCTCCTGAACCTCAGCGAGACGTAGAGGAGACTGTACACTCGAAGATAAGGTGTTGGTGTCAGAGGGAAGCAGAGATGGAGAGCTGGACATCCTAGAGCGAATGTTGTTGACCTTTAATCTGAAAAAGTAAATGAAGTTGATGCATTGCTCCTCTGTAGCCTCAGTTGGAGAGGATGGTTGTGGGTTCAGGAGATGGTTTGTGGTGGAAAAAAGGTTTTTTTATTGATTAAGCTGGAATAGAACTGAGCGAGCATCCTTACGGGAGTTGGAGTAGGCCCTTTGATGCTCACAGAAGGCCAGTTTATGGACAGTGAGCCCAGAGTGTCTGCAGCGTCATTGCAGGACATGTATGTGTATGTATGCACATACCCAGCATGGTCCTCATAACCATGTTGCCATGTTTGTGTATGTGTATTTGTAATGTCCTGTTTAACCACCCTGGTCCTGATAACCAAGGGTCTTGCCAGGTTTGTGTATGTGTATTGGTAATGTCCTAATAACCCCCCTGGTCCTGATAACCAAGGGTCTTGCCAGGTTTGTGTATGTGTATTGGTAATGTCCTGTTTAACCAGCATGGTCCTGATAACCAAGGGTCTTGCCAGGTTTGTGTATGTGTATTGGTAATGTCCTAATAACCACCCTGGTCCTGATAACCAAGGGTCTTGCCAGGTTTGTGTATGTGTATTGGTAATGTCCTAATAAACCAGAGGGGTCTTCATAAGTCCTCATTATGTCAGGATCCGCCCCAATCTACTTCATCCCGCCCCGTCCTCACAGTCCTGTAGAATATCAGGTCTTCATATCTCCAGACTCCTTTAGTATAATTGAATTCTGAACAGCAGGAGTTGTTCCCTATATCATAAGGACCAGTTTAATAGTTCTTAGCTCTCTCTACGACAAAGGGAAAGGCATGTCCCCATATCCCATGGATTTATCAAGTTTGGCTAAAAAGTCCTCACAAGACACCCGTACCCGTATGTGTGTGTGTGTGTGTGTGTGTGTGTGTGTGTGTGTGTGTGTGTGTGTGTGTGTGTGTGTGTGTGTGTGTGTGTGTGTGTGTGTGTGTGTGTGTGTGTGTGTGTGTGTGTGTGTGTGTGTGTGTGTGTGTGTGTGTGTGTGTGTGTGTGTGTGTGTGTGTGTGTGTGTGTGTGTGTGTGTGTGTGTGTGTGTGTGTGTTCTTGTTCCTCTATTCCGGTGGGGACCTTGACCTGAGTGCACACAGACCCATGGGGACTCGTGTCACCATGGGGACCTAAAACGAGGTCCCCACGGGCAAACCCCTCCCATTGGCTTCAGAACAGTGTCTAGATACGCCCCATGCTTTTTTCTAGGAAGTCCCCATGAAACCCTTTTCAAGACAAAAATCTGTGTGACTGTGTATGAAGGCGCCCCTAGAGTATACACAGGGTACTGCAGTCCCCACGAGGTCGGTTGTTCTTGAAGTGTGCATCGCTGTTTGTTCACTCTCTTTCGCCCCCTATTGGTCAAAAGTAGTATTTAAGTTTGGCAATTCATTTAAAACTTTATCTTGATTTGTAAATATAAATACACAAATACATATATAAATAAATACTAAATATATATTAATATTGATATTACTATAGTTGCTATTAATATTTAACTTTTGTATAATATTTAATTATTATTAATGATCTCATCATTGATATTAATAACAGCAATAATAATAATAGATCTAAAACTATATTTGATTTCTTATGCCATGTCAGTGGTGTAACATGAATTAATACGGATATTAATAAGGTCTTGTTTTGTTGCACTGTAACTCTGTATTATCGGGCTGCTCTGCTGGGTCTCTCATGTCTCTACAGTTGATCCAGAATGCTGCAGCCTGCTCCTAAAATCTAAATAAATATCAGTCAGGATGGTTGTACATATTACGCAGCAGGATAAAGAGTAACTCTGAATTTCTTCATTAAATAAAAGATACTAGGACATTTTGGGTTTTACATATTTTTCTGGAAATGATAGCCCTGTAAAATTGTACTGCTGATTAAACATGGTGCAAAACCACTGTAACTGCACTATTATAAATTGCCTTCACAAAAAACTAATATAGAGGAGGTAGAAAAGGGTAGCTGCAGCTTGTGAGAACTGCTGGCACGGAAAAGAAATTACGGTACATGAAAGAGTGAAATGTAGAAGGGCCCACTTTGAGCACTAGCCTGATGAGTAACAACTTTGTTTGGCTAAGTTTCTGTAATTAGTGAAGCATTTTACTGCTGTTTAAGCAAGGTGCAAAAACACTGGAGCAGCACAGTTATGAATTGCCATCACGAGAAACTGATACAGAGGGGGCAGAAAAGGGTACCTGCAGCTTATGTGATCTGCTGGCGCAGAAAAGAAATTACGGTACACGAAAAAGTGAAATGTAGAAGGGCCCACTTTGAGCACTAGCCTGATGAGTAACAACTTTGTTTGGATAAGTTTCTGTAATTAGTGAAGCATTTTACTGCTGTTTAAGCAAGGTGCAAAAACACTGGAGCAGCACAGTTATGAATTGCCATCACGAGAAACTGATACAGAGGGGGCAGAAAAGGGTACCTGCAGCTTGTGAGAACTGCTGGCGCAGAAAAGAAATTACGGTACACGAAAGAGTGAAATGTAGAAGGGCCTACTTTGAGCACTAGCCTGATGAGTAACAACTTTGTTTGGATACGTTTCTGTAATTAGTGAAGCATTTTACTGCCGTTTAAGCAAGGTGCAAAAACACTGGAGCAGCACAGTTATGAATTGCCATCACGAGAAACTGATACAGAGGGGGCAGAAAAGGGTACCTGCAGCTTATGTGATCTGCTGGCGCAGAAAAGAAATTACGGTACACGAAAAAGTGAAATGTAGAAGGGCCCACTTTGAGCACTAGCCTGATGAGTAACAACTTTGTTTGGATAAGTTTCTGTAATTAGTGAAGCATTTTACTGCTGTTTAAGCAAGGTGCAAAAACACTGGAGCAGCACAGTTATGAATTGCCATCACGAGAAACTGATACAGAGGGGGCAGAAAAGGGTACCTGCAGCTTGTGAGAACTGCTGGCGCAGAAAAGAAATTACGGTACACGAAAGAGTGAAATGTAGAAGGGCCTACTTTGAGCACTAGCCTGATGAGTAACAACTTTGTTTGGATACGTTTCTGTAATTAGTGAAGCATTTTACTGCCGTTTAAGCAAGGTGCAAAAACACTGGAGCAGCACAGTTATGAATTGCCATCACGAGAAACTGATACAGAGGGGGCAGAAAAGGGTACCTGCAGCTTATGTGATCTGCTGGCGCAGAAAAGAAATTACGGTACACGAAAAAGTGAAATGTAGAAGGGCCTACTTTGAGCACTAGCCTGATGAGTAACAACTTTGTTTGGCTAAGTTTCTGTAATTAGTGAAGCATTTTACTGCTGTTTAAGCAAGGTGCAAAAACACTGGAGCAGCACAGTTATGAATTGCCATCACGAGAAACTGATACAGAGGGGGCAGAAAAGGGTACCTGCAGCTTGTGAGAACTGCTGGCGCAGAAAAGAAATTACGGTACACGAAAGAGTGAAATGTAGAAGGGCCTACTTTGAGCACTAGCCTGATAAGTAACAACTTTGTATAGCTAATTTTCTGTAACTAGTAAAGCATTTAAGCAGAGTAAAATTAGCAAACTATATAGTATACTAGCAGATAATCGCTAGTTTACTAATTCTACTCTGCTTAAATGTTACGAAAGATGGTCGCAACGGCAAGCTTGTGGCCAGCAGCAGCGCTCGATGTAACGGTCCCTCGGCCTAACTCCCTGTCTGCTCAGGAGAAAGATAAGCTAGCTAGCTCAGTAGCTAGTCTTCTGGCTGAGCTAAGTCTGCTCTCTTCCCAGTAAGCTGCAACAACACTTAACAGCCCCACACACATGTGTATGACAACATAAAATATGTACTAGCATTAGCTCTTCAGCTAACAATATCACACCAAAAAAGAGGTCATAGTGGAAAACTAATCATCACTAAATAGAAGTGTTAGCACTGGTAGTCCTGTTAGAAGTGCAGCTAGAACAGCCAAAAGAAAAAGCCGAAATACTAACAGCATCATAATGAGTATAGTCTGGGCTTCCTCAAGGTAATTTGGCACAACAAGAAACTATAGACAATAAGGCCCAGTCTAGAGCATCTGTCTGAGGCCTGATGGACTTGCAGTGATGCTAGGCATTAGTGACAACGAGCTCCTTACAATCATTACACAGTTGTATGTGTGTGTATATATATATATATACATATATATATATATATATAGGGAAAAGACTTAATATCCTCTCTCCGACTACTGATGAAGATATATACGCACACAGTATAATGTGTATGTATTTACACAAATGCCACCAGAGAAGGACTCAGCGGCTCACGGTTAACTGGACCAATGGTTCTGGCATTCCAGAATGAAGAAAAACAGCACTATGATTTATTTATGTATCCATGTATTCCGTTCATCGTCTTTAAGATAATTTTTTTGTCAAACCTTTCTATGCCTTTTCCATCTCCAGGACATTACATGCATTTATATGCAAGAGCATCTGTATAATACAGTGCATCCATAAAGTATTCACAGCGCTTTACTCTTTCAACATTTTGTTATGTTACAGCCTTATTCTAAATGGATTAAATTAATTTTTTCCCTCAAAATTCTACACACAATACCCGATAATGACAAAGTGAAAAAAGCTTTTTTCAAATGTATTAAAAATAAAGAACGAAAATATAACACGTACATAAGTATTCACAGCCTTTGCTCAATACGTTGTTGAAGCACCTTTGGCAGCAATTACAGCCTCAAGTCTTCTTGAGTACGATGCTACAAGCTCGGCACACCTATTTCTGGGCAGGTTCTCCCATTATTTTTTTGCAGAACCTCTCAAGTTCCATCAGTTAGATGGAGAGCGTCGGTGCACAGCGATTTTCAGATCTCTCCAGAGATGTTCAGTCGGGTTCAAGTCAGGGCTCTGGGCCCCTCAAGGACATTCACATAGTTGTCTTGAAGCCACTCCTTTGTGGTCTGGGCTGTGTGCTTTGGGTCGCTGTCCTCTTGGAAGAGGAACCGTCGCCCCAGTCTGAGGTCCAGAGCTCTGGAGCAGGTTTCATCCAGGAGGTCTCTGTACATGCTGCATTCATCTTTCCCTCAATCCTGACTTGTCTTCTAGTTCCTCCTGCTAGAAAACATCCCCAGAGCATGATGCTGCCACCACCATGCTTCACTGTAGGGATGCTGTTGGCCAGGTGATGAGCAGGGCCTGGTTTCCTCCAAACAGGACGCTTGGCATTCAGGCCAAAGAGTTCAATCTTTGTTTCATCAGAGAATGTTGTTTCTCATGGTCTGAGAGTCCTTCAGGTGCCTTTTGGCAAACTCCTTTATAGAGCAACGCTGGAGCTCTGTCAGAGTGACCATCGGGTTCTTGGTCATCCCCCTGCCTAAGACCCTTCACCCCGATCGCTCAGTTTGGCTGGGCGGCCAACTCTAGGAAGAGTCCTGGTGGCTTCCATTTCCGGATGATGGAGGCCACTGTGCTCATTGGGACCTTCAATGCTGCAGACATGTTTCTGGACCCTTCTCCAGATCTGTGCCTCCATACAATTCTGTCTCGGAGGTCTACAGACAATTCCTTGGACTTCATGGCTTGGTTTGTGCTCTGACATGCACTGTCAACTGTGGGACCTGATATAGACAGATGTGTGCCTTTCTAAATCATGTCTGATCACCTGAACATAGCAGGGTGGACTCCGGTCAAGGTGTAGAAACATCTCAAGGATGATCAGTGGAAACAGGATGAACCTGAGGTCAATTTTGAGTGTCATGGCAAAGGCTGTGAATACTTACATGTGAATACATGTACATGTTATATTTTTGTTCTTTATTTTTTAATAGATTTTCAAAAATGTCTCAAGAACCTTTTTCACTTTGTCATTATGGGGTGTTGTGTGTAGAATTGTGAGGAAACATATTAATTTAATCCATTTTGGAATAAGGCTGTAACATAACAATGTGGAAAAAGTGAAGCGCTGTGAATACTTTCCGGATGCACTGTACATTCTAATATCAAGAAAAGTTTCTTGCACTTTGACCTAATTGAAATTTAAAGATACATCATGTAAAACCTGCGAAGCATTTAAGCAAGGGAAATTAGCAAGCTAGCTAGCAAACTAGCAGACAACCCACTAGTTAGCTAGCTTGCTAATTCTACTCTGCTTAAATGCTTTACTAGTTACAGACGATGATCAGCTGGTGGCCAACAGCAGTGCTCGGTGTAACGGTCGCTCTGTCTAACTACTGAGGCCTACTCAGGAGAAAGATAAGCTAGCTTGCTCAGTAGCTAGCCATCTGGCTGAGCTAAGTCGGCTCTCTTCCCAGTGAGCTGCAACAACACTTAACAGCCCCACAGACATGTGTTATCATTATGACAATGGAAAACCGCTGAATGTCCTATTCTATATCTATGGTTGCATCCCTTGTAGCTAGCAACGCTCATTGTTTGGTAGATTATTACATTACATTTCATCCAGCTGACGCTTTTATCCAAAGCGACTTACAATAAGTGCATTCCACGGTTACAAACAAGAATCAGAACAACAAGAATCAAGAAGGTACAATTTCATCAAAAAGTTCAACTACAAAGTGCTATCAGTAAGAGCCATTCCAGTGCTACTAAAGTGCTACTTTCTTTATTCCAGGTATAGTCGAAAAAGATGAGTTTTTAGTTTGCGACGGAAGATGTAGAGACTTTCTGCTGTTCTGATGTCAATGGGGAGCTCATTCCACCATCGAGGAGCCAGGACAGAGAACAGTCGAGACTTTGTTGAGTGTTTAGCTCGCAGTGACGGAGCTACAAGCCGATATTGTTGTAACAATTGACTGTATGGTGGATACAGGAACATATGAAAGAAGGAGCAGGCTTTGCTCTTTGCTTATCCACTTGGGCTTCATATCGAGATTTGGAGACTTGTAGTGCACCCACTGACCAATCATGTCGTTGGCACAATCATTTTGACTATGTCTATAAGGATGGTGCCAGTGCAGCTCATCTTCTGGCAGAGTGCAACAAATCCTGAGTCACCAGATTACTCAAAGAATTGGAATTACATCCAGTTAACTACGGTTTCTATGTTTTGTGTACCACAACAACTATATCTACTATCTGTAGATCCGTCTTCAGGAAATTACATGAAATTATAAGCAAGATCATATGTATAATACATTATATTTTCAAGTTCCCTACACTTATTTATAAAATACATTCATAAATACTTGTTCTGTTGAATACAAGGGCTTATAAATGGTTGTAGTTTGTTTTTATGAATATCAATGTTTGTATAATTTTTTAATAATGCTTCTATTGATTAACTTCATTAGAAATGCTTGTGTCAATTCAATCTCCTTTTTTAGATTTTATTTAAATTTGTACATATTTTATACTAAATTCTAGTAATACCGCCTCACATAAGCAGGTAATTGATATAAACCGTATATTTTAGCAATTACTATTACCTGTCTAAGTTATTAACATGGATCCTGAGCTTCCTCTTGCTCAGTGACCAAAGGGTTGGGGGATGGGCGTGGACACGTGGGGACGGTGAAAGTCATGTTCTGTGTAAAGTATCATACGTTTCTGTTCTGATACATCACACACACATCCTGACTTGTACTGTCCCCACTGTGACCACGGCCCATGAGGACGGTGAAAGTCATGTTCTGTGTAAATGATCAAACGTTTCTGTTCTGAGCCATCACACACATCATGACTTGTACTGTCCCCATTGTGACCACGGCCCGTGAGGACGGTAAAAGTCCGGTTCTGTGTGACATTTCAAGTTTCACTTCTGGCTTAGTCCCGCCCCTCCTCAGCACATGCGCTCGGGCCTGCATCAGATTGCAGGCAGCTCTACACGTGACCTGACGGCACAAATCTTGATGGAAATGGTGAGTTTTTAATGCTTATACTCCTTCCTAATGTCACATTACACTGTTACTGTTCGTACTGCTTGTATATGTACTGCATATATACACAGAGCTATGTTGTAATGTGATAGGACTAGCTAATGTTAGCTAACACTAAGCGAGCAGCTAACGGCACATGCGCCAAAGTCAAGTGAAACTGACCTGAGACCAGCCTTCAATTATCTAATTACGGTTAACTATAAATATATAATTTACACATCGTGGGAGTTTTACAGTTGCAATATAATGGGATTTAGATATTTATTAGAACTGATGTTTTATCATTATTATCTTTTCACACTGAATGTTAGTATTATGCTCAACAAAGTGATGTATTTATGTAGTTTTTGGAACAAGGGGGATTTTCTCATCTCCCAAGCTGCGAATATACATAATATAAAGAATATAGAGAGCATGATGAACACAGAGAGAGAGATAGAACTATGATAGAACTAGTGTAGCCTCATGCACATAGTCAGTCCTTCCGTTGTTCGAAAGTATAATTGACTTACCAAATATATATTAACATTGGAAAAATGTTATAATCTTCCCTAAATTCACATAAATGTCATGTCAGATCTACCTTTAAACGGCAAATACCTCCGAGGCCTCAATTTTGATTATTCAATTACAAAAATTGTTCAAGTTTCACACCAGACCTTTGCTATTACCACAGATTATCTTGAAATAACAAAGTTGCACTCAGGTTAAAACATTATATTGTTACAGCTGTATTACAATGAGATCAAATTAGTCACAGTCAACTTTTAAAATGTAGTATTTTTTTCACATGTATGCGGATATAGTAATTCAAATGGCCATGGGTTTTGAGTTAGAATATTTAGCCTCATAACAGAAATAGATCTCGTTACTATAATTTGACCGAGAATAAAGTCTTATAAGACCAGACTTTAGTCTCGGTCAAATTGGGATAATAGCAGCTCAGGTGATATCTAAATGATTCATGTCATAATTTTAATTACAAATTCTACCACGACAGCTTGAAATACTGAGTATTGTGACATGTTTAATTTGGACTGAATGTGTCCTTTTTTGCTTACAGGAGGATGGAGCATGTTTTTCATCCGCTGGTGGCAGCTCTGAATGCACAGGTGAGGAGGGGAGGGGGTTGTATATTGAGGTTTGTAGGAAGTTGTTTGTAAAAGTGTAGAATATTATACTAAATACATAAAGGAGTCTATACGTTTGCTATCCCTAACTGATCATACTCTCTGGGTTTAGGTCATACAACTATTTAAATAGGAATGCAAATGAAACACATTTTTTCCATCAAGGTTTGAACAGCCTCATGTTGCCGTTATTAGTTCATCGTACACCATATTAATATTTTAATCCTCTGTAATATATTTGCAGGCGCTGATGACTTTGACCCTGACCAGAAGGAAGAGGTAGGATGTCTTTGGGTTCTTGTTTGACAGTTAACCTGCTCGACTGTGTAACTATAATAGACATCAAAACAATGATACAGTATTTAATTTCTTACAGACTACAGCTAGTTAATCACACATATTCAACGTGTTACTACAATGTTTTCCACTGAATTCTATTCTAAATATTCACTAGACTCTTGTCTAATAGCAGACCACTACTTAAATGAAAACGGATGTAGTCGTTGTCTTGGATGGACGAATAATTAAACAGATAAAATGCTGAAATATACTTGGGTGGTGGCCTATATACCTGGTACGTATCTGTTTCAAGTGTGTAGGTCAAGTGATTGAGTCAGGTTCTCCAGCTGCATAAAGTAAGAGAATGTTGTGTCTGGCTGGTAATATATGGTCCACCCCTCTGAAATCTTATTTGAATAATATCAGCTTTTACCATCACACAGAAGATTTAGTTTGATGTTTGACTGCAGAACTCAGTTCCTCAGTCTGTTAAACTGCCATCAGTTTAAGTTCAAAGTAAAATGTTCCTGTGTACCAAAAGTATTGAATATTAAAGGGAGCAAGATTTTTAGATTATGTCAATGTGCAGCCATAATGATAGCTAAGATATCTTAGAATGAGGCGGTGCCTTTTAATTAATTCAATTGTTTGCATTGGAGCCACTTATTCCTAATGTTGGATGTAATATAAGTTGTAGGGTTTATTCTTTGATTATTTATGTAAAACAGCATACATACACAAGAATAAGCAATGTTTTCCACATAATTTGATTATTTGTGGCCTAGTGGCTGTTAATAAACCTGAGCAGCCTGCCTGAGTAAAGTCTGTTAAATAAAATCTGATTGAGGCCTCCATGCAACAGCTTATTTTTAATTTTGTAGGTAGGTAGCCTGTCTAAACATTTTCTGATGTTTCTTTTTAAGGAAGAAAACCAGTGGTCCAGTGACAGTACCATTATTCTTGACCCCACTCCAGATGATGTTGATGAGGACATCAGTGTTCCAGAGCTCAGGAGAACCGACAGTGTAATTGTAAGTTTATTTGCAAAACTTTACATTCTAACATGAGAAGGGCCAGATTTACTGCAATCAGGGTATTTTCCTGCATCGAAGACACAGTGAATACAAAGTAACAGCCACATTTTTTATAGAAAAGTCAAACTGGTGTTGCAAAATGCCTTCACAGCAGTTTGCTGCCCCTGTGTCTACTTGCGTCCATTTGCGTCTTTGCATTGACTTTGGCAATAAGAATAACACATATTCAGTGTAAGAAAGTAATGCTGTGAATCTCACATCAATAGATGACCGTCGTGACTCTCTTTAACAGATGTCATGGTACTTCTATTATATATCAGGCCAATACCTGGCTAAAACGTAATATAAGATCTATGAAGGCCAATCCCTGTCATAATTGGAGAGCGCAAATGAGCTCCACGCGCGCGTGCAAATCCCAAACTGCGCGCGTAATTTACTTTGACGAGCGCTTTTACGTCACTCCGCGAGCAAATGTCTCTCTCTCGCGAATGTTTAACCTGCTCGCTCGCGAAGCTTCAATCTGACAGTAAGTGGGCGCAGCCAGTCACCATCGTATCTCAACATCTAATTGGTTACAATCCTTGTCTTTGGATTGGCTGGATATCACATCCAGGAAGAGACGGATGAACCCAGTCTTATACACAGAGGACACATATATAACGCAGTGTAATGAGTGGGCCAGTCTGACAGTAACTCCCGGGTCACTTTTTCCCCCAGTCCGCCCCTGATCAACTGTGTATATGTACCCACTGTGTATATGTATCCACTGTAGCGGTTGTGTACTCCCTCCCTCTTGCGTTGTGTTATTAATTCAGTCACACTTGATCTTGTATTGGCTCCAACCGGCTGTTTAAACAGGCAGAAAGCTCCAGTAGACTTGTGGCACAGAGATTACGTATTGGCAACGTAACAGACACACACACACATTAGCTTCCTCATAGCCCACCTCGTGGTAACAAGCCCCGGAACACGGAGATAACGTACTGGCAACGTAACAGACACACACATTAGCTTCCTCATAGCCCACATCGTGGTAACGAGCCCTGGAACACGGAGATAACGTGCTGTATACTGGGTCACACCCACATTAACACCCACATGTCTGTAGACCCACATACAAAGACATGGCTCAGTCTCTACTGGGTGCTGTAGACTGGGTTCATCTGTCTCTTCCTGGATGTGTATGTATGTGATATCCAGCCAATCCAAAGACGAGGATTGTAACCAATACGATGGTGACTGGCTCCGCCCATCTAAATCTACTCAAGAGCGAGCAGGTTACAGACACGAGCGCAGATTGAAGCTTCGCGAGCGAGCAGGTTAATAATGCGCGAGAGGAACTTTTACTCGCGGAGTGATGTAAAAGCACTCGTCAACGTAAATTACGCGCGTGGCTGGTTGATTTGTGCGCGCGCGTAGAGCTCATTTGCGCTCTCCAATTATGACAGGGATTTGCCTTCATAAAGATATCTCTCTCTCTCAAGATTTTGAAGTATGCACACTGTGAATGTTGTTCTGTAGTCAAGTTTAAAAAATGGCCTTTTCTAGTTTTAGTCTAGTTGTTATTGTTTTGTCTGGACCTTTATGAACATTAAGTGCTTGTATTAAATATATTAAAAGGCTTTTATTCTCACTTTGCTTGCGCCTTAATAGGTTCGTCGGATGAAAAGATGCCGCTGGTTGGGGAGGTCTCTGGCAAATCACACACAACAAAAGGTAATCTGTTCAAAGTGTATTCAGTTTCTCCCCTGGGGTTCAGTGCGTGGGGTATTTTTAAAGTTATTTAGCGAGTCCACTGACATGAGATGGGTTTCTGACAGTTGTTCTGTTGTAGATGTTGAGTTAAGTTTAATCAAATTAATCAAGAATTTTGACTCTCCTCTCACCTGTCTTTTCATACTCCCCTGTCATCCTGTTTAATAATCAAAATTAAGTAATTTCATTACATAACTTCATATATATAGGAGACAAAACATGTGTAGCAACTCATAATGTAATAACTGCTCATACTGTAGTGTCATCCACAGAATAGAGAAACTTTAATAAGAACTGTGTGCTCTTGTTCTAGCAGGTTTTGAATCTAACAAGATACTATATTTGAGAAAAACCTTTAGGTACTTGCACTTAAATTGAGTATTTTCATTTAACTCAATACCTCTAGTTATTTCAGAGGGAATTCACTTTTTTTATATTTTTCAATTTTAGTTACTAGTTGAACTACTTTGTAGATTCAGATTCTCTCCAAAATATAGATACAACTAATAAACTATGATATATCATTAAGTAGTGTGTATTAATAAGTGTATTAAGTAGTTAAAATTAGCTCCACCATTACCAGCTGCAACATTAAAGTTATCAACACATCAATGCATCAATAATATTATCCAATGATTTCGGCCTACCGTAAATATATTATTTTTCTGCATAGAGAGTATTCTTTACCGTTCGATACATAGAGGCATATATTTATGCTATCTCTGTGTTTGTATCACAGGCAAGCACATGGTTTTAGCATATTAAAGTAACTGCCATCATTATGAATGAAAAATAATTCCACATGCTAAGAATCATCCAGTATATTCAATTGAGAATCATCTCTGTAAAGGACTCATTTCTTCAGATATCTCTTAGTCTTATATTTTGTCACATTCAGGAGGCTTCGTCAGCTTAAAACTGATTGATGAAAATGTCTTCTCCACTAAACGGACAATGTCCAGTTGTTTTACATGATGTTAGTGTTGGTAAACATCATACTTATGCAACTACCGTCTATATTTCTATTGCTAGTTCTATTTCAGGTGTTACTGAAACACCTGAAATAGTGGTTAGCAAGTCTGTCTTTCAATCAGAGGGTCGGCGGTTCGATCCCAGGCTCTGGTAATCGTGTCCATGTCCATGTGTCCTTGAGCAAGACACTTAACCCTCATTGCTCACCGTTGTTGTGTCTACGGTCTACTGTATAGCATGTAAGTCGCTTTGGATAATAGTGTCAGCTAAATGAAATGTAATGTAAATACATACATTACTGCAACTACAGCTTGATCTCCTAGTAATTCTGGTATTATGAGTACTGCTACAGTCAATACCTGTTGTCATCACAGCCTCATTACTTGCTGGTTTTTGAATAACATGTAATTTCTGTCTCGTTTGATTCAGGGTCCAAAAAAACTAAAATGGACAAACGAAGAAATCCAGGCTGTCGAGAAAACACTTATGGACCACATCAACTCTGGGAAAGTGCCTGGAAAAACTCAGTGTCTGGACTGCATTGAGGCGTCAGGATTTGCACTTAAGGGTAGGAGTTGGGTGGGTGTCAAATATTATGTTAAACATCGCAATGATGCGTTAAAGCGAAAGTCTATTAGGTAAGTTTTTTACATTCATCACTTGACTTAAAAGCAGCTGCAATACCCCATACCAGAGTGGTTGCTGTTGTGTTATTGTGGAAGCGTTCACCTTATTGTATTATGGCTATTGTGTTAATGCTGTAATGTTTGTCTTTTTGTACTATTTCTAAGGCTATATTGATCTGGTTGTATCATATCACTTCCTCACTTTGAGGAAGTAGTTTTTGTTTCCTTTATGGTTAATAAACCACTTTTGTTTATCCGTTTGTTGCCTGTGAGTCAACTTAGTTCAACTTAAATACAAAGCACTTAATATTGCAGTATCACAACTGTAATGCTTTCAACCGTAATATTCACTGCTGTACGGAACAATATTGGTGTTATATTTCTGAAAGATCCACAGAACCTTTAAATACAGCTGTGAAGTTTGAACATTTATATTGAGTGGAGTTTAATATACACAGATAATGAGTCATTATACAAGTAAAACATTTAATGGTGAATATACAAATGCAATATGAATTGAATTAACAAAATATAATACAGAAAACAAAAACAATGTATTAAGCTGCTCAGTGTTTCTAAAACCATATCCTCCATTGCATACCTTTTATATAGGATTGTAAGTGGAACGAATAGACGAATATTTAACAGTGTCACCTAGTGGTGGTTTGTGTTATGACACAATAGGAGCGTCCCCACCGGAATAGAAAAACCAGACAAAAATTAAGTTTTATAAATTTGAGACATTTTGTTATTTGAGTTCATATTTTGGTTCCCAGGACCCCCAAAAAATTTATGTGATCAAAAGTATGCTGTTATTCCATTTAGAAAGTGGTGTCCCCACGGGGCACATCTGTGCAGGCATGTCTCACGGGGCACGATTACAAGTATGTGTGTGTGTGTGTGTGTGTGTGTGTGTGTGTGTGTGTGTGTGTGTGTGTGTGTGTGTGTGCGTGCTGATCTTCAGTGTTTCCTGACAAGTTGAGTAGATTACCTTGCTGTGTGCTATCCTTAAATTGATTTATATACCATAATTCCATCACAAAGGATGGTCCATATCTATGTCATTGTGCCGTTTAGCAGTTAGAATACTAAGAGTAAAGATACTGGATGATATTTAGATTGATTGTGAGGTTTGACAGTAGTTGGCTACACACTATTAGAATGTTGTTAATGCGTACAATCTTCAGTTTCTGCTCTGCTGTCACTGGCATACAAGTACCATGAGTTTTGTCTCTACCACGCAGTGAAGTACATTAAAGCTAGTAAAACAGATCTGGCTTAGGTAATAGATGCTTGACGATTGCATACCTTCTGGATTTTGTAGCAGAACAGTTTGACTTGCGGCTTTCCTTATATGGTTTTATATTTTGAACATGGATGAAAATACAAATTGGGCAGATTTAGCTTGATATAGTCTAGTTTTTGACATGAGATGCTCTTTTCTCTGCAGGTTCCCTCTACAGTTGGAAAATGGTCAGACTGTAGAGCGCACTGTAGCCCAGTACTTCAGGGAGAAGTACAACCTGCAGCTTAAGTACCCACATTTGCCCTGTCTACAAGTGGGCCAGGAGCAAAAGCACACCTACCTGCCCCTGGAGGTGAGCAAAAACAAGTTGCTATTCCTCTTTGTTATTGGGTTTCAATTCAAACATAACTCCAAATATGATGAAATCTGCGGTGTGTGGTCTACTGGGCAGCTCCCAGGTGAGCCTGTGTATCAGCTGTATGATGAAGAAGCAGGGCAGCTGCATAACGTTTGGCCAAAACAATCCATTGCTGGCCAAACAGTAACTAAAATGCCTTTTTTATTCTCTTGCAGGTGTGTAACATTGTAGCTGGTCAAAGATGCATCAAGAAGCTGACGGATAATCAGACCTCCACTATGATCAAAGCCACAGCTCGCTCTGCACCCGACAGACAAGAGGAGATCAGCAGGCTGGTGAGTCGGATCCACATCTCTACTATCACTTAATAGGCGCCCTGTTTGAATACTGAAAATGATACATGCTTTCAATTTAAAACAAATGGAAAATTAGTATGGTTAAGATTATGTATTGTATTTTCTTACAGTTACAGAACACAAAAACAAAGCGTGTTTGTGCATCATATACCTGCCGATTTAAAAAAATTTTGGTTCAGTGCCCTGTTAAGTTTTGGATTACTGCTTACGAGACACAATGCTGCCTGGATAGGAGCCACGTCGCTAAGCTTGTCAACACTTGGTTGCCATGCTGCTCATCTTGATATAAGATTGCCTGTTTAGTAATCACCTCGCCCAGATTCTCATTTTATATTGTTAACGGAGGCATGTCTGCCTGCTCGTTTATCGCATTTGTCAATTATGAGGCAGGCCTACCCACGGTCAACAAAATACCAGAGTCGTAATGGCTTTAATGTGTGTGAGGCTGCTACAGTGTCTGCAGTATATTGTTTATGGAAAGATTGACAGACTGTACACTGCCTCTGGCCACCATCAGATTAGCAGCGCACATTTAGTATCTGCTGTTGCCTTATTAAACCACGTTCCCCTATCTCTTCACTCTGGAACAAAATGAGTGGGCATGCTTACAGGAAATCATTGTAGACGAACACTGTGGTGGTGTTTTCTTTTAGATACACAGTTGCTTGAAACTGACGGGGCAGTGTGGGTGGAATATCAGAGTTTGAGAGGCGGGAAAAGGACAAAACAAGCAGATAAGCTTGCAGTCATTTTAGGATTAGGGTACTGCCACCTGACATTTTATGGCATGTCCCTGATTTACCATTCCATTTTTCCTCTCCAGCAACATCCTATTAAAAAAAATGAAAACAAAAACACTGCTAACAGCAAAAGAGAAATTGCCGTAAGACGCATAAAGGAAAACTAATACACATGCATACACCAGAAAAGCTATGTCTTATGAGGCTTACAAGCATGGGCAAAAGCTTTATCCAAAACAATGATTGCACAAGCAAGTGGCGGATCGTAGATCTCATTCGGAGAATTACTGAGCTGTTATTGCACTTATATCACAACTTTGTCATAATTATCTACGTTGGAAATTCAGGCTTAGCTTCTGCTCTTACAGAAATCAAACTATTCCTTTTAAACAGGGGCGACTGTGGCTCAGTGGTTAGCAAGTCAGTCTTTCAATCAGAGGGTCGGTGGTTCAAACCCCGGCTCAACCAGTCCATGTCGTTGTGTCCTTGAGCAAGACACTTAACCCTAATTGCTCACCGTTGCTGTGTCTACGGTCTACTGTATAGCATGTAAGTCGCTTTGGATAAAAGCGTCAGCTAAATGTAATGTAATGTAAACAAAACAAGCCACATTGAGTGAGCAGGTATAGGAAACTTCAGGAGAACACATGGCTATGTATTCTAACCTTTCAGTACCACAATGGTCTTTACTCACATCGTCATTAACTTCTGTGATCTGACCCTGTGTTCAACTGTCCCACAACCCGTCTCTGCAGGTGCGCAGTGCCAACTACGAGGCAGACCCTTTTGTGCAGGAATTCCAGTTCAAGGTGCGCGACGAGATGGCCCACGTGACGGGGCGAGTGCTACCCGCCCCCATGCTGCAGTACGGCGGCAGGGTGAGCACAGAGCACTTTATGGTACTCTTCCTTTAAATCACGGCCATTCTCTCTGTTTGTCTGACACGCTCTCCCCTTCCTCAGCCTTTATCCCACTGTCTCTACGGGGAACTAACTCACTGGCTTCTGTTTGTTTCATGCTGTCAGTCTTTTTGGCTTTTTTTTTTTGTGGCTAAGTCTCAGTAGTGCAAACCTTTGGTTTTTGAGCAAGGCAAATGGGACAGAACACTTTTAGTCTCTGTGATAAGGATTTTATTAATGGAGAAAAAAAACAAATTATGATTTGATAGCTTCGAAAGTATATAGCATTTTCCCAATGTATTTTCTTAGTGAAGTAGTTTCTGAAAAATAGCAAGAATCAACCTACTGTGACTGAACCACAGTGTGGATTAACATCTGTCTGTTTATCTTCCCTGAGGTGACACACCTTTACAGTACTATACAACATTTGGATTTGTGTATTAGAGTGTATGAGAACTATGACACCATTGTGCACACTTTGTTGTGCATGTTAAACACATTAAATGGCATCTTACATACTATAGATTCCACAAAATAGTGAACCACGTTAAATTTGCAATGAAATTCAACTTGATATTTGTTAATTTATTTAAAAGTGAAATGTTTCTCAAAATGCGCTAATGCACGTTTCTTTGACTGGCATGTTTTTTTTTCCTCTAAGTGTGAATTTATGTATGAAAATGAGTGTTAATACATTTTGGTATGGATGAAGAGTGTGTGTGTGTTCTGTGGATTTTCAAAAAGTAATTGTGAGTGTGTGTATGTGAGTGTGGCTGCACATTTGTCTTCCTGCCTGTTCAAACGTGAGCCTGTATGAACAGTATGAATGTGAGTGTTTGCCCACGTAATCGTGAGTACATGTGGTGAGACTGCAATGTTGTTTCAGAACCGCACGGTAGCCACGCCCAGCCACGGGGTGTGGGACATGAGGGGGAAGCAGTTCCACACCGGGGTGGAGATCAAGATGTGGGCCATCGCCTGCTTCGCCACACAGAGGCAGTGCCGGGAAGAAATACTAAAGTATGATTATTTGCAATTGTTTGTTCTTTTCCCTGTAACAAGTTTTCAAAAGTCCTTTTCTGAGATTCTGTTACTGTCACAAGTTTTAAAGTAGCTTGTTAGATTACTATTACTATAACAGTCTTTTCTCATTGATCTGTAATGATGTTAAATAACCATTTACTTACATATTTTGTCATAGTTTGTAACCTGGCATGAATTAATAATGTCAGTTTCAAATGATTATTTCAAGACGGGTAGTATCTCTTATCTCAGCAGTTAGCAAAATTCAATTATGAAAAATAACTGTCAGAGGTAGATAAAAGGCTAGTCTTCATCTGTAGTCCATGACCAGATGTTAAAGACATAGAACTTTTGATGCATTGAAAATCAAACAATGCACTTAAATTACATTTTTGGCATTTTAGGATAACAAAAACAGGTTTAAACATATTTTAAAATCCAAAAGTCTTAAGAAAACTGATTAATGTCAAACACCATTGCTATGCCATTTATTGTTACTCGAGGAAACATGTCTTATGTTATACTGACATTTTTTCAGAAGGGCAAGCTTGCAGCTTTGTAGTTGTCTTCACCATTCTATTGGCTCTTCACTGTCACCTCCTCCTTCTTCCTCGTTTAGGGGTTTCACAGACCAGCTGAGGAAAATCTCCAAGGATGCTGGGATGCCCATCCAGGGTCAGCCATGTTTCTGTAAATACGCCCAGGGAGCGGACAGCGTGGAGCCCATGTTCAGACACCTCAAGAACACCTACTCTGGACTGCAACTCATTATTGTCATTCTGCCGGGAAAGACTCCTGTCTATGGTTAGAACACTGCTTCAACTAGATATCACACGAGAGCCCAGAGAAATGCTTGGTAGTTAAGACTGTCTGGGGGAAACACTAATTATATTCTGGGACTGCATGCTTGTGCAATATGCTTTCAAATCTAAGTGAATTAAAGAAACAAGCAGGACATATTTTAGAATAAAAAAAATAAAAAAAACAGTTACTCTTTGTACCCACCCACAGCCGAGGTTAAGCGTGTGGGAGACACCCTCCTGGGCATGGCCACGCAGTGCGTCCAGGTGAAGAACGTGGTGAAGACGTCCCCTCAGACCCTCTCCAACCTCTGCCTCAAGATCAACGTGAAGCTGGGAGGCATCAACAACATCCTGGTGCCTCACCAACGGTCAGTTGGGCTCTTCTTCTACAATAGGTGTAATGCTCTGCTATTGTGATGCTGTTTTTAAACGGCTCCTTGAACCTTGGACTGTTCAGATGTCTTTGTCAGATGGGCTCTAGTCTTAGCACAGACATGTAAAAAACTAACACACACACACCATAGTAACAAACAAAATTATAACAAAATCTATATATTGTTGTCATGTAACTCAATCTAATTATTATCTCTCAATTAATAGACCATCAGTGTTTCAGCAGCCAGTTATGTTCTTGGGAGCAGATGTTACACATCCACCAGCTGGAGATGGGAAGAAGCCTTCAATTGCAGCAGTAAGTTATACCTTTATTCTACAGCTGACCTATTGGTGGAATTTGTCAACGTGTGTTTGTTTCCCCTGTATCTGACGTATCCTCCAGTGACCGCTTGCAATCTATCGCCATCTCTCTTCCAGGTGGTAGGCAGTATGGACGCCCACCCCAGCAGGTACTGTGCCACTGTGCGAGTCCAGAGGCCCAGGCAGGAGGTCATCCAGGACCTGGCCTCCATGGTGCGGGAACTGCTCATCCAGTTCTACAAGTCAACCCGCTACAAGCCCACCAGGATCATTTTCTACAGGGATGGAGTTTCAGAAGGCCAGTTCAGACAGGTCAGCTCCCACTTGCATTCACACAAAGTTTTTAAGGGTCATAATTTAGATTGACTGCGTTGAATCCGTACCTCAGTCTGGTAGTTCACTTCAAATCAAAATGTACGAATGTATTCCAAAATATTGTCATGAGAAGTGTTCTCAGAGTTTTCTGGTATTTGGACTATAAATATGATTAATATATGATACTTATAATAGTGGGTATCTTCCATATATGATGGGACACGATGAAACAAAATGACTCACATCAATATTGATATAGGAACACATACTGTAACTGTTACAGTGTATGAAGAATATAGTTTACAGGGTCTTTATTACCATTTTCTTCCCTAATGCCTCCTTAGGTGCTGTATTATGAGCTGCTGGCCATTCGTGAGGCCTGTATCAGCCTGGAAAAGGAGTACCAGCCAGGCATCACCTACATAGTTGTGCAAAAACGCCACCATACACGGCTCTTCTGCGCCGACCGCAACGAGAGAGTGAGTTCCCACCGCTCGCACACAAGCACGCACACACTTTCAGGCTCTTGGAGAACAACACAACGCTGCTACCCAATAAAGTCAGCACAGTGTGTTATGTGTTAGTCCATTTTTTTTAATGCTCTTTGCCAGCACGTCAAGTACTCGAAATGGGCCTCCTTAATTACCTTTTGTTGTCGATTGGACTGTTCACCCTCCTAACCCCTGTAATTGCATTCGATTAAAGCATTAGGGCCCAATGCAACCCGAGAGCTCTGGAGTGGCACTCAAGGGCCCTAGAGTAAGACTCGGCTAGTAACAACCTTATTTTCAGTGCAGAGCATTAGGCTCTCTAGAGCATTAGGCTTTTAATTGGTTGATTGGGAAGCATTTGGTAAACCTTCGCCTGGCTTAGTCCATCATCTATTTTTTTTTTCAGTGATTAGACTTTTTACTTCCTGCCGTCATTTAGTGCTTTAAAAGCTTTCTTTTCTGTTGCTCTTAACCAAGATTAATTTTCTGTTCAAGTTGTTTTTGTTTTCATGGTGAAATAGTCAAAAAGGCATTAGTAGGGACTAACTGACCATTATTTATGTCAGGTTGGACGTAGTGGAAACATTCCTGCTGGTACCACCGTGGATACGGACATCACACATCCCTACGAGTTTGACTTTTACCTCTGCAGTCACGCTGGAATACAGGTCAGCCCAACCTCCGGTCTTCTCTGTCTTTTTCAGCAGGATGTCATTGCACTCTCCTTCACCGTGGGCTTTTGCAGAGCTATGCATTCTTGCAAAGAGATGGTAAACAGGATTCAGAAATAAAATGGCCAAAGGAGGAAATACCCCGCGTTTTTCCCTTTCCTGTAATTATTTGAAGTTAGATCCTCAGGAACTGACAAAGTGGTGCCGACAATCAAAAAGCATGTGCCAGCAGCTACTGTACCGTCTCGTATTGTAATTCACATCATTATGCCTCAGGAAAGGGGCCACAAGATTGCAGCTAACCTAATCGTTTTTAACGAGGTCTCAAATGGGGTTTTTACCACAGTTTGCAACACACTGCCTCATGCCTTTGCTTTGTACACATACCACAATACAAACATCAGAACATCCACGGCAGCATGTAAATTGTAATATTAATAGAATATTAATTTTCATTAGCCATTTAAACGGCTTGGTAGAAATATTGTCTTTTTTGTAACAATTGCAGACAAAAGAATATTTGTGTGCATTTAAACATAATCGGTCATGTGATGTCAGGAAGTCTCTTCGGCAAAGCTGAAACCTTTTAAATCTGAACCTAATAATAATTCAAATGTGTCAATCCCCTTCGCCCAGGGCACCAGCAGGCCCTCCCACTACCATGTACTGTGGGACGACAATTGTTTTACCGCTGATGAGTTCCAGCTGCTCACCTACCAGTTGTGCCACACCTACGTGCGCTGTACCCGCTCAGTCTCCATCCCCGCGCCAGCCTACTACGCCCACCTGGTGGCCTTCCGTGCCCGCTACCATCTGGTGGACAAAGAACATGACAGGTGAGAACGGGAGAGTAAACAAGAGGTTCTTCTGTTTTTGACTCTGGTTGTAAAGGTCTTGAACTCTGAAGTGTACTTCTTTGGAAAAGCAGTCACCTTGTATTCGTTCAGAATGTGCCAAATGTGTGCCAGTAGTATTTGTCATCTGTCATAACTGGTGCTCTCTTCCACTCTGCAGCGCCGAGGGCAGCCATGTGTCTGGTCAGAGTAACGGTCGGGACCCCCAGGCGCTGGCCAAAGCTGTTCAGATTCACCACGACACCCTGAGGACCATGTACTTCGCCTGAGCTACTCCAACCATTGCCACCCTTTATACACACACACAACAACAACAACACAAACAAACACAACCATGCACCCCTGGCTTGCCAGTCAAGGAGTCCTCACGTGCAAATCCCCCCCCCCCCACACACACACACACACACACACACACACACACACCCCTAGTCAATCCGGACCTGACACTGTGCGGAGGAGAGGCGGGAGGGGAGCAGGCACCCCCACACTGGACTGAGGATGCAAACACCGCTTTAAAAAACAAACAAGAAAGAAACTCAGCACCTATTATGCAATATTTAACCAGCCAACTAGTTTATTTTTGCCCTTATCTGGCCCTTTTTTCATTGCCCCTCCTATCTGTGTGTCTATTTGTTTCCTTTACTTTTGGCCTAGGGTGTTTTTTACTTTTCCATTCTTTTGTCTACTTTAAGTATTCCGCTCTTTTGCAATCTACAGTACCTCAAGTCAGTTTGAGCAGAAGCACTTTTACATTCTGTTGACTCTCCCCAGTATTTCAAATGAGGGAGCAGAGAAGGAAGGGTCGGACTCTGGAGTTGTGTTGGCGTTTGATTTATTTTGGAATGTAGTTGGATCAGAGGTCCTCCCAGTTGCCACTTTTTATGTTTTCCTTTTTCCTCTTGTTTCCTTTTTTCTGTCACTTTTCACTTATGTGAGAAATCTCCAGTCTCTTGGAGCAACATGTTCTTTTGAGCACACTGCCACCTTGTGGCGATGAGGTATAAATGCCCCTTTAAAGTCACAACTAATTGTTGTCTTACAAGGTTTCGGATCAGTTTTGATTCATCTTTAGCAGTCAGCTGTCACACACAAACAGCTAGTTTATATTGGCTGATATGTCAATTGCAGCCATCTATGGATTTTATTTAAAGTATAACACTGTTATTTGTTTTTGGTTGTTATTTTTCTTCTACATTATGTGAAACATTTTATGATTCAGACTTTTTTGTAAGCTTATGTTTTTAATCTTAATAGTCATCATGCATTCATTTTCCTCAGTGATTTATCTCACATTTCACTCTTTCCCTCACAGTTTGAGATGGTGGGTCAATAGAGATCACGTCGATGGTTTCCTCTGTGCAATAATCAGTTGAACGAATGGAAGTGGATTTTAGGGGACTTGAATGATTCAAAAGAACAGTCGGACATTTCATCGAGCGTCCTCGAATGGAGAACAGTTTGCCACTCGTTGGGCACGTTCATGTATTGCTCCTCTGTGAGACGATGGATCATGTTTTATGATTGGGCAAAAATGCTGCAACTGCAGTTTTGGTGATTTTTGTGTTTTTACTTGAATTGAAGGAATTTATGCGGCTCAGTGGTTTGAGAATACTTTATCATCAATAGGCATAATTTCAGAATTCATGATTTTCAGTTTTCTAATGAGGCAGCTTTTCTCCATTCCTAAGAGCAACAAAGTGTGTGTGAAGGCCATAAAGAAGTAGTATTCAAGTGCCTGGTGGGAGTTAAGTGTTTAAAATGGTCAAAAGCTGCATAACTCGTTTTCTGGATTCTATTTCAGTGGGTTAAATGAATCAAAAAGCATATTCCAACAAATGGACAGCGTAAGATGGTTTAAAGCAAGAAGGTTTCACCTGATGCCTCTTAGTCTCCAGACTTTTCTATACATCTCATCCCAACCATCCTAAGATCAGTATATTTCTGCGTTTGCCTAAACCGTCGCCATTCAAGCAAAGCAGGCCGAGTCATCTTTTTGCTTATTCTTTAGCAGAGATCTTGTGTGTGTGTGTGTGTGTGTGTGTGTGTGAGAGAATAGAGTTGGCGTTGCTGTCAACTAATTATTTCAATAAGTTGTTGCTGTCAGTAGAAAGTCCAGGACTCGGTTTGATTCCTGTCACCATGTAACTGGCCCAAAGTTGTGACTTGCTTCAGAAAAAATGCTGAGGACTTAAAGTTAGTGACCAATATTTGCAGCGGTAGCACAGCTGACTTTTGATGTGAAATGTGCACCTGGATTGAAGTTGCAACTTGGCTCCTCTATGCCACTGAAGCTGGTTTGGGACGGGACGGGATGGGGTGGGACGGGGTGGGACGGGGTGGGACGGGGGAGGACGGGGGGGACGGGGGGGTTAAAAGTGATCGGCACTAAAATAAGCTGTTTCGGGACTGAACAGGCGCGGTGCTATTCTTGTCTGAATTAGAATCTGAAGCTGAACTTCTATAAGAGACTCTTGATGAGCAGGTGGGTAGGGAAGTAGAAACACAAAACGGTAAACCTCACTCACCTAAGGACTGGAGATTTGGGATTTCACTCTGTGGTTATGATCAGCATTGAGAACCTGCAAAACGGTACACCGGCAGACAGTGCGGCATAATGTAGGGTCCTGCATGCACTGTTGCATTTGACTGCCTTTCACAGGCCAGTGGGTTTGAGCCTGCATGAGTTCACTCGTGTTCCTGAAAGCCTTTTTAAAAGCCAGATTGAAAGTATATTTGTACATTTTAAATGATGTAATGCACACCACTTATTTTTGCTAACAGAAAACAAAGTAGTCGAATTAATAATCTTAGTAATAGCTGTATCATGAGTAATGGTTAAAAACGTATAATAACAAAGTGTCACTGTATGACGTGTAGTTAATATGTGAACAGTCGTGGGGTTGTTGAAACTAGTGGCGTGTGTGGACTGTCATGCTGTTATTGATGGGGATGTGGACTTAAACAGTCTCTTGCTTTGATGTTTGGGGAACAAAAAAAGCTGCAAGTTGTTGAATGCTTATTTCTCCTCTTTTTGTGTGTAGATGCCCGTACAGTCTGACGGTTGTTGTAGAGGAGCGAATCTCAAGTACTTAATATAAAGACGTTACATCCCTATCGGAGCGGCATGCGGTAGAATAGAAGAAGAGCCGTTTGATGTATTGAGCAGAGTTTCTGTTCTCGGGGTTTTCTTCAGCCGGTGCTGATGCCTTCTCCTTATCAGGAGGGAGAGTGAAAATGAATGGGCAAGTGGTTTTGAAAGTGTTGTTGATCCATTTCAAGGACCCGCGTGATCAAAGAATATTGTAACAAGGGGGTAGTACTTCATTCTTTGTCGTTAAAGCCTTGGGAGGATTTACGTTGGATTGCAACCTCCGCCGCGCTCCTCAGACTCCTCTCCGTACCCGAGCCACTTCATGTGCTCACAAAAAGAAACAAGTAAATCTGGGGTGTGACAAAGCCTGTAATCTTATTGTTGCTCTCTTTTCCCTTTTTGCTCCTCAACATTTACTCCCCCTGTGCCAGAGGACTACATCCCACGGCCCAACAATCCCATCCGATCCCGCTCGGGGAGGCGCGGGACCGCTCGGAGCTGAAGGACGATAGTGGGGTCCGGGTCAGTAAGACGTAGCGGGTTCTGTTCATGTGCGATTTTAGACGGACTCGAAGCGGATCAACGATGACTTCTTGTGGCGCGTTATGTTGGAAGTTGGACAAGTCTATGAAGTTGATTGTGAGAAGTATAATCTGTTTATAACTCTATCTCTGCTGTCGGTAATGGATGTTAGTGTACGAACTACACTCTCGGGCAGTTGAACACATGTTTACATAGCAGATGTGTTTTGCCTCGCTTACAAGTGAAATGTCATCAGCTCTGCTTTGCAAATATCAGCTGGTGGGGAAGTGACACGAGCGAGACCGTTTGAGGCCTGTGGAAGTGAACGCTTGGAGGGATACAAAGACATTATTTATTTGGTAAATTTGACCTCAACAGACATCTGTGTTGCCCGGCAGGGTAATTAACTTGTTTGTCCTTTCACTTCTATTAAAATGACTTGTTCGACTTGATTGAAATGAAAGGCTACAAACAGCTTACAGCTGGCTGTGGCCTTTGGCTCTGTCAGGATCGCAAACGATTCAGAAGTCTTTTTTTATGGAAGCTGAAGATCAAACATCTTATCCAGTGACAACTGTCTGATGAAGCAAAATAGCTAAATTGTCTCCAGAAGGTCGATGTCTCCGGTTTTAAGTGGAAGCGAAGGTGTATTCCATTTTGAGTCAGCGATCGATAACCCTGGTTATTTTGGTTGCTCTCTGTTGGCAGTGGAAGGTAGCAATGGAGTGAGAAAAAGTCCACAGAAAGTGCCTTTCCTCTTGATGGTGCTGTAAATGGAAAGATAAAATGTAAAGTCAAAGAAAAATAATCTCCTTTACAAGAAGACACACTGCAGTGCAGGAACGGCTGCATTCACCCTCACTCACTGTACACGTTTGTTTTTTACCAGATGGCAATGCAAACTTGTGTTTCATGTATTTAGACATTAAGCCTACATAGAAATAGAATATATGCCAAGTATATAATTGTGGTTGAGCTTTCGCTTCCTAGTGCATTTAGTGTCTTAGACCAATGGTGTCGTTGGTATAGTGGGATGTGCGGGTGTGGTGGGGTGGGGTAGCTGACACTAGCGCAGTGTGACACAGCTCAGCCATGAATGACAAACATAGCACAGCACTTTAGAGACTGCCACTCTCACTCAGACACATAGCCAAGCGGTTTCAATCTCTGTCCCTCCGATCCCCTTCTTCCTCCCGAGGGAGGATGAGGAGAGGATTTGAACCTCCGCGCAAACGAGGATTCGAAGGGATGCGTGTTACCAAACAAAGCAGTCGGTCATTTAAAGTGTGCCTCATGCTCCCGTGACTTTGTTGGTGGCTCGGTTGAGTCGGCCTGCTCTCGAGTGGTGGATTTCCCTCCGGAGTTCCCCACTCGACACTTTGGTACCGCTAGGGCTGGGTGTCAAAACAGCACCTCCCAGATTTTGGCATCAACATCAAGCACCTCAAACCTGAGACGAGCAGTCCAAGAGGTTTTTTTTTACAAGAATATGTTCTTGCACTGATAATTCAAGGTTTTCTTCTTGAAGGGCATTTTACTTTGAAAAAGCAACAAAAAGTGAAAAGGAAGAATGACTTGAACTATTTAGTCTGTTTGCATAGTAAAGTGTGCTTGAACTGCAGGTACAGAGATGGAATGAACAGAACCAGAGTCAGTATTGAAACCTCTCACCCGATGCCCAGCCCTAGCAGCAGCCGCAGCCGCAGCCGCAGCTGCAGCAGCAGCCGCAGCTGCAGCAGCCGCAGCTGCAGCAGCAGCCGCAGCAGCAGCAGCAGCAGCAGCAGCAGCAGCAGCCGCAGCAGCAGCAGCAGCAGCAGCAGCAGCAGCCGCCGCCGGCCACGGCGTTCCTTCATCTTAGTGCAATGCCCCGCCATGCGTCTCGTCCCTGATGGAGGCATGTGTGCCCAGCAGGACCCCTGACTTGAGCCGGTATGTGTCGACTAAAGACCGACGGTAGTCCGCAGGTTCTGTGGGTACCTTTTCAGTCCAAGGGGTGAAATGTTTCTATTACAAGAGATCTCAAAAAAACACTGCACCTCACTTACCTTGGTATGCTGCATATGTAATACTACATGAAAGAAAAACTGCAAATTGCTTTTATTATGACATATAATGCTTGAGTAATGCCTGATTGCGATATTCTTATACGGTAACTATTTTAGAGTCAAACAATGTATAACTGTAAAAAAGAAATATTCTCTGTTTTGTCTTAACACTTATCCGATTTTGAAAAATTGTTCTTGAGCCGACTTTTACTTTGTTGTCCTATTTAAATGTGTCGTTCTTTAAATTTATATATGAAATATATATATGCGGAATATTTTATGGTGTATTTATTGAGAGTGCATTCAAGCGGCTGTAGTCTCCGCATCATATTGCAGCATGGTGGGGGCGGAGCCAGGAGGATGAGGCCTTTAGCCCCTCCCCCTCCATGTTGACGCCTTATTCTCCGAGACGCTCAAGCACAACAATATGGAGAGGGGGGTGCGAGGTAGAGGACAGCGAAGAGGTGGATTTGACCCGGTAGTATTTACAGGTCAACTCTCCCTCGTCCTTCCTTTGATATTCTTTACCCTCCACTCTTCTTTTACCGCCTGACAATGCCAACGCCCACATGGTGCAGCTCATCTCTGACGAAGGGAACCATTTCTGAATCACACTGACCTGAGTGTCCAAGAGCTTATTTTTAATTGTTTTCTGACCCCCAAGCTGCTAATTGGTACTTTAGCCATGTAGATTCCCCGAGCCAGTAAAGATGGCAGCTGGGTGAACGTAAAATGTAAAAAGCGGCGGGGGAAGGAAGGAAGGAAAGACGTTGAAAATACAATTTTAGCACAGACGCCACTTCTTTCCTCTTAAATTGGCTCCTTTTTTCTTGTGCTCAAACATTTCACAGCAGGAACAGGTCTCATTCCACAAGAAAAAGACATGCCTCAGCCTTAAGTGCGTTTTTATGTCAGATTTCTATGACTTTAGCGATGCCTGTTGGGTGGCCTACCAACCGGCATCCTCATCTCTTCTCATTTCTCATGGAAACCACTAACATTGCTCCAGAACTTAACTGAACTCTGATGTATGAACAAGATTGCTCTGTCCTGTTTGTACTAATGTCAGAACAGAAACCAGGTCCGGGTCAAACAGCCTTTGGAAACAATTGTTTGCATTTGCATAAACCAGACAAGCAGTGCTTACTGCCCCGGGAACACTCGGATAACATTGTAAAAAGAAAAGTAAAGAAACAAGTCTGAATGACATACAAAATGTGATAATTTGACTTTCATACACTAATTGATGGCAAATCCAAAGAACAATATTTTCAGATCCAGTTTGACCCCAGACTGCTGGATTACAGAGTCCTGTGCCTGTAAAATGAACCAAGGATGTACTGCGTTGTGATGTTAGCTGTTTTTATTTTTTGTTGGTTGTCCTCTCATCCCATTGGAGGATCAGAGACATGGAGCTTTTGAGTAAATTAAATGAGCCGCCTGTACTTTTTAAAAGGATTAATTTTGGTTGGATTCATGTTTACTCCCATGGCTATACGATGGTTAACCTGTGTTCATACCATTAGCATTCCAATAATGACTTTGAACCAAATATTGCACAAGAGATTAGGCTCCCGCTGCCGTTGTATACACATAATGGTTTTAGAGACGGATATTTGACAGTGGCCAAGGATTTAAAAAAAGATGTTTGGTGTCTGCTGATTATTCAGATTGTTTTTTTTGTGTGTGTTTTTTTTTTTCATGTGTTGTATCACTCTTGTGTCGGTCTTATTTCAAACTTAAGATCTTGGACTCTGATACCTCTCTGAGTGATGCACCAGCAAACGGATGTATAACAGTGAACCTTCACCACCAGATGGTCCATGTCTCGGCCCCTATGTTGCAAAGGCTCTGTTGTACCAACAGCTCTATTCCTCTCAGTTTTAAATGTCTCTTTCTTTTGTAACTCTCTCTTATAGGTTGTTGTCCTTTTAGTGTTGCTTTGCTTCAGTTTGAAGTGTATCTTTGACTAATACTTGCAATAAAATGCTTTGCTTTACTTTGGCTGTATTTCTGATTAACGCAACTATATTTAGGAACGCACTCGCTAGCAGCAGAAACATGTGGCACAATACCGGCTACAAAATAGTTATATTGAATGTTCTGATATTGTTTTTATAGTTATATCACAGTAATATAAATGTAATCCCAACACCTGGCTTTTTGTTTTCCTGGTGTTTAGGTGTGATTTACATTTATTTTAAAATTCTATAAATTATGTGCATTACATTGTGGGAGAATAGTGTGCAGCAATAGCGCAACAAAAATGACTATTTAGTATGCATGCTGTATGCTTTGAAGTATACTTTCTAGTGTGAACACAGTACACACTAAAACCTGCTGAGGATCAGAACGAATTTGGGACACAGCGATAATGTTTACTATCTTAATCAGCTTTAATTTAACGTGAACAAATTTGCTACTTGGAACTAAACACAGTTTACATCTGATGGGAACGCCATAATCTTGCAGGTATTTGGAGTCAAAATGCCCTTGTGGCGCTTGAGGAAAGGTCAGGAGATCACCAAAGGCATCAGCGTTCATTTAACGTAACTAAAGCTGTATGCAACCATTCTGTTTTTGTTTCTTTTGTGAAACCCTTCAGGAACATTTGCAAGAAACTAGGGCCGCATTAAGCACCGCATAATGGGAGAATAATAACCAACAGCAAATGATCATCGCAGAGCAGCAACACTTCCTATCATTAGAATTACGGCGAGACGGATGCTCTGTGAGGAAACCAGATGCTCTGCAGGCTGGGACTCAACACTGATTATGTTCACTTCCTCTCCGTCATGAGCTGCTCGCTACGTCCAACTGACACAATGATGGTGTTAATTTTCAGACATCATTTAAACAAGGCAGCGCCCCTGTTTAGTCAAACAGGCGTCCCTCTGTGGGCTTAAATGCCGCTGCCACGGTTGCTTGCTGTAAACCCATCAGTGACAGTGGTACAGCACAATTATAACATTTCAGAAAGCATTAACTGGTTTGTGGCTGCATGGGAATGACACAAAGAGCTGTAAACAAAACATTTTGTTAATATCGCTGTTCAAACTGCAAACTGTTGGCTATGTGGCACATCCTGCAGACACTTAGCAACATTAGCATTTCTTTTTTATACATTATTTTTTCTTATTTTTGTTATCTTACTTAATACTACTGTATGCCAGGACTGATTATTAAATACAATAATTCCATAGACTGCTCAAGCCGGACTTATCGGGCTCTTTAGCAGGTAAGTCCTCCAGTATTTTCACCGAAAAGTTGTAAACTTTGTCTGTTTGACATTTGGTGATGGACATTTTGCATCCTTGATTTTAACTCTTGAAGTCCCTAAATAGAAAATGTGTTTGGGTTTTAATATGAAATTATTGATAAGCAGCAAACCAAACTCTCACTGTCACTGCTAAACATTAGAGGTTCTATTTATCAAGTAAGATGCTAGTAAATATGAGTTATTTCAGCATTTAACCACCCCTGCCATCAAAGGATGAGGAAAAATAAAAATCACAGCCAAGCTATGCTGCTGTTTTGGGAAGAACAGCGTTATTATTTTTTGAGACCGTCATAGATGTAAATGTAATAATTTCTGAGGCTTTCAGTCTGTGTAGCGTGTGGGGTACCTGTCATGTTTATTCTCCCCTGCCACAATATATCATTCTGCAAAGTCAAATATGGACGCACCAACAATCCAGGCAGCCAAGACTTTATCATAATTACCAAAGCAGCCACATAAATGATGCTAATTAAAATAAATACCAACTGCAAATATGTGTCGCTTTAATACAGCTATGAATTACCATTTTTAGAAATGAGTTAACAGGGAAACTGGATGTTCAAACAGGGCTGACAGCCACTGTGTGAACCACACAGGTGTCTCCCGTTCAGCTGATTAGGTGGCAGCTACATATTATTATTTCCATTTTTAGTTGTATCTTTCTTCTCCTTGTTTTGACTGAAACACTTTATTCTAAATGGATTCTAATGGATGCTTTGCTGATACATGTTTTTAAATATATATATAAATATATCTGTGTGCTGGACTGAGGTTTTTTTTTGACATTTTTGAGTGACAGCTTGTGGCTTCACAAGAGCTTTGGTTTAAAATTCAGCGAAGAGGCTTTATCATGAGGGTGGCTCGGAGAGGACGGGGAACACTGTTTTGTTTGTTTGTCTCACAAGAATGAAAAACCTGAGAACAGTTTGTGTTTCCTAATCTATACAACATAATGAGTCAATCATACAAAAAAAACATCACACACAACCTTTAAAAAATATATATATCAGCCGTGCCTGTTAAAGGAAGGAGTATCTCCAACCTAAACCTGTTTTGTAATTCATTCCAGTGCATTCTGGTATTGCTGGTTTTACCACCTGGATTACCAGTACCCCTGCAGTTACACCTCTCACCAGGAGTGGGAGCACTTCACCAAGAGAACGTGTGGTCTGCTAAGGAAGGGAGGAGGTGCTGTGTCCTCAGTGGGGGTTCCCAGATATTATGTGCAATAAGATGTAAAGAGTGTATCTTAGTTTTGGGAGGTGAAGTCACAATGAGGGCAGTTGGAGAGCACAAAACAAGGACAGGCGGATGTTTGGACTTAAAGATGGAGAATTATGGAAAAGCTACGGCTTTATGACACGATTCCCAAACATCGTAGGATGTTGACGTCTTTATCTCAGCGCAGTAGCTTGTGTGTGTGACGTTTATGTTTGACCTCTGACCTCCACCATTGCTTCTGAGAGAAGGGAGGGGTGTTACACATCCTGACTTACACACCCCTATCTCCTCTGCCCCTTATGACAAATTACTTGGTAGCAAGGGGAATTATCACACATGTCAATCTGGAAAACACCCAGGAGGCCATTCAAGCTCAAGTCTCTGGGCACAGTCAGCAACAAATATTGAATTACTGATGTCACAATCTTTGTGTATGTAAGCATAGTTTGTGATTGACTGTCTGCTGAGTTGATATTTGGCTCTTTTAAAGGTTTCTGGAAAGTGATGAAGTAACTTCCACGATGCACTTTAAACTTTGCAAAGTCAAAAAAAGAAAGTAGCCAAAAATGACAATCATTTAAGGATTAGTTTGACATTTTTATAAATACGCATACTTTCTTTCTTGCTGAGAGAAGATGTATATCAGCGCTCATGTCTGTCAAGTTAATAACAGCTGGCAGTGCTAAAAAGACTCATTCCCAATGGGGCCATTTTGTCTTTTATTTTATTATAATTTAATGGGTTAGAATTTTTCCTGCTTTTTATACAATCTACTGCTTTTTCGACCTACAGACATTTAGGTTGCCTTCCAATAAATCTACCGTACTTCCACTGACTGATAACCTATGCCCGTCAAAATCCAATGTCATTTCAGTCTATTACAATTAGATTGAACCTTATTTCACTCTTGAAATCATTATTCCATTATAGCTCTGTGAAGTGAAGACTTTTAATGTTTAATTATAGTGATATTTGAGCTCATATTCAATGCTGAATGGATGGATTAAAAACCCTCTCCCTAATGGAAATTAAAAAATGCCTTTTTTTTTTTTTTACACATCAACACTTGCAGCTGATAATCTTAGCCCAGCTTAGCACAAAAACTACGAGGAAAGAGCTTGCCTGCACTGTCCGGAGGTACCATAATCAGCCTACCTCTAAAACCCGCTAAATAACACAACATATTCTTTCTTGTTTAATCTATACAAAAACCATAGTGTTGAAAATATAAATGTACCGGTTGTGGTTTTACAGGGGGTTATGTGCGAAGTTGCTGTTAACCTTGATTTCCAGCTGTTACGCTAAGCCAAGCTAATCGTAACCTTTCGGTAGCTTCATTGTTACTGTAAAAATATTAGAGTGGTATTGATCTAGTCATCTGACTTTGTAAAGAAAGTAAATTCCAAACATTTTGAGTTATTGCTTAAAGAGCTAAGAGGCTCACAGCAACAGTTTCTGAAATGAGTTTCTATAACAGCTGTTCACGTTTTTCTCTAATCACACCAAACCACCCATTCTCCTTTTTGTTGGCCTTTCACCGCTCCCTATCTCTGTAAACATGAATATGTATAGTCCTGGCCAGGAAATGCAGCTGCGATAAGAGTTGCATGGCAGGAATGAACAAAGACATTGAAAAGTTGGGGATCAACGGAGGGAAGACTGTGCGCTGATGTTTCTCATGGATGCTGAGGAACAGGAATCTGAATCTAAGAATCAGCTATTGTGTGTGTGTGTGTGTGTGTGTGTGTGTGAATTATGACAGACTTACAGGTCAGTCCTTCCCAGCCATCTTTTAGTTATTGTCAGTCTTCAGAGTTTGGCAATGTATCTACAGTTTAGATTATTTACAGATCATTTTGATGGAGCTATTATGTCAAATTATTAAAAGACTCACTTTAATCTTTTCTCAACCAAGACAGTTGGCTAATATCACCTTATTATAGCCGTGGCTCATCTCTTTGGTCCAGACTAAACTATTAATTGATCTGCCATCCATCGTTCATTCATGCTGCCTCGAGGATCAATCTCCCTTGACTTTAATTTAATCTTGCGACCGTAATCAGTGTCAGTTTTGTCTGACACTTGTTTATGACCAAATATTAATGACATTCCCACCAATGCCTGCTAAACTTCAGCATGTTGGTATAGTTGTTGTGAGCATGTTAGCATGCTGTTGTTAGTTTAGCTCAAAGCACCTCTGCGCCTATACGTACAGCCTCTCAGAGCTGCTAGTAGATTTGTGCTACACGACAGCAGCAGTGGAGTAAAATCTTGTATGATATTTTGACCTTTTTCTCTGCTGGCAGCTGGTCTCGGCTGCTATACTCTCCAATCTGGCATGGAGTAAAGACAACTCAGCTGCTTTCTGGGAAATACTGACAAAACCTTTTGTGAGAAAGGCAGTTCAGTTATACACTGAGTTCATACCCTCTCTCAGCCACTTGCAGATCTGTTCTTACTGAAAAATCCTAAACATATTTAAGAGTTTGTTGGCTACTCTCCACCATGGATTTGGTGCTCGGCAACTGCAAGATGGTGTATTATGTTCTGACTCAAAATGAACTACAATGTAATGAGCTAGTGATGTGCTTTTACTACAATGGAGCTTTCTGTACATCCGGTTTCAGAGGAGGCCCCACGTCTTGCAGGTTCAGCTTCACATGACGGATGTGACTCTCCTGCACCTCCATCTCTTCTGGAGTCTGATGGGTGGCACAGGAACTCAAGGGGGCACCGGTAGACTAACAATACAATGGGAACAGTGCTAATGGGCTCATGGGCACACATCTGGGGGAGGAAGCCATTTGAGAAGTGTTCTGCCCTTTTTTTTACGCTTATTATACTGTCAAAAGAGGGATATTATGTGGTGTGTTTTTTATATGGTCTGCATTTTACATATTTGCAAGCTGTGTTTTATTTTTTTAGTGCATTTGGAAGTTGCACATCAACTTAAACTGCCTGTTTTCAGCATTGAGTGATATGTATTCCTCACCTATCACGCTACAGTTTTTATTGTATTTTCAAAATATTTCATCGTCTTTCTCACCTTGGGATATAGCCTCCGGGAGGTAAAAGTTGTATCTGCTATTCTTACATTCTGCCAATATTGAAGACTTTTATAGTTACAAAAAGAGCATCTTTTCTTTGATATATTTCAAATTACCGTCATCGACAGACACGATCTCTAAAACTCTGAGGCCCACCTAAACTTTCATGGCAGATGTTAAATGGCTTTTTCCTCCCCCGCCCGATATTACATGTCCTGCACCTCTGGCCCGTTTCCTCCACATGGTCCAATGTAGATCCACGCAGCGCAGCCATAACACTGCTGTAGGTGAGAAGGTTCATTTCCTGTAGCGCGATGGGTGTATTGTTAAATGTTAACACTGCCAGTGTCGTGGAGTTTATCCAGAGTGTTATCTTTCACACACAATTTGCAGTTTCTGGATGAGCACCAAGAACACTTTGACAAAACATAAATGAACGGGATCCCAGAAGACAAATCACTGAAGTTGAATCCACAGAGAGTCTGGAACATTTTTAGCTCAATTTTAAGACTAAATAGGCAACAACCTTAATGTATTGGAAAGAAAAGTGACCCAAATAGCAAGAAATAATCACATTTTCAGTTTTAGATTTCCATTCTTTCGTATACTTTCTCTTGCCTACAGCTCATCTTTTTCAGTTTTTTTTACTCCCTGTTATTGGATTTGTTATCTAATACTCATTTGCAGTTTCACAATTGCCAATGTCAACCTTTTGTTAAAAGAGTGTTTCATAGATGACTGCTTCAAACAAATCCAACATCTAATAGAAGATCAGAACAAAGATACTAGGGAACACAATTCCAACAACTGTCTTTCAAAACCTTTTTCTTTTGGATCGATTTAAATAACTCATAAATCACAGAGATTTATCACATTCCGCAATGGGATTTTATTATGAAGGCATCATTTGAAGGTACATTTATATTTCAACGTACAGCTGATTAAAGTTTACAAACCCGATTACATATCTTATATTTAATAAAGTGTCAGGTGCAGCCCAGCAGGAGGCAGTGGAAAGACTCTGCTGGCACTTCAAGCTGAATATCCATTTTTAGATATTTTTTCACTTGCCAGCAAGCAGTTCACTCGTCACATTGTTCTAATGCAGTGTAAGGTCATACTGCTCACAGGACAGGAAGTCCCAGCCTCACAATCCAGTCCATTTAGCTGTTTTCCTCTTTTGTATCTCGGGCCTTTTTTTTTATTTATTTTTTTAGATAGTGTCATCCAAATGTTCGTGTAGCCTCTCTCCTCTGTTGCTGTGCCTGTATCGCCTGAAAAGAAACAAAGTGTCCAATTCAGATCAAACAGCAGTGACAAACCGAACGCTGGCTCGAGTAAACAGACAATGGTTATGTCAGCAGACACAGTCTGGCCTGTCATGCCTCGTGTGTGTCACTTAGGATGCAATAGCTGTGTAGCGGTTTGCTGTTTTCATCTTGTACCCTCAGTAAAAAAAGTAATTTTTAAAGCAGTGCCTACCAGTGTGTTATTTTCTCTCAGCGTACGGCTTTATTATCAGAGCATAGCCTGAAATGAGATTTGTGTCTGCGCCTGCCAGTGTCTGTGTGCATTACTGTACCTCCACAGCAGAAACGCCAGCACTCCTCCAAACAGCAGCAGGAGGACAGGACACAATACAGCTGCTGTTGTCCCTCTGCCCTCTGTCCCGCAAGGTGCTGCCAGCCAGGAAAAAGACACCCAATGAGGGGGAGGAAAAAAACATCTGAATGGCTGTCCTTAAAGGCCAAAAAAGGGTTCTTGGAAACAAGCCTGTGAAGTAACTAAGTGACTGGAACAGCAACAGCTAACAGGAGGTATCCAGAAGACTGTCTTTGGATCATCACGCCTCTTGGCAGATACGAAGAATTGCATTTGTCTCGCTTGTTTAGCAACAGTGGTCGCAGCAGGAGCAGGAGAAGTGGCGTTAGTGATTTATTGATCGCACTGTGGAAAATCCTTTATCACCGAAACACCAACAGTGATACAATACACAGAACAAAGTGCAATGAGGATAATAAGGAGTCTGATTTCTGAATGTCCATCACACAACACAGTGAGTCAACTAGCACGGCCACCTTCTCATCCAGTCATCTTGCTTAAACAATAACTGTATTTTATTCTGTAGTACCATGAAATGGAAATACTCCAGTAAAGTACCTTAATATGGTACTTTGGGGCATTTCAACGAGCTACAAACATTGACATATTATCACACTGAAAAGAAAAGATATGGCATCCTGTTTCCCATTTACACATCCAGCAGACACGGAGCCACCGTATCATTCATTTGGAGTCGTGTTTTTGATCACTGAGGAAATGTAAATCCATAATTCACTTTCCTTTTATAGCTCTGTTTTGGTCTCAACTAACTCCTGAGGAAAAACCTGGCTGTTAAGCTGCTAAATAGACCACTTTATTCATTCATCAGCTAGCTTTATACTTTGTGTGCCTGTCATTCTAGATTGTAAAGGTGCTAGATGGTGCGTTTTTTCAGAGCATGGCTTGAATGGCTTGTTAAATCACATGTTCAGGCAGCCCACAAAACCCTGACCTAAGAAACAAAATGAATTACTAAGAACGGTGTAATTCCTTTTGTGATGGAAGAACAGATAAACAACTCATACTTGCGGTGTAGGTGGCAGAACTGTGGCCCAGCTGGTTGCTGACCATGCAGGTGAAGTGGCCGCAGATTGGCGTCTTGGTCACGATTAATGTCGTTCCGTTTCTGGAGACTCTCCCCACGGTCTCGGTGATGGCGACCCTCTCATGGAACCAGCTGAAGTGGGGCTCCGTCCCCCAGGCCTCGCCACAAACCAGCGAGGAATGAGACACATTGACGCTGACTGAGACGTGGTGCACCGCGACTGCACAGAGAGGATCAGAACGAAAAGAGGTGATGGGGATGGAGGTAAAAACTCTCTCTGTTATAAAATAAGAATAATGGCGCATGGCTGTCCAAGAGGGTCGCAGACAAAGAATCATTAGAGACGTTTAATGCCGTCAGGAGAAACTGGCTCAGTTTCATGGACAATAATGAGACCGGAGAGTGCGGCAGAATGTCGGAGAATGGGATGATGGAAAGCCCTGGAAGCTGGGGGAGCAGACATGGAGTGGAGTTGATGAATTGATACTGTTAGAGCAGACAGATGAGAGTTAAAGCACGAAAGCTTTGACAGAAGACTAGAAAGCTCCGACGCCACCAGACTCATCTAAGAGCAGAGACGCAGAAGGAAGACCCAGCAAGCAAAGCCTATAGGCAGATTTAATTTCAAGTGTTTCATTATTAAATGAGACATCCACAATCAGAAAGAAACACTGCCTGCTGGCGTGAAATTAAAACACATTCATTATACAGTTGGTAATTGTTTGAGTCAACACGAGAAAGGCCGGGACATCGTCAGCTGATGAACATTTAAAAATGTTTCTACTTTCGTATCATTACTCTGAGAATTATATGAGGCAAAACAAACAACCCCAACATCCACTGGTCCTTTCTATCCATGGGACCTTCTTCTCATAGAGTGTGGAGGACACAATCATCTATTTTATGGCTGAAACTAATGATTATTTTCATTATCCATTCATCTATCAGCCTATTTCTGCAATTATTCAATGGTAGAGTTCAGTCATATAATAGTGTAAAATGAGGACAAACGCAAAGCCTATTTTGTCTGAGAAACTGTCAAAATAGACAAAGGGGTGAACAGGGATTGTTGTTTCAAATGTCAAAATGTTTTACTTTAAACCTCAATTTTGAAGCCAGTAGAAGTAAAAGAAAATGTAATATGATTGAAAGCTACTAAATGGACCTTGAGGTGAGATGGCTTTGTCGACAAAGGCCGTTAAAATGAGAGAACCTACAAATCCTCTGATTGGAGAAGATGTTACCTTCAAATGTTGGTCAGTTTCATTTGATGGATAAATCAAGGAGCAACATTACTCTCCCTTTCCGCTTGAACGCGCCCCTTTCACAACAAGAAGAAGAAAGAAGCATACCTCATACTTCAGGGCATGTTGTACCAGATGTCGTAAAGACTGACAGCATTACCCGAGAGGGACTTGTGCATCGTAAACACAGAATTGTACCGTAATGAATTCAAAGTGGAATAACGTGAGTGCATGCATATTTCTCAAACTCAAATTGCTCTTAAAAAAAATATGTTTTGTTATATATTTTTGTCGATTGACTCATTGATGCATCTATTATTAGTTTCAGCAATATCTGTAATGTTAATAACTGAGTCTCTGACCATGACACTCTGACACTTTATCACTCTGGTCACTTTAACTCATTCTGGTGCAATATTTTGTAATTTTTGTAATTTGTATATTCAATATTCTACTGTACATTCAATTTATTCTTTACTGTTTTATTTTATTATGTTTATTACTGTTTATTTATATTACTTGTTTTTTATCTTTACGTACTGAGCAATGCTGCTGTAATCCTGTAATTTCCCCACTGCGGGACTAATAAAGGATTATCTTATTTTATCTTATCTCTTATGATTACGCTCATGAGCCGAGTGTCTACTGTACCATAAGTCCTGACGATGCAGTGTGCGGTGGTCGCGGCCCCTTTGTGATCCATCACAGTCACAGCGTACACGCCGCTTTCCGCTCCACTGTATCCGTTAATCTGAAGTGTCGTCTCCTGCTGCCCCACGTTCACGTGGACATTTGGCCTCATACCGGTGCACTCGAGGCCTCTGCCAAGGCAGCTGGCCAGTGTCACTCTTTCGGAGGCGTCGGGCTCCAAATCCCAGGATACCGCGGACACATCTTCCAGGGGCCCGTGCTCGATCCGAGCTTTCAGAACCAGACTGGAGCCTGGCATTGCATGCAAAGGCTCCTCGTTGAGGATGTGCACCGACATACCATGGAGCCCACATGACACTGAGGACAGAGATTGAGACCATTTGTTGTTGCTTACATGCCACATACAGTTTATATTTCTATTCAGATGACCAGCATGAGCCACAGTATTTCATATTCATCAGTTTTGACCTTTTGGCTCACTGTTTGGGCAGAATATACAGCTAATAAAACCAACAATGACATCATACTTCATCTCTGTCCCCAGCATACACTGAATATGTATATGGCTGCTTTCTGTCAAAGAATGTCAAGCGATGATGTATGGCTCATGACAGCCACGCCTAATGTGATATCCATCAAACCACATCAATATCTTAAAATCTGTGTCGAGACTGCAGCGGACCTGGTAAGCTTCTGTGCATTCACTAGAAGGAGCATTAATCACACGTCTTAACTTGATAGGCAAAGGATGAAGGAGAAGTAAATAATGCAGGTGTGGACACCAATGTCAGGATGCAATGCCGGAAATACGGTTTTGTTCCTTTTAGTTTCGTGCAAGTTTTCAAACGGGAATCATTCGGCCAGCGGTTCCAACAAAAGGCCTTACTCAAGAGAAGCAGCAGGGCAGCTTTCCAGCTCAGGAAATACTGTAGATCCATAACACCTGGTGATGTAGACAGAGAACAGAGAGAGGAATTTGTTCATGATCTCAGCAACAACACACGGTTTCCTCTGTACTTGTGCAGCCGGGTTGCCACCACTGCAAGAATAATAACATCACCTCCAGAGAAAATGTAAAATTAAAATGAGAGCAAAAAGCAATTAAAGCATCATGTCCCTCTGTTAGAAAATGTAATTCAAATGTTAAGGGTAATCTTTTTTCTCTTAATTTATTTGTGAGGTACCAAGAGAGCAGCAGTATTGGCATTGCAGACAGAACTTGGAGCAAAATGGGGACGGGACTACTGCCAAAACTGAAATGAACCCCCTCAAGCACAGCTTCTACAGCAAAACACACACAGAGAGAGAGAGAGAGGGAGCAGTGATAGCAGTGCAGGAACACAACCCCAACCTGCATTCATTAACTATAACCTAGAATTCTGTTTTGCTGTTTACCTTGAAGTCATCCACATCAAAAGGCCCCAGTGTGGGATTCACCTACCTCTCCAAAATTGAGACAAACAACACAGTCGAGCCAGAGCTCTTCCACTTCACTTTCACAGGTTCACAGGTTAAGGTGCAGCGCAATTCACTCTGCGAGTAGATTATATGGCACAGAATAAAACTATATCTTCAAAGCAGCTGCCATCGCATTGCGACATGTAATCTAGTACGAGATGACAGTTTCTAGATCTACGGCTGCAAACAAGAGTAGAGCTAAATGTTGCAGGATGTCTTCCCCTCTCTGCTCTGTTGTTCCTCAGCCTCTCGGGTCCAGTCGGTGAGTCACATAGGCGTCACCTTGTTTTCAAGCAGTTTCCTCCCCTCCCCGACTCCCCCTTTTCCGGTGCAGTAAGTACAAATAAGTGAACTAGAGAGTTTACATTGGAGGGTCAAGACAAATAAATAACTCTGTATGGATTATCAAATATTGAATGGATGACACTGTATGTACTACACAAATGTATTAATTAGAATTATGGAATGTATTGAGTGATTGTGGAATGAATCCTGAAAACATCAGGAGCCCACAGACAGTTACGCAACCTGAAGATTGGAGCAGATAGATAAGGAGGACGTGCTCAGGAATGTCCCTGAGTGGGGGTTGATTGAAGCCCTGAGTACTGTTGTTTAAGCAAGAGGGGGTTTGGGTTGACCAACACCAAAAGGACGAGGTCTTGTCCAATCAATGGACTGGAAGAGATGCTAGCCAGAGGAAGGGGGGCTGACCCCAAACCTGGCAAAGCTGAGACATTGTGAGAACATCAGCAGATCTCTGGGTGTCTTCTGCCGGGCAGGTATGTATGGATCTGCTGCCCGGTGGGGGGGGGGGGGGGGGGCACTGGATCTCTGTCTCATGGGATTTCTATCTCCCATGGGATATATTTTGTATATATTGTGTAGTTATTAGTGTGATTCAATTTGAAATGCTGTTCATCATCTTTTTTATTAAATCAATTTTTATTATAACTTTCTGCATCTGGGACTTCTCTTCGCACAACCGCCCAAAGAGTTTTGAACTTAACATTATCCAGCACAAACACTATTTGGCCTGCAGACATGACACATTGCCTTGGCTTTGGATTGTAAAGAGGAAGTAATACATGAATTACTCTATTCTTATTTATATTCATTTTTTTTTATAATTGTCTCTTGCATGTAACTGAGAAACACTGCATGTAAAGGGGGTGTTGGAGCCAAATGAGTGATATAATTGTTATGGTGCATGTACAGTGGGTGGCGCTGTTCGGTATTCCGGGGACTGGCTACATAAATCAATCAGGACCTGTTTGACGGCAGGTGTTGCACCCCGGAAGGAGTAAATGGTTTTGACCGCCTTAAGGCGTTGTTGTGACTCGAGCACACAATAAACATAACAAACAAATGCAACCAGTCTGTGGCTCACTGACTGGAACCGAGAGGTACCGCAAGACCCAGAAGCGCGTCAACCACCAGCAGCCGAGGGAACCACATCTCAGTAGCCCGGTCTGATACCAGACCGGGCTCCTTTAATAGGGGGAATGCCAATGATTGTATGCTTCTTCCACTGGGATTATTCAGAAGCAAAACCCCTTTAAATAGAAAGTTTGCTTCATCAATGAAATAATGATTTAGTGGAGTCACATTCAAAGTATGCTCATATTATTTTAGAAATCTGAATTCATACCTCAGCTGGTTGCATGAGCTCTCAGAAATAAAAACATCTGTCGAACAAGTTGATGTAATATGATTGAAAGCTCCAGAACAGCTTCTAAATAGACTTTGAGATGGGATCGTTTTGTCAGCTATGCCTCTTTTGCACAACTAGAGCAGTGAACCATAATGACATCAGTTATTCAGGGGTTAGCTCTGCAGTTTCTCCCTTCATGAAACGCATCCTGGGGCACAGATGTAACGAGTGATTTTAAACTGATTATAAATCCATTTGTATTTGCAGAGGGTTTATGAATAATCATGGGAATCACAGCTGTGGCTCCCACTGAGTTCTTTGTTGACAGGAGTGCTGTTTGCTGGAATTAACCAGTGGGTGGCACTAATACATCAGCTGAAAACCGTCAACACTTTGCCTTCACATTATCCTCTTTTTCTTCAGCAGACATCATCACTATTAATCATTAATACATGTCATTGCACAAGGGAGTAAATGGAGCAATGAATTGAATGTATAACGATAGTATTCCCCCATAAAATGTAATCTACCGCCTCATAGTAGCCATGGAAAACAATGTAACCACAGAAAATATAAATGACCTTCAAGTGACCTGTAAATCAAAAGGAAAGTCACCATATAAATAATGAAATAAAATAGTTATATTCTCTGAAAAGTGATACGGTCTTTGCATAACTGCTATCAGTGTGGCACTCTATTTTATTGTTTCATCAATATAGTCGGGATTGAAACCTTGAGTCCTGCACTTTGGACATTGCCATCAACCAAAAGTGACACTGGAGGGTGGAGCTAAATACAACAGAACGCTGAATGGGACATTTTTAGCCTGTCAAAATATTGCAATTAAATGTCTGAAAATCCACATTGAAAGAGTTCAAGTTGTAAGACAACACAGACTGTATAATGTTCTGGTAGTAGTTGTTACTATTTCTCAATATGAACATCATACTGTAATGAAGATGACTTGAAACAATATTGATTCAGACACAGCCTCATATTTACAATGTTTACTGAAGTAATACATCAAGTGAGAAGTAGGTTTATTTTTCTCGTGGACTTCTATAAAACTAGACTTGATTTTGCAACCAGAGGAGCCGTCCTCTGCCGGCAATTAGAACCTTTCTGCCTGTTTATTCTACAACAATGCATTGCGTTGTTACGTTACGTTTTTAAAGTTACATTTCAATGTCTGTATATGAACCTGAAATGAAGTCTGCAACTTCAGCTCTAATTTAGATCAAGTGGAATAAAACGTCCACCCTCTGGAAATGTACCTCACAATTGTCCCACCGCTGGTGATTCTGCTGCAGCTTTGTCGCAGGCTGCGGGCCCTTTAAGAGAACAGGTGCGTCTTTGCAGGTAGTTGCGGAGAAACCGGAAGTAGGCTCATACCTTGGGGAGCGCAATCTCGCACGGATTATTATTTCAGCACAAAAATTAACATGAAGGCAGGGGGAACATACTTAGGTGAGTTTCATACAGCTCAGTCCTCATTGAGGTTTGTTTTTGTCAGGTATAATCGAAATTGAATGGCATATGGTACAGCAAGTATCTGTACAGGCAGCATAACTGCTTAACATATCATACACAAGTTATTTTACATAATAATAATTAACTAATTTCTCTGCAGACCGGCCTGACTGAAGACATGAGAAAACATTTAATCCAGCTCAGTCTGTCGCTGGCAGGTAAAACAACTTTACTTTTTTTTCTTCTTCTCCTGCTTTGACAGTAACGTTCAAATGGTTCAAACAAACTCACGGAAGTCTCAAAAGGAGATTATCGGCTGTCTCTTCTGTGGGTAAAAAACAGGTAAGGGAGGGGACGACGTGGTATTCCAAGCTCGCTTAAAAAACAATTGCATTTCAAACACAAAGCTCGACTTCACCGCTCTGAAACCTGCGCGGCTGCATTCCCGTTTGTGCACGGACGTGATGCTTTCAGGGCCTCCTCCCAAGCTGCGAGATCTGAACTGTGTTCAGAGTGACTCAGAGTTTATTGTTCTACGTATGCCATTTACTCATTTGTTGATGGGGATGGGCAGCACTGCAGGTTTTGATTAAACAGTAATGATACGTAGTTGTTGCTCATGCATGAATACCGTCCAATACCGATACATGGCTATTTATGAAAATATGACTTTGCATGTAATATGAATATTTAGTCCAAGTCAGACTGCTTTTAATGACACAATTCACAGAATTATAACAAGTCACATAAATATATAAACTTTTACTGCTTCGAAATATGTTTTTAATCTGTGTAATAGGCCACATAGATTTCAGGAGTGGTCTTGTCATTCACACAACATGCACAATTTAAAGAAAAAAGCTGGAGATAATCTATGTTTTCATTATTGCAACCCAATCCCATGAAAAGACGACCAAAACAACAATGATTTAATCTTAATAGCATGTGATGTCTGTGTATCTACAGCCTGATATATATTTATCCATGTCCCTAAACAATTAAAAACACCACTAATTGTGAATAAATCCGTCGTAGGCCTTCATTCTGCTGTAAATAACACAAGAGCACCAAATGTTACTCCGCAGATGAAAATAGTCCTAAACAGATGCACTATTTATTCCTGTTTGAGTATCGTTTGTTTAAACCACAGTACCCAGCTGTTGGAAACTACCCCTGAAGAAATGTATTTGAGCAGTTTTTAGAGGTTTACAACTTCAGTATGAACAAAGCGGGTTGGTGCTACAAACAGAAGTATGGAGAAACAGATTGACACATGCTGGTTTTTGGTCTTTTAATGGGATTTACAATAACACAATTATAGAATAATGCCAGCCTTGCCCTTTATGTGTACTGCATTGTATGTTTGCAAAGATCTTACATAATGTGTACCAAATGAGTAAAGTACCTATTGTGGTGTCATTACAGATTGTAACTCCCTACTCGGGTATAATACAGTGTTGGCATAAAAATGATCCACTTTAGGTATTTGTGCTGCAAAATGAGCACAGAAAATTAATACCAGGAGTATAAATTATATTTTAATTTGTCGATTAACTAAGGGTTGTTTTTCATGCATGAAATATAATAATTAAAGTAATGATCAGCAACATTTTCATATGATTAAATCTTAATTTGAATGCTGTCTGTCTCCGATTCAAAGTAGGAATTCAACCTCCACATAAAAGCTTTTTCTTTTTCCTTTTCTGTTCTAAACGCCTGGGGCAAATTTATTTTGGTGCACAGGAAGGGATTTATTTTACATTTTCAGGAACAGCAGTTAGTTTGGGATAAATGCAGGAAACAGAATGAACATTGTTAGACCCACCACCTACCAGTTAATCTCTGAGGTTTATCATCTTGGGCTCTCTGCCATTGTTCATGCAAGGAACATATCTGCAACTATATCAATTCCATAGTTACATATTAACGTTGACTCAGAGTCATTACAACGTATTTAACTTGCCATTGTCTTTTTTAAACACAATCCATCAGCACTGGGACTCATTGGTGGTTTATCCCTTCTGACTCACGTCTCTTTATCCTTCTGTCTCCACTGATGGAGCGAGGCCGGTGATATTTTTAATTGGGCTCCAAAACACTTCTGATGTCTTTAACAACTCTGTGTGGGAACCTGAACGCAACCCATCTCGCTGTTGGCTGGTCGTTTCGTACTCTGTTCCCCTGTGAAAACCGTAAGAAGGCAGTCCAGCAAGACTGATCAGGAACATATTGATTTGATTCACTATAATTCATTGGCCAGAGCGTTCCCGCGCCAGTTATATGCTGAGCTTCCCAGCCTTAAAATTGTGAAACCAACACAAACAAGGAGGAGGACTGGCAGCCAAATACAAAAAACACAAATTTTCTTCCCATCTTCAGTCACACACAGAGTACAAATGGACCAACGGCATACGATCGTTCAATGCCTGTTGAATCTGTGCTTCTTTACAACACTGTTTTTGAATAAATTGCCTAGGCACCGCTGATTCTTGAGAAGAGAGACAGCAAATATGATTTGGAACCGGCTTACGTTAAGTCAGCCCAACAAAAACACAAAATAGATGTTTAGCTTGGGATCACTTACAATCCAAAAAACATGGTGTGAAATCTTTGAGGATGAATAGAGTGTGTACCTTACTAATAGGTTTTGGCCCCCTGAGCCCAGTCTGTGTGTATCTATAGATGTTGCCCTCTGTGGTGGGGAAAGAAGCATTCACATCCTTTGCACAAGTAAAAGTACCAATGCATCAATAAGTAAAAACCCCGCCTTGAAATTTCCAGTTAAAATACAAAAGTATTATTATCATATATTACTTAATCTATAAAACACATTTTGCGTTCAACTGAAAAATGTCTCCAGTAACTGAGTAAGATATGATTAGATTGTAAATACTGATCTAAATACTGTGTTGAATGCATGTTCCTGTTGTAGGTGCTCAATATTGAGTTAATACATAATACATAGTTACATGTCGAGTTCCTCCAGAAGGTCACAAGATACATCTGAGGGGTTGTGATCATGAACATATTTGTCTGGATATGATTCATGTCAGCCTGCTGGACCGGCTGCCACCGCGACCCGACCCCGGATAAGCGGATGAAAATAGATGGATGGATGGGTATTCATGTTTAGTTTTTTTTCTCCAATCTTTTCTTATTATTGGAAAATATTAGATCATTATACCTCTTTGGGCCATAAACGGTTATTTAATTGAAACCATATGTTCATCTGGAAAATCTATCGGGACGATGTCCTTATGGTTGAACTGCAAAATATTCTGAAACTGTAATAAGGACCCCAAACTTAATGCTGCTTTCTTTGTAAGAAGTGAAGACGGTTGGGAACCACTGGCACAAACTTTAACGATACATTGCTTTTCAAAAGCTTTTCTCAGGGATAGCAACATCTATCTCTCCATTGGTTGGTTCATCCAGCATGTTTCTTTCAGGTTGACTTGTAATCACTTTAGTGATCCCGTAACGTTCTTTAGCGCCCCCATCTGGTAGAAATTATGTTTGGTCCAATACTTTTTTATATGACCAAAATACCAGTGAATGCCAGTCCCCTCGTTGTGTTGGGAGCTAATCATCAAATGTTAGATTGCTAATGGGCTTAACCAAGTTAAGTTGGTAAACATTATACTTACAGTTACCTCTGTGCCGACATACAGGCTCATATGTCTTCAGCGTGGCTGTAGACTCCTAATCTTTTTTTTTAAACTGCTTATTTGACCATTAAGAGGCCTTTTTTTGTGTAATAGCCCAATTTGCAAAGCATAAGGAGTGACCATAGTTGTCAGTATTACCCTTTGCAACGTGGTCAGTAGAAGTTCAGTATTTGAAGACGGACAATGCATCACTGCCTCCCACTGTACAGAAGTGAATCCAAAATGTCTTGGCTATGGATGCTGCCATCTTGCTCTTTTGACGTCATCTGGAGCCGCAGTAGTGACCGGGCGGTGGAGCCTGAACGATGTTGAGCCGAGAAGGCCACAGCTGGGTGGAGAGAGAGAATCACAGTTGTCAATCATGTAGCATCAAACAACTAAATAGAACCAAACAGGAAGATGAGCATTTAAACATACAGCACTAAATGACAGAAACCATCATTGGGAACAAATTTATTTGACATTCACTTTTCATTTTTTGTGTTTGTCTTATGTCCAATCCGCTAATTGAGTTGGTGGGACTTATGACGGTCATATTGTCCATCTCTGTACGGTCTATGGTGAAAAATACGATGAAATGGAAATACTAAAGTAAAGTACAAGTTGCTCAAAATTGTGCATACGTATGGTGCTTGAGTAAATGCACTTGGTAACATTCCACCACTGTTTTTTTCTTCTTCTGTTTAGTCCTCCTCTCTGCCAATGTGCTGGCTCAGAACCAGATACAGATCCAGTTCCAGACGAACCCGGTGTTGGTTCAAACTGGTGCTGAGATCGTGTTCACGGTGCTGACAGTGTCTCAGGTCTTTTCCATGGTATGGGAGTACCAAGGAAGAGTCACTGTGGGTCAGTGGTCCGGAGGATTCCCAACGATTAACTTTGGGACCCAGTTCGACGGCAGGATCACCATCACCGCCACCCAGCTCCGAATCGTAGGCGCCCAGCTCCGAGATGCGGGGAACTTCACGGTGATGGTGACCCCCACTGGTACAACAGGCATGGTCCCTAACTCCAGATCGGTACAGCTGAGGGTGTTTGGTAAGAGATAAAAAAAGTGTGCCTGTGAGGAAGAGAAGGAAGAAGAAGAGGGAGAGGAGGAGAGAGGAAGGGTAGGTGCGGTAGAGGATAGTTTCGAGGGAAGCGATAATGTTAAGGAGGAACAGAAGGGAGTAAAGAGAGAAGAGGGAGGATTTGGGGAGTAAGAGAATTAGTCTGGGAGGTATAATGAAATTAGTGACCCATAGAAGGCGAGGTAAAATTAATGAAAGAGGAGGAGGGGATGAAGCTCGCGGCTCAGGGCTTTATGCTAATAAAACCCATTTGATATGCAGCGCTCATGCTCTTAGATGTTTGATATCGTAGCCGTCTAAATATGTAGCGTTACATTTACATACACTGGTAGTATTTGCATTCATTTACATCCAGTGCTGTAATGAAGCCTGAACAGCAGCGTCTCTTTTTAATTTCAGACATCAGCCCACGCAGGAGGGATGACGTTACAGTCTCTCTCATTCCTCTTACCACCAGCGCTAATAGGGTGTCGGGGTGACCAAATTGTTCAAAGCACTAGTCCATTATTGCTGAAAGGTCACATCCTCCAAACTCACAGCAGCTAGTTCATGTCACGGCACATTCGCATCCTTGAGCACGACTCCCAACCTCCTACTCGCTCATAACTCGAGTGAAATCCTAAAATATAAAATGCTTCTGCTTAGTCACAGGCGGGCGGAAAGTTTGCAAAAATGCAAGTGATTAGAGCTATTTGGTGGCTGCTCGGGTGTTTTTGTTTGTTTGCTGTTGCTGCTGCGGTTCTCTCTTAGTCACAGCCTTCTCCGTCTGCACGCCCCCCTCTTCTCCCTCTCCAATTATTTAACTTAGGCTGCGCGCCAAGAGGCATCTCGCCTACCACTCACACCGTCTGCCCCCTTACGCGCCATCTGTGCCTCTATCTGAATCCTGTCCCTTCTCAGCCCTCACTTTTCTTTGATTACAACAAATTATCCTCAACAGAAACATAAAGCTGCCCTCTATTGTTCTGTCACTCCAACTTTTGAAATGAGCTCTCTCTTACTCTCATATCTCTATACATACAGGTATGGTGCCTCTTTTCAAGCCATATCTGGGAAATTCAGCTTTTGCAGCTCTTTGGTAAAACATTTTTTTTCTTCTTCACTTTCCCTGTAGATGCAGTGTCCATGGTGAGTCTGACGCTTCCCTCAGTGGCGGTGGAGGCGAGAAATGTGTCTCTGAGGTGTACGTGGACTGGCGGGACAGAAATCACGGTCCAGTGGGGCAAAGGAGGGGCAGCCATCCTCGCCAACGACAGGATCACCATCTCAGGTGGCTCTCTGGTCATCAACCCAGCCAGGCGGAGTGATGCCGGGGACTACACGTGTACCGTGAGCAACCCCATCAGCGCCCAAACCGCCACAATGAGCCTCACTGTTTACTGTGAGTTTACACTGATCAAGACAAGTGGCAGCTAATCTGCTGCAGCCACTGCAAACAACAGTAGCTTATCTACTCTATCTACATTGCACTGCTCACAGTGTCCTGGATTGCACTTGGATTGCACAGGACGTGCTTCCATAAGCTTGTTGTGCTGCTTCTAGATTTGTCTTGATCACATCTTAAAATTCTGACGTGGCGGTCACCCGGTCATAACCCAACACACCCAATCACTCCAACAGCATACATAAGTGGCTCCCAGGTGGGAAGTGCCTTAAACTAGCACTCTTTCTAATGGCCGGCAGGGAGCGGCGACTCTGGTTGCAAAAATAAGTCTGAGTGTTTAGAAGTCCATGAGAAAATGTCCCTACTTATAGCTTGATTTATAATATCAGTAAACATTAGTTTATAGACTCAATAGCTAGTTTCAAGTCTTCTTCAATGCAGCATGATGTTCATTTAGAAAATGATGGTCCCACTTAGGGTAATATAGACAATAAAGCAGTGCAACTAAATTATTTTCATCGATTCACTTCTTAATTGCTCAGTCTATGAATTATCAGAGAATAGTGAAAGAAGAAGCTAAAGGGTGCATATTGAAGGATGATTAACAATAATGTGAAACAGAAATGCTCACATTTGAGAAACAATAAACTGCAAATTGTTGGACTTTTGCAAGATGAATTACATGAACTATTCATTGCATATCAGAATGGCTGTTGACAGGAGCAAGGTTGTTCAAGGCCTTTGCAAACGGGTGTGTCTCCGCACTCCAAGCTTGCCACTGTAAATATGTAAATAAGACTTGTTGAGCCATATGTTTATTCAAGCGGTGGCAGCCATTGGGATTTTAGATTTTAAGTGCACAGCCCCTTCACTTGCTCCGCAAAACCCCAACCGGCTCCAGGAGGGCTCATCAAAATATTTCACACAGACGAGGTGACTTAAACCCATAATTGACAAAACGATAAACCCTTAAGCAGAATTCATCATTTGAGTCAGCTTTTCTTTTTTTCTTTTCTGTTCCTGGGTGTACCTTATGAACTAAATGTTTCTAATGCTGATATTGATGTCCTGTGATTCACAACAGATGGCCCTGACACCCCGGTGCTGACCAAGGTCTCCCCAAAAACGTGTGTCGGGGGAGGGGATGTGTTGGTGGGACAGACTGTGCGTCTCACCTGCTTGTCGGACTCGCTGCCCCCTGCCCTCTTCTCATGGCAACGTAACGGGCAGCCGGTCGCATCCAGCCAGCCGGACAGCGGGGTGCTCAGCCTTCAGACTTTCTCAATAAATGAGAGCGGCCAGTACGTCTGCGTGGCCAGAAACGGCCTCACCGGTGGCACGTCGAATCAAGGGATAGACTTGGCAATCGTAGGTGAGTTATGGTGGACGCCGACCTCTCTGTGACTGATAATAATGACGGTTGGTTTTGGACTCTGGTTCCTGAATCTGTCTTCACGACAGGAGAGGGACAGAAAGTATCCTGGGAGATTGATCTGGTGAGAATGTGGTGAAAGTCCTTCAGTGACTTTCACACATACGCTCTCCTCCGTTTATTTTCATTTCTTTGTCTCTCTCGCTGCTATTACTTGATAATCCTTTTTAAGGATCTCCCCCTCCTCCGCTCTATTGTTTTCTTCTTCTCTTTTCCTCCTCTTGTCTGTCTGGGCTCCAGACTCATTATCTTTATTAATTCTCCCCCTTTGCCACCATTCTTTCTATTCCAGCCACATGTCTGAATGTAGGGGAAGTGGTGGGGATTGTGATCGGCTGTTTGCTGCTGATCCTAATCATCGTGCTCCTCATCGCGGTCATTGTTTTCCTCATGCGAAAGAGGAGGGGTAAGTGTGCGTGCGGTCCTGGACATTTCGTTTGTCCAGTATTTTATTGTACATCACGCTGAATCAAACACTTTGTAAAACGCTTTTTGATGTTTCCTTTTATGCTTTACAGAATAGCTCAGCCATGTTTTATTGCACCACAGGGATTTATTTTTGTTATTTCTATTATTACAGCGCAACAAAGTGATACTTCCCAGCTTGTGCAGAAGAGCAACCCAAATCCCATGCCGATAGTAAGCCACAGTAAAGTTTAAAGATGATTCACCATTGATTTTGACTTCATCTTGTCCATGTGATGGTGCTAAAAGGCTTTTCCCAAATTAACCTTCTCATTCCATCTTTCTTGTGCTGTCTCTGCTCTCCCTCCCATCATTTTTCATCTGCTCTCATTAAGCCTCCAGATCCACAATCTAATGGTGCAAGGGATTTGGGCCAAGGTCCCAATCCCCCTCTCTATCACTTGAACACACACACCAACCACCCTGACCGCTTATACGCAGCCCAGCGTGAAAGTCGTGGCAACCCACAGATGCATAACTCCGACACACACCAACACAATGCCTCTCAGAACGGCATTGACAATCGGGCTTTCAGACACACCGATGCTCAGAATGCAAACGCACTCCCGAACACACAGCAACAAAATCCCAACATTCTCATACAGACTGGCACTAACCAGGGCGGCGCCCAGCCGTCGGCGGTTCATGTCAGCCTTAACACGCTGCCACAAACTGCCCAGCAAAACAACAATGCACAAATACCCACCATTCACGTCAATCTTAACTCGTACCCAAACACCGGTCAACAGACTCAGGGAGACAACTCATTTCCACTTACCAATACAACCCAACAAAACGTGATGCCAACAGGGCAATCAAATCCCAGAATGCAAAGTGGGCAGTCCTATCAGAGTAACATAGAAGCAGGTCACCAAGATCAGCCTGGACTAGTCCCGACTGGATACACGCACTACAACAGTAACAACAGTCCGCAGCAAAACGCCAACACACAGACCTACCAGCAGGAGCCAGAGTCTCAACGCCGGTCCAATAGAAACTCGTGGGATCTCCTTCGAGGGACACCAGCGTATCCCAGCGGCACGCCTCAAAGAGGGCAGACATCACCTGAGTACACCTCTGACTATACAGACTACACTACCCATCCTCCCATACAAGAGGCAAGAACGCCAAACCGATCCCAGCCTCGACCTCAGAGCCAAACCACTTCCCGGAGCAGAGCTCCACCCAGACAAGATGCACCATTAGTGGACAGACGGACACGGAGCCGTTCAGCTGATCTTCAAGGCCCAAACACTCGCAGTGTAGCACAGCTTGAGGCTGAACACCACGCACAGAGAAGTGGCCACACACAATGGGAGGGTGCTCAGCGAGACATCAGAGGTTTGTCTGGCAGCCAGATCGCCCCCAGGCAGGAAACCACACACAACAATAACCCCCGGGCCCTGCCTCTCATGAGCCAGCAGGCCTCTGTAGGCCGCTCTGCACTGCCACAAGGACCGATGACACGCCAGGGGCCGACTGCACCGCGGGGTGCAGATTCAAGAGCTTTGGCTGATCCTAATCACCTTCCACAGGCACACATGGCGCCGCAACACAGAGCAGTGTCGATCCAAACACCACCACAAGGCCCGGGCAAGCAGACACATCCTGTCACAAATGGCGCCAATCAGCCTCGCCAAGGAGGCACTGCTCCAGTCCCACACTCCTCTGCCCAGCTTAATCCCAGTAACCTAACCCAGGCTGCACTTACAGCCCACACTGAGAGGGCTCAAACATTTCGGAATCGGAAACAACAGACCGAGGCTGCTCTGCTTCATCCCGGACCACAGGCACGTGTTCCTGCAGCTGCAGCTCAGCACGCACCGACTCCTCCTCCTGTTATCCCCATCGCACAGTTCCAGGCCCTCCCCAGGAAGCAGCACAAATCCCCATCGAGAGGTCCTCCGGCCCCCAGACCTCCTGTTAACATACCGGTGGCTCAACGACCCGTACAAGTTCAACAGCGGCCCGCCAACCATCACCACCATCCTGGAAATGGCGCACACAGGCATGCCCATGCCCGTGGCCCTGGGCACCCCTCCCACTTCACCCACCCACAGCAGGTGAGTGAGACACGGCATAGTGTTTCTGAAACTGCAGCCCACAGTAGCCATATGTTTATTGATATTACAGATTTCCAGCACTCGGTTCTCTCTCAGATGTGCACTTAAGGTTGTCATATCATGTCACACTTCATGTGTATCATTGTGCGTGTGTGCGGGCCTGTCTCTACCTGCACTGTCACCTCAACAGTTTGTGCTTTTGTCAGCAGTGTGAGTTTCTTGAGGGGTGCTTCACGTCACTTGTAAATGGATGTTGCATTTGTACGATTGACAGTCTTCTTGGTGCCATAAAAATGTATTTAGTCTTGAGTGTTTGTGACACTGTGGCATTTTTTTAAAAGTAGCATTGTGTGTTGGAGGTTCTGTCTTTTCTTCTGCATGACATGTTGGCAATGAAGGGCTTGTTGTGTCTTTCCAGCACCAGGCTCCCAGAGGGAGACCAAGATGATGACAGATGTCAGCAGACTACACTACAACTGTCTCGCATGCATCTACTGACACAAACAAACAGCTGACAGACGTGATCCAATATACCACCAAGCAACACTGACTGCATACGGCTCCGCTCTCAGAAACGCTGCCAGACCCTGGTATCCAAGTCATACCGTTTTCTTTTTTTTTTTTAATGAAAGAAATGAACATGTCTCCTATGGGGATGATACAAATTTAACCTTTTGGAATAGAGTCTTACTTTCCTAGAAATACATAAAAAATGATCTCAAGGAGGCCGAATGTACATAAAGTAAGCTACGGTGATACTGGAGGATGTTTAGATAAAATGCTCCCCGATCAACAACCCCTCTCTCCAAACACACACTAGACCCACATGTATTGGACTACTTTGACTTCTGAAGCACTGGTCATGCATCATAGCCTGCTCAGCGTAGACACGGTCAGTGATCCATAGCTCTAGACCAAGCTCGCCTCCCATCAGCCATTCATCATCAAAACTTAACAACACCACCTTGACAAAATGCACTTGAGCTGCTGGCATGAATACGTGTGCTTCATCTGTTAGTGACTGACAGTAAGCGAGAAGGGAATTGGCCGCTGGTGACGGTGACGATTATCGAGGAAGAAATTAGTTTATAGTGGTGGTCTTTAATGTACATGGAACTATTTATTTTGCGCCTTCTGTTTATTGATGCCTCTTATGACACTTCTCAATTAAGCAGATTTGCCTCAGTGGTGCGATGAAGTAATACTCAGCTAACTATGAAGGGGTATCCCTCAAATGCTTTAAATGACATGGGAAAATAATCACACCCTTGCATGAATGAGGTCAGCACAAAGACTTCAGCGGCCACGCTTTCTGCTGAAAAACAATTTACTGTCTGCACTGGGTCATGGACGGCACATCTTTTGTACAATTGGATGCCGTTGTTACTTTTACCAATTATTTATTTATTGATTTATGTTTGTGCTTTATGTTAAACTTGCAATTGATTGTGATTGTTTAGGTTGCATATTGTTGAATAAATGGTTGTATTCTATATGTTAATTATTGTCAACAAATCCTGAATGAACTGTTCCTTCAAACAAGTGACATATCTCATTCCTCTCTGTCATAGAGCTCCATTGTTGTCTAATAAAACCACATCAGTGAGTTACACATTTGCTCTGGGTGACATGGTACATTATTCCCATAAGCACAAGCTCTGTAGTTTATTAGAGTCGATCACACATACGCTATCCTGCTGCTGGAAATTCACATTCAATTGTCCACAACGGATGCACTTACTGCTGTGTCACATTTTACGAAAAGCTGGTGTCCAGCTGTTGCAGGAATTGAGTTGGCTGTTTATGAAAACAAAACCATTTTCTTAAGATAGTAATAAGTAATAAGTGGGTCGAGATCCACAAGCAAGGAAGAGATATTAACGATGCATAGTCGTTGTTTTAAAACACTGACAATAATGCCCCATCCTTTAAAATCAAAAGACATAAACTTGAACATCCAAATTTGAAAAGTCATGAGCAAAAACACAGCGCATCTGGCAGCTCCAACCAAACAGCTGGGGCAGGAGATTTACTTTATTGCCTTGAAAAATGGTGCTGTTTTTCAGAAGATGATTGCCTGTATGTAGTTAATACAGATGTTGAATATTCATGTGAGATGCTGCAAGCACGGCATTTCAGTATCTTTGCTCCTGTTAAGTTCAAAAATCTTTGGGCGGTTGTGTGAAGAGAAGTCCCAGATGCAGAAAGTTATCATAAAAATTGATTTAATAAAAAGATGATGAACAGCATTTCAAAATGAATCACACTAATAACTACACAATATATACAAAATATATCCCATGAGAGAGAGAAATCCCATGAGACAGAGATCCAGTGCCCCCCCCCCCCCCCCCACCGGGCAGCAGATCCATACATACCTGCCCGGCAGAAGACACCCAGAGATCTGCTGATGTTCTCACAATGTCTCAGCTTTGCCAGGTTTGGGGTCAGCCCCCCTTCCTCTGCTAGCCTCTCTTCCAGTGCATTGATTGGACAAGACCTCGTCCTTTTAGGTGTTGGTCAACCCAAACCCCCTCTCACTTAAACAACAGTGCTCAGGACTTCAATCAACCCCCTCTCACATTCCTGAGCACGTCCTCCTTATCTATCTGCTCCAATCTTCAGGCTGCGTAACTGTTTGTGGGCTCCTGATGTTTTCAGGATTCCTTCCACAATCACTCAATACATTTCATAATTCTAATTAATACATTTGTGTAGTACATACAGTGTCATCCATTCAATATTTGATAATCCATACAGAGTTATTTATTTGTCTTGATTTTCCAATGTAAACTCTCTAGCTCTCACTAGGAGCACTAAAACCATTATTTTCCAACACTCCTCAGGAAGGATTTGTACAGAATTGTTCCAAAATCTTCTTTCCTCAATAACAACAAAGTTTCTGTAGAACTACTGCTCAAACTGTTCACTCTAATCCGGCACGCTGTTATATTTCCACCACAGTGGATGCCACTTCTGTAGACTATTCACAGCACAATGCACAATCATTTATTTTGCCTCTACTTTGAAAATGAGCATATCCTCCCAAACATGAGGATCTTTTGATTTCCAGTACAAAACACCTCCTCATGCATGTTGACAGTAAGTCAAACCACAAAAACAACGATTTATTCTGGTGTTCCTCTGAATCACAGAGCTGTTTGCAGTCTGAGCATATTTCTGCTCACTGTGTCTATAGTGCTAATTATGCATAGTGCCTGTGTACACCCAACGCTGTTGTTGATTCTCCTCAGATGAATCTGTTCCTTCGGCTTGTTGTGGAGGTGCAGAGTGTGTGTTTGGATCACAGCTTCATCAGTCTCCCAATCCCCTGCTCCCACGTGTACGTCACCTCTGATGAACAGTACTGCTGCTCACTATTGGAGACACTTCACGGTAGTCTAGCACTGTAACGAGTGGAGATGGAGTGCATTCGAGTACCTGGTGCTAGAAAAGGTTGCGGCATTGCCTGCACCGCTCCAGATGAAAGCTGTGATTTATGAAAAGTTTGGAGCAGTTTTACAAATTCTGTTCCTGCTGTCTTTGAAGTGAAGTGTGTGGTTTATGGCCAAAACAACTGGAATTACAAGGCCTGGTGTCGCCTTGAAACGCAGTAAACCTCAACGCTGATGTGGCCTCCTATCCTGGGCCAATTTGCATGCAGATCTGTTGGTGTTGTTTTATTATACTGATTTGCCATGATTTACTGTGACTGCCGCAAGTAATTGTAATTGTTTACACATCCCTTTGGAAGCATAAATTAAAGGCAAACATAACTCAAGTGCGCTGTGTGCAAATAGGGCATTTTTTAGTATTGATGAGTGCTCGTTTCGGTGTGTGTCAAACTGCAGCAGCAGAGAGCTTTCCTGCCTCAAGTGTGTGTGTGTTGATTCTACTCTGGAGACTATTTGCACTGGAAAACTTAATACAATAAGATGGCCAATATAATCTGAATCCAATTTTTAATTTAAATTCAGTCCAGCTCAGGAGGCACACACATTTTTGTAGATTTGATGGCATTTAAAATAACATAGGAGGCATTAGGCCCAGACTGAATTAAGTCGAATTACCTCGTGAATCCCCTCAAGTGAACAAAAAGTCCCGATGATGCCTTTCTTTTGTTCACTGCAGGGATGGTGACTATTCTCCAGCACCTCGGTAGTCCTTATAAGTGCATATCATCATTAAAGTGAACCGGTTAGTCCTTTGATATCCCTGAACGGCTGCCTTTGTGCACCGACACCCCTTTAGTGAAATGCCACACGAGTCCCAGAGGAATTTGGAACAAATTTATGATTCAACTTTACACATCAGGGCAGCTGAAAAAAAAAGAAAAAAGAACTCAACATTTTAGAGTGTGACAGTGACCCTGAGTTTATAGCTTGAGTCTGTGCCACTGCCATCTATCCAGTCAAGATGTCCTTGAGCAGGACAGTGAATCCCCAACAGTTCACTGACTGTAAATCGCTCTATGGGAGTGTTAGAAATGTAAATCACACACCCAAACTACACCGTGGCAGCCGGGGGACTCCATGCCTCGTCATCCCACAAGGGGGAGCTATGAGAGAGGATGTTTTTTTAGGTTATCTGTTGATCACTTTACACCCTTTTTTTTCCTTCTCTCTCCTCAAGGCCTTCACCATCTGTGCAACTTTGATGCTGACTGCTGAAATTAAAATACAAGCCATAGGCAAAGTTATTCCTGTCTTTAGTCCGGCACACACAAAAGCACAAACATAAAAAAAGAAATACAGTCGTGTGCAGCAACAAGGAAATCCTCAGTTGTCATTTGGCTTGTTATGCTTAAAGGTGAACTGTTGCCTTCAGGGATGCATTTCAAACACGAGAACTTCAAAGAGTTTTGTGTCTTATCGTAATCTTTTGTTGAGCGTATCATGTTGCGTTTCATATTGTCACCATGCTTTCTCTTTTGAATAAAGACAGGCTTATTTACTGATACTTTGTTTTAATGAGACGTATCAGTAAATAAGCCTCTCTTTATCCAAAAGAGAAAGCGTGTTCTCGTTGAAATTCAGCTCTTCAAAGCTAGTGTAATAGATCTTCTGTGGCTTTAAAATACAAATCAATTTGTCCTAGATAGCATTATAGTGTAAATACACATTCATATTTACAGACGTTTTTCCTTGATATAAAGCCGATGTTTAAAGGAATAATAATGCATGCTGAGAATGAAACCAGCCATAGACGTCATGACACCATATCACCAGAGGTGGGACAAAGTCATTGTTATGCAAGTCACAAGTAAGTCTCAAGTCTTTGCCCTCGAGTCCCAAGTCAAGTCGAGTCAAAGATGAGGCAAGTCCCGAGTCGAGTCACAAGTCAAAGCCAACAAGTCTCAAGTCGAGTCCAAAGTCCTACCATTTTAGTTTCGAGTCATTTCAAGTCCTCTTACCACAGAAATAAAATGTATACAAATCATGTATGTCTGTAAGATTTGTATTTATTTAAACCTCTTTTTATACAATGACATTAATCAAATACAGTAAACATTTTCACAAAAAATGCTTGTATTTCAACAGCATATTGCACTAGAACAATGCACAGCAACTTCAGTCCTGTATTGTATTGACCTCATATTGCAAAACAGTTTAACTTTCAAATAGACATGGGTCCTTTTAGCCTGAACTTTTTTAAACATGTCATCAATAAAATCCTCACTCCTCAAAATGATCACTTCTGAAAAACTGGACCAACCTGATAATATAACTGGAATGACTCCATAGAGACTTGAGTGAGCTGTGTGGACAGGTGATGAGCAGAGAGTGAGTGAGCTGTGTGGACAGGTGATGAGCAGAGAGTGAGTGAGCTGTGTGGACAGGTGATGAGCAGAGAGTGAGTGAGCTGTGTGGACAGGTGATGAGCAGAGAGTGAGTGAGTGAGCTGTGTGGACAGGTGATGAGCAGAGAGTGAGTGAGTGAGCTGTGTGGACAGGTGATGAGCAGAGAGTGAGTGAGCTGTGTGGACAGGTGATGAGCAGAGAGTGAGTGAGCTGTGTGGACAGGTGATGAGCAGAGAGTGAGTGAGTGAGCTGTGTGGACAGGTGATGAGCAGAGAGTGAGTGAGCTGTGTGGACAGGTGATGAGCAGAGAGTGAGTGAGTGAGCTGTGTGGACAGGTGATGAGCAGAGAGTGAGTGAGCTGTGTGGACAGGTGATGAGCAGAGAATGAGTGTGTGAGCGCATGCGTGCTGTGGACAGGTGGAGGGAGGCCCCTATACTGCATTGCATTTGCAAAAGATCAAATTGGCCAAAAGTCTGTCAGTCATTTGTGCACGATGGGGACGCAGAATGATGCCACCATGGCTGATTCTTCATACCTGTAACAGAGAAAATACTCTTTACTCATATCAATGTTGTTGTGTTAATATTCATTGTCTATTGTACACTACGGTATACGATAATACATTTCAGTTTCAGTGTATGCAATATTAAGAACATTTTCACTGCTTCAAAAGTCATAAGAAAGCCCTTTCTCTCAAGCAACTGAAGTGGTTTTCAAAGTGGGGACAGGGACCCCTGGGTGCCGCGAGGAGGTGCTAGGGGGGCCATGGCAAGTTGGCATGAAAAGTATAGCAAAACAAAATAATTGAATAAATTAAATAACTAAAGTAAACCAAAAACAAGCTAAACAATATTCCCATTAGTTAAGAACTGCACTATAATAATCTATTGCATCTCTGAACATTACTACTATAATCGTTATTATTTTATTTTATTACATGGCTTGGTTGAATTCCAATGTAGAATGCGGTCTGTTATTTCTTGATAACAGACCCTGCGCCCGTATAGCGAGGCGGTAGTTATAGCGAATACAACCCCTGATATGAAAAGGGAAGGCTAATGGTGGATCTACTGTGACTGTGTTATGGTACTTTAAAACGGACGTTGACATGATGTTGGCGAGGTTTTCCATCTGAGTGTGCTACACTCATGTACCTCATATAATCAGGGTTAAAAAATCCCTATTTTTGTAAGCATGAACCAGCAAGGGAGACGTGCGTTTACTCTCTCGTTGATACAGTAAATATGCAGCAGCTAGCTAGTAAGTTACGGTACATCCGATAAGGTGCTTAGCATTCGTTCAAAACTTACCTTTCTTTGTGCAACTTCAGGTGTCGAACAAAGTTGGACGTTGTGGCAGCTCCGTCTGTAATCTTCGACCCGCATGTTTTGCAAATTGCAACTCTTTTTTTGTCGATTAGCTCGTAATTTTTATAGCCAAACGAAACTATCTTCGGTATCATTTTGCCAACTGGCGCGTTGTTGCTTGTGCTTCATTGGTTGTCTTGCAACGTGCCTGCTTAGATACTGTCACATCAAAACAACGTGGGACTACAGTGATTGGATGTCGTGCAGGCAGCGCGCGTGCTCTCTGCATGCATACAGGTGGTGCACATTTCTTTCACAGATGCAGATAAACTGAGAGCGGCGTGGCCGTGTGAACATTTTCTTCCCCAGTTTTCATGGGAAGTAGCAAGTCTTCTCGAGTCAAAAGGCGCAAGTCCAAGTGAAGTCACGAGTCATTGATGTTAAAGTCCAAGTCGAGTTGCAAGTCTTTGTACATTTTGTCGAGTCGAGTCTGAAGTCATCAAATTCATGACTCGAGTCTGACTCGATTCCAAGTCACATGACTCGAGTCCACACCTCTGCATATCACTAAACACAGTTTTAACGGAAACATAGGTTCCCAGTTTGGACTGAAACCACAGACGAAAAGTGGAAAGAAGAAGCGCAATGCACAGAAGTCTTCTGTTCAAAGAAACAGCTCTTTCTTCGAATTGCAGTGCAGATAATTCTCATAATTAAGCCATGTGTTGCAGCAAAAAAAAAAATCCAAAGTCAGCAGAAAGAAAGAGAGATGATCGTACAAAACAGAGCAGATGCACGAGTCACTATATGTGAGCCAAGAACTTAAAGGAAAGCATCACAGTTAGAGGAGGCATGATTAACAAAATGTGGTTCATGGCTTTTGTACACGCTTTCTGTTTATATATTCTATGTGATGCATTTTGGTCCACTTTCTGCGTTTCTAGCTACACTCGGCGTAACTTAAGAGATATTAGTGTTGGTCACAGCGGAGCAATCGAGACGGTAGCAGCAAAAACCAGTGTATTGATTTGAGCAAGAGTGTTTTCTATTGCTGACATTTTTCCTTTTCATCTGTAAGAAGGACAACGTGTTACTTCTTCTGTCAAAAGTGGCATAGTTCTGTGTGCAAGGCCAGCACAACACAGTCCAGTAATTGCAGAGCCTTGTTCGGACTGCATTACACCAAACATTGCTCCAGGCCATGTAACCAACCCACACACCTAAAAGTAGACATGAGGTTCCAATATCCCAACAAACCAATACCAGGTGACAGAGATCAGTGTATGAATCCAGGAGGAAAGGACAGACGAGTCCGCTGAGTGTGTTTGAGTCCAGATTGTGCAGATTAATAAGGGAGGGGCTGAAGAAAGAAGTGTGCTTCATCTCTCTCACTTCTGTCATGCTGAGTAATTGTGCTGTATGTTGATAGAAGCCTAATCAATCAAGCATGTATTCCCACCTGCCCTGCCTGACGTGTAGACCCGAATACTTTTTAAATATACGTCAGTGGAACTTTAAATAGCCTGCAGGATAGCGGCTAAACTCTGCTTTTAGCTTGACTTAAATCTGCACGACATGGATGGATTTCAGTCACTCCTCGACTGGCTTATGCCCCTGGCCTACTTTCTTGAGGCAGTAAAGCAGAACACACACTACCTATCAAAAATATTCATAACAGAAAGTACTGTGTGTGTGTGTGTGTGTGTGTGTGTACTGAAGGCAGGTTTTATAGCTGAACCGCTGTGTAACTGCACCAATATCTGCACAGCTGCTCTGCCAGCTATCATGCTGAGTAGCCCTCCTATAAACTATAGAGTCTGCTTCAGAGTAGTGATGTGCTCACATGCTCTTCCTCTTCCTCAGCCATCAGCCATGCCAATACAGAAACCAGTAACCTTTTATCAGCCGATACCTTTGGTCAGGCTCTTGTGGACATCCCTAAGTATGTGTGTGAATGTGTGCTTTGATACGGATGTGTTGCCCTATTTATTTGGGCTCAGCAGCTCAGCCTAACTACTTTCTAAAATTCTAAATATATCTTTTTACACCCACAGGAGGAATTGAGAATGGATGTGAGTGACAGATTTGCCAACGGTAATTAATTTATCTGAGTTTTAGCGACTCATTTGCCATTTTGGATTGCAGTATCTTGTCAAGTCAAATTGATTTGCATTGGTTTCAGTCACAGTTATAATCTAAATCGAACATTAGGGGTTTAAAACAATGAAAACACACACATTTAAATATATGTGTGTGTGTGTGTGTGTGTAGAATACATATTGAGAATAATGTGGCGTGCCAAAAACCATTAAATATGATTACAGCTGTGTCATGACGTGTAGTCAATCATTCATTTACTGTCTCCATTACAGATGCTTCAAAGGAGAAGTTTTCACAAATGCATTAATAAACATTTAAACAACCTTTATCTGCCTACATCTACAATTATAGTGTGTTTTGAACCATTTCTACACTGCTGATGAATGCTGCTTAAGGACTATACACGCCAGTCCCAGCTGTGGAGCCATACAGCTGTCTCTTTATAAGGCATTGGTAGGTCTATGTATTTTAATTGCGCTTTTGTATTTATTTTAATCTATTTAATTGTTTTGTATTATCTTGACCTTGAGTCTGAAATAAAGTTTGATTGATAAAATTGATTAAAATAACACGTTGAGCTGCCAGCTTGCTTCTTGAGAGCTGCTTGTTGGAAGGTGGAATAGTCTTCTGAACCCCTACCCACGTTTTAATATAATTTCTTTAATTTCACGAAACTGATAATCCAAGGTTCACATGCACTTCTCGCCTTCATTGGTCAGCTGTGTGGAGGAGAGAAAGAAAGGGGCATTCAGCATGAAGGCCTTCCAGGAGAGGCTGTCTGAAACTGTGCTCCGTTATCCCCGGACAGGATACGACTACAACTACTACAACTACTGCTGCTACTCACATAAACACGTCAAGGTATTATTCATCAAACAGAACCCGACCCGTGCAGAGAGTGATGCAGGAAGATTTCATGGTAATTACAAAACACAACAGAAACTAAACGGACATGATGCGAATCTGTGCTTTCAGGATTGTCTACGTTGATTGTTGCTGTAGACTTAAAGGTCATCATGAGGACATCTGATACATGGACTTCGAAGGCATCTCTGTCCCCTGTAAATCACTGCTACTTGCATTCAAAATGTACAATAAGACGTTTCTGTGCCTCGAGGGAACCGGCTGGTGTGTGACTGGTGTGCGAAAAAGATCAATTACTCATCTGAAAGCCGAAAAGCTTCATTTTGAGACTCTATTCATTGCTTTAGTCGTACATAAAAACAACCAAACCTTTGTTGTTTTTAATTTCATTTACAAATGAAATTATGAATTAATTAATTAGTAAATTACTTCGTCTGGAAATAAACGAACATCACTCTAGGCTCTGCTAAATTGTGATGGGCTTTTTGTCATTATCTATGTATTTAAAACCAATGGATTAATCCTGAAAATATAATTGATAATGAAAGCGAACATTGGTGGCAGTCCTGTGCTTACCAACACGTGTCTGCTTATTTTGTGTTTGCCTGACCTTATGTTGCAGAATGTGGCCCAGAAAGCCTTGGAATATCTCTGCCCTTCAAAATGCCACCGCTGTGCCATGTGACCTCATGTTCAGCAAGCCTCTGGGGGAGTTAACGGTGACATTTACAAAATGTTTTGGCAAGGGTTCACTTATATAGAATTGCTTACTAACATATATTTTTGAGCAGCTTTTGATAAGGAAAATATTTTCGAAGGGACGTTGAAGGTCTTTAGGAAATGACATTTTTGCTGACCTTAAAAAAGTCTTTCTAACAGCCTGACCAAACAAAAGCGCTTCAATGGAACACTGTAATGTCTATTTACTTGTATTAATCTTTCCATTCTGCTGTGAAAGTATATATATATATATATATATATATATATATTTAAATATGCATCTCAATAAACACAATAATAAAAAAGGTAATAAGTAATAAAAGTAATTTCCTGTAAGAAAGGGAATCATGAAGAGCACTTATTGGTATAAGCGATATGTATATTTTTTTATAAGAGTGTTGGCGTGAAGTCATTAGCAGCTGACTTCTCATCTAAATGCTCTCAAATGTTACCAAATGTTCCCATTGGTGATCATTAAAATTTCATCTCACCTCAACACGGCAGCTCAGTTGCTTCTTCTACGCTGCAAAGATATTAAAGAGGTGTATTCTGTACATCTCTTGAGCAATTTCACACTGTAATCAGAAGAGCAGTGACTTTCAAGTTTGATCGACCTCCAAGAACGAGTGTGATGCCGCCGTCTCGTGGCTCCGGTCCAATCGGGGCCTCCTTTTATCTCACCAATCACCCACTGTTTTACAAAACCATTGATTCAACTCTCTTTTGCTCCCATAATGAGATGCATTTTAAGTGCTATTCCTTTTGATCTTTCAAGATATTATCATCTAAGCTTCTGGTCTGGGGATCAGCAGCTTCTCAACATCAGCTCAGTTCAGTATATTTATCGCTCTCTACAGTTGCTCAATGAATAAATTCTGTCGACTAAAAGCATGCCGTATAAAAGACCTTGAATCATCACTGATTAATTGAGACAAGCTTTGTGTGAAAGTCGGAACAAAAATATTAGTAATCAAGAATGTTTGTATGGTCAATAAAAAGAAGACAAATAATGGAGGCCGCTTTTCAAATAAAGGCCACATAATAGATTGTCGGCGCAGAGAACAGCTCAACAAGCTCGGTAAACAATCAACAAGCTGTTTCTTGTTGTGCAAATTCATCATTTTCAGGCTCATAATGAGGGGCCGATGACGCAAGAGCATTATTGCTTAGGAAACTCAAACATTAGCGCTGTGCTGATCTCTGGCCACTTTCAAAGCCCGTCCATACATCCATCAGCCTCGATATCAGCTTTGCTTCTACAGCCACTTTGTGACTTCCCAGCAACACCAGATAACCCAATAAAGGGCCACGACTTGGATTCGTTGTGCAGGTGTGTGACTTGGCCTTGTTCCCAGAAGTCTTCACGTTGACCATAAGCTTGAGCTTAAAAACTAATCTTGGTTTCTGTGTTTACGAGACTCACACAAAGCCGCCTATCACCACGTGTTGTCAGCTGAAATATTAATTGTGCGTTTTGGCAGTGAGAGCGGACTGCACAGCACTTTGAAATGAGATGACGCAATAGTTTCCTTTTGATATTTCTCTTTAAAAGGAATTGATGTGATGATTATACAACTGATTAGTTGGTATGGGTGGGGTGCCAGGGGCTGAAAATCCATTTTGCGTCCATGGCTTTCACACTGTCATTTATTTTTCCCTCCGATTTCTGTCCTAATAAAGTCGTTCTTTGGACTCAGGTCAGACGTGATAATACCGCCAGCCAAATGTACAAGATTATCTTTTCAACACAGCAAGCTTTATTTTATGAATGTGTCACTGGGAATAAAATGAGTCCAGCCACTGTATATTGGAAGCAAAGTCACCCTTCAAATAGCAATATGGCGGCTTAGCAGCCACTGAACTCTTCTGTCGGGATGGGAGAATTATATTGTTATATTTTTTTCCCCCCTGCCATAACTATAAGGAAGCTTATAGGTTCATGCTCTGGGTATTAACAGAGGGATTAGCGAGGAGGCTCAAGTCCGTGAAGCACAGAGCCACAATCTCTTCATTGTTGAGATATCTACTTGAGGTAACACAATTAACTATTTATTTCAAACGCACTGGGGTCTTCAGGAGGCGAGATGGAAGTGCATTTCATTGGCAGTCATGTGTTGCATCTGACCGGTTGTAGCTGGGCACACAGTCCTGTGTGAGACAAGGGCTCGTCTCCCCGGATGTCGACCAAAACAAATTCGCTGATAAGAGCCAGCTGAGTCAGTCGCTGAGAGATGCTGTTCTGAAATTGGACAAATCAGCTGTCTGAGGTAGCAAGCCTGGCTGTTTCTACCGTGTTCAGCTAAGTGGAAATAGTGCGACGCACGACAGTTCAGCAGGACGTGTTACTTCTCAGGTTAAGATTCAACGCACGACAATCTTACAGACTACAGCGCATTGTTAAGAGTAAACCAACCGCTTCGACAGTCAGCCTCTCATAAACAAAGCAGGTCCAGTGGTTTCAGATGTTTGTTAGTAATGCTACTGCAAATAAGAGATTTTCCCTTCAACTCTCCAGTGTTTCGCGAAAAGGCAAGAATTTAAGAAAAATGCAGAAAAACAAGTACAAATTTGGCAGCAGAACTTTTTGTTGTTGTTGTTGTTGCTTTCCCATTTATCATCTCATAAACCCTCAGATTTATCTTGTGATCCGGAGGGTGCCGACCCCTACAGATCCTAGTTAAAATGAGCTCTGCCTCGAGCAGCGTCAACAGTAAAATAGTTATTGACGACACATTGACGATCAGTGTTATGACTTCATGATGTCATGAACATCGAATATATCAGTCACATGAGCCAAAAAGAGTAGTTTTACATGTATACTTTAGTCTGGTCAAGATTGCCTCCATATGGCTCTCACTAGTCTGATTGACAAAACAACAAACAGAGCGGCACACACACACACACACACACACACACACACACACACACACACACACACACACACACACACACACACACACACACACACACACACACACACACACACACACACACACACACACACACACACACACACACACACACACACACACACACACACACACAGACACAGACACACACAGATTCACAGACACACACAGACACACACAGACACACACAGACACACACAGAGACACACAGAGACACACAGAGACACACAGACACACACAGAGACACACAGAGACACACAGACACACACAGACACACACAGAGACACACAGATTCACAGACACACACAGACACACACAGAGACACACAGAGACACACAGAGACACACACAGATGCAGAACAATCTCCTTATTCTCTGCCCATAACACCATTACTCCACTTTATCTTTAGCAAATAGCTGTTTGCTGCTAAGTGTATTTGACTGTTGATACGTCTGTTCTAGGATTTTATCTGCAGGAGTTTTACATGTAATGGAGTCATTTTTACTTCAATCCTTTTTATATTCCAACACATGTCCACAGACTGCGGGAGCTAGTTAAAAGTAGATAAATGCACTTTAAAATCTATCATTCAGTTTTATTGGTGACTTTTGTCTTCAGTTCAATGTGCAATTTCTCAAATAAAAGAATGTTTGAAATAATTTATTTTAATTTTTGTGACATGAGAGCACTTTAATATGTTTATTTATCGCAATAAAGTGATCATGATTTCCAACAATGTTACAGCATTCTTTCCTCATGTGCAGCTTTAACTTTTACCGCGTGACACTGAAGTAAAGGATCGGAGTACTACCACGTAGAGATCATATTTTTTTTTAACAGCAGCAGATATAGCAGTTTTTTTTCATCGGCAGTTGCATATGTTGTCAGAACCCTTTCTTTGTTCCTTCCCCTTTCTCCTGAATTATTAGGAAGCTGAGAAGTTGTTATTTACAATAAATCAAGGAGTGAAGCAGAATCATGTCCGCTTATTCATCCACTTGATCATCTCCTCTTCTTTCTCCTCATCTGAGCTCTTCAAAGGGCTGTTGACTACATGCAGAGCAGCTCTTGTGTACGCTGCTCATGTTTGTGCTCTCTAACAACACACTTTGCTCATATCTGCCGTGTCAATTGAACTTCAAAGCGGCCTTTCCTCGTGAGCACAGAGCAGAGGGACGCAGACAGCGAGGGCCGGTTGGTTTTCTGGTCAATATCATGGTCCAGAGTGGTGGCTCGCATTAAGCTCCGAGCGGATTTCCGAAGCCCAGCGCTTATTATTCTATACTTCCGTGAATAATTTCGCAGTCGGATGTTAATTAACACAAAAACAATTAGCTCTTTCTGCCACATTTTATTCCTTAATTAAATATTCAGAGACTCCACTGGACACTAAAACACTCCTTTAAAATACTCACTAACGCAATTCATCTACAGTTAGCAGCTCCATTAAGCACTATTGCTAAGCCTCTCTATTTAACCTCTAAGATACTTAAGAGGGGAAAAAAATTGTTAGGGCAATAAAGTATATCTATTATGGGAAAACAAAATAAATAAAAGAGAAGAAAAAATCTTTGATGGATTGCTCCGATGTGGAGAGATTGTTTCTGATATTTGGGACCTGATACGTCGGCACACTAATAAATCGTTCTGCTCCTCGGGTTTCATAAAGCATGATTCTATTCCTGCTGCTTCAGTAACCACAGCTCTGCAGGCTTTTCTCTGTACCTCACCACTGTGCGTCTGAGCCGTGTCCTTGTTCTATTTTGTGGTGCTCTTTCGGAAATATCACTCTGTTGCATCAGCTTTGTTTGACTTCATCCCCAGTGTCCCAAACTCTGAAAAGCACCTCAGGGTTGTGGGTCTGCTGCTGCTGCTGCTGCTGCCATTCATGACTTGTTTTCACAACACTCAACCTGCCCGACACTGCTGGGGAAAGTCCCGTATTTTCTCACTTAGAGACACACATACACACATGCAACACCTGGCTGGAAACCCTGTCTTTGTTTATTTTGCGCATTTATAAACACACATAACAACTTGGGAAGAATGAATCAGCCATCTTTGTTGCCCCGAGGTTCGTCAGTGCCCCCTGCAGTGCTGAACCTCTGCTAGAAATATAAAGCATGCATCACTGTTAACAAGTCCTTCAAATGAAACCACAAAACATGTTGTCTGTCCATCCTCTGTAGAACAACACATTTCAGATTTAATTTACATTTGACTACTGTTACGCCCAGCATATAATAAGTCAAATCTTTCCAGCAGGGTGGATTTGCATTCAGACCTTGGGAAATAGAATAAACAGCAGACACGTCATATTTTCATGGAAGGTAACTGAGCAATATGATACATCAAAATGTTGTCTGGGTTTGAATGCGAGGGGGATTTTTACGGCCCAGCTCCACCTCCTCCTGCTTACTCTTATAATACAAATATATGAATAATAAATGATAATAATTCTTGCAGTTCTTTCTTCAGTTGCAGAACTGTTTACTGATCTAACCTTTCATGCTAACACTCAACTCAATGTACAGTGCACAATCATCCATTGGCCGTGGCTTAAAAAATTAACTTCTGCCTCTGATATCCTTTTAGAAGATGAGAAAAAGTCATATATGGAAAGTGAAAGTGCACAATGGGGCCCTGTCTACATATTTGCTCCTGTGTCTCTTGCCAGGAGGGTACATAGTATCTCTTGCTGAAGGAGGTTTTCCTGAAATGATGAAATATCACCAAGCGTTACAGGGAAGTTTGAGCTCAAACAGCATGCCAGAAACTCCCCCTCCCCCGGTGTCACTCTGTAAAACCAGCTCTTACAGCGGAACACACCAGCTTGCATAATGCAATATGATCATCCAAATGTATGCGTTGAGTACGTGCAGAGGCACAAGGGAAGTTGAAAGAAGGTTTCTGAATGAGGTTAGTAGTCAGAAAGTGATTGACGTCGTAAAGGGGACAAATACTTAATAAGGACTCGTGTCAGACAGGTAACAAAATATCCAAAACTCACACATGGGAATCAAGTGTTTAAGGACTTAACTCAAGTGAAGGTGCCTCAGAGTGATTTACATACATTAGCCAACATCAAAAAGACTCTTTGTACACCTCTGAGTCATTATTACTTCAAAAGCTCGTTTCTCTCACTTTGTGGAATTAGCTGTGACTATCTGCGCGTTCACCTGTTTCACCTATTTAATAGAAACTTGACCCTGCTGTGATTTTAGGAGGTAAATATAAAAAGGCCACTGATCTCTAACATCCCTGAGTGTTTTTCTGCCGCATACACAATCATATCACAATGGGAAGTCTAATCAGGCTTATAATAAACCACAAGTCGTGTTTTGTTTTTTTACCATAGTGTGCAGTATATGGCTTTTCAAACAGCCACATATTGTGTTCTCTGTTTGGATAACCATTTAGCACAGATATCCCATCATGTTGTAAAGGCAGGGAATGCCCAGACAGCAGGTCACCGCTTTTGTGTCAAATGTCTTTTTCTTTCCTTCTCATAAAAAAAGACCATCCATATAATCAGTAGGCATGGATAACTAAATATGATTTAATAACCTATGATCAGGCAGGCTTACAGAGAGCCTCTGCGCCACTCATATTGCAAAGGCCAGGTGTTACCACAGTAACCGTGTTTGGCGAGCGTGGGAGATAAATTGCAGCAGTATCTACCTCCTAATAATTTCTATTATCTGTGCTGGATGTTTAGATTATCATGCAAATAAGGGGACGTGCCGGCCGACAGCAGGTAGGAGCTGGAGGCTGGTGAACAGAGGAGATCAAATAAAACAGTTGAGCAATCACCACATGTGGGTGTGCCAAGAAACACGCAGTGGAATAAGGTAAGCAACAATCACTTCTTATTCATGACGTGGTTTCTTTTCAGAAAGACTTAAAATGGAAACTTGTAGATTTTTTGTAAACTGTTTGAAGTGACAAACCGCAATGTCAGAAGAGGAAGTTGCTTAAATTAGTGGTACTTCTACAATTTCTTCACACTTCTCTCAAAAGCATTTACAAAAAAAAAAACCTCTGGACTATAAGAGCTAAGCTTCTGTCTCACTCTGTTCACTTTTGTGTGATGCATTGCATAAAAGGTAAGCAACCAGCTTTTATATCATATATTTTCTCTTGAATATTTTTTTCTTTTCTTTAAATTTGACAGTTTTCCTTCAGCTTTGATCCTGTATTTCCTTCATAACAAGATGCAGGACTTAGATACAGATGTTTTGTCATCAAAACATCTGTATCTAAGTCCTGCATCTTGTGCTGTGACGCTGGACCAGCCATAGCGTTGAGACACTCATTTCCCCGGTGTCGTTAAGTCATTACATTTATGAGGATCATCCTTTTCTCAACATGTCTAGTAAATGTGCATATACTGAAAACAGGGGCTGGACATTAGTGATAAAAGCATCACTGTTCCGTATTTACGACGGAGGAAGCAATAACACAGCATTATGGTTTGTATACAAACCCATGCGCCAGACAAAACACTGGCTCCTCATTAAGAGATAATTGAGTCTCACAATAAACTCTGAAGTAGGGTTATAGAAAGAAATTAAGAGGGACTATAGAAAAAAATAATTTGAGTTTATCTCTCTCCTGTGGTCTTTCAGCTTGTAGGCTACACATGTAAAAGTCGAGCAGTGCACTCTTAAACCAAGTGTCAAATGGACAGTAGGTAGAAATACTGCAGTGTTGTAATCTCCTTCCATTCTCTCTTATCAGCAGAGCTCAAAACCCTCGAGGAAACGATGAGCGCTGGTTTATCGGTTGGGACAGGAGAACCACGCTGTCTCGGCGGGTTTGTTCCGGGCCACTGACCCAATAAGAAGCCTCCGTCTCCTGCGGTTCTAACTGCCCGGCGGATCAGACCTCCCTGTGCCGCAGTGCATGCATCCCCCCAGAGTCCAGGACATAATGTGACACATCTCCACCCTTGACTGACTTACAGCGAGGCCACCATGCAGGAGTGCCACACTGGACTGTGCCTGTCTGTCTACATCATCACCTTTGTGCTGGGCTTCCCGGCCAACGTCCTCGCCTTCTACACCTTCTGCAAGAAAGTGAAGCAGAAACCCACGCCGATCGACATCCTGCTCCTCAACCTGACCATCTCCGACCTCCTCTTCCTCGCCTTCCTGCCCTTCAAGATGCAAGAAGTGATGAACAACATGCAGTGGGACATGCCCTACATCCTCTGCCCGCTGTCTGGCTTCGTCTTCTACATGACCATCTACAGCAGCATCTTCTTCCTCACTGCGGTCAGCGTAGAGCGCTACCTCGGCGTGGCTTACCCCATCCAGCACATCCTGAAGAGGCGACCAGTGTACGCCGTGGCCGCCAGCATCTTCTTCTGGATCTTCTCCTTCATCAACCTCAGCATTGTATTCATCATGCCCTTCATTGGCCCTGACAACTCCCCGTATGCCTCCTCCGGCCACAATGTCTCTTCCGTTGGGGACAAAAAGAGCGACGTGTGTTATGAGAATTTCACACAGGCTCAGCTGAAGGTCCTCCTGCCCGTGCGCCTGGAGCTCTGCCTGGTACTTTTCTGCATCCCCTTTTTGATTAGCAGTTTCTGCTACATCAACTTCATCAGGATTCTGTCCAAGCTGCAGCACATTGACCGGCGCCGGCGGCTCCGGGCAATTGGCATGGCTTTAGGAACACTGCTGGTGTTCGCTTTATGTTTCGGCCCATACAACGTCTCGCACATTGTCGGTTTTATTATGTGGAAAAGTCCCGACTGGCGAGACAAAGCCCTGCTGTGCAGCACCTTTAACGCTTGTCTAGACCCTCTTATTTTCTACTTCTCCTCCTCAGCTGTGAGAAAGACTGTGGGTAGTTTGAAGGAAGGGGTTAGGAGTCGCTTTAACAGGTGCATGTCCTGTCACATGCTCTGGGCCTTGTGTTGGGGGATTAACAAGACTGCGAGAGATAAGGAAGACAAACAAGAGGAGATCAATGTTATCTGAGCAGACCGAGAAAAAGCCACGAGCAGCTGCTAATTTGTTATTTCTTCATCCCTGGAAGCAGGAAATCAATGTCATGCTTGTGTTTTCACATGTGAGAAAATGACTGGGCATACAGGATACTGTTTGACTCTGGTGCACTTCCTGTTAGGAAACGAGACACGAGAGGACACCTGTCCGTCTGAGCAGGACACAGGCCACAGAGACAGACCTTTGAACAGTCGTATTTAAAGAAAAATACTTCTTACATAAGAGCAGTTCTTCATCAGAACTCAATGCAGTCAGGTGTTTTGGAGCGCTGCACCTGCCAAATCAATATCTAAGCAACAGCTGCGGACGTCACCTCTCAGCAATAAGAGATCATGCTTTCCAAACAGCTTGGACCATGAAAAGGAAATGTTGTCTGTTTGTTGAAACATGCTCATTATGTGTTGGCTGTCGAACTGAAGTGTGAGATCCTGAAGAAGATTCCAGTGTGATGAAAGTCACAGGGCTTTGTGCGACCTCACAAACACACATCAGCAGCAAATATGCAGTTTGCTTTTATGTGAACATATATTTGTGTATTTTGTATTTCGCCTATGAGCTTTGTTATGCACATTTTGGCTAAAATATATGTCTGAAAGCTGTATGAAGGTGTTGTAATTACTTGATACATAACACAGAAGTACTATTTTCATACACAAACCGCCATTTTCATTAACAAATAATTTCATAACAATAGAATAATTTGTCTTTGAAAGATGGATGAATGTGGACGTTGCGTGTAAATATCAACTGCATTACCTGAATATAGTATATATATATATCCAGATCAGTTATGTATGTTCGTAAAAATAAAATAGAAAATAAGCAATAATTGTGAGCAATAGCAAGTTTATTGAGCAGATGTCTTTGTTTGTTTGGACCAATCTGGTTGTTCAGTAGATGTAGGTACATATTCTTGCTCTAAATGTAATTATCACTGGCAGTATTTGGTGGTATTAGTAATGTGGGCAGGCCTAAATTAAAATTGAACTTCCCCAACACACGAATCAAGATCTCACCCCACACACACGTAAACAATGCTACCACACGAGCGAGCGCTGCCATCGGCTGTGGTCCCGTTCTGCGAGGATTAGGCCTGAGATGATCACCTGTCGGTTTGACAGGTGATCATGCATGAAGCATTCACTCTGACACACAGACTCGAGTGAATGACGAAGATCCCAAAACACCCTAGTCAGCACGCCGCCGTGATAAGGAGTTACAGAGGAAAACAGCTTTGATTTGCAGAAAGAAATCAGCATTGCATCAATGTTTAGAGGGTAGACAGTCATGGGAGAGGCTTTCAAAGAGAGAGAGAGAGAGAGAGAGAGAGAGAGAGAGAGAGAGAGAGAGAGAGAGAGAGAGAGAGAGAGAGAGAGAGAGAGAGAGAGAGAGGATTATACAGTTACTCATAGTGCAGAATTGACTGTTCAGTCAGTTCATTCTCATTTCTGAGCATCAGCGATGACTCTGGACTTGATTTGTGTGATTTGTGTTTGTCAAAGGTTGGTCGGCTGAGATGAGTCGCACTGAACACCCAGAGGCTCTTTTTTTGTTTTCTTTTCCACTTCTTTTTGAATTTCCTGGAAGACAATAATTGGTCATTGCGTCAGTGTTAACTTTTTCCTGTGTGATAGATTACAAGGGTAGGGAATAATAAAAGAAAAAAACAGCCTTGTGTGTATGCATTTGTGTGTGTGTGTGTGTGTGTGTGTGTGTGTGTGTGTGTGTGTGTACATGACTTGTTCGCCAAAGGCAGAGGAGAACATTGTTCTCACCTGGCAGACATCATTTTCCCTGCTTGCAGAAATGTTTGACGGCTGTTGAGAGCGGGATTACATAAATTAAAAATGGTCTTTTAACCGCTTCCTGTAATTCTTGCTGAGAGGTTTACTCACATTTACCTTCCAATAAAAAAACGACGGTCATCGCAGAGAGGAGACACATCTTCACAATGTTCAAGTGTACAATCAGCTCGTTAGGGGGAGCATCTGGAAAGTAGAGCAAAAAATAAATAAGAAATGTCCAACACTGATTAGCACTGACTTATCATGTTATTGAGCACAGCAGAATTAATTCAGCAAGGTTGAACCGGCTTCGGTTGATGGACATTCGCCTCCTTGCTGGGAGGAGAGAGGTGTTTAAACATTGATTGGGTAAATCATTAATTTGTTCAAGAATGCAGTATTGCAGGCAATCTGTTGCCTTGGAATGATCGATGTCTGACCCACATTAACAGTCAAGTAGGGCAAACACTGAACAAGCGACTTGTGGTATGTGACTGTCGACCCTGAGCTCCGTGTCATACAGACTGTTAGGGAGGAAGTTGCCTATAGACTTCCTATAGAAATCCTGCATGAACACCTCTATAAGTACAAGAGTTGATCAGCCGCATTTGTCAAAGCTATATGTCTGTGTACAAAAATACGTGACAATATTTTAATATGACTGAATATGTATTAATTCATTAAATGGCTATGTGTAATTCGATTGTTGTGATACACACACACACAGATTTTCTCTTTCCTTCAGCTCTTGGCTATTTCATTTTCAGTATTCTGCCCCACTACTTCACTTTTTAATGTTGCAAAAGAACTCAGATAAACCAACCGGTCCAGCAACAAACAGGTAACGAGTCGGATACTTCCCTCAGGAGTTGGTGGAGACCAAATCAGAGCTAAAAGGACTTCAACATAATGTAAATGTAAAATAATGTATACAACATAAACACATTATCAACTTTTTAAGGTATAATATTGATGATGAATTTACAGTTTACTGCAAGCTGAAGCTAAAGGTTATACATTTAAATCAGATCATATTCAGATTCTGGTTCAATGTTAGATGGAAATAATAGGTGCAGTGTTTTCTTTCACCCATGATTGCAAATAAATGCTCCTCATTTGCGACAGCAGGGATTTATAATATTTTGAGATGTCACACCAAACAAAAACATGATTAATATTTAAAACTGGTTGGCTTAACATACTTCCATATTATTGTCAAATTTGTTAAGTTGCAGAACATTCAGGACAACGTGAGAAGGAAACTTCCAACTGGGAATTAAAAAAAAAAAAGATCGGACAATAAGTTTAATTTTCTTCTTTTGTTAAAAAATTCTTGCCACTTTTATTTTAAAATATATAGTAGTTTTTAGAGTTTGTTATTTCATATATGTATCTATTATTGAACTGTGTTTATTGTTTTTATTACATTTTGTATTATTTAATTATTCTATGTTTAATGTTATGTCAAATTCCTCGTACGTCCAACCTACCTGGCAATAAACAATTCTGATTCTTATTCTGAAGACCAATTTAAAAACTGATGATATTTGGGAAATGGATTGATTGCCCCTTTTGTTTTTATTTACCCCAAGTGAAGGTGGCAGTCAGACCCGTGGTCATGGCAGGGTGGCCCTGCACCCCACACGTGAAGGTGATCCCTGCTTCCAAAGACTCCTTCAGTGGGAGGACAAGCACACTGAAGAGATACACGTCCCGGCTGTGGTTGTCCATCACCTGGAAACACGTTGAGTGGCTTGTAGGCATGGGGTTCACCAACCAATCTGAGGACAGCAGGGCTCCGTCAGCCGGGTGTTCAGACAGGTCACCATCAGGGTTGAACGCAGGAAGGGTGCAATTGGTGACTAACAGGTGATCGGTATTGGCTGCTGCGCTCTGGTAGGTCCAGGTGAGGGTGAGCTCGCTGGGGTGAAACCCCCCAGTGAGACAGAAGAGAGCCCACTGACCAGTCTGAGGGTCGGGGGGAATCTGGAGGTAAATCTTGGGAGCAGAAGGTGGTGCTGGAAGCAGAAGAGGATAAGGGAAAAAAATGTGGTTGAATAGTTCACAGCACTCAAAAAAGTGTTTTTAATGATACACAGCAGCAAAAGAAAACAGACGTGTTTCAGCCTGAGGCTTTCCTTTGGGTTTGTGTGTGAGACCCCTCTTGAAAAGCAGCCAGGAAACAGCTGTTGATTAAAACCCAGCTGATACACATCCTTAAAAAACAAGCATACTCGTCAGAAAAATTGTTATTAGAGAAGTTCCCAAAATGTTATGAAAAAAAAGTTATATTCAATTGATTGACACACTAACATTACAAAATGCACGTATGCACATATGTAACTCATCATGTGCATAACCTACAGATACAATCAATACAACAACCAATGCAACATGATCAAAAGACTTTCTCACTAGTAAAAAAAGTAGGACAGAAAATGTATTTCTTTTTGTAATGCGACGACCAGATATGTGACCAATTGCACACAAACAATAAGGACATTTACATGACATCAATACATATCATATCCATCAGTAATACTCATTTGTGTTCATATGAACCAGACAGCAGTAATTCCTCATGTACGCCCAAGCAGAAGCTTCCTCTCCTCTTAACAATGCACAAATACCCATGAACCGCAGGTTACAAACTTAATATCCAGCAGAATTCAAGGGTTTACAAGACATCACTCTAGATAGAATATGCCAAAATTTTTTACTAACTGAGAAACAGGTGAAGAGATGGTAGTCAGGGCAACAGGGTGTTGTTTTCTAGGAGGAGGATTAGGTATAAAAGACTATTTTTCACAAACATTTGACAAAAATAATTTGAACATTCTTTGGTCATAAATCTTTTCTTGGGTCAGTTTATAAACTCTTTCGGAAGCTTCGGGGTGAAACACGCTCGTTTCCTTTTGCTTCTGTGCAAAAAATTTAAAACACTTAACTTAATTTAGGCGTCTTTGAGTATCCTGAAAAGCGCTATATAACATTAAAATATTAATATTATTATTATTAATTGTGAGAGTACGTTTGTCTATTTTGTCATACATATCTAAAGTCGATTGAGTTGAACACGGCAGTTAAAAACATCAGATGAATGTAAAATCAGGTTCTTGGAGCAGAAAATAAGAATATGCATCAAGGCCAAATCCAACTGAATAGTGTAAGTAAATAGTGTAGTGGTAGTCATAATGCGGCCATTTATTTAAAAACAAGGGCAAATTAGAAGAAAATGTGTTGATGGAAACACATTAATGAAAGTATGTATGCAGAGTGGAAAATATGCACTTTTGTAAAGCCTGCTGAGATCAAGACAAAGCAAATGGATGTAAAATAGAAGGCTACATAACAAAAACAAAAACATACACTATATGATCAATTTGTGTTATAAATTACCATAATTTCCTTATCACAAATTTAATTCAGCAAATGGTAGAAAAGCTTTGACTTATCTCATAAAAAACATCCTCTAATGTCAAATAATTAAAAAAGAATATTAAAATGGGATAAAACTGTAGATCTGAAATAAAACAATTAAATAAGAATAAAGCAGTATAAACATGCAATATGGATTGATATTTGGGGGAGGCAACAATGCATTCAGAGAAACTCAAAGGAAGCGTTTCCTCTGCATGAATGATTCCCACATAATTTGGCCATCCCTCCATGCCTTGTTTTCTGGTGAGTTTCAATTCCCTGGGCAAGATCGATACAAGGCACTGCACATGGAGCCGGGGTGATTATTTCTAGATCTGTCATGAAACTGCTCAGGCAAAAAGATGAACTCTGAGGGAATTTCACATGGCTTGATTTCTTTATAGATTGAGCCTGGCCGTTCCTGTTATGGTGAATCATGGTCCTCGTATCGAGCTGCCTCCCACTAAACACCGTGGCTCGCTACAAATGAGACATAATTACCAGCAACATGGCAACATCACCCAAGCAGAGCCGCCCTAATGAATTTCTGAAACGAACAATTTGTTTCTCACCCAAGACGACCAGCTCGGTCCCGTTGCCACGCTCCGGGTCTTTCTGCAGGACGTTGACCTCGCAGTAATACCACCCAGAATCCTCCAGTGCTACCTCGGTGATCACCAGGGAGGACGTTTGATTCTGCTCCACAACGGACTTCCTGGGTGACTTTGGAATGGGCTGCTTTCCCGACTTCAGCTTGAACCACTGAACTCCATACTTGAGGGATTCAACTTTGAAATGACAGGACAGGGTGGCCGTGTCACCCCGCATCACACGGAGAGAGGGGGGGTGCTGTCTCACCCTCAGCCCCTCTGGAGTTGCTGTCAGGGCTAAAGACAGAGCCATTAATAAAACGTGTCATACGAAGAACTTTAAAAAAAAGTCTAGAGCGAACCTGCCGGGCAAAGAAATGTGTGTTTAGTATTCCTGGGTGGCAGAAAACTCTGAGAACTAAATTGGAAGTAAATTCGGTATAATTTTAAAATGCACCAAACACTTATTGAATGTCTCCCAATGTGATAAACTTCACCGAACAACAAATGTTTTATTTTTTTCCCCTGAAAAAAAAAACAAACTAATTCACTCTCAAGTAAAAAAAGATTCCAACAGCTTTGGAGTATCTGTTTGATTGTGGCGACGGCTTGTCTTGCTAAGTGTGATGAAGTGATTATTAAGTGTGATGATGGAATACTGCAGATAAGATAAGCAAAACACTCAGACGCACAACTGGAGTGCAGAGGAAGAAGCAGCCCGGCAAACACAAAACTGGTCCAACAAAAACTTCTCTTTCTGCACTAATTCAATCATTTTCATGATGGAAATATATGCTATTTAATTCAGAATGTCAAATCAAACTTGTGTGCATTTCAAGGAACTAAGGAAAAGACAAGCTCAACAAAGCCAACACCTTTTGTAACAGGACTTGGATCCGGACTGACCTGCTGCTTGGCCTGCCAGCAGTAGAAGCAAACACAGGTGAGGCATTGTTGACACGCTGCTGTTCCCCACTCCAATCTTGAGTGGTGCAATAATTTCTCAGGCGCTCTGAAGACTGAAGCTCGCTTTAAAACATGATGGTGTCAGCTTGTTGTGCTGTTGCACTCTATGGTTAGAGGTGATGGTTCATTAATAGGTCACACTTCAGAAGAAACCTGATTCTGGGTGAAAAAAACGACAAATGTCAGTGTCTTGCCAAATAAAGAGCCCCTCTCTGCATGCTGAGAGAAACCACAGTGCAATAGTCAGCAAGTGCTGCTGCCATTGTTCTAAAGGTTCGTGTTTCACTAGTCGTGCAGACTTTAAATCATCCAAACTATTTGGTTTATTAGATGTTTGTTTTTACAGCCAGTGACAAACAATTGCTTATTACTTAAAACACATAATAATAATAATAATAATAATAATAATAATAATATTAACACAAAGGTCTTGAACCTTGATATTGAAAATAATGATTCAGTATTTTGAGTTTCGAGCAATAAACGTTTTACAAGTAGTAACACATCTTCTAGCCTTCTAGTTTGAACGTGTTGATGTATTCCAAAAACTCTTGTTTTGATTCTGGCTTTTGGAGTTTTTCCTGTGCAATAGCTGTAAATATGAATTTCCTGAGTGGCCTAATGAGCGACAGTATAATGAATTCAGATCTGTGCACTCTGGGGGGAGGAAGACTTGGGTACTAGGTGCAATCATCGTCATCAAAGGAAGCCACGCGGGTTTAAAAATACGAGTTCAACTTGAGGAAAAACAGTCTGCCTAAAACTTTTCAATTTAAATTGAAATGAGCCATTTGGTAAAAACACTGCGAGTGCAACCACTTGAAGGGAGATCACGCAACGAATTACTTTGCTGTTTGTAAGTCAAGGGGCTTTAAAGAGAGCGACAAGTGAGACCCAACTGAAACAATACAGTCATAATTATTCCCGATAAGAGAGCAACCATAAAGCAAACACTTCATTACTTTTCAGATTCACATTGTTCTTAAAAAAGCCAATATAATTTATGGTCACCGTATTGATAAAAGTCAATGTCAGCATTTCAAGTCCAATATATCCAATGAATACAACCCCAACTTCATGTTCTTACCAAATAACATTCAACGTACCTGTAATGCAAAGTATTATTGAATACTCAGTAAAAAATATAACCTAACTGTGTCCTTTGTACAAACTTATATAAAACTTAAACGTTTGTCAACAATATACAGACATGATTCTTATATATATATATAGAATAATGTATTCTATTTACAATAGAATACATCTTGATTTATTTCCCTGCCCAGACTAAATAATGTCATCCATTCTGTACAGATTTAAAGATCTCCCATATAGCGAAATTAGTGAAAATAGCGAAATAGTTCAAATCCTGGTATCATATGAAACCAGACCAATGAATCCATCCCCCTTGTCATGCGAGCTTGTCTTGCAGGGGGATCATGTTGGACTGCATGCTGGCAAAGGAAAACTGGCATGGAGATTTTTGAAGGTGTTCTTTGAGCTCTCACCTCCAGATATGTGAATGGAAATGGGTTCTATAAACACGAGTCCCCACTTTACAGATATGCTCACTTTAATTCTTCAATGCAGTTTTGGGGAAAAATTTAATTTTTTTTGGCATGCAGTATAGATGTGCTATTTCTGCTTATTCTAAAAATGAAGTATTTGAATATTTCTGCACCCTGGGAGAACTAAAGAGTCTCTAAGGTGCATACATTTGATATGACTGGAAAGCTCCCCAAAGCGAGACCATTATTTTTTTTACTTGAGGTCACAGCATATAACAACAGGTTGTAACATCTATTCGTCAAAGTCTTGTTGTCTTGCGGTATTTAAGGAATTTTGATAATTTCTCATAAATATTTTAAAATTTCTGACAGCTTGATACACAGTGCTGAGCTAATTAATATTTAGGTTCCCAACATTCAAACGATGTATACCACCTATATGCGGCTTATCTGTTATCTCCGCTTAAAGATCCCCCCATTCAGAAAAAGGGTCTCATGGGTCTCTCGGGTTTAACAAACACAATATTGTTATAATATTGAATTAATTAATACGTAAATTAGAGCAGATTTGCCCCTGAAAATTATGATCGATTTGATTGACAATAAATGACAAAGTGGAGAGTTTCCTCCTGCCTGCACTAATTTAACATGAACCGAATGACAACAGCCAGTGTTAATCAAAACGGACAAACTAGTTAACATTTTCACATTAATGATTGTTAATTAACACGGATCATTTCTATTAGGAAGTTATTACCCACTCAGAGCATTTAAATCATGTGTTGTCAAGTGGTTTGGTATGAGCCATTTATTCTGACAGTCTCATCAAATTGAACATTCAGACATTTTAATAAAAAACTAAACAAAACTCTGAGATGAACCTGCAAACACAACAAAAGCAGAGGCGCTTTACTCAGCAGGAAGCAAAAAGCAAGGCGAAGAAACTCGCCTGATCTCAGCTGCTTTCCAACCACAGGGGCCAACAGAGAGCCTCGCTTGCAGCAACAAACCACACACAGCGAGTTCGCTTAAAAACAAAACAGATTTTTTATTTTTTTGTCTCCCTCCTCTTGATATGATTTTTAACTCCACTTCATGGATTTTGAAAAAAAAAAGAAAGAAAAGAAGACACTGAAATAAAAGTCGAAGTAGACACGTTCAGCAACTAAACGGATCAAAAATAAGTACAATCATCGCTTCACAGCACTGAACACCTGTCATGGTGGAAGGCAAATGTTTTGCTCCTTTCATAGTTTTTTGTGTTTTTTGTGTCTTGTGTGTTTACATTGATGAGATCTTGAGAAATGGAATACTGTCTGTAATTCAGGTCTGTGTTATGGCATTGTGAAGGAATCAAATATGCCGGCCCTGTGCAGCCACACACACACACACACACACACACACACACACACGGCAGAGTGGGCAAACCTGGAGTACTGAGAGGTGGGAGAGCAGGACTTATCCCAGGTTATCTCTATACAAAAAGAAATGGAGGACAGGAAGAATGACGGAACATGTGTGTGTGTAGAGAGGAGAGAGAGAGAAGAAGAGAGAGAGAGAGGGAGATGGGCTCCACATTCAACACTAACCTAAGACAACTCATTCCCTCAATTATACACGGTTGGTTCTCTTCTGGTGAAATTTGTTATTAGTTTCCAAATGGGACATTTCCCATTACTCTGCAGCGAGGGTTCCTGCGCTTCGTTCACTGTTATTGCCCTCTTGAGACACAAAGCACATGGCCAGCCCCTATCATACATCCTGTCATGTATCCCAGCCTCCAGCGCACCTAACACGGTAATAAGACACTTGTAGCCCGCATCGGTGACTTCATCACAGCCGCCGCCACAGAACCGCAATATAAATCAGCACAAAAAACACCAGTTGGCGCTGTCACTTGTGAAAGAAATCCAAGTTTCCCCTGTCAGTTCTCAGCACCACAACCAATATTTACCCCGCGGTTGATTGACAAGCAAAATGCCAGACGTGGGCTGTGATTCAGAGGGGCCAAGTAATGGGACTCTTCCTATGTCGGAGATGTGAGGTGGGCGACTTAATGACTAGGGGAGACGTGGTGGGCGAGATGCCTCCATTGTGTTGCCGGGTCCACGCGAATGTTGCTCAACTGGAGGAGTGTGGCACGCTGTTAATTAGACAGACGCTCCTGTTCTTAGAGAGGTGAGTGATTGACAAGACGCCATCTGTGGTCGCATCGAGGAAGAGGGTGAGGCTGGCATCTCTGTGACCCGGCATCTTTGCTGCAAGCTGAGGTATGAAATGAATACAGAACACCTATTTATCTACTCTCAACAAAATACTAACACTAACCACAACATTAAAACATCTATCTATCTATCTATCTATCTATCTATCTATCTATCTATCTATCTATCTATCTATCTATCTATCTATCTATCTATCCATCTATCCATCTATCTATCATGAACAATAATTTAAACCTTCATTTTGCAAATGTCATGCGACTCTTTAATTAAGAAGCCGGATGCCATTTCCAACACCTGAAGTGCTCACTGAGACTTTCCGTCATCACAATTCCGTCTCGCATGCGGTATACTAATGCACTCATTTGCTGCGGTAATGGAAAAGTACTGGGCCTTAATAGACTTGCAACATGGACTTTGCCCATGAGAACTGAATGAGCCTGTAGATGGTTGGTAAACAATGGATAATTAGGATAATATATGGGAAATAGGCGTGCTTTGCTGTAAAGGATGTGAGCAGGGGATTTAGAGCAACGATAATCATTCATATATAATCGTCACTCTGCGTATGGAGCCTTTTGGTATACTGACTCTGGTACAGCAATGTTTGCAATTTCTCACATCATTAAATTATGATCCGCTATGTTTAAATTCTCAATATGGTATTGCACGCTCACATCTTAACTTTGTGTATTTTACATCCAGAAATAAGCCTCTGGATACACAGTGTCAATGGCTGCCGACATCGGCAACTGCAAAATGTTCCAAGTTACATCCCTGCCATTGTTAATTAAATGTAGTGTAACAATACGGCACGCGCTAAACTGAGCCTAGTGTGTAAACGCCCAGTGAGCGTGTACGGTCGTAGCAAAAACAAATACCAGCCTGGATTGACTTGAAAAACAAATGATTAATTCTTCATTTCCTGGATCTGAGGCCTTTGAACACATAGTTTACTGAGCTGACATTACAGCTTGCCAAAATAGTTTCAGAGAAGGGTTTAAAATCAATGTGCAATTAGGGGTGTCTTGTATCAGGCATGATGAATGATGCTCTCTGTTCTAAGGCCGGTCTATAGACACTTGATCAATTCAGCTTCTGGGGGCCCGGTGGGGCCGGCCAGGGAGAAATTGCTCTATTCCAAAACCATTTGGTCGAACATATTGATTAACCATTGCATTCAGAATTGAAAGTCGGTCCGGGATCGGCTCCATGTCGGGAGGGTGTTGTAGAAAACGCTACAGCATGAGCCTGCCACATACAAAATGAAGACAGCAGTACATTCAAACCTTCTCCGGGCTTGCACTTCTTCTGCCATCCTACAGTCTTGGCTTTAAGCACCCTTATTATTTTACTGCACCAGTTCAGGAACGATGTGCGGTATCTTTCCTTACACTCCGAAGAGCTTAATTACTCCTCTCGGCAAAGGCACAGTGCTCTGAAACGGTTCAAGGTATTTTACAAACCCTATTCTAAAGTTTTTGTTTAAACACTGTTCTGATTTGTGAACAAAAGCCAAATAAAAAGAGCATTAATTTACAGCTATATACATTCACCTTCTTTTCTGCCGGAGTAAATCCATTACTTGAATCTGACCATGAACAAAAGTACGGCTATTAAAGTGCAACACAATGCTTATACACTGTCAACTGGAGCTACGCCCTAGTTTTGTGAGCTCAAAAATAAAAGCTTTGTGCCATCTTATCAACAAAGATTCGGTAAACAGATCATAACCTTCAGCTGCAGGAGCCAATCAACACTTTCTCATCAGGGTGCGCCGAATGTAATTAGAGGCCGAGCAAACGTCTTGTTTATACCACTGTAAACTCATTGAACCCCAGTCGGGGTGTTATTTATACACTTGAAGTAGGCCAGACCGGGTTTGCGATCAAGGCTATGTTAATGCTCTTCATATTACATAGTGCAACCATAAATAGTGTGTGGTGTACACCTTCCCCTGGGAAAGACCACAGCACTCAAGTTTGGAAAGGCAATATGAGGGTCTGTCTGTCTTCTCCCCCTAACTGGAGGGTTCACAGGCTGGTTAGTGTCATCCCATCTCCCTCTGGCTCTCAGCTTTTGGTTTTGCATTGTCAGGGTATCCTCCCACAGGCCCGTCGGACCGGGTGCTCCCTCAACAGCACCCTCAAATTCTGCACCCAGGGGATCTGCTGCCTCCTTCCCCACAGTCCCTCTCCAGTCCTACTCACTCGTACCAGAAGTGTGATTCATTTACATACATCATGACTCGTGATTCTTTCACTGCTTGTTTGTACAAATGTCCACATTCTGTTTATCAAAACTCCACGATTTCAAGTCATATGTCCTGAATCCCCCCATCTGGACCCTTTACCCATAAACCTGAACACAACATACAAGTTTGCTTGTTTCTTTTTTCTTTTTTTTTCAAAATCCATCCATACACCAACATTGACGTGCTTTTTTTCAATCTCACATAGAGAAACATGACAGTATGTTATATTTTTTTTTGTCCGTGTTATTTTTTTGGGGGGGGGATGTTTTCTTCAATTTTTTTTCTTCATCAAGAACAGATTATGTACATAGAGATGTTATATGCCACTGACAAACCCAGTACAGTATTTAAGTGGGAAACAGAAAGAAAAAAAAAAAACAGCAGCATGAAAGACTGAGATACTGAGAGGATGAAAAAGAGACCAAGACAGAAAAAAAGAAGCGCTGACCAAACAACCTGCTCTTGTGCTTGAAATGGAGTCCGTCATTACTTTTGGAGCAACAAGATGCATGCACAAACAGTGTGTGCTGTCACACAGACAACCCGACTACATTGCAGAGCAGAGGGCACGACTTTTTGAGTACAACATGTAGTGTTTTAGATTAAGGGCCATTTAAACAGAGCTTCACAATCATTTCAGAGTACTATACACAGTAAAAGCACAACAACAGACTTATTTGATATACCTTGTTAATATCATCTCTTCAGATATCACACCACAGCTTTAACCACATCTGATACCTCTCGCACAGTTGAGTTAGGGGTTATTGCTGGTTTGAAACAAAAATCAAACAGAACACATTCAGACAATTGATTCAACACGAAGTAATTCCCCTGTACGGTCGCGGTAGTCAGGGTTCAGCGGGGGTAAACTCATCTCTCCGAGCAGGCTCGTTATGGCAAATTTGCATATAGTCGCTGCATGTGAGTGGAAACAGTGTTTCAGCAGAGAAACGAGTGCCACCGTATTGAAATATGGGCTTACCTCCCACTGTTTGTGCTGTGCGGGGGTAGTGGATGGATAATTGTGCCATGGGGATTTGGTAGTGCCCATGCCTGCATGTCACAGGTACACATTGGAGGGAGGACCGGTGCACCAAGGCGGGGTTGTCCTTGAAGAGGATTCCTGTCAGTGGCAGGTATGAGCTTGATTAATGGGGGCCATCACTGGCTGGCAGGAGGGACAGGTGGAGCCCCGGCTCCTTCACTTAGCCAGCCACAGGTAATGGCTAATTACATCTTTATCTCCCTGTGGTCCGGCCGAACAAGAACCGACTTACAGCCACAATCAGAGACTGACATGGATCCAAATCATTGATCTATCTGGTTGGAGAGAGACACACTATCGTAACTGGACAAATATGCTGTAAATCTGTGATGCAGTTAAAAGCATGGAAAAGAAATAGTCCAATACATAAACTGTTAAAAATTATAAATAACATCATCATTCACTGCTTCTGGACTTGGATGAAATAATCCCTCAGACTGTTTCAAATGCGTTTTTAAAAAGCTTGTCATGGCAAAATAGACCACATCACTTCGAAAACTTTACATGTCTCTCTTTTTTTATGTTTTTTTTTTCATTGTGGTTGTTCAATGTGTGTGACTTCTCAGAGTAAAGTACAAAAAAATCATTTTTTTCCCACGCACGGCTCAGTACCATCAGATTTTGTTCTTTTTTTCTCACATGGAATTACTATTCATAGTTATTCAAATACTTATTAACATCATCATCATCATCTGTACTATTATTAACACCAAAAAAGTAAAAGCAGGTAACCTTGCAGAGTAAAACAGACACAGTGCAGGGAAGGAGGGGGGAGTGTGGACTCACAACAGGAACATCTCTAACCGGTACATGCTATCAACAAGCGACAAAGAGGATGGAGTCGCAGCTTTGAAACAGAAGATATCGTTGTCACTGGACAGTCTCTTGCTGCTTCAGAAAACTGGAGCGTAGTCGAGGCTGATGGGAGATGTCGTTCGGCGCCGGGCAACTCAAAAGTCGCCGGCGTGGCCTCTTAACTGCATATATTTACACTGGGGAGGAAGACGGAGGGAGGAGGGGGGGTGACACGGAGCACTAAAGCGATGCGAGGGGCGACTAGACAGAGCACGTTGAACAGAGGGGTGGAGGGAGGGGGCTAAAAAGGTTTGGGTAGTGAGGGGGTCTACATGCGAAACCTTGGTATAAACCCCCAAAATTACATAAAGGGGTAGTTAAGACTGACGCCGTCACCACCCACCCTTTTTTATACATTTTGACATCATTCATAGCAGCTTCACTGCTACACAGTTAAAATCAAAAAGCCATACACGTGTGAGTGTGAGTGTGACTGTGTGTGTGTGTGTGTGTGTGTGAGTGTGTGTGTGTGAGAGTGTGTGTGTGATCAGAGGGTGACACTCCACATGGCCACCAATTGAACAATTTTCAAAAGGTCACATGACCGTCTTTAACACATTATTACTATAATTCTATAAATATCCACCATGATATTGAGATTTTATATATCATTTCCATAAGGCAAACATTGTAGGTCAGTCATTAGTCTATGTATATTACATAAATGATCGTCCGGTTGTTAGATTATCTACTTTCTCATTGATCACCGACACAATAATTGTTAATATACACTCTATCAACATCGGCCCAGTGGTAATAATGAGGGGGACACAAGGTGAGGAGGGAAGTACCAAGTCAGACAAATCTGCAAGGCATGCTGGGAGACAAAAAGAGAGCGACAGACCATGTCTGTGAAAGAGAGCAGAAGAGATGATGACAATGGTTTGACCTCGAAATTGAATCAGTGGGTTTCAGTGAAGAAGGGGGGGGGGGGGGGTTAATAATGTGGTCGTGTGTTTGATGCAATGATTCAATGGCTCCTGGAATAATGCATATTCTTTTTGTTCACAGTGATGGGTTCGTAATTAAAGAATTTCATTTCCTTCTTCCTTCCGTCGAGGGGGAGAGAGAGAGAGAGAGAAAGAGGGGGAGGGGGGGGCCGTTTAGGGACAATTCCAAGTGGAGCTCGATCTTTACAGCTTCAGCAGAAGAACAGCGGAGAGGGAAACCCAAACACACAGGCCGACACTCATCCCCGCATGTAGACCGGTCGCTCGCCCCTGTATGGCCCCCGGTCCTGCACGAAAACAGATCAAAGGACAGAAGAGGGTATCGTTGAATATACACAGAAATAAATTATTATTATTACAATTGACCTGCAAGCATTCCTGGTACACAGTGAGGTTACTGAGTTTACAAGTTGCCTTCGAGTGGCTTCCCATTGACCTTTTTCTAGCAGACCTTTTTGCATATCAAGTTTTCTGGAACGCAGCATCCAAATTATAACTATTTCCAGTGTTCCATCAGCGTCTCACTCATTGCACCACCTGAAGATGTTTCCTTCAAGCTTTGACGTTTTGACTATCAACGTTAATCATGGCTCGGTTCCATAAACGTGTGACAGGAAGGAAAGCCGCTGAGCCTGCATGCACAGTACAAGAACACAGCCATTATTAATGTTATTAGTTCTACCTATTTGATACGTCTAAATGACCACCGTGAAAAAAAAGGGAGATTGAATTTCTTAATTTAGAAACATATATGTGGTTCCGGTCTTACATTCTGACTAACAGGTGAAACTAATGCTCCCTTTGCGTATGCCAGCAAACACCTCAATGAAATGAAACTTATATTAATGCCATTAGTTACACACGAGGCTGACAAGTCAAAATGTACACGGTGACAAAAGTCGATTGAATTATATAATTGATATAATTCAATTTACCATCGAGGATATCATATTTGAGAGACAAAATAACAGCACGATTTAAAGGACAACTACAAAAAAAAAAAACTTTAATTACATTCTCTTCCTGTTTTGTGCCACTTTGGCATCGTAGTATATTGACAAAATGCAACCTGGTGTTTGATAATTGAACAGTGGAGAGTGAAAGCTGGTGCAGGCTGCCAGTGGCCTCAGTAATGGGCTCATTACATCAATTCTGATGTGATGGCGGGCTGTTAATATTAAAATGCTACTTGTTGCACCTTTTAAAATAGTAAACTATAAAAAGGTACAAAAGATGGCAGGGAGGCAATGACAGTGAGGAGCCTATTGATAGAAATACCACAAAAGTATCCGATTATGGACAGATTTTCCGTGCCTGGTCTAGAACAGAAAGGGATTTGTTGTGTTCTAATGATGGCAGGGGGAGATTAGAAAGGAAAGAGGAGGCAAAAGGACAGATGACGGAGAGATAGGCTGACAGAAGTGGCAGCGACGGTGGAAAAGAGAACAGGAAGATGTATGGGCCTGACGAGGGAGTGAGTCATTGAAGGGAGACTGGCCGGGATAATGGGTAAAGCAATGAAAGAAGAAAGGGGATAGATGAAGGACTCACTTAAGATGGTAATGCTGAATGCACTAAAGGGAGGGGGGGGGGGGGGGGAGAAATCGCTCATTGGGAACGGTTAATGTGAATTGGGCATGGAGAGAAATGACAACTTCTTGGGTAACGGGGGAGAGCAGAGTGACTGTGTGTGTGTTTGTGTGTGTGTGCATGCAGGAATGTATGGATGAGAGATGCAGGGTGAGAGCGTGAAGAGAGAGAGAGAGAGAGAGAGAGAGAGAGAGAGAGAGAGAGAGAGAGAGAGAGAGAGAGAGAGATAGGCGAGCAAAGCTTTAATGGGGCGGAGAATAACGGAAATGGGGAGGAAGGGGGTGGGAGAGGGCTGAGAAAATGCCGTGCGGTGTGCAGAGCAAAAATGAGACGGGGCAAAGAGGGAAAAGCAGCGTGTCAATGCATACGGATCGGGTTTCTTTTGTATTTTCTTTTTTATGTCATGTCTGCTTGATAGTCACGTCAAATAAATGCGAGTGCACTTAAGTTCCTGTGGCGGCTTGGGCTGGCACACATGCGCACACTGTGTCGTTGTGTGCGTGCGCCTCTCTGTGATGACTTACGAAACAGCAGCATGCTGGCGTTGGAAGCCCCCAGACGGTTTGAGGCGAAGCAGGTGTAGTTGCCAAAGTGTTTCTCTGTCACGTTGGTGAACAGCAACAGCGAGCGCGTCTTCTCGTTTTTGATCCTAAGGGTGTTGTCACTCTCTACCGGCCTGGGTGGCAGTGGAAGCAGGAAGAAGAAGAAGAGTGTGTCAGAAAAAGTGAGATAACACAACATAACATTACAGCTCGAAGCTCTGCATAAGAGGCTTTTTGTTTCTCCGTCTCTCCAGAGACGACCGTGCAACTCGGTCCCCCTCCACACGCAGGCTCTCTCACCTTGTACTAATAGTAGAATCTAACAGCCCATAAATAACACAGACCTCCTGCTGGGGCCCATTATACTCTATTAACAGCGCTCTCTGGCTGGCAAAGGCTTGTCTAAGTACTTCAGCGTCTTATTTTGGCTGATGCCAAATCATTTGAACTCTTCTACCCTGTCTGGGACCTTTCACAAACTTGGAAGGAGAGATTGTGTGTGTGTGCTGTGGAGAGTAAATCGGTTTCAAACAAGCTAATATTTCCCCAGAGATGACGAAAAACATTTACAATCATCTCAGACCTTTCTTCAGGTCAGAGGTTAGGTGAATGGACGACAGACAAGACTATACGTCTGCAGTAAACTGGCTAAATGTGAAAATGTAATTCACGTGGGAAAATAAATAGCTTTTCAGATTATGTTTGTAAAGATCTCATGTCCCCACAAACACATACGGCCCAATTTGATATCTGTCCAGTTCCCTTCTTTTCTCTGTCACCTGCTGCATCTGTTTTTCATATTGCTGAACTCACAGTCCAACAGTTCTCATTAATATACTCTGTTTGTGTTGTCAGGTAACGATTGGTCTAATAATTTGATGTCATTGTGGCTCATAAAAGCTATATATTAACCAGACGGGCTGTTATTCCTGTGCTGCTGCACTGAGACGTTGACCACTCGACGCCGCAAATCAAAACCTCTGCAGCCTCCATACCGCGTCTGAGCCGGCTTCTACAGCGTTTTTTTTCATAAGCTCATTTTTACACATCAATACTGAATTGCAAGGCCGGTGTTTATTGATTTTTTCCGCTCTGTAGTGCATTTTTCAAAAAGCTTAATTTTGTGTGTGAAACGCATCAGCTTAGTGAGGACCGAAGGCCATGGCGAGAAAAAACAACACATGTATTTTTAGATGTAGCTTATGTGGCCCAGAAAAATTAGCTGTTTGGTGGACTCACCTGTGGTCGTCTTTGTACCACTCGAATGAGGCTGGCGGCACTGCCATGGCTTCGCAACGCAAGATGGCGGTCTTCCCCAAATGGGCCGGCATATTTTTCATGTCTGTGATCATGGGCGGGACTGGCAGAGAAAAACGAGGGAGGAGCGGGAATTCAGCAATTAGTATACATGTGCATTCACGAGAAGTCGAGTCGGGTCAGTACAGGGTGCCCAACCAGGTTGAAAACCCCCACGGGGAGAGTAAAATTAATTCATACATAATAATGCATCTTTAGTATTAACATAAATAATGTATACATCATTGTACTATAACACTGGAGGTCCTGTGGGATTTGAATTATCACCGTTGTGCTGTGAGAGAGGAATACTTACAGTTGACCGTGACTTTGACCTTGCGCTGATCTGGTGACGCCACTCCATTGTTGGTGATGCATTCGTAGTCCTCGGCCTGCTGCCTCTTGATCTCCGTGATGTCTAGGAACTCGCCGTCACTCACCAACCCATCTATTGACATAAGGCTCATGTCAAGGGTCACTATATATCAGGTGCATTGTGACTCAGGCTCCTGATTTAAGAGTTAGCACTTGAGATACTGAGACAGGTGGACTGACAACCAACCTATAGATACGATGATTTAGGAGAATGGGGCACATCAGATGTGCAACACATAAGGACATCAATATCATGATAGTCATGGGGAATTGATATATGTATCAAAAAGCAAGATTACGGATATCAATGTTTAATGCAATGAATGACAATTTTTGTTTACAAAGCGTCTTGGAATCCTGTTCACCATGTGTGAAACAGAAAACAAAAGGAAATCAATAAAGAATGCCATGGAAAAAATTAAATGATGACATAAACAAACTAATCATCAATGAATTATATTTTAATAATTTTTGTCCCATGACCCAAGCTTAGTACATTTGATAATTTACATAAAGGGTCAGCTGGTGATTTATTTTATAAATGCAAATATGACTTGACAGCAGTGACACCATTTATTTGAATGTGTCAGGGTAAATTGTGAGCTTTTCTTCCAGGCAGTGGACACACCAGGGTGGTGGCCTGTTCTCTACATTACGCATTGAGAAGAATATTCGGCTCTCATTTGATGTTGACAAACTCCCAGGTGCACCCAAACCGAATTAGTTAGTCTCGCACTCTTTTTCCACCGAGCGACAAACAACCACAGAATGTCTTCGGAGCGGAGAGGCGAGGAGACGGGCTACACGTTATTGCTCCTTCATGTGAGGGAATGGATGTCGGGAGTGTTATTGGATCGACAGCGGCAGAGAGAGAAGAAGAATGAAAGTGAGAGTGCCCCCCCCCCCCCCTTCCTCCCTGCAAGTCTTAGCAGACAGCTGTCTCACAGCCTCCAAAACCATTAGGCCTTTTTTTCTCCCCTTTACCCCATTAAAGAAGTCAGACTGTGGAACACGACATAATATATAATCTCACCACTAACAAGGAAATCCAGCTCTTAAATTGCGGCTCACTTTTCCCTTTCAAAGCCCTCCTAAACATACACACAGCCACTGTCAATCAGTGGACCTTTACTTGCCCTCACAAACACACAAATGGCGCCTGAGCGCGTCTGTGAGCAACACCGACCCAAAAACACACACTAAAAAAGACGCTAAACTCCATGATTATTCCTGTCAGAGATTAGCGCGCCGGTTCTAATTGAAGATTATACTGGAGGATTATTAGTGTGGCTACTGAGCTGGAGACGATTATTTGCAGCTGCTGCGGCAGAGTATGAGCAGCGAGCGACAACCGCGGTGATGGCTGCTTGTGGCGCCCGAGCAAGTGCAGGCGGGCGCTTGCTGTTGGGCTGGGGTGGGTGCAATGGTATTCACTCATTCCATTAGTTTAATAAATATAGCTCTCTCGTGACATCTGTCATGCAAGCAGAGCACCCAACTTTGCCAGAGGGGGGCAAGCTGAGGCGATATCTGAGGGGTGGGGGGAGCGGAGAAAAGATATAATCAGACAACCAGCACTGGAGAAATTACACACAAGGCTGTTGCAGATGACTTCCAAGAAATAAAAAAGGACAAAGAAAATAAGCAATCGAGCGCTAGAGAGCGCATTACAGACACGGAGAGAGCGGTAATTTGCAAGAGAGATACCGAGCTAGACGCTGAAAGAGATACACAGATATAAAGATAGAGCAAAGAGAGAGTAACAGCAACATAAACGTCGAGATGTCACGTTGAGTACTTGATGTGGTTGGTTCTTTCATGGAGTTTCCGTCCTCAGCACCCATGTGTGATGTAATATGACAGTGCAGAGCAGCCCTCTCACACTCCCTTTCCCTCCCTCTCCATCCCCTGAGATCTCTGGACGGGCATTGCACAACCGCGCTACACTTTGGTGGGAGATCATATCTGACTGGAGCCGGCCCCTGGCACTCCTACAATGGGCTGTAAAATACATCTCCATCAACCACTTATGGCTTTTGAAGGAGCCTGACTCCTGACCACCAGAGATAGTTGGATTGCACCTGAGAGAGAGAGAGAGGGAGGAGGTGTTGTGAATGAGAGGAAGTGGGGGAAAGGATCAGGAGCTCTGGCCGCCCTACAGTGAAACTGTGCTCTTTTTCCCCGGCAGCACTTTGAGTCTGTCTAGATCACCAGGGCACTTGATTCCTCTGCTCCTCTTATCCATTACAAAAACTACCGTCCAGGCAGACGGGTCTGATGTTGGGTTAAAACAGAGCAGGATGGACAGTCTGACTAAAAAACCTGTCCTTTGGAAGATAAAGAGCTGAAAGGTGTGTTAGTTGAGCTAAATGAAGATACAGCAGAATTTAAACCAGGAAGGCCACTTTGCCCCAGTGCTCCTAGCGCACAAACCTAAAATGAGTCCAGCGTAGTTAACTACACATTCTACGGTTACATTTCATTTAAGGGGCCGCCTGACACCAGCATTCTTTAATATATTTTCTTATGGTCAAAGAATCCCATGAAAAGATCAAAACCAACAATGTATCAGTCCTGCATATGAAGACTGATACATCTTATTCATTGCTTTGTCCTTGCACTCAAATCCCAAGTAAAGTCCCAAGACAGGAACGTTTTGAACAAGTAAAAATGTGCTCAAATGTTATGCCATTTGCAGTTTTGCATCCAACACTCTTTTGTTGACCACTGAATCATTTTTTTTTCAAGGACGAAACCATCTTTGGTATCTTTTGGTATCTCCTGCAGCTTAATTGGATGCTGGCAGATTTGTTCAAACAAAGTGATTTGTCGACTTGCTGGTTGGGTTAGTGGTTTCAGGAAATGAAGGGACTTGAGTTTGATTAGCGGCACACTTTTAAAATAGCATACTTTTTAATCTTAGGGCTTGGCCGAACATTTTTACAAAGAATATTTACTCCTGTAACATTTGCTCAACCCTACAGTGCCCGACTGTTATAGGAAATCATTTGTAATAAAAACAAAGTCCAGACATTTGTCTTCATTATGAACACATTGGCTTGAGGCCGATGCTACCCAAACAGAAAACACGTTTCAGACCAGATTAACACACTATTGGTATCGTTTTCTTAATGGGATTGTTAACAATATAAAAAATATAGAACATTGCCAGCATTCAAATTTAACATCCAGCACATACACATTTTGCTAAATACCCATTACATTTGTTCATTGAACTAATTGTGACAAATACATGTACCGAGCTGGACATTTTACTGAACAGGTAAAGAATAAACGTGTGAGTGCTCTCTGGCAACACTCTCCTGCTTTGTCCAATCATCTGACTTCCAGACTCAACCAGCACACCTGCTATTCATTATGTCATGAAGCCACACCTGTCGCTAATCAACTCCACATCAGCCTTGCTGCCATAACCCTAGCACAGTGTTCAAGTCTCTGTTCATGACTCCTGTCAGTTTCTGGGTTTCACACGTGTCCTTTTTGGATTTCTTTGTCTCTGCTGACAGCTTGCCTCTTGCTAATTTCTACCTTCCCTTTTCAATCCTACCGGCTTTGTAGTCGTCAAGCATTTGGAGCCACACGACATCCAAAACGGTTAAGTCTCAAATCTAACTCTCTGAAAAATGAAGCTCAAGCGTAAGTTCAGTAAGGAAGACACGCTTTACTCTCCGGTTTATTCATAAGCTCAGTCTCTAAATCTCGCAGCGATTACTCCATCAGCTGATTGTGTGTGTGTGTGTTGAATGAACCAACCAATCTGAGTCGGAGTCGTTCTGTAAGCCAATCACAGCGTTGTTGTCAAACTTTTATATACGTTCTCCTCTCTGCAGCTGTCAGTAGTCATTTCAGCTCAAACCGATGCGACCCTCCTCCACTCCAGGCTCCTCCAGTCAGCATCAGCCCTGCTCATCATTCATCATCGGGTTACAGCAACGCCCTCCTTCAACACCACCACCAGTGTCTGGACTCCAGAGGGGATTCTGCCTATTCAGATATCAGCATCACTACCCCGTGCTTATCCTAATTCAGGAGTCTAATCGCCAAAGACTTTGCACTATTCAAATATATGCAATTGTAATAAATTGTTAGAATCTAAAACAAGTATCTCCTGATTGAAATGTATACACTCTTTATGCTTATCATATTCCTAACCTCTTATTAAAAGTGCATGTCTCCTTCTCCCCACCACAAGAAGCAACCGTGCATTCATTCGTTCAAGTTGAGCCCACAAGTGTTTTAACGGATGGGATGTCAAATGATAAGGCCCTGATGCGCTGGTGTATTTAACTGAATGAGACAGCGTGCCTGTATGTCTGAGTGGGTCAGCTGATGGATGCCAGGGAGCGTGAATGGGCACAACAGATGATATCTGTGCTTTGGTGCAGAAGAAGGAGGCGGCGCCTGCAACAACCGCAGATTAGTGCCACTATCTAGACGTGAGAAACTGGTAACTGTGTTCAAGTTGCAGAGGGGTTGCAGACCAAGCAGGTCTCTGTCTCACCTCTGAGGTGTTGCACCTCCTTATCGTCCACCACCGCCTGACGCACAAGCACATTTTCCACTCAACCTCCACGTATACTGTTCGCCACATCCCCCCTCCCTGCAGTTCCTCTATGCAGTCTCTGAGTAATGGGGACAGATGGCTGGCAGCTTCTTGCTGTTTCTTTGGGCTAGTCCGCCCCCACCACTTTCTCCAACGGCCCTGGTCTCCTGCAACTGATGGCTTGGTTGCACAGACTTCCACGGAATAGCAATGCAGCCCCTATCTCTTCCACTGCAAGCTGAGGGGTTATTGGGGGAGAGGCGGTGTGAGATGGTGGGGGCGGCTAGAGAGGGAGGATTACTGCTGACAGAGGAGAAATGTTGTGGGCTTGCAAGTGAGGACAACTGCACAGTTTGTGTGTGTGTGTGTGTGTGTGTGTGTGTGTGTGTGTTTGCTGCAGGTGTGCGTTCTTGCATGCTTTACTTTTGTCCTATTTTTGGATGTCTATGATCACTATGGGCTTGTCCCATTCTGAGGTTCTGTGTAGGTTCACTCACACTGATTGTGCAGAGAATGACATTATACGCACAGCAGGGACAAACGAGGGAAAGAGGAGGAGGGACAGACATTTCAGCAAGCCCAAAGCTGTCTGTAAGTACAGCAGTGCAGTATAGATTGTGCATTTATTTACAGTATAATTACAGCGTGTTGAGTAGTTGTTCACACTGACCTTTTTATCATTGCTGTCTGTGCTGCAGTTGATCTGCGTTTCTGCTGCTGGCGTCAAGCTACAACTCAGCCAATACTGCTGTGTGATGAAAATGCTTTAACCAAGGCTTTTCCGACACGGATGCAATGCCAGCCGCACAAATGGTTCATAACTTAAATTTCAAAAAACAGAAACTTCGAGAATGGTAATCCTTTTTTCCTGTAATATTTCCCTCAACTGTCTAAGTTCAAAAGTTCAATCTGAGATATACTCTGGAACCTTTTGGCATCTCACACAACAAACAAAATGCAGTATTCATATTTCATCAAAGAGGCCATGGAGCTCATGCAATATGCAATTTATTTTAGCCAAACTGATAGGAACAACAAATAAAAGAATACTACACAAGTCAAAAGAGACAAACATTCTTTTCTTAAATGGTGACAATTATTGTTAGTTACATTAGGAATATGCAGTACAATTTTCTTTTTGTATCAAACTATGATACATCACTGCCTTTACGGTTTTAACCAGAAAGGTACACTCGCTAGCACTGTGGACTCAGAGCAAGAGAGGCCTTGATGACACGGTGTGGAGTTTGCTTTGTTCTCCCCAGCATGGGTTTTCTCCACGTTCTCCCCCCACGCACACACAGTCCAAAGACATGCAATTTAGTTTAATTGATGATTCTAAATTGACTATAGGTGTGAATGTGAGCGTAACTGGTTATCTGTCTCTGTGTCAGCCTTGCCATAGTCTGGGGTGGACCCTGCCTTCGCCAAATGTCAGCTGGGATCGGCTCCAGCCCCCCATGCGATCCCTGAATGGGATAAGCGGTTACGGATAATAGATGGAGGGATGGAGGGATGGCGCTCAGTAGAGTGAAGATCTCCACCAGGTGTCTGCAACGACCACTGCTGTTGTCAATCAATGTTTTATTGAATGAATACAACCCACTAGATACAATATAACATACACTAATTTTAATCTATGCAGATGTCTGCACTGACTGCAGATAGGCGTCTCAGCTCCGTCTCTCGGGCGTAATTGCAACTTTAGTTTATTTTTTCAACAATAGCATGTAAACATGAGGTTATTGGCCAATGAAAAGGCACGGATTAACTGTCTGTGAAAATGCAGTCAGGTGTGTGTGTGTGTGTGTGTGTGTGTGTGTGTGAGAATGAGCTGTTCGGAAACCACCGTAACACGTAGGACACTGAGCCAGAGAGACACAAACAGTCTGGCCCTAACGCTTCCGCGACAATTCTTTTAAAGACTGGACACAGAAAAGGCAAGATGAGTAGGGGACAGAGGAGAAAAGAAAAACTACAGGATGATTCTTGTGTCTGAAAGATGTTAATTATTTCAGGCATGTAATGGCCATCGAGTCATTGCGTCCGTGGGTTGAAGGCCATGGTGACTGAGTGTCACTATCCTGTTAAACCAGCTGATGTGGTACAGTTTACTCTGTAAATGAGTGCCCAAACTATTATGTAGTACAATATAGCAGTATGCAAGATTAGCTGTGGACAGACACAGAGATGCACACACTCACTCACACGGCCATTATATTTATCTTCTGGCACAGATAAAGAGAATAAAACCATAAAATCTCGAAAGGCCATGTTTTTGTTATTTGCCATTTGGGGGGAGAAAAAGGTAGAAACAGAGAAAAGGGAAATAAATGCAGTGCTGATCAAATCTAATGGATTTGACGTCAACCATCAAGTCTTGCATCCTGACCATTTGGAACTAGTTCTGATTCCACACTATGATGGATGCTAAAAATAGCTTATTTAAGTGGCGGTTAGCGTAGTTTGGCATCGTGATGCTGGTTGACAGGGTGGATGAAGACAGATGCTGATGATTACAGGTGGCGCGGTGGGGGTAATTACGTATAATGTGTGGTTATTTGGGAGAAAACATTGGGACATAGGGAGAATACGAAGAGTATGAATTTAAGATGGGGACAGACTTAACAGCTGGGTTTAAGAGTGATGACACAGGTATGTGGGATAAAGACTTGGATGAGAGCTGAATGCTGATGAGCCTTGAAGAAGAAAATGGGGGAGAAATACAGACTATAAAAGAGATCCAGGATGAATGTGAAGTCGGGGAGATAAAGGTGAAGCTGAACAAGAGATGTCGGGATCTGGTGACAAGCAAGCAACAAGGGGTAACTTACATTTCTGGTCTTTCCAGGTGACGGTGGGCTCAGGGCGACCCACAGCCAGGCAGTAGAGGTTTACATTCTCGCCTTCGTTCACCGACACGTTTTTTGAGATGTTGACAATTCTGGCCGGCACTGAAAAACAAGATTATGCCATGAAAATATGACCTCAAAATCTCCTTTTTATTTCATAAATTATTGATGAGGTATGGCCTCAGCCCATTAAGGTGCTTAAGGTATGATGCAAATCCGTGCACCTAAGACAGAGAGGCAATCAGTTGATTAATGATCCGCGCTTACTGAACTGTGCAACAATATGCTTGTCTGTCTGATTAAAATGCACCGAATTGTAAATTGCTGCAAATGGGAATTCTCCTTCTTCTGACATCTAATCCATTTTAGGAGAACATTCGTAGAAGTGGTTAGAATTTGTACTTTTTAGGTGAATGGCCACTCCTGGATGCTGCTTTGCCCCAAACTCACAGAGGCTTGGCGCGCTATGCATGTATTTAGTTTGATAACAAGATGGCCCCTTGAATTTAAATGGCCCATTATCATTGCTTTTAATGAGCTTGGCCCTGAGATTGCTTTTTTTTTTGCAAGACATCTACCGAGGATCCCATTTTTCTCTATCTTGCTGGAGTTGAATACTTGCAGCGATAAAGCACAGATTGGAGTGGCGGTGAAGCTGCTCCTGCTTGATGCACTGACTTGAGGGTATAATTATTTTGTGTGATATCAAGCTAGGCCTGGAATTGCAGGCGACTTGGAATTAGGTATATATGGTCATCTGTGCCAAGCTTTGCACCCTGCAGACAAGAGTTGTTTGTTTGGCTGCAGTACGAAACGTCTGTTAGTAAGCAGCTAACATTGTCTCCGCCACCCGTGATCTGTGAGCCAGACCTTGTGTTTTCATTCCAGCAGAATGCACCCTAATATATCCTGTTCCAAATGTTTTCAGTTCCATCCCGTCGGTGGTGTACTAATGAAATTTGCTCAAAGCACTATCCTAAAGATGCATATGTACACATGCAGGGGTGGGGCAGGTCTGAGATCCATCCTCTGGGCAGTTCTGCGCCAATACATCATGTCACTCAGGATCAGTCGGACGCTCACTCACTTAGTTGCTGACTTGATGACTGAGCCCCAGTCGTGGTCCTGCACTGTCAGTTATTAAGTCAGGCTCTTGGACAGCACCCCCCCAGTGTACCACATCTCCTCCACACACATCCGCATCCATCTGATCTGCTTAACTCTCTCCTTATGAAGACAAGCAACCCTACCTGGTCACATGGAAATAACAAATGGGCTTGGCCTTCATATTGAAACTGACTTCCTGTCGCCTGCTCGCTTTTCTAAAGCCGCACACATACGTAGGCCAACTGAGCTTTAAAAACATAAGCAAGTAATTTGTTTGATATAAATACCAACCTTGTATTCTCAAACATGATAAAAAAACATTATCTACCTACTTTTCCATGATAAATTTAACCTTGATTGAACAGAAAAGGAACACTGAAACGTAACCATAGTAAATCTTAATCGCTTCCCTTGATATCAAACCTCAATCACACCCAATAGACAGCCCTACGCTTGGATGAATGACGAAAAGCATAATTAAGCAATTTAGTTTGTAACCAAGGCTGCATACAGTAACATCAATGCACACATTTTGCACATATCTGCAGGCTTTAAGTCACTTATAACAGATTCCTGCTGTTCACCTTGGACAATGAGGTAGACGTGGGCAATGCGGGGCTTGTTATTGGCCTGGAAGCTGCAAGTGTAGGGCCCCTCGTCGGTTACTTGCACCTGGTCGATGTGGATGGAGAAGTCACTGTTGTTGCTGTTGGCCAGTGTCACACGCTTGTCCAGCGACCACTTGTCCGTCCCCGTGAACAGAATGTTGGAGCGGTTCAGCCAGGCCTTGTGGGTCACCTCCTCGTCGATCCGACATCTGAGTGGGCCGGAAGTGAGAGACATGAGTAGGGTTGAGCCTAAATAAGGCTGAGAGGTGTTTTTATTACATACAAATGTACAAAATAAGTGTTTTGGTACGGTATTGCAGATGACAAGCTTCTTTTACTCTAATAATTGGACATCATTTTCACAAACTATACTCTCTCTTTTGGTGGTTTCATGATGGTGGGAAGTGCTGAAGAACATGTTAGTCCAAAATCTCCCATTGTTGTACAAAAACATGGAAATGCAGTGACTGCAAAGGTCATAGCACATGATTCACTTCCTTTTCTACTAATCAAACCATTCTGGGTCCCCTCATGCGTGCCCTGTACGAAGCATATCACATCCATTATGTCTCTCCACTCGTTTATTCAAATTTCCCCTTTATTTGTCACTTCATCATTAGTGCAGTTTTACCAAGAGGTTGCAGACAAACCTCGTTGGTAACATTGCACTAATGACTACCCATCACTCATGTTACGCAGGGGGAGAGCAAATGGGTCAAATCATAAAAAAAAATATGGCTGAGGTCAGTTGTAGGAAACCCAAGCGTTTGTGAGCAAAGCGCTGCATGAGAAGCAGTTGTAAAAATGTGTTGAAATAAGGAAGGATATGAGTGAGGGTGTTGATTAAAGCACAGTAAATCCCTGGCGTTGTTCCAAAAAGGATGTGGCACGCTTCAAAATTGGAACCAAGGTCCAAAGGTGTCACTTCAATTCTTGGCTTGGCCACTAGATGTCCTTACCCAGCTTCAACTTGCTGCGAGGCCGGCCTCTATTGTCCTCGTGTTTAATTGATGTGACCTGGATAAATATCAAGGTTGAGGTAGATCTTAGATCACCTGCCGAGTCAGTGACAGTGACACCACGATGCAGGTTAGCCTGGAAGTCTTTAACAAACCGACTACACGGCACTGAGCTGATGTGCAGGTGGACATGTGACTTGAGGGACAAACAGGTTTAGAAAAAGAAGAAAATACATTACGTTGATTAAGTGTTGTGGCTGGTTAATTTAGATAGAGACGTTACAGTAAGAAATCCCACCATTATAAAAACGATTATTATCTGTGTACACTTTCTATTAATCTATTTTTAAAATTAATCACTTCTGCACTGATGATGTTGCTACAGGACTGCAAACCCAGAGGAAATGAGCACAATAATAGCATCAAATGGGCCTCGTCTTAATGGGCTGCATCAAAACCAGCACAACAGCATTGTATCAAGCAGAACGCAAGTATTTGTGCCACTTGGGCAAAAGTGATTTTACATGAAAATGGATATTATTTATGCAGCTGTTTAGTCTTCTGTTTGTCAGCTACTGAGCGTCCATAGCAGACTAAACTTACACAGATCTGATTACAAAATGTGCCATCACATCACAACTGATGAGGCTATGAAGTCAGTTCTGTACCGTGAAATCAAACTTTCAGAATAATATCCTAACCGCCTAAGGGATCGGGACATGGTCAACAAGAAGGAAACTCAAGAAAAAAATACAGGTTTATCTTTTCAGACTTTGTGTTTTTTCCTTGTGAGTTCCTGCTTCTTTTTAAAAGCATTCAAACAACACATGTGCTGAAGGAATAATCAGCCTTTGCTTGAAGTGGTCAAGTGTTGACTTGAGCAACAAGTGGCACAGCTTTTGTTTTCACAGTGAATAGTCGAAAAGGGTGTTAACGGCTGGTTTAAAGAACTGAAGGGGGATTACCACTGCCGAATTAAAAGGTTTTGAATTTGCTAGTGCACAGCTTTCCAGATACCAAACTGTAAAGGAATAAATGGTGACATTGAAAGCACGTATTTTTTTAAACCGAGTTGTGTTCATTTCAGAATTTCTGGCGTTTTAAACGGATAAATGATTTATATTTAATTTCCCAACTGTGTCAATAGAAGAGCTTCAGCCGACACGTCTTGATAACATTGTAGATCAGCCTTCATGGTTGTTTGAGTCCCAACTTTGAGAGAGACTTGTTGATGTTGACAAATATCAACAGACCTGTAACATGTTTGACTTTGGTGGAAGGCCCATTCTTCTTGCAAGAGAAAACTAAACTAAAAGAAGAATTTGTCCAGAGAACCGAATGAGTGTAGACTTAAATGTGATGAAAGTAATGTTGACTTGGAATTTTTTCTTTTTTTTCCCACTGCTGAATGCACTGCCAAGCCTGGTCACATCCACACGATGGGGTGGGGGAGGGAAGGGGGAGCAAGTTGGCTATTTTTCTGCTTGGTTGTGAGCCGGAGAAAGCTGTGATTTCTACTTTATCACTCACAGTTAGGAGTGAGTGAGGTCCGCGCACCGAGCTGACCTGTGCATCAGTATTGGTACATTTAGTAAAAGGTGATTGCAGACAGACGGGATGACTCCAGCGACATGTGACGGGTATTATCATTCAATTAAGCTACGGACAGACAGAGTTGAAAAAAATGGCACACTTCGGGGCGCCTAATGGAAGTTATGTGACAGAGAATTGGCAATTAAATCGGCATCAGGAGGGGGTGGGGGGGGAGAAACACAAACACGTTTTTCATGTAATTAGAAGGTGCAGGTGTAGGATCAGGAGTTACCTCAAAGTGACTCTTTCTCCTTCCAACACTGTAATGTTGTCCGGCAGGTGTCCGAACTCTCCTCCGTGCACACTGGAAGCTGCAGAGAAAAATAAAGACAAGCAACCGATGAGCATCCAATCACGGCACCAGACGCTGGCGTTCATCAATCTCAGGTCAGGTGCTTGAGAATCGACTACCTCACCCAATCAGGTTGGGCGGGGATGTGCTCTGTATCCTGAAGGGAAAGTAATAAATATACTAAACAAAAGAGTCACAACGTCTGCACTGACCCCCATACTTGAATAATGATTTGGTTTTTCCCTGCATTCTGGTGGGATGCGCGCTCATTGAACAGCGCTGATAATGAGCCAAGGGAAGAGGATTCACGCGGAGCTGCCGGAGCGTGAAATGAAGGGACAGCAACAGTAACAGAAGGGATGCTCATCCTGCCTACCAACACACACACACACACACACACACACACACACACACACACACACACACACACACACACACACACACACACACACACACCTCGGAGAACAGAGGCACATGCTTACAAAAGCACAAACACACGCGCACACACTTACTGAGTGCCATTAGTTGAAGAGGAGATTTAAACTTGGCATCTGTGAGCTGTGTTTTAGACACACAGGTGGGAAAAACACATTAAAGTAGTTTGATGTCATTTGTGTGAACTTGCTTGGACTGCAAACAAAGATAACCAAAGACCTTGTACGCTGGCAGGGATATTACCTCCTGCGCCGGGCCGCTCCCCGGTAAGACACCTGGGCCTGTGCATCGAGGCTCTGCCAAATCACAGCATGACACCAGATACCTCGGCTTGTGTCTGTCTCCCCTCCATCTCCGACAATCTCTTTCTCCCTCTGCCTGCAAAATGACCTCAATATCTCCAGTGGGCCTTTGCTGTGTTCTAGCCTTGAGGTTTAATAAATGGTGACTTTGTGAAATGAAGCCGGTGCAGTGAGGAGCTTAGAAGCACCTCAAGGTTTGTTGAATAACCGCACAAGGACATGTTAAGCATGCCGATTAGGAAACCCGGGAAGAGATGCGACCCAAAATGAAGGCAATGCAGCACCACAAGCACACAGGCTTTGAATTAAAGGAGGGTCTTTTGTGGAATCATGGTTCGATTACAAAGAATAATTAGAGGCGTCAGACATACGATGCACATCGTGGATTCCAAATGTTTTCAAACCACGTAGCCGAAAGTCCAGAGAACTGCCAACTTTCCTAAATTATAATTAATCATCTTTTTAAATACAGACTAATTATGCCTTTTCCGCTTTTGTGAATGCAGTGCTGTTTGGCATATCTATGCGGATATTTCACAGTAAATATAGGCTACATTGTGTATTCATATATTCATGTGTGTATGGTTGTGTGTGCACCGGTGCATGGTGTTGCTCAGCAGTTACAGTAGCTGTCTGCTGCTCATTTGTGCGTTTTGTTTGCTGACATACCGGTGGAGAACAAGAAAGGGGGACAAACTAATGACGCCTCAAAAGAAAAGTGGCACTGAAAATCTCCTGCTAAAAGCTGTAATCGCATTAATGGCTGCTGCTGCTGCCGCGCTATCTAGGCCGGCCAAGGATCCCAGAACTGGCTGCATCTCTCTCTCTCTCTCTCTCTGAAAGCCTTGGGGGAGGGGCATAGCCCATTGGCCACTGTGTCCAATGTTGAAAAACTGTCACAAGCTTTCGTTCATCTGTGGCTTTTATTACAGAGTAATGTTGCATGGCTGTGCTAATGCTTCCTGTCTTAGACTCAGACAGTCCTCAGCTCAAGTGTTCAGCTGTTCCCTTTCAAGTGCTCTGTACTCTACACACTAGAATTTATTTAGGTTAATTCAATTCAGTTCCAGGGCTTGGGGCTTGGAGACGGGTGTGACACGCTGTCATAAACACACACTACCCCACATTCGCAATCGCAGACACACACGTAGAGAAGAGGCCATCACATAATGTAACCAGTGGGAAACACGTGAGACTCACATTCTGATTGAATGAATGATGAATGCATACGCTGAATGCTCCAAACAACACCGCGAAGGTTACAAACCAGTGGGGAGCAATTCCCATTTCCCTACTCGATTCCCATTTTCACAACTCGATTGGCACCTCGCATTCTAAAACCTGTGTCGCCCCGCCTCCACTTCCAGACGCTGCACAACACGATAACCAGGCCAACAAATTCAGTCCATATTTCCTCTCCCACACTACATCGCAGGACAACTCGCGGATGTGTTAACTTGCACACACATACGCAAACACACTCATCGACGCGACAGACAAGCGGGGACGGAGGGTCGTCTGAGTTCATTGTGACAACGATCTAAGTAAAGATCCGGGAGACAAACACACAGATGCATCTCCCTGCTTTATGCACACTGAAACCTTTTTTATGACCCCTCAGTCACTCTGAATGCTCGGCGTGCAGTGAAAGCTTCGACCTTGACACAGACTAAGAAAAACTGTACTGGATATCAACAGCTTGGGTAGAACAAATCAGCACCAGGATCTGTATTTGAGAGACGGGAGACCACCTCTGTCCTGAGACAAAAGCTGGCATTCATCCTCCTCTTTTTTCCACTTTGGAGAACAAAGCATTGCAAAATATATCAACATTTGCTTGACAGCTAAACTACCTTTGTTTTGGCCCCTATAGAAAATCTAAAGCAGACCACAATGCGTGCGACGACAGGCCTCAAGAAGAATGTGGACTGCTATAAAGTGGCTGCAGAATTTAGTAAGTTTGAAACAATCATGAAAAAATGCACTCATATGGGGAAATATTTATCCCATAAGGTTTCCTATGATTGCTGTGGCTCCACTCTTGAATGTCTCTTGATAAACAACCCCCCCATGTATGTCTAAAGTCCAAAACAATATATCACTTTTTTTTTTACTGTATAACAAGACTAAAAGCTAACAGCGCTGCCAGACAGTAATCAGGCACAGAGTTGACATGAGCGAAATACCAAAGCATCTTTCCACTATCTGACACTTCCTTTGGTAAAAAAATTATTATGAACATATGATGCTTTCCCTAATATAATACACCTGTTTTCAATCTCCATGCTTTCCAGCCCAAAATGTAGGAGTGCAAGATTTCATGTGAGAGAGTATTGCACATTGGAGATTCTGTTGTTCAAAATTGGCCACAGCAATCAAATCAAATACTATAATGGTTATTGCTTCCGAAGATAAATGAATATAAAGTGTGCATCTGCGGCGCCTCATTAATAGGACAGTTGGGTGTAAACATCATCTGGCTGGATGACAGCATGTGTTGCAAACCCTTTGATGTAATCCACATGATTTATCCTTTTTTCAGGAAATTAATTCAAATGTTGCCGTCCAAACACAGCGGACATGATCAAACGGAACAATAATAGTCCGGAGTGCATCCAGCAATGGGCTGTTGCACGGCCAAAACAGAATCGTCAGACATCTCCACCAAGTCCTGGGCTACTTTTGGCTTTATTGATCCCTATCTCAAATTCAGCTTCTTTGTCTCTGCTCCCCCCTGGCGCTCAGCATGCAGGCTGATGAACTGCACCCACCAGGAGGATTCAGGAGTCTCGCCCATTGACACTCTAGAAAACAAGGGTGTGCTGCTTGCCAACGGGGAAGCTTAAGCCACCGACTACCCTGCAGACTCTAAATGCGGAAACAAACACAATGTGAATTCCAAAAGAAAGCTTTTTGTCTTCAATGCTTTAGTAGCCTACTTTACTAAGACAAAAATGGATTTGTTTCGGAGAGAGACAAATCCTGAGCCTAAATAAAACCACAAGTAAGCAGAGTATGAATAGAGAAATGACAAATAACCGTGTAAGAACAGTATTGGTGGTGCATCCTGCAGTGGCCCCCTGGTGTTGGTGAGAACTCATATTACATTTCCCTGCTCACTGTTGTCTACAGCAGAAACCGTGCGCCATGGCTACCCGAATCTCTTGTCCTTGGTATGACCTGCTGTTTTGGCAGTCAAAAGGAAACCCTGTCTTCATACCATACACACACACACACACACACACACACACACACACACACACACACACACACACACACACACACACACACACACACACACACACACACACACACACACACACACACACACACACACACACACACACACACACACACACACACACACACACACACACACACACACACACACACACACACACACACACACACACACACACACACACACACACACACACACACACACACACTTGTATTCTGTCCAAATGACCCCCTGCAGCCTTTGTCTGCACACAGTATTGAGCCTCAGGGCTAGATTTGTCTGGCATTTTTAGGAGAATAGAATTTGATGGTGATGCCTGAGGGATTACACACAGGAAAACACTGTGCTAGCAGACCATTGCTTCACCGGTAAAGGAACTGTTTTGTCAATCAGTTCAGCTGTTTTACTGCAAACACAGAGACCTGTGTTACTCATCTGTGGATAACACTTTATCTATTGCTGGCCTAGACATTCATCTAACTCTCTCCACTTGTGGTTCAGTGTTTTAGTCTCTCTGCTCTTCTTCTGCATTGTGTCTTTAGCGGCATTGCAAGGCTGCATGCTCCGTACCCATGAGATGTCTATTATGTGATTTGTATTCTCTTGACTTTTACATGTGCCCGTTAGTAATTGCACTTGCTACTGGCAGACACTTATGAGTGGAGCTCTATTGAGCTGTACAACTTTAGCCTGTGTAGTCCTTGCAAGGCCGTCTTTGTACTGTTCATCTATTTTGCATTGCCCTTGACGATCAAATGCTACAAAGCTACTTCTGAAAGCATGATTGGCGTCAAGACGGATAACAGCGGCGGCTATAATGAAACCCCGTTTTAACGGAGGCTGCTGTGGTTTTTGAAATTGAAAGGAGAAGGAGTGAGGCACAGCACAAGGTTGGAAGGGAGAGGTGAAAATAGATAGCCAGGGTGAGGTCCTGAGAAAGAAACATCGACAATGAGGCGAAGCTGGAGTGGAATATGGAACTACAGGATGTTGCGTAGCAGAGGAGAGAGAGGGAGCAGTGAAGTGGCATCGATATTAAGAGGGGAGGAAAGTGCAAGGACACAGTCGGTAACGCTGGGGCATAGAGCAAAGCAAAGGAAAGACACACCCGCATAATTAACACCGGCATGCTGCAGCCAATTAAATATTTACAGAGGCACTTCCCTTCCGACACCTTGATGATGAACAGAGGCAGCCCAAGGATTATCAGATGCTGGGAGCCTCGGGCAGGAGACAAGGGGTTGGGGATGGGGGGATTAAACATTAACCGGCACAGATATCCCTTTCTTTTCCTCGTCTGATCCCATTAACTCTGGACGGCCCAAATCCAACCTCATGTCCACCCCTCTGGAGCCTCATCTTCCTGCCCTCCTCTACCTCTTTCCCCCTCCTTTCCACGACTCCCCTCCTGGCTCCTTCCACCTGTCAGGGACAGAGCGGCGGGGAGAGTGAGGAGTGAGAAACCACCTGGGCGCCACGCTCTCACAACCGGCACAACAAGATGGATATACAGGTCTCCCGCTTTCCACAACTGCTGCTGAAGCAAAATGGATGTCAGCAGGATCCCACTTGACAGGAATCTAAGAAATGTCAGAGAAGTCACGGTGAATGAATGGTTTTGAATCCGTTTGGTGAAGTCATTTTTCCAACCTCTCGGACCACAGAGTTTTTTGTTTAGTTTTCCTCTGTTGAAGGAATGCGGCGAGATGACTAAAAGGAGTGTTTACGTGATCCGTGGCTCTGGCGAGCTCGCACTGACGTGTCAAGAGGATCGATTGCCCATTTTGCTGCTCGTCTCTCAAAATCATACATATATATCTAGTTGGTCTTATTGGCTCCCATTTGCCAACCATTCTGACACACATACAACTGCTAACACAGCTTGAGCTCAGAAGCATGTCAAAACCATCAGCATTTACAGAAAAGCATCACCCACGGGTGTCTGACTCGGCCTATACAAAAGACGTGACATCTGCCCTCTTTTTTTAATAGTACACATGCTGAATCCACAATTCTGCCTCTGGTCGCTCTGGCCATCCCTCCCTCCCACCCAGCATCTCCTCCCCTCCCTCCCTCCCTCCCACTCTCTAATCCCTCTTCACACATCAATCAATAGAGCACTGCAGAGTGCACGGAGCCATACAGTACTCAATGCAGCAGTTGTACAACTTCAATGGGCAGCCACAGATCTTTACCATTGAATCAAGCGTGGCTGGGGAAAAAAGCAGAGCGTGCTAAAACCAGGGACGAGCCCCACTCCGCTTTCTTTTACCCCCCATTTTCATTGGAGCGACGCCTAAACCCCTTAGCACTCTCGAAATCAATACAGTAGTTAAACTGTTACTTCCATTCCCAGCGAGTACATACACACGCCGGCCTTACACAAGGCCCTGCAGACCCCCCTAAATACACCCCGTGCACTGGTAATTTGACAGATTTGCGGGCAAGTGCTGCCACTGTTTGAACAGAGAACCTTTAAATACAGATTTACCCCCAAGTAGCTCTGCATCCCCGGACAATAACACATTAACACACCTAACAGCAGCATGGGGCCTTCACTTCAATGCTGCTGAGTGAATCTGAGTTCACATACTATCTACATTTAAATGTTGTCGTAAAAGCAGTGTGCGAAATATGGAGGGTCGCCCTTGGATGGCCCTTTAAAGCGTTAAAAATCCTTTAAATCATTAAAGCCTCAACAACAAAAGGTTGGGAGGTATCTGCATGGAAAAAGATTAAAAAATATATTTGTCACTTGCACGTGCCTCTAAAAGTGTCTTTCAAAATATTACCCCCTCCAGTTCAATTATTCACAAATGTGAATACAGACAGATATTGTTGTGGTGTTTCCGCTTTTGTCAATGGGCAAATGTTTTGTAGTTTGGAAGAACCTCATATAACCAGAAAAGCAGTGGACGACATTAACCTGCTTCATCATAATGGTGACACAAAGAAAGATGGACCGTTGGCTGTGACGGACTGCATGAGGTGGAAAGTGTTAAAGCGACACACAAGTAGTTGTGAGGGACCTTATTGTGAATGACATTTGCCTTTGTGTGTAAAAACGTGTATAGTTGATGGTCTTGGCTTGCATCCATGAAATCGTGTAGGCCTGTACTGCTTATTGAGCCTGTGTAAGAGTTCACTAATACTGGAGCACTATAAGGTACAGTGGATGAAAGCCTGAAATATTAGCAAAAAATGACTCAGTCAGTTTCACGTTCATATTCATGTCTATTGCGCTGAATATTATGTATAAAGATACTCTTGAGGGTTCTTACTTTTTTTTTTTTACATAAAAGATGATGTTTATATGCAGTATCTCCTCCAGATGCATTTTGTGTATCCTTGAGGGTTAAGAAACGTGTTGATTTTAATTTCCTTCCACAGAAAACGTCTGCAAAGATGTTTTGAAACATGCATTGTTTACATATGCGTCTGCATGCTGGCAATTTTCTCCCTCCCAGCCTGTTATGGTGCAATCGGACGTTTCTTGTTGGCAAACCGCCACCGACCGCTGAAAAGCGTTAAATAATGATAATAAGGAGTGTGTATTGGGTTCATGTGCGTGTCCTGGAAAACAATGAGGTACAAACACAGCAGGGACCTGCTCTTCAAATCACTGCTCCATATTGCCACGCCCAATTAGACGTCCGGTTTCGGTTCAAATATAGTTGTCAACATGGACTTTGTCACTCTTTTTGCTATGTCTCCTGACTTTCTTACAGAAAAAGTCCTGAAGCCAAATTCTCCCTTGTCCAAAGAAAGGAAGACTTCTGTGTCTTTGAAACACTACAGGCTTAAAAATGAGACGGGAATATCTTTTACACATAAATTACATTCAATGTTTTATAAAATGGTTGACGAGTACTTGTCCTTGGAGTGGACGCAGTGTGTCCAGTGTGGCCATCTGATCACAACCATTTCAAAACCAAATCAAATGTCAATCAAATGTCGTTGTATTTAAAGAAGATAAAAACAAGACACATGTAGTTGATCAATATTCTCTAGTTTGTAGGAGAGGGTCTAACTGGACTATTATTGGACGTGGAAACGTCACCATCTGGCTGTCCAGCTCATAACCACGTTGCAGTTTCTGGCCAGGCACATGATAAACATGACATATGGCAATGTGCAACAAACAAATCGTCGCAATTAAACTGAACGACACAAAAGTGGTTGATCTGACATGCTGGACAAAATCATTTATCAGTGTCTTTAAATAACTGCTACAAATTGCTTTTGCACAAATTAAACAGTTTTCTTGGCGTTTGCTGAAACAACCGATTCTGTCATTTTTCAAAATAAATAAATACAACTGTAATTAAACTGTGAATACGTTTTGGTGTGCCATATTTTTAGTGTTCATAGGAGCTCTGTCAGATGCTGTGAGACTGAACAAATATTTCCAGCCATGCGGTTAAGCTTCCAGCACAGTGGCGAGGCTTACCCTATAGTTTACACTCGAGCCTCTAAGAGGCTACAATAAAAACAGCAATTACTGGGCGATAGTGACAGGAGACAAAGGAGTGTAATAGCATGGGAGCAGTTATTTTGATAGGACCATTGGCTCTAAAGTAGAGTCAAAAGAATGAGGCATCAAAAAGTCAGTTGAGTGTTGGGCAGTCTGTGTGTGAAATGGATGACCAGGCAACGCAAGCTGCCAATGGCCATTTATGACACACTTGAAAAGTAGGACTAACGGGGAAAAATAACTTTGATGAGCGCTTGAGAATTGCTGCCGCTGTTGATAATCTGGACATTCATTTACAACCAAAAAGCTGAAATCATGCAATTTCCATCCAAGACAAAACACGCGGCGCTGAAAATGCATTCAGTGAATTTTGAACGGAATCTCGATTCAATGTGGGGCTGAATAAAAGATCTCATTTGGCTTTTTGTTTGGATGTTTATTATTATTTTTTGCATGCATAAGCCTTCACCACCAATGACTTAGTTTATTAATCCCCCCCCCCCCACCCTCCCCACCCCCTGCCCAGCAATTCATTTCATGCTGATAATGACATTTCTGTGGAAATATGCAAAATGTGTAATATACTCAAACAGAGTAATGAGACCAGTTAATTGTGATGACTGAATGAGGGGCAATTTGCCGCTGTCTGAAGCCGCCGTGGTAATAAGCAATCTAAAATAAGTCGTTCTTTGTCTGTGCCTTTTTGCAAACGGCAAAACAAAAGGGAACAACATTTTGGCTTCAGGGGAGCAGAGGAACATTTTCATATCAACACACTCCATCTCAATGAACGCAGACAGCGATGGTGAGCGTGGCAGGTTTCAAGTGCACCTGGGTTACATCTCAGCATGTGTGTTTGTCTTGCCATGTGTGTGCGATTGAACCTTTTTAAAGGGTTTGTGTGCAGGTCCATCTCAGCATGCATGTGTTTGCTTATGCGTGTGGGTGGGTTGAGGCTGTGTTCAGCACCACTAGGCAGCTCGTCCAGGGGTCTCGCTACCATGCACCACAGGTGGGGTGGTGAGAGTGAGGATGAAAGGAGGAGATCCAGGCGGGGAGGGGATGGATGGGTGAGCAGGGTGCAGGCAAAGAGAGGAAACAAAGTTGGGAGCAGAAGAGGGGAGGTGAGGGCCAGAGCCCAGGAGTCAGGTGCTGTCAGGATAATTCACAGCAGCAGCACTTGCTGCGAAGAACAAAACAGAATTACCTGAGGGAACTGAAATCCGCTAACACCTGCTTAGGAGGGTGCTCCTGGGGGACTGAATGGGAGAAAAGGGGGGAATAAAGGAGGGAGGTATGGTGCAGTGCACTGAGACGCTGTGTGTGTGTGTGTGTGTATGAGAAACAAGAGAAGGTGAATGAATGTTCATCAGTGTATTTGCAAGATTGTGTAAAACGGTTTTCTGCGTGCGTATTTGTGAATCTGTGTGTATGTGTGTGTGTGTGTGTGTGTGTGTGTGTGTTTACGTGCACGTGTTTGCATACTTCCGCCTGTTTGTGTGCAGTTGGATTCTGCCTGGCTGTGCCCACAGTTGCCCTCACGGCTGTGGATGGGCTTCATTTGCATTCGGAATCGCGGCAGCTCTTGCCATTGTTGCTCCACTGCTGTGACTCGGCACCGCTAGCTCCTGCACACATAGCACGCCGTGCCAGTTATGTTTGGCTACAGCTGGGCTGGAGAGCTTGTGGCAGACATTCAAACCGCCACCACCACCGAGCTCGGGCCTTGGACTGTAAGTCGGAGAGAGTTTGGAGGGCCTCGTTCCTTCTGTGGAACAAAGCTTGGTTCGCTAGCAGTGCACTCTCCTCCAACCTGCCTCCTTTCTCCGTCTCGCTGCGTCCCTGTCTCGCACCAGATGGAGGGCAGATGACACCCCGGCTAGCTTTTGGCTCCACCGGCGTGCTGTCACTGCTCAATTGCAGGTAAGCCCCGACCCATTCCCTCGACAGCGCGATAGTCTCGCTCACATGCTCCCTCCCTTGCTCTTTCTTCATCTTGTTGAGTTAAACATATAACCCAGTCTCCCTCTCTTTTCACCCTCCAACCCCTTCTTTCAGCCTGGGTGATGACATGCTCTGGGTATTTCTTTGGAGAGTGGCCGTTGTATTAAAAAGCAAATCGATAGAAAGCCCATTAGAGCGTTGCTGCTGAGCAGAACTGAGAGGGGTCTCGTCGTGTATGACATGCAGAAAAGAAATACTGAGAATCGAGAAAACGGAGATGAGAAGAATGTTAAAAGGTGAATTAAACGTCCTTGTCTGTTTGAGGAGGAAACAAGCATGCAGCCAGCTACTTGGGGCGAAGCTAAGCTGTGTGTTTATGTCAGCCCTGGTGGACTGAGCCACTGATGAATCTGCTGGCTCATCTTACTGATAAAGTTGTTTTACCAAAGCCTGAGGCCATTGAGGAACCCAACTTCCTCTGCAAATGACCCACAAAACATTATCCAGATGTATATTCCTTACATTTGCACAAGATTAAAATCAACCCCCTAAAACACAAGTTAACCTCCAGCAAGACAGTGTTGTGCCCGGCTCGGTACATTCAGAGCCTGATTTGGGAAAAACCTATTTGAACGAAGGCAAGATGCTGGAGAAGATTAGGTGAAAAAAAATCCTCCTATACGTAACGTATAATCGATCCGTGATGTTCAATGTGTTCTCGGAGTTATTATGTGGTAATGCAATTTACTTTTTTTGGTGTACTCACTTTGCCGCAATCTACCTCATCCACTTTTATTAAAGCGAGAGATTTTGTGTGGTTCCTGGAATGTTACTGTTGGAGCAAGAGCCTGAGATGTTAGATTGAGAAATTATTACTCACAATACAATATGTCCTTGAAACTTTTTTTTTTTTTTAAAACCTGCTCTGCATTTTGTTGAGGCAACTGTCAGATGAGAAATTGGTGTATTAGTCTAGGCTCACTTTTTAAATTTGATTGGCCTTGGCGCATATTGGTGAGTCTTGAAGTAAAAACTAAATCTACTAAAACCAATTTCACCAATAGACTACATACAATACCTTAATACAAAATACATATTTTTACATATCTTAAGTGCTGCAACATGAGAATAGACTATAGTGCAGGCTGTTGACACCACATTGTGATATTGCAATTTGATTATTTTCTACTAAATATTGGCGAGTGGTGCTATCAATGTTACTGGAAGGGGATTTGGATTTTGGCATTTAACATTTAGTTTTTGTGTGTATATCCCTTATGAATCCGCATGAGGAAAAGACGAGGCAAAAGAGTACAAATATTGCTCTACTTGATGAATTAATAACAATAAAAAATAAATAATAGAATAAAGTATTCCTGCAAATGTTATTTTAATAGTGTAACATGGTTCCCCCGTCCCCATCTGATTTTCCCACAAATAGCAGCCTGTTTAACAGCATTAAAAATGTATTTTCCTTGAGGAGGAGGTGGATAATAGAAGCAATTCTGGAAGAAGAAGCAATAAAAAAGGGAGAGCACTAAGTGGCAGCTTATTGTTTTTTTTTCTATACATATTCTGACCCCTAACTCTTTACATCCTGCAGTTGTTTTTATCGAGGGATTTTTATTCAGTTTGAATCATATACCCACAGATCTGGACACATTGTCAGAATCAAATTAGATGTTTTCCTCCCTCTGCTTTCTCCTTACTTCTTGATAGCCGTCATCGTTTGCATAATTCGTTCACATTGTGAGCGTGGCTGTCATTCTCTATGTTGTTGCCATAGGGTACACAGTGTATGTTTGCATACAACGCTGTGAGCTTGCATGCACAATACATCTGAGGACTGATAATACAGTTAGACCTAAACCTCTCCCACAAACACATTTATCCAATCGCAGCCTCGCAAATGAAGCTCCAGCGTGAGTTCAGTCAGGAAGATACACTCTTGTGTGCTTTGGCTCGTAGTTTTATTTCTCATGTGCCATTCGCTCCTCACGCACGCTCACTCAAAATGTCCTCTCCGTCCTTGTTCGGGGCTGTCAATCATGAAATCAGCTGTTTAGATCAGCTGGTTTCCTCAATCCAATAAGCACAACGAACCAATTACATCGTTAGCTTATCATCTTGCTGCCGTCTCTTTTAAATATGACTGTTTCTCTACCTTCAGTACGTTCATGCTGCTGTTCAGCACCCCTCCACCTCTGCCCAGTCTTTGCAGATCCATCAGCTTCATCAACTCATCATTCTATCGGCCCCCACCAGGTCTGGACTGGATGTATCTTCCTGCTGCTCATGGCAGAAGCCCCTCGATTACAAATCTTCCTGTTGAGTCCAAGCGTCAAAGACTCCGTCAAAACCTTATCGTTATCATCTCTCAATAATAAACAATAATCTTTTCTTCGTCCGACGTGTGTCTCCTGATTGAACTGTCTTTCGATGCAGTGTGCACGGGGATGTAGTAAGAACCGACTTTATCGTATAGTCAGCAGCTCGGTCCGGCTCTTTCACAGATTTTAGGGAGTTCAATTCAATTGCTGGAGTTGACACTTCAGCAACTCCAGATCAGCGTTACCCAATATAGCATTACGTCTACCAAGCATGTCGGCTAGTTCTCCTCCTAAAAGCCTTTTCTCTGGTTACATTGAACGCAAAAACATATACAAATACATAATGTACAATACAAACAAGTATGTAAGCTAAGCTGTCAAAACGGCTTTTATTAGAATGAAATAACCATCTGATTGTACTGTTGGTTGGTCTTTTTGCTCTATTGGAGTGTGCAGTTAAGAACCCGTTAACACGATTTCGACAAAAAAATCAACGTATCTGGCTAGAACCTAGAAGCCTGCTTTCGTCTACCTCCGTCTGAAATCAACGGCTGAATAAAATAAGTGACTTCAAATACCCTCATCTCAGCACCTTCCGCCGTCCTCATAATTTACTCATCCTAACCCAACCGCTTTGCTCTCCTTTTGCCGTCTTCGTTCACCCCTTCCCTCCTCTCTTCTACACACCTGCCTGTGTTCTTATCGTCTCACCTGCTCGGTCATCTCCTCTCTCCTGCACAGCTGATCGTCTCCACTCTCTAATTCAGCAGCTTATCTGGCCATGCAAGTTCCACAAAGCTCCATGATCCCTGTCACCTCGCAGCCGTCATGGGAATCATGAGTCAGTGCTGCGGATAGATGATGGTGTGAGAGCCGGTTGGCGGAGAGGGGGTGAAGGAAGGTGGGAGGTTGAGACGGAGGAGGAAGAGCAGCCCGGGGAATGCGGAGGAAGACAATGAACGATATGGAGCAAGTGAAACGCAATGAAGTGGAGAAAAGAGGGAAAGGTAATACAAATATGAGAAATATGAACTAAAATAATGGAAATGAAAGCGCGAAAATAGTATTCTCTAGAATGGACGGCAGAAAATAAATGCTTGGGCATCCTGTCACAGATCATCACTGCAGATTATGTCAAATATAGCAGATATGTAATTTCAAACAGAAGCAAGAGAGAAACAGAGCAGATGTGCATAATGGTTATACTTTAAAAAAAATATGGAGAGAGTGAGAGAAGACAGAGACAAACAGATTGTCGTTAGAGATAGATGTGTCGCACAAATCCTGATCTTTAGTCTGACAGGCACAAAGAACTTCTCGCTGCCACACAGAGGCCCCCCCGTTAGTCCTCCTCCTCCTCCTCCTCCTCCTCCTCCTCCTCCTCCTCCTCCTCCTCCTCCTCCTCCTCCTCCTCCTCCTCCTCCTCCTCCTCCTCCTCCTCGGCTCCCCACCTCCACTAGCTTCTTTCTCTGTTGTCACTTCCTCTCATTTCTCGCCTCATTTCTCCATTTGCTTCACTCCATTCCTCGCACTTTTCTTCTTCTCTTTAGCTCTGGATCATCTCTTCCTTCTCGTTTGCTCAGTTCACCCCAACTTTCTCGACTCAATTGTCATGGTCCGAGTCCGACTCGTTGCCTCTCATTTCTGCTCTAAACTCTTTTAGAAGCGATGTTTCAATAAAAAGCTTCAAAAGTCAGTTTCTGCTGCCCTCTCGGCCCCCTCTCTTTCCGTCTCCTGTTGTCACCCTCCTGGTGGATGCTCCCTTGTCTCTCTCCACTAATGAATTTTGGGCACTTTGCAGCCACAGATGGTGCAGCAGGCGGCCGCTGGTGGCCGGGCCCTGGCTTAACAAAGAGGGAAAGGGAGAGAGAGAGAGTGCTGCAGCGATAAACCGTCTGCTGTTACCCCTTTTTAAAAAGGATGATAGAAACCAACACCTCGCTGCATGCAGTATGTCCACAACTAAACCCATTTCCTCCCAGCTGCATGGAGATACTGGAATATGCACTTCAGCCAGACAGACCACTTACGCTCTTTTAATGTACTTTATTTTTTTTGCCCCTTTCTCCACCACCCATCTTTCTGGCTTTCTGGTTAATTGTAAAACCTTGTTTCTTTCTGGTAAGCTTGTAGCCGGTTTGCCCGCAAGGGAGCCTTTGGGCAAAAAAAAACACCCTGAAGTCTTCCTTCTTTCCCCATCTTTGCATGCATCAGCAACACACCCTTTCCTTCTTTGTTTTTATCCCACTCCCACAACTTGCTGGATTCAATGCTTATTTCATTCTGGCCTTGGTCTTTGAGTCTAAAAAAGCATCAGAGTGGGTGAAGTGTGCAAACTGTAAAATGATGGAGGGAGTGGAGTTTGGAACAATTACCTCGTCAGTAAAAAGAAACTCCAAGGTCTCCATGAAAATCACATTATCCCTGTCTATTGCAGCTTGAATCTCATTGTTGTGGTATGATGATTTCTATTCATTATAATATTTCTCTTATCAAGGTTATTGCTGACAACTGCAAACTTAAACACATAATATACCATACCTATGTGTACACTTACACATCTAAACACACACACAAACATGTATGTATGGTAAATTACATGTTGATATGCACATGCATCTTAAAAAGTACTATATATTATATTATTACACACATTTGAACAACCTCTGCAAGTCGACATTGCTTCATTTTAAGGGATCAGAATGTAAAATTGTTCGTAGCCACTTCAGATCTTAACCAATATTTGGAGGTAAGTCATTGTGAGCGTGCCCAAATTTACATTATGGGTGCCATTTCTAGATAAAAAAATATCAGTGCTTAACTTGAGTTGAATATAATGTTAATACCACTAACAGGAAAGAGGGTAAAAAAAATAAATAAAAAAAAACTAAATCAAATCTGCTCCATGAACCTAAATGATCCTTCAGGGCGCATCCCCTGCATCCGGCAGCTGCCCTGACAGCTGTGAACGCCAGGCGAGCATGTTTGTTACCGGAGCCCAACCCTCAGCTCTAACATCATACTGAGAGTACTGTACACAAGGACATCAGAGAGTAGATTGTGCACACTTAGTGTATCGTGTGTGGGCGGCCCTCTATGGTCAGCGCATCCTGAGGTAACGCTGAATGATTTATGAATTCGGGAAGGTTTAACAAGCTCAAATGGTACCGCTCTGTATATGGTAACCTCTATAGGGAGCTATGTATAGCACCAATGGGTGCATAGGTTAATTGTGCTAACTCAAGGGTGTCCCAGCTGTGGTGATCTTGAGAGTTCTACTATGATGCATTTTAGGGCCAAACAATCCTTCCCCCCAAAGCTTTCCTCCCCTCTTCTCTCTCTCTCTCATCCACCCTTTTCTCCTGTCTCTCTCCTCTCTGCAAACAAACCGTCTAGTCATCATCATCATCTCCCTTGACAATGATGGTTGCTTTCGGTGCCCCAGGTTAAAGCTGTTCTCCCCATACAGAGGTCAGAAGTTCAAGTCCTGTCTGCTGAAACTTTTTGGGAAAGTGGGCAGCATCACCTTGCTGTGCTTTTGTACTCTTGACATTTTAGACAAAGTACATGGGGAAAGAATGCCGGACTTTCAGGGACTCAACAGTGTTGAGGTAGACTTAAAGTACTATGTGTTCCCTCTGGTGTTACATGATTTTCGGTGTGGCACTTCAACTTATAAATCTCACAGCTTTTCTGGAGGTGTAATGGCTGTTACATGTTATGTAAAAATGCATTGAATATTTTTTTTAATAATTATTAATTTAATAATGTCGAACATGTTTTTTTCACTTCCTTTATTATTAATAAGACAGAGCATTTCTTGTGCTGCTCGCTTTTAATCACTGATTACCTTAACAAACTGAGCATGGGCATGTGAATATAATCTCTTTGGTCACAGAATAAGTCATTTTCTTATTATGGTAGTAATGTATTATGTGATATAGTACATAATCAGAACCTGTTTAAGTGTAAGATGATAAACTAGCTAACACAATGTGTTTAGCCCTTTTTAAAACAAGAGTCAGAAGAAAGAAATGAGAACAAATAGTGAATGATCTACAAAATAAGTCATGAGGAAAGGAAACAAACAAGCTTCAACATGGCTTTAAAAAACGTGAACCAATTTGGCTTCCCTGAGACTTAATACAGTCTGTGTTTCGCCAAATGACAAATAATTCATAGCAATCACATTCAACTAATTATTTTACTTTTCAATTATTATTTTTTCAGTCAATAGATAACTAATTTAGTCTATAAAATGTCAGAAACATAGAGGGAAATTCCCATCACAATGTCCCCTTGCCCAAGGTCTTTAAACCAGTCCAAAAACCCAACAATACCAAATCCCTCATTTGAAAAACAATCAATTGACCCTTCTGTAACCTCGCCCCCACTGCTTCTCCGTAAAGCTGTCAGAGTTACAAAGGAGCCCACACTGTCACTAACTGCACTCACCGAATAAATATGTATTTTCTTTTAAAAAACAGAAAAGCAACTTTAGAGAGAAGCAGACAGAAATGGCTACAATATGCATTTGAAGTATATATCCAGGATGTCAAACTCACTCAGCAGTAAAATCAGGTTAAAAGGATGAAGATAGAAGCCGCAGCTTGCAGATTACTGAATAAAAGTGCACCACCACATTATCATTCTGTTGAGACAGAACACAAGGAAATTAGGGAACACCACTGTTTCTTTATTCACACTTACAATCATTAAAATGCAAAAGCAGCATGTGTACGCATTCAACAGCTTAGCATAGATAGTTAATGATGTGCTAACATACTCTGCTAACGTTAGCTCCAGAGCTTTTTACGTTGAAACGTAATGTTTTAGAAACATATATCTCCCGGCAACCTCTCCGGGTGCCAGTATCACAACGTTTACCAATGACTAGCTCGAAATCCCAAAACCAGGCTGAAAATAAAGACAATCTGAAACAATTGCACAAGAGTCTATGCAGCAGAGCCGGTTAGTTGTTGAACCCTGGCCAATGCTACGATGCTATGCTACGATGCTATGCTACGATCTGTCAGTCTGAGGAATTCCAAATAGAGCAGTAGTTTTAAAGAAAAAGCTACCTTGGTTAAAAAAAACTAAAACATAGCTCTAACCAGTTTTCATATCGCCTCAGGATATGTCTTCATATCTCCCAAGTCTAAACTGATCTTAATTACTGCTTCATCCAATCATGAGAGCAGATGACTGTATTATCTCCTCTCTTGCCCATACTAACACCCCTCACTTGCTCATATTAGACCGTGTCCCTCCGCCTGTCTCCCTGCAGAGGAATAAACAAACCACAAAACAAGTTTGCTCCAACTTTTTTCTCTCTCAATTCATCCCTCATCATTGCTCTTCCCCTCTCTGCTTCTCCCTCTGTCGTTTTCTCATTCTCCATCATTCCCTGAGGTAGGCGGCGGTGCGGGGGAAACTGACAGCCATCATTGCATCGTTTGTCGGCTCGGCTGCTAATCTGCATGGCGTTAATAATTGATTGAAGCCTGCAACCACAGATCTATGATGGACTCTCTCCCCTCCATCTCTCTCTCTCATTCGTTCCATCTTTTCTCCTCCGCCTCTCAATATACTCCCACTTCACTTCCCCCATGCTATCAAAAAGCATTTTTCAAGCATTTTTCTTCATTCTCTCTCTTGATGAATCTACTGAACCATCCTAATTCTTTTTTCTTTCTCATACATACACAAACACACTCTGTGCCCTCCTCTCCCTCGGTGTGAAACCTCGACGTCTCCGTTTCAGCTTCTCATCCACCTGTTCAGTTTTTCAGATGAGCCTTTTCAAGTCTTTCAGCTGTCTCCGTCTTGTGAGGTGGCTTTATGTATCCCTTTTTCAACAAACAGCAACTGAACAATGCTGTGTCAATGCCTCACCACCTGTCCTACCTAGCACTTTGGACACACACACACCGCTTTATTTTACTTGACAACATAATCCTGCCATGCTGCTGTCTGTGATTTATGAGACCCAGTTAAAAGGATGTGAGGGTTCTCTCTTCCCTTCACCTCTCTCTCTTTTCCTATATCCTCAAGGTGTGTGTGTGTGTGTTTTGTGAAGGATGGGGAGCATCTATATGAGGCACAGGGTGAATCAAGTCACTTGTGTCCCCCTGTGATTTCTAACCACAAGCTCTTGCACCAAAGCACTGCAGTGCTCATCCTTCACCTGCCCAGCATGCGTACAGATGCACATACAATCCAACATAAATGCATGTACACTGAAAAGAACACACACACACACACACACACACACACACACACACACACACACACACACACACACACACACACACACACACACACACACACACACACACACACACACACACACACACACACACACACACACACACACACACACACACACACACACACACACACACACACACACACACACACACACACACACACACACACACACACAGGCACGTTGTTCCCTGGGGTCACAGACACTGAAGGCCTCAGGTTCCTTGTGTGGCAACTACTTTGTGGATAAAACGCATATAAAGTTGATTGTGAATTTGCAGAATTTGAATATCATATCATCAGAAAAGACATGGGATTTAGGGTAGGCCTACCATATCTTCAAACTGCCAAATTCATGTGTTCAATTCATAAGTGAGATGTTTTTACATGTGGATAATAATAAGTGCGACAGAACATGATGAATGTCTAGCTAAGCCCTGCAAACAAGCACTAAATAGTATATTCTCATTTTTATTTTAATCCTGTTGAAAACCTGGACAGTTTAGTAGTGAGCATGTTTCACAGAGAGGCTAGTCAGGATGTCTGGTCAACGTACCTTTTGTAAAGGAGCTGTAGAACTGCCATATCTTAAGATCTAGTTTCTTATTTCTAAGCCTGTTGGTCCCCCATGCTTTATGTATACCGACCTTAATGTGTTCATATAAATTATTCCTCTACGCTACAACTCAGAGCCAAAAATGTGTGCTTTTGGCTCCATTACTATTATTTTAGAACATTAATTACTTGTTACTTTGCAGATTCAGATTAATAAAACAAAGTATAATCAACAAATACATTATGTAGTGCTATAGGTTAAGATAAGATAAGCCTTTATTGATCCAAGGAGAATTTCACAAGATACCATGCAGTGTATATAAAGTAATTATAATTTACCCACCTGCAACATTAAAGTCCATCAATAATGCATCAATGATTTTAATAGAATGATATAAGACAACACATTAATCTGAAATGGACCCTTTTAGTTCTTTAAGTTTTTTACTTTTGTACTCTAAATACAGTCAAATCTAGAATGCACGGCTTTTACTTGTACAGGAGTATTTCTACACTTTGGTATTGCTACTTAAAGCAAAAGTACTTTTTGTCTACAAACAAGTATTAACAAATCACTAAGGTATCACAACAGCGCTAGTAACAGAGAATGTTAAACCCTCAGAACTACATGCAAATATTTGTGTTTGTCAAATTACAAACTAACGGACACAAAACAAACCTGAGGCAGTATTCTTCTACCCGTGCATAGTACTGGGGTTTAGCATCTCTATTCTGCTATGTGCACTGTACCTGATGGATATTTAAAGGAAACAGGATGCATACTTAATGGAAGGTCATAACGGGGGATGAATACCAAATTTCTGTCCTGGGGCCCCCCTGCAGGTTAATACAGCCCTAGTTTAGCATTTTCCTTTGCCAAACACATACATGTTTTTTTTGCTGCCTCGGTATTTCCCAGCTCCACAATCAATCTCACCCTTTCGTATGGAGATACACTCGACACATATATGTTTGCTGCACTCGCACACACATCTCTACCCTGCAGACACATAAATTCATAATAGTGTCTTAAGGCAGCCATCCACGGCAACATAAACCCATTTAGAGGAATCTAAGCAGCAGGAGACATTGTGGTTTGTGTTTGTGTGTGTGTGTGTGTGTGTGTGTGTGTGTGTGTGTGTGTGTGTGTGTGTGTGTGTGTGTGTGTGTGTGTGTGTGTGTGTGTGTGTGTGTATGGGGGCTTGGCTGGGGCTGTGGCTTTGGCGGCAGCCAATCTGCCCAAGCTGTTAGTCACGACGCTGTGACACCCCCAGCTCCCAGGCACTGCACGGGCCATTAAGGAGCAGCAGCACTGCCGGAGGATGACCTCACACACACCCACACATGAGCACACTGACACACATCAGCACACAAACACAGAATATTGTGTTTGTTGTATCCGTCTCTGTCTCCTTTAACCACACCTTCCACCTGGGGAGCTGACATGGTGCGAGCCAGCCAAATGGGAATCATCTATTCAATTACTAAATTAAATCCAGAGCCCCTGAGGGCCCGGGAGACTCAGGAGGCTAATTGAGAGGAAGGGATCCTCGCAGGAACCCCAGTGTTGATCTAAATGCTGACCCTTGCCACTGCATGTTACTGAGGCCATGCAGGCAGCATAGGGACATGGTCCAAGATAAGATCTCCAGAGTCAAAGCGAGCAGGGCGAGCGCTGTATTACTCGATGAGATAAGTGGATCAATTAGAGTTGATTTTGGCTTCTGTGGACTTACCTTTGAACCTAAGGTGGGGTAGCAACAGGATGGATAATTGTGAATAGTTGGTGAGGCAATACATCTCCATTTAGACCACCACAGAGTGGTTGTTTATGGGAAGGGGAAAAAGGCATTTTATGAACCCCTTTTTGGACTTTAATTGCGATGATCTATAGGTGTTATAAAAGAAGCTGCAAAAAAGTATCTGTGTTCCAGGGAGTGTTGAGTGGTTTCTCTGCCCCCAAAGGGAGATGCTTCCCATCCAGAGGGGAGAGTTGGCGGTGAAGTAGTAGGGGAAAACATTAAAGGTCTTTTAATTAAATTTCAATCGAGATAATAACCCCTTCCCCAAACCGGTTAAGCGGAAGAGATGGATAGACCAGAGTAGATGGTGAAAAAGGGAGCCCCGTGGCCATGATGGATTGGATGTTAAAACCAGGAAGAAAGCCCATCACTTGTTAAAATTGAATTGATCAGTTGACCCTCAATCAAGCTGCCGGATCTTAAAAAACATGAAGCCGCTATAAAGGTGAACTTCTCATGTGAGGACCTCAAGGGGAAACCTGTTGTCAGCATTGTTGCTTCAACAACAGGTGAGACAGATCTGTGAAAGTATATTTCTGCTCTGAAAATGAATCCAATTAGTGTTGTAGTCCGTCTCTGACATTACTGTTCATAATGCTGCCACCTTCTGTACAACCAACACCTTCGCTTAGCAACCAAAAATGCCCGACCTTTAAGCTGAGCCCATTGCTCACTACGACTTTATTACTTTATTGACTTGACTGGCTTAGCAGTGCCAGTGCCGCACAGTAGACATTTCATCCTGAATGTCAGACTGCTGATGTCATAGTTGCTGGACCCACCTTCATGAAACCATAGAGCCATGTAATCATCTAAACCCCTCAACTCCCCCTTGCTTCGCTCCACTCTCTGCTCTTTATGAGTAGGTGGGATGGGCATGCTGGCCTGGAGGCTGACCACAACATTACATTCTCCTCACTGATGCGCTGCAATATAAGTAATCGCCACCAGTAATCACATTATTACATTGACGCAGCATCTGTGTGACTTAAAGAGGAGCAGTGACTCGCTTCAAGCTGGATGTTGCATTGGATTACATTTCAGCTGAGTGTTTCCTGCCGTTATGGCTGGCTATTACTATTATCACCTTTCTTGCTAGGCAGGATAGGAGCGCAGTGGCACAGAAAGTGGAAATGTCACAGGGTTTTAGAGGGTAGGGAAGAGGTTTTGGAGGGGGAGTGTGGTAAGAGGCTCCGGTGCACAGGGCAGAGTGTGTTTCTGACATGGTGTGTGACGAGGGGCAACGCGCCGACCCCTGGTCATGAATAAGACATTGGCTGAGAGGGCTGCCGGGGTGTCCGCTGTCCATTTGCCATTTGCACGCTTGGCCAAAGCCATGGAGGACGACTGGTGAGGGAGTGCTGTATGGAGTCACTCTAGGAATACAGCCTGCAGATACAGAGTACACAGAGGAGACTGCTGCATGCAGCTGTGCGATTTGTGGATTGAGGTTTTTGAGGTCTATTACACTACCTTAATTAATGAGCGGCTTTCTCGATTACATGGGCATGAACGGCATGTCAAGAGAAAGCCTCTGTGATGGTGATTTGTATGTCTTTGGGTCTCCACATCACTTTCTTACTGAATTGGCAGAGGAAAACAACACACAATGCTCTAAATTTCTGTTCAATTTATATCAGGTATGTGACACCAGTCTAACGTAGAGAAATAGCTGCAGGGGAAGATTTAGTAATGAAGTGCAGAACATCTCCAGTGCCTTCTTTGGATACGGATATTTGCCTTTATCATTTCCGAATTTGGCCGCGAGCTCACAAATTGATTGAGGTAGCTTTTGGAATTAAAATAACAAATTTAAAACATTACCGTTATTTTGTTCCTTAAGCTCAGGCTAGACCACCAGAAATGGTTAATAACTTTCATCCAAAACGCACCCGACCCATCTCCCCATGGGAGGTCAAGCGGACATCGATCCACCACCCTCCTTCCTCGTCTTTCTTCATTTTCTCTTTTTCTTCTCCTTCTCCACCCGACCAAGGCAGATGGAAATCAATAGAAAATCAAGGAAACAGACGGAAAATAAGTTGGTCGTGAAATGTTCCAGTCTGAAATTTTACTTCAAAAGGAACTTCTGAACACAGGGAGGCAGACCGACTTAGTCACAAGGACTTCGATGCCGAGGCCTTGTTGATGTAAAGCAGCAAATTAAGGGGAAGAGACTGATGCGAACAGCTCAGATAGAGGGTAAGAAGTTAAAAACACTATGGATGAATGGGACTATGGATGAATGGGACAAATAAGTGCTGTGTAATTTAACACAACCTGACACATGTGCAGGAGGCAAACCCCCATTCAACATGACTGTTTTTTTATTCTGAACAAAGGTTTGTCAAAAGGGTTTGAGACTTTCCAGCTCAAATAGGATTATAATGACCAGCATTCTGGGTATAGTTACAGTAAAATATTACTTTTAGCAGTCACCAAGTTATATAACGCATCACTAATAGGATTTTCGATTTTCTTTTTACTATGCCAAGTAATGCATTACCACCCATAATGTTTTTTGTGTGTTTATTTTCACTCATCCAGGCAGCATCACCAGAAAAAAAAACAAGACTTTAAGCGAGATAGCAATTTTGATAGAAAGTGGTAACCACTGCATCTGAATGCATGGATGGGCTTGAAACCAGGCTCCATTTAACAGTAGCTCTTGGACGAGGCGATGCTATTCACCGTGTTGTCGTCTCCGGCAGATCATGTTATGCACCCATGTCCTCCTCCCTGCTCTACGGCTGTCAGATTGAGAGGTGACGAGCTCATCCGAACAAAATACGAGGGCATACGAGCGTCCTCCGGTTGGTGCTTATACTGAAAAAAAGATCAGGGAAATATATAGTAGCCCAAATAGATTATAAAAAGCAAAAGGTGCCGTGCTAGTGCATTATACAAAGTGGTTAAGAGCAGTGATGTTGTCAATATATTGGATCAACACCCACACGCAGCGCTGAAGCGTTCCACAGCCCCCTGCGAGTTATTTTCTGCCCGAGACAAACGTTATATGGACACACGCCTTTAGGCTAAACAATATTTCCTACCACTGGATTTGTAATGATCTGCGATACACTTGAGCTTGAAACCACATTATCCTCTTCCTCTTTATGATGCCTCGTCATACTTCTGCAGTTATGTTGGCAAAAGTAACACACCAGTCAGCAAAAGTAAAGTAACCTTTTACTTTCAAATGAAAATGACAAGTAATATGTAATACATCACGATTTGAAAGAAAGTTGCCCAGCACTGGTAATGACTGGAAACACAGCACCAGTTCTGCCTGCTCCATCTTCCTGTTGGAGTTCTCATTGGAGTCTGTGCCATCCTCCCGTACACCAGTGTGAAACCGGCCTGCTGTCCTGAATGCTTGCTCAAATGTAAACAACTCCAACTGGTTGACTCAGCCTTAACCTCGAAGCCCATGGGTCTCCTCAAGCTTTTAATACACCTTTCAACTGAAAAATGTGTACTTCAGGAGGCAGCGGGATAGTTCTTGGGAGCTGTTAACCACTGACCTTTTGGCTCACTGTGCCTGTCAGAAGATCGACACATCCAACTCAAAAACACTAGGCCAAACAAATTTGGCAATAAACCAGGCAAAGGACTGGAGGCACCCAGCTGAAAGCTTCAGCCACTACAGCTTCAGTTGGGTCCAGTGGAGAAGCCAGGCGAACAGCTGCGGCCCCATGCTAAAATATCTCTTATATAATGGAGCAGTGGAGGGGAAGAGTAGGAGGAGGAAAACCCTGGATTGATTGGGTCCGTCGAGACAAACCTGCAGAAAAACAAACCCAGAGTTTTCCAAACCACCCAGCTTCTCAACCCATAGCTACGTTCAAAAAGGAAAACACAAGCTTGGCTCAGTGTGCAACAGTTTGATTAAGACAATTGAAACTTAAGTCTTTTAGCTGATCTGGGAAAATTTGCGCCAGTGATTTACAACATTTGAAAACATAAGACTAAATGACAGAGATACCTGTGAGCAGTGGTGTATAGTAACAAAGAAGAAATACTTCGTGACTGTACTTAAGTAATTTTTTTGGATATCTGTACTCTACTATACTATTTATATTTCTGTTGACTTTGACTTTGACTTCACTACATTTTGCAAAGAAAACAGATACTTTTACTCTAATACATTTCCTCTGAAACTTTCGTTACTCGCTACAAAATCAAATCTATCTCTAGAAAAAAACTGAATCATGAGACCAACATCGGGGACTGTGGTGGAACACAGACTCAAACAAGCAGGTTTGGCGAATCAGTTGTCCTCGCTTGAAGTTAAATCATCACGTTTAGCTAGCGAGCAGCTACATGCTGCTACGATGACTGATTTCATGATGGAAGCAGAAACGAAAGCACCTGCTTCTCCTGCAATAAACAAGGTGATGACAAAGACCAACACCAGTGGCCAGATTTGCGGTGTTTGATCTTCTAATTTAGCTATACATAGAGTATGTTAGGCTAACATTCGCTAGCTATCGTAAATCAAATGAGACAATTAGTGTAGTAGACAGATCGCTAGCGAGATAGTGAGGAAATGTTGACAGTAGTGAGATTTTGTTGATTTGAGTTGTCTTAGCTATACTCATTGCAGCACTAGTTGGTTAACGTTAGCTAACAACGTTAAGTTAGCTAAAGTTAAGTTAGCTAACGTAATGCTGCGCTCTCGCGGCTCCTGTCAATCCCATGGTGTCGTGGCTGTGGTGTGTGTAGCAGTGGGGCAAGCTAAAGTTGTTGTTTCCAAAATGTCTTTCTCTCACTGTTTCAGAGAAAGCATGTACACCACCTTAAAAAACTATGGAGAGCTGACATCAACAAAGAGGAAAAGGGCTCCTGAGACTCCCTCCAGCAGCAAGCAGACCACATTAGTGAACACCTTGACTGTCTCAGAGGTCCATTGACAAAGCTGCCATGAAGTATGTGGTCCAAGGGCTCCAGCCATTCTGTGTTGTTGAGCATACTTATAAACACACTGTTACAACTCCTTCATAGTGTCATAATGCTTTTCGGAGAACGGTGGCCAAAGCACTTAGAATAAAGAATAAACTTCATAATTCTCAAAATTCTGACCCTTTGCTTTTTTATTAACAGCATTTACTTTTACTTTCAATACTTACGTCCATTTAATATCAGAAAATTACTTTGATACTTTAGTACAGTAAATATCAAATACTTTAATACTTTTACTCAGGTGTAATTTAATAGGTAACTTTCACTTTTAGTGGAGTCATTTCCCAGTAAAGTATCTTTACTTTTACTAAAGTATGGCTTTTGGGTACTTTATACACCACTGCCCGTGAGCAAGCAGTAAGCACTCATTATGTAACAGATACGTATTTAATTAGACCACATGGCTGCTACACGCTCAAGGATGCGGACAGAGTCGTATAAAAAGGGTGTTCATATCAGAGAGCCTTTAATTAGAGCTGAGTGGAAAACATCTAGAAGACCAGGAAGCGTGCTCAGCTGGGACTTTGGTTGGACTGGAAGCAGAGGAAAGAGATGAAAAATATTAAGAAACAATTGGATTAAGAATAAAATAACTTGGTATTGGGTGCACTGCTGCTAGAGGATTGATGGACTTGTTAGAGGTGTAAGACAACAGACGGTCCTCGGCCTGTAGGAGGGGGAACTTGTGTACAGTGGGTAATTAAAGGTGATAAAAGCAGACTCTTCTGAGTGAGGAATGTAACGGAAGAAGGAAGTGGATGGAAATAGATTGAGGCGCCGTGGCACACAGGTTGAGGATGGGGACAGGTGGCAGGTTCAGTGATGTGCTGTGGTAATTGGTTGGCAGGCAGCTATAGGCTGGGCCTATTTCTGCACTCTGGGGCAGTTTGGGGTGTGTGTGTGTGTGTGTGTGCTACAAACGAGAGAGAATTGATCATCAGATTTGTTCAAACCTGTGGAAAGGCTGAAGGCTGGACAGGCTACTAAGGGGTAGAAGAATTGGGCTGGTCTAAGGTCCAATCGAGGGAGAACAAAGGTAAACAAGGGAGACATGGAGCATGAGTAGTAGAGGGGGTGTGCTGATGAAACATAGGGAGAGGAGCAAGCCACAACAGAGAGAAAGAAAGACAGAAACACTGACTCGTGGGAGGATTGGGAGCCCAATGCAGTTGTGGATGAAATAAGAAAAACTCATTTCCAGAAGCCGGTCAGAGGCATCTTCAAAGTTTTGGACTCTGTCAAAGAATTTCAAGCTATAGCCAGCCAGATTTCAGCTAACTCTGAATACAGGACCACTGAGAGAAAGACATCTCTTTCCATTCAGGTGGCTCAGACAGAGGAAGCGCATTATGTAGTCGCAGAAATTTCACGTCTAAGTCCAGCTCACTGCAATCTTTCCTCGCTCTAAATAGTACAGCACCGCTTTGACTTTTTTTTTTAACAAGAAAGGCAGGGAGGTTGTTGAGATTTTGACTTTTTCCCAGAAGGGCCAAGGAATTGGAGTGCTGTAGCAGAGCGTACAGTGTGATGAAGATTGAGGTATAACTCCATGATGAAAAAAGCTTCTTTCCGTCCATAACCCTGGCCACATGCCTCAGCAGTCCTTTCACAATCTGCAATGCTTACGTGAACTGTCAGCGAGCAGCATTATCAAGTATCCCAAACGTCTACCTTTGTACAATGTTTGAGTTCAACCTTGACAAATACTACCCGCTAACACCTACACATTCGACACTCCACCTTGTGAGCCGGCAGATAAGTGTGCAAACCTGTAAATCCGTCGGGATCAAGTGGAGGAGAAATGCTGTGAATGAAATGTCTTCAAACGTGTGTATGTCTGGCTTTAATGTACAAAACTTAATTTTTAAAAGTCATATGTGCTGTGGGATTGTTGTTGGATCTGTCAATCACACTCATTTTGAAGCATAGCTGGACAAAGAAAGCCATTGCTTTTAGAAGCGAGGGTAAGAGGACGGCAATGAGCGAGAAACACAAACCAAAAAAATAGGAAGGTGAAAGAGAGAGACACTGCGAGTGTAAGCAAAAGCAACCAAGAGCAACGAGACAATAGAAAATGGAAAGCTCAGATGTTTGTCGCAGTCACATTGCAAATCTCTCCAGAGGGGAAGTGAGGTGAAGGGAGGGGAGAGGATGGCGATGAGAGACATTAATATTGCACTAAGTCAAGCAAGACTTAGGTGTGAAAATGGCCTCCAGTTTGTTTCGCCAGTACAACTGCCAAGCTATCAGCCTATCCCCTTCAGGCACATTCTCCACAACCCAGAGACTCATATTGAAAGAAATATAAATGTTTTTTCTTCCAGCAGATAATCAAACTGCAGTTGCATGGTGCTGCATTTGTAATGTGTTTTCCCATGCTCTGGGTTATAATTCAGGACTAGAGTATTCACAAACAATAACACAGCCTTGGTCACTCTGCTGTCAAGATTGCACTGCAGGTGAGACATTGATAAAAATTCCATGAAACCAGCTCAAAAGTGAGCAGAATAATTATATAAGCCCAAAGACAGGAGGGGAAAGGATTTCAAGGAATTGCAATGGGAGCGAGAGATGGGAAAACAGACACAACTGGAAGCTGTCTCCAAGCACCCTTGACCTACATGTCAGGCCTTGAGGCTGAGCCATAAAGCCCACCCCTCATTTGCATGGCAATGCATTTTGGCAGCAGTTGCTTTGATGTCAATCAGGCGTCCTTGATGCATTTAAACACACTGGTGTATCTGAATGAGGAGCGGATAGAGAGGTGTAATTTAAGGCTTGAAGGAGAGGAAGAGAGAATAATTGGTCACTATTGAGACTGTACAATAAACTAGCATCTTCCTTCCTGAAACCTGCCCCCACCCTCTGGAACCCCAACTCTTTAACTCCACCTCCCCCAACCATCCCCCTGCCCGCCCCCTGGAGGCCGCTCATACTTCCTGTAAGTTTCCACTTTTCAGTGCCAGAAACTGGAGCTTGTTGCCATAGAAACAGCCTTGTATTGGAGAAAAAAAAAAAAAAAAACTCTGCCGCATTGCTTGACTTGGATGAGTGTTTTGTATGTGTGTGTGCGTGCATGTGTGTGTGTGCGTGCATGTGTGTGTTTGTCTGAGTGAGACCTTATGAATGAGTGTGCAATCAGGCACTTGTGGAAATGGGATGCTGTGTGTTTTTGTACGGCTGTTTGAGAGCGACAGACAGACGGAGGGAGGGAGAAACAGGGTGCGCGTATTAACTATGTTTTAAAGTACATCGTATAGTAAAGTCAAATCTCGACTGTCCATAAACCCACTTTGCATGCTGGGAATATGTGTGTGTGTGTGTGTGTGTGTGTGTGTGTGTGTGTTGTCGCGTGCATCCATAAACGTGTGAATGCGTGTTACTGATCCTATTCCCAGCCCATTAATGTATATCATTAATGTAAATGAGACAGGATGTTTGAGCGGTGACATCACTTACTTTTGCTGCATGCATGCCAGGCTCATTGAGCACCATGTCCCATTTAAAGCCTCTCAGCCAATCCAAGAATTGCTTTGGTGGAATTGAATCTGTTCAATTTGTTTCTGGATCCCAGAGACCTTAACAGTCTTTTCTCTTGATAGGCCCCTTCCCCCCTTCCGTGGCTCAGCCTCTCTGGTGACGGAGGTGACATAATGTATTAGACCATCACAAGAAGGTTACGGAGCCTCGGTCTGCGACCCCCCCCTCCCCCCATTCTCATTCAGGCCCAGCCTCGGCCTCCTTCGCCAGGCGCTCCGTAGCCTGGCAGCCCCCGTTGTCTATTGATCCCACAATCTCATCAAGCACGTTTCCTTGAAGATGCAATTTCCACCACATCAACACACAGGGCCGGGGCACTTTGTTCTAGCCGCGCCCGCCGTGTCATTGATCTTGCTCGCTGGCTCCTCATCCTCTCCTCCCCATTCTGCCGTCATTGCACAGTTGTCAGCGTCACACAAAAACAGGCACTCCCCGCCCCCCCAACGCCCCGAAAAACACACCTCTCCCTCCACCTCGGCGCAAGTCCACCAGCTGTTCACTTTCCATCGCTGCCCGTGCTTTTGACTGAATGGGGTTCAGAGGAGCGGTGAACCATAGTGCACACACACAAAATGCACATGAAAACGTGCAGGCATATGCCCCCCATCAAGGCTGTGGCAGCAAACGCCGCGAGGGATTCATTGGGGAGGTATCCTCATTCTGAAAAAGGAAATCCTCCACTGAAAACCGTGTCACACTCAATCAAACCTTTACTGATGCACACAAACAGCAGCTCTATGTACTGTACAGTATATAGAGAGTAGACAAATCCACCAACATAATCAGTCTCCGCGTATTTGCTTTATATCTCACCTTTATTCCATTTCATCGCTCTTTGTTTTGCACACATTCTTTGGTACACCCACAGAAATGCATATACACAAATACACACCACACACATCCCTCAGCTGGGCTTCAGCGGTGAGGTCATGGCGCTCTAAGTCTACACCTCGGGGCCTCCGAGACCTCATCCAATTCCTGCTTCCTCCTACTCCTTCTCCCATTTCTCCTCCTCCTCCTCCCCTCTCGGCCCTCTCTAATCCGCTTCTATTTTCTTTCTCTGTAATCGTGTCGCAAACTCGTTTCAGATATGACTAACACATCCTCCCATCCATTCCCCTGTCTTCCACTCCTTTCTCGCCTTCTTTCTTTAATTACCGAGGCAATCATATTCACCAATTCCCCCCCACTTGTTTATCCCTCCCCACAACTGTTTGAATATTGAAATTGCAATATTTATTTGTCTTCTCTACTCTACATTATTGGTGAAAAGAGCTAATGTAAGACTGAATCGTGGGGGATTTAATTGAGTGGGTCAGTGGCTTTAGGATGAATTATTAAATAAGCAACAAACATCGCCGACATGCAGGCGGTCGCACTGGTAAATTTGTGATTAAAAACGCCACACGCTCTTTCAGCATCCTCACTCTGCTCCTCATGTCCCTACCCTCCCACTTCTTCTCACCTCATCCCCCATATTGGATGTCAAAACTGTCTGTCACAGTTCTTTTTAGCAGGCAGACCAGACACAGACTTTGCTGCAAGTGGCCTTTGAGGCAATAATGTCAGTGTTTATTTTCCTGTGCCCGCAATTATGCTGCACGCAATTTGATGACAGTGTCACCTTGAGTTACGCCATTAAAATGGGGTGGGACGAACATGAAAGCCAGTGAGAACTCAAACAAATGCTGAATATTTTTAGGCACACGTAAGACATTTGGGTGCATGCGTGTCTTCCTGATTTACCTGCTGACGTTGGACGCCTCCTAACTGATACCGCAAAACTCCCAACTAGACAACAGGGCTCCTACTTTTCTAACGATCACACATCTACCGCTTTTATGGCCTCTGACATTGTTTTTCCTGCCGAATAAAATACGATGGGACCAATTATCACATCACTGTCCATGCACAGGAGAAATACATACCTGCTATGGTGGGAAAGACTGTGTACAGTAGTAACTGCATACTAAAAGATCCATTTAAAGGATAAATAAGACTACTGTTGCTGTTGATTCACAGAGCGGCAATCTGCGTCTGCTATCTAAATTGAGAATCATTGGCTATGGCGCACACATAACCGGACCCTCATCAAAGGCTGTCACTGTTGACACATTTGGCAATCGGCACAGAACTCCTCTGGAGGCCGGCCTGATTACCCTGTAGGGGGTAATGACATTCCTGAGTGTAATTAATCACGTGTCGAGCGTGTTCTTTGGCAGATGTGAATCATGCGAGACATACATACTGAGAGCATTAAAAAAAACAAAAAACACCTAGTAACTACTTTTCCCAGCTTGTGTTCCATTTACATCCAATTACCTGCTGGTGGGAGAGACACACACACATAAGTGGGCTTTGTTTCCAACAATACATTGACCTTGTTTCTCCTTGCTTATGAAACCAAAATTAGAAAGCCTCCACTCTCTGACCAATCCCTCCAAGTGTCTTGTTGCCGTGCTCTTGGTTTTAATCAGGAAAAGGATGGGACTTGCTGGCCTGTCTGAGGTAATCAACATCAGGGGCCATAAAGCGATGCTAATTGAATGGTCTCCTCATTGTCATGCACAGGGGGTATCTCTCCTCACTCCCTTTCCCTCCCAATCCTTCTCTTTCCAATCTGAATCTCCCATCCCTTTTTCTCTTGTATGCCTCTCATACAAGTCCCTTGGAGACCCTCCATTGCTGGCGCTGGCTTTTCCCACCGACAGCTCTAAGAAAACAGGCCTTGTTTGAAGTGGATGGAGGAGCTGCTGAGAGAGTTTAGCCCCTGTTTGGATCCAAATTTAAGGGGCGGGGGGTGGTGGTGGTGGGGGAGGGGGGGGGGGTGAAGAGAGTGGAGGAATTGGTATAAACATTCTAAGGAGATCAACAGAGCAAGTGAGGTGAACATGCACGAGTGGGTGTCAGTCAGTATGTGTGTTTTCCCTTGTAGGTAGAAAAAGACTCTTTTCCAAGAGTTTGTATTGAATTTCACTTTTATTTTAAAGATTTATGAGTTTATCGATTGCAAAGTTAGTCATGTGAGGAATTCTGCTTTGGCTTTGCTGAAACTGCTAAAAAGTATTGACTTGTTCTTCCCTTTCAACGGCCCCTCACTCAGACCCACAGTGTGAACACCCGAACAGACAAGCCAGAGCCGTGACCGAGCACATTGGCTAGAACAAAAGGCCACTGATTTCATATCCAGCTTTGCAGATGAAAGGAATTAGGGTTACATCACGTACCACGGTATAATGGCACATCAGTGACTCACATTGGAGCAAATATTGTGGGAGGATATGTTTTTTTGTTGCAGATGTTGTTTGACAAATTCATGTGGTTGCATAACAAGTCCGCTTAACCTGAACAAATGGCGTTGCTCACACTTAGATCACTGCCTCTCTCACATATGGAGGTGATTCCCCATTGAGACTTTCCTCCAGGCTACCATGGCAGAGGGATGTCATATGGGAAGGCATGCGCGCCACTTCCAGAACAAGAGGCGGTGTTCTCCAGCGTTGTCTACAAAGCCGAATCATCGTCACAGCACCTCCGGCGACAGAGCGGAAACCACACACACGTGTCTGTGTGTGTGTGTGCGCGGGGGTGACACAGCGGCGCACCATAGCTTGCTGCCGACAATTGATTTTATTGTGTGTGTGCCCATTTTCACCTGGAAATGCAACAACACTGTAATCATCCCCACGCTCCCCATCTTCCTACCCGACAGCTCCACCCTCCACCCCCCCGGCAGCTGCTGCTCAGGCTGCCATCTGGAGAGAGGCTGACCACCGCTTATCAGCCCCTGGCTCATCACACAGCTGAGAGAGAGAGAGAGAGAGAGAGAGAGAGAGAGAGAGAGAGAGAGAGAGAGAGAGAGAGAGAGAGAGAGAGAGAGAGAGAGAGAGAGAGAGAGAGAGAGAGAGAGAGAGAGAGAGAGAGAGAGAGAGAGAGAGAGAGAGAGAGAGAGAGAGAGAGAGAGAGAGAGAGAGAGAGAGAGAGAGAGAGAGAGAGAGAGAGAGAGAGAGAGAGAGAACATGAAGATGGTGGAGTAGTTGGACAGTGCGACTGCCAAATCAGGAGATAAGCAAAGATGGCACAAACCAATTGACAATGATGGAAAATCAGAGGCAAAAGTGTGAGAAAAAGAAAAAGAAGAGAGAATGAAAGAGAATCAGAAGCGCAATCTCAAGGGCAGGGGGTGGGCAGTTGGAGCAGAACCAATGTGTCTGTCCTTTATGCCTCATAAATTGTCTTTCAGGGCATCATTGTAGGGACTATTGATCTGAAAAAGACAAACACACCCCCTCTGGTCAGGGACACAGCCGCTTGTTGCCTCCATTGATGATGTCGCCGTTCCCCCCACTCTTTTATTACAATCCATTCACCTCTCGACCAGAGACGGCCGATCTTTACACACAACATTCTCTGTTGGGCTCTCAGCATCCTGGCCTCCGCCTCCAGAAGTGCGGCGAGAGTAGGTGGCTCCAGGAATAGCCTCCTGGGTCTCCTCTCCTCCCCTCCCTGTAATGAGACTTTGTGTTGCTGTGAGTCAGTCAGCTCACTCGGTTGAGGCAGTGTGTCTGTCAGACAGCCAGCGTGTCATGTGGGTTAAATGGTACACAGTCCACTGTATATCTCCCCATCAGCTGTCACAAAGTGCCTGACATTGACGCAGATTAAATCAAAGCCCCCAGCTTTCCGTTTCCGCCTAAATACCCCGGCCTTGTTTATGAATTTGAGGGCTTCTCTCTGTCGGATGGTGGACGCTGCATGCTTGGCGCTGTGATATCCCCGGAGGCTTAAAAAACCTGCCTCCTGTTTGGCTCCGTTGTGTTCCTCCTCCTTGTTACCCAACACACATTTACATCAAGGCGCTGTTGGAGTGCTTGCATAGCACACGGAGACCCAGTTTCCCTCCTGCAGGATTTCATGATGAGATCAGGGAGTAGGACCGGCGAGAAATTATGTGTTTCATATACTCAGCCAGTCTTATTATTTCTGCGATTCAATCATCCAACTTGGCTCTAAATTGGTCCTCTAGTGCCGGGATCTCCTACTGGGCCTGCAGCTGTGGGAGCATGTGGAGGCTCAGTGGGCTAGGGTATCTCATAGGTTAGCCAGCACCAGGTGTGGTCTAACCGCCTCCTGAGAGTCCAACTGGTTTGCTCATTTCCTCTCCACTGCCGGCCTTAATTATCAAATTCAACTGGTCATTTGTATAATAACTCACACTGAGTGTTTTATTCAGATTTTACAGTCTTGCAGACATGCCCTAATGAGCTGATAATTAAACAGTACCTGAACTTGCGTGCCCCCCAGAGGAGTGACATTATCTCTTCCCTTGGTTACACTAGATCAGTGAGATGCTGCTTGTCGCTGCCAGAGCTCCCTCCTGTCTTGGAGGCAGGGAGTAAACCCTCACGGTGAGAGACAGCAAGAGCAACCTGATTAAATCAGCAGATTTATATTTCTGTGTTGGTCCCCGTTGTCTCTTTGTTCCAGTTTGCTTCCTTTCCAGGATGCTTCTGATGGGGAAGAGGGGAAACAAAAAGAGCAGCAGCAGTAGCTTTCTTCTTCTTCCCTCTAAAGAGATTATAAGTGCTTGTGAAATGACTTCAAGGAATAACCGCATGGAATTGTCTTCTTTCACTTCATATCAGCCTGCAACTATGAGCATGAGATGGCTTCTGGGGAGACAAAGTGGCTTCAGACATCTTGCAACACTCGCAGAGTTGCAGCACACAATGGAGCAGCCTCTTTTAAGCCCGTTCCCACAGCCCCAGTAACCATCTGGATAGTCTAATAGCTTGTTAGCCTGAATCCAGTGGACCAGTCAGCGGGCTTGTGTAGTGAGTAGAGTTGGTTGGCTAAAGGCTGAAGGTCAGAGTGTTGGACGGGGCTCGTCCGCCCGGCATCCACAGAGATGATTTACAGTGATCCCTTTAATTAGTCCGCTCAAGCGTGTTACTACTTCCTGCCACGCGGACCAGAGCTGACATATTACACATGCGCTGGACGGGACTGGATTTACAAGATGTGTGCTGGTGAGCTTCATTGGGATTCCTTTAACGCTGACCACACTTTCTCTGTGCGGCTGAATATGGCCGGGGACCGCCGGTGAGGCTTTGCCAGGAGTTGGCATTACCATGGGTTTAAAGCTCATCAATCAAAGCTGGTGTTCTGCGAGGCTCCCTGTCTCTGAGGCTACCTGTTTCCCACCTGATCAGTCAGCTAAGCCTACACCACCATCCTAACGCTCTCCCTTGTGGATTGCTCCTCCAATCCAAAGTGACTGATCCAATTCCACATGTGATAAAAAAAAAATCTGGTTCTTGTATGGATGTGTTGGCTCCACTCGCTCAAATCGTTGAAAGTCAATTGTATCGCCAACTCCCAGCTCGCTCTGTCCCGTGACACTCATTTTGCTCGGTGGAAGATCTAATGACTTTTTGGCACAGCTTGGGCTGATGCACGAGGCGCCGATAGTGGAGGAGACTTTCTTGCCAGGTGGTGCATTGCTTTGTGGAAAAAACACTTGGAAATTGTTGTTCTCAGAAGAATCCTATCCAGCTGTATTGACAAATTAAATTTAATGACTTACTGTTTGTTTTAGAGTGTGAAATAATTTAGGCTGTGAGGGAGTTCAAATACTTGGTTGTGTGAAACACCTAAATAATAATATCTGAGTGGTATCCTGATGGTTTCTTTAGCTCTGAAAGCCGGACGACAAGAAAAGCTATTTTTTTGAGTCAGGAGTCATATCAAAATATTTTGTCACCTTTGTTTCTAAATTTTGTCTGCAGTTCTCAGCTCTCAAAACTCTTTTCATTGTATTCATTATTTGTGGTAAGACCAAACGGTTACAGTGTAGACATGTGTTTCATGAACATGAATCAAAGTCAGTAAACATGAATCAAAGTTACTTCTGTGTGATTATTAGCCAATTTGTAAGAAAATAAATGGATAAGCGTTGCCCTCATAAGCACCGCCTTAGTTGTATGGATAATGGGGATTTCCTTCACTGCAAAGAAATACATTAGCTCGGACATAAGTCTTGACACAACAATCCTTTCTGTGCCCAGATGAACTCTCGTCAGAATGAGGGAAATGGGGATATTGCTAATTATAGTTATTAAATGCATGCCTGTCAGTATCAGCTTGCTAGGAGGCAAACATGATGGGCTGACAGACGGATTTAAAGAAACCACTTCATTTGCTAATTATCTGAACAGCCTGGGTCACTTATACAGCTTCCTGCAAACATGAACGATGAAGCAAGAGGTTGTGTCCGTCACTGTCAAAAGAGGTTCTGAGCTGCCTTTTAGCGCTTCTACCCTGCTGGGTCAGGACACGTTTTAAAGCCATTCAGAGGGCTGTATCAACGACCATTTCCATTTATTGGAGGCATAAAAATGCACAGTGGCCTGCCGCTTAGTGTGAGGACATGAAAAAAACAAAAAAACAACTGTCAACATGAGCGACAGCCGGCAAGCCTGAGCCGACGCATGATTGCACTCCACAAGCCACCTTCTGGGGGAAAGGGTCAAATGAGACTGAAATCCTGACAGGAATCTTAAAGTTAGCGGGCTCATAACTCATAACTAAGTATAATTTAAGGACGACGACAAGCGCTGCAGCTGAAAATAGCAGCTAATGAAACAGCCCCTGGAGTTGTGTTGTGGATGGAGTGACAACGTGATGGTAACATGATGGGACAGTTGATGGGATGAGAGTAAAAACAGAGAGCAAGTAGGAGGATAACGTCACTTATTTTCCATCTCTGTCTTCCTCACACACACAGACACTGGTGGACACACACCACAAGCACATATTGACTGAGTCAAGTAAAGCAGTCCCCAGTGTTGCCCTGGGTTCTGCCCATCAGGGACAATTAAACCCAGTGATCTGTGACCTCCTTGCCACTCCATGTCACTGCTTGCCTTTTCAGAGACTCTTAGTTTCCCCGAGGTCCACTGGGGGCTACAGTCAAATCAAGGATATTGTAAGTATCTGCAGTGAGTCATACGGGGTCTTTTCTTTCTCTTGCTTTCCCACTCATTGTCTCCTCACCCTCCACTTGGAGTCTAGCAAATTAATTCCCATGTCACGACTGTTCACCTCTTTCAGTGCTTAAATTTGAAACGCAACGGGTTGAAAAAGAAAAGCATGTTTTGTTCTGTAATTAGAAGTGTTGAGCACGAGAGCAGGAAATAGAGAAGAGGAGCGGAAAACTCCGCACAATGATCCTGGGTGACGGTGAGGAAGAAATGACGCTGCCATTAGATCATCTCACAATTGTGGTTGTTTATCTGTTGTTCCTTTTCGGCTGTCTATCAAGTCCATCATCCCACCGCCGCCCTAAATGCAGCACGCTGAAACGCATGCGAATTGGCTGATTTGTTGCCTGCTCTTATTTTCCCTGCAGACTCATTTGTAAGGCCTGGCGTCTGCTGAACACGAGCTGGATGCACACCAGAAGGTTCACAGTCAATTAAACAAAACACAATGCAACAGTGATGAATAGAACGCAAATGGATTTGACGATCATTTTTGCCCTTGTAACACCATTTGTGAAACTTTGCTTCTGGAGCGATCTATGATGCTGTTATTATGACGGAGAGAAAGAAGGAAAAAGACAGATCCCATGGTGCTGCTAGAATCAGCATTCCACTTGTATAACAGCCAGCTAGTTATGAAAAGCCCAGGCGCGTGTGGGTGTTCTGCTTTTAGTCAAGTGCAAACATTTTAGCCTTAAGAGGGAGATCTGCCGGAGTCCACTACCGATATGAAGGCAGCAACGACGCCCACGCCATTCCCAGTGACTCACATACACACCTATGAGCAGCGCACCAACACATGCTTCAAACAAGCTCCTGCATTCAAATGAACACACGTTCATGCTCTCATGTGGATTCCCACATTGTACGAACATGCAAACACGTACAAATGCACAACGGGGTAATTAGCGTGATGAATCCCAGCATACAATGCAGAGCAATATAGATAGCGATATAAATAGTGGACTATAATATATTTATATTTATTAACCATGAACCATAGCCAGACTGCATCGAACTTAAACATTGATTTCCTAATACAACTCCTGGACTACATACTGTTTAATAAGTTATTTATTCCTGTTTGAACTATCCTGATTCATTAGAAAACCTAATGATTGCATTTTGTGATATAATATTAATATATAATTAAAAGTGATATTGAGTTTTTCTAGACACACAAAGACGCTTCACATTGGGGACAAGAGACAGAGACAAATCAAAGCAAAGCAAAGCAAGCAAAACAAACAAACAACATAATAACACATTTGCCAGCTCTATTATTGAGCTAGGGTTATGTGTAGCTACTAAGGCTACTTGGTTCAAGTTGGGAGAAGATCACTTTGTTGGACAAAATACATCATATATTAATGTTATGCTTATAGCTGGGCGATAAATCAATTACTCAGTTAATTGAAATTCATGCTTAATAAGGACGAAGATGTTTATGGTACGAAACTTCCCTGAGCTTCTATAAGTCATACACAGGTCAGACACAGGTGACATCTCAACATGGCAGCATGCCCTCATAACAGAAGAGTTGGTCGCGTTAAGGCTCCTCCAACACGTTCTCACTCCCAACTCGTTAAATACCCACGTCACTCCCCCCTCTAGCATTAGCTTTGGACGCCTCGCCAGTTTCCACTCCAAACAGTGTCTTTCCAAAATAAACTTTTGCCTTCAAATGAAGAAACACTTAGTCAAGTTATCTACCTCACTCTTTTCCTAAACCTTACTGACCAACGATGAACATCTCTAACAACTCAGGTGACAAACTGTCGATGTTCACTTTTAGTTTTGCACGGGACAGACACAGCGGCCCGCGACCCTAAAGAGGATAAGCGGTTCAGATAATGGATGGATGGAGACACAGCGGCCTCCTGGGAGAAAGTCACGTGTTGGTTTGACCCTTCCACCTCGGGGCCCAGACCAACCCTCGGCATTCAGCGAGTTGCTCCTCAGCGAACTCGAGGAAAACACTGTCCGTTGCTTGTCTGAAGTCTGTGGCAACTAAATCACCTGCTAAAAGGCAGGCAACGTCAGCAGAAACATGTCCTCATAATATCCCGTATGAAATGAAAACACAGGGAACCAGCAGGTGGGTCTTCCACTTGTTGTTTGGAGATATGGCTTGTATGCGAAATGTAAACATACTGTAGGTTGCCTTTAAAATAAGCGAGTGCAGTTGTTTTCCGAGTCCTTGGTGGACCTTGGGCTTTTTTTTTTAAGTCAACCCCTTTGGATTTTAATGAAAAAATAAATGTTGGGCTTAACCTGAGATATTACCTCTGAGATTTGTTTAATAAACTCTCGCTCGGAGAGCTGCCTTGAGTCCATCCAAGCCACCGCTCCAGAAGGCTTCCTCAATCAACATAAATCTCCTTCAATCAGAAATGTGTGCAGCGCTCTGCTGGACCAGTTTTATGAAGGAAAGGGCGAGTGCAGCAACAGGAACATATTCTGCACTGTGCACCTAGACTTCTTAAATAATGTTTTTTATTTGGAGTATTTAACAAGTATGTTAAATCTTTTGGGGGAAAACACCATGTGATAAATCAGATTTGCCCAATCGATGAGTCGATTTAAAACCCACAGGACGCGATGGAAATGTCCCCTTGCCCCAAACCTTGTAGCCGGCAGCGGCATCATGCACAGGTCACTTGCAATATGTAAGACATTTGACCATATTGCTGGATAATGAGGGCGATAGTGATTCTGGGCTGTCATGTGTTCACTCTGCGGATCTCCATCTGTAGCAGTGAAGGTTACAGCAACTGGGCGACAGAACCAGCAAAAAACCTCTCAACCCGTCACAGTGACGGGCAGGCGATGTTGCTGGTTCCCATTACAGATCACCTCCTCGCTGATTAATTAGGCTCATTCTGCTAATTGAAAGTCACCCCTCACCCACTGTTCCGCTCTGAGACTGAGGGCAGACTGAGAGATTGCGACCGTCCCACTCTGGAATGGCAAACCACTGAACTGCCACAGCTTATTAAATCAACCAGCGACTGCCACATTCATTCTCACGGCGTTTTCTTCGCCTCCCTTCCCTTCGTGTCTCTCATTGGTCCGGGGCAACTCCCCCTGTTTTACTGTTTGTGGAGGCCCTACGATGAATGACAGCCAACCCACACCGGCTGCCCTGGGAGCAATTGGCGTAATAAGCCAATTAACTAATTAAGACCTCGTTTGGAGGCCTAACGAGGAACACGGACACTCATTTGTGTAAATAAACAGGATTTTTGTTCTGTTTTTTGACGGCATTTGGAGAGCTCAAGCACGCGTGTGTGTCTGTGTGTGTTCTTGCACAGAGGTCAATAAATGAAAAACAAAACAGAGAGTGTACACAGGTTTCTGCCAATAGACGCCTCCTCTTGTATGCATGCAGCGAAGCAGCAGAGACGGTGCAATATGGTGATTCATTTATTCTAATGATACTGCTGACATCAGCCAAGCGAAGGGGCGGATCAGATCTGTCTTATCGCAGTTGGGAGAGAGGAAGCTCTTAGCCGTCTGACTGTCAACTCATTGGCAGCCTTTGTATCATAATGGCATGGCCGCATACCAAATTGTAAACAGACGCAAGCTGAATTGTTACTGATTCTCCTGCCGTCCAGTATCAAGCCACATCAGGAGACATGGCGCCTATTAAGCTCACAGCTTGGCACAGGCTTTGATGAGAACGTTCTATAAATTAGGACTGTATGATGGAAAACTGAATGCCTTGCTTATTGGAGAGTGAATATGCATCGAATTACAGGGCCTCTGTAGTAGCGCTCAAAGACGTGTGAGAAAAAAAGTGTCTACCATTGTCGGGAGATACCATATTGAAAATTCTTTTACAACTCCAGTTGAATTCCTGATTGTTGACTGATTTGGAAAAATTGAGCTTATGGACTCTCAATTTGGGGAAATTAGAAAGTCCTTTCAAAGGTTTATATCACAGCTTTCTTTCGAGCAGGAAGATAAAATGGGAGATATTCTAGGGCACATGGGCCCACAATGCACAGCAGTGGGTGGGCTCTCTTTGCATCTTCCATGCAAAATAATTTATGCACTCTCTCCGTTCCTCGATCGGTTTGTATTTGAACAGTTCCGATCCAAAGCGTTATCCATTTTGAATGAGCAAAGAATGATCTGAAACGTATGAATAAATACAGTATCTAGACATACCAAGGGTACAAGTTAAAGTGTAATCCTCTTTAAAAATGCCTTTATTTGATACAATAATATACTAATCATAAATCACTTTTTTCATATGCATCCTCTTTATTGTAGTGAGCTTGTTCACTGACTTTATGAGCTTGAGATATCTACTGACTGGAATAATGTGACAACTGGAGGGCACCAGGTAATGGGAGATGATGGGATCCGATAATTGGCACATGCCAAAACCTCTTCAGGTTGAAATGTTTTACTGGTGGTGCGGAAATTATTTTGTGATGCGCTGCTCTCTCATTACTAAAATGTCTTCCAAAAAAGGTCACTCGCTTGAAGACACGTATACAGCATGAGCAGTCCGGCCCGCCCCATAAAGCTGAAATACACAGGCCCGAGACCCCAACATGTGTGTTATTAAGTGTGTTGTGTAAATCTTCACCACTGCGGAGACTCTGATCAAGTCTGTGGCTAATCCCCTATGACTGAGCCTCCTATATGGGCTACAAACAGCAGGTGGGAAGAAAGTGAGAAATGTGAGTGTGTGTGATCTGATTACCCCAGGCGGGCCCTTTTATTCAAACATTTCATTCAATTCATGGGGAAATTAATGAAGTTAATTTAATTTTGTGAAAGGCTGTTTGTATCATGATCCTTATGCAAGATTAACAGTATCTTGTCAATGCAATGTGATCTTCTTAGTCCCTGCATGGAGCGCATTTGTAATTTAGCCATTCATGGATAACCCTTCCCACAACATAGCATGACAGCCAAGCGAAAGAGATATAGGCCCCATCAGCCCCGATCTTGGAAAATTGGGTTCAGCCTCTGGGATTGAGCATATCAAAAAATATAAGAAAAAATCAAATAAATAAAACAAAAAACCCAAAAAATGTCAGATCCCTGCACCACAAGTCAATATAAGTTAATTGTGTCATGTTTATAACACTATTACACAATAATTATAAACATAAACCATAAGCATGACTTAAAGTGACTCAAAAACAACTAAGTATGGACCCCGAGTTTTGAATAATGCTGATTAAAAAATACAAAAAATACATCTTTTTACATTTATTTTTGTATGTGTATTATCATAAACCAATATACCACTAACACATATATGGCCTTATTATCTATCTTCACAAGGGTCTTCTGTATTTTATAGCTTTTTTAATTTTTCAAATAGACCTTGTGAATGAGGAGATAATCAGGATTTAATGTGAGAGAAAAAGCATCCGCAATTTTGGCTAAAAACATTGCTGGGGTGGAATGGGGGGTAAAGTGTTAAGCAACTGACTTATTGGTTGAAAGTTGCATTTGAGCATTTTATTCATGATGACTGAATCTGGTCCAAACCCTCCTGCCACAAAAGAAAACCATCTGGAAAGCTTGAGCTGCACTCAGTAGTTAAAAACAACCCCCCCCCCCCCCCCCCACACACACACACACACGGTTGTGTCAGTGTTGAGTCTCCTCAGGACCAGCTGCTCATATGTACATGGCGTATCAATCAACTAGTGAAAATTTCCCTGAATACTTACAATGTATTGTCATACAGTGGATGCAGCAATTTTTAATCAGTCTAATTGTTTTTTTAACGCGAAAATTAATTTTGGGAGGTTGATGGGTGTGTAACTGTGGGGCACGCATTGCATCCTAATGCCTCGCCTCGGGCGTGTGTGTGTTTGATCGCCTGTGTTGGTGTACACGGGCCAATAGATGTGCAGAGCGAAGCAGAAAGGAGCAGATGCAAAGAGGACAGGGTGAAAGATAGATGGGCGGGAGGTAGAAATATGAGCGATGGGAAAGGGAATTGGAAAATTGGATCTTGGGATGAAAAAAAAAATGCTGAACAAGGGAGCAGACACAGGAGAAAGTCACATTTGATATCTCGTGTAGCGTCGTCGAGAGAGAAACGTGTGAGATGGAAAATGGCAGGTATGATCATGGCGCAGGAAGAGGGACCAAAGAGAGGAGGAGTGACCTGTACTGTTGATGGTTGTGATAATGTAGGGGTGGGGAGGGAAGAAAAGAGCTGAGGGTTTACTTTTGTTGTTTCTTTATTTTCTGCCTGGAGTCAGCAGGTTTGGGTGTGGACTGCGGGCGAGCGGATCGATGTGGGTTTCAATAGCCAGAATACTCTCCTCCATCTCTGACAACCATCATGACGGCGTGATGGACCAATGGGATGGAGGAGAAGGATGGAGGTAGCAAAAACAAGTGAATGAGGGAAAGGGAGAAGTAAAGTGAGCAAAAGAGTGATGGAGTGCAGGACCGTTTAACCCTTGGCAATAAGGACTAATACATACCAGTAACGGACCCCTGTCGAGCCGTGATTGGTACGGATCCCCCCTCGTGGTTTGGCGGGCATGTGAACTGCTGATTAATTACACAGTTTAACATTTACCATCACAGTGTGACATACAATATTCAGTAAAATATGCATTCTGCATTCATGCTTTTCTAGACACCAATCTCTAATGTTGTAAACAACCAATCCGTGTTTAAATTGACAGAAGAAGAGCTGGTAATGTTGGCAGCAACGCTAACGTACGAAGGTTCCATCTAGTTACATTATGATGAGTTCAGGTTCTGTTCAGTGAAAATTAGTATTGGGCAGAGTAAATTATAACGTTATCATGATGTGTTCACATATAATCTCGTACAATGTAGTGTTTGAGAAACTTGAATAAATCCAGTTGTTTGAAGGGGATGTTTTCACAAGAGCATAAATAGATACTAGAGAGGGAATTATGACCTGTTTACACTAGCTCTAAGCAGCTTATAATACATTAAAACTACTAATGACAAGATTTGTTTTAATCCATAAAAATAAAATGTGTTATTTCCTAACCATTTAGATTGAGTTTGTATGAAGAAACAAACACTATATATGACTTTAACAAAGTTAACAGTTAACGTTTAGACTTTCAAATGATTTACACTGATTTAAGAGCAGTTTAAATGATTTGGAATGGATCATCAATGATCGCCAATTAGTATCAGTGGCAACAAAAAACGTGACCAGGGATCTGTATAAGTTATATTTGCTCCCTTTTTTCTTGTGAGTTTTATGATCCATTATGTACCGATAGATACTGGGGCTATCAAAGTTCCATCGATAATACCAAGTTAACACAAATTTGCTTTCAAGCCATTCATTTCTTCGACACATTAACACAACTCCACCTGAAATAATTCTGCTCACATACACAGGAATTGCCATCGAGAGCCACCATCATATCGAAGATTCACAACTTGTAACGGAGTTACGCGTCCACATGTTGAACTGAAACACCTGTTGCATTGAAGCAGTCCTGCTGCTGCATAACAAACAACAACCTAATACTTTGATACTGTTAACAGTTTTAATTCAATGTTTAAAGATTGTAAAACGGTCTATACTTGACAAATCTAATTTTAAAAGGTACATTCAGAATGATAAAGAATGTGCGATTAATTTGCAATTACCATGAACAATCATGCGATTAATCGCGATTCATTATTTTAATCAATTGACACCCCAATATATTTTTTATGTGTTAATGGATTAAAAAGCTAGGTAACATCTGCTTTACGTTCCATATCCTGAACCTGATAGATCCACCCACACTGTGTCATAAGCAAAGCTGAACTATTAAGTCCTGAATACTGAATGTAAAGTAGGGTCTGGCCATGGACTGCCACCCTAGAAGTTAACAAGCTGTATTAAGTGAGCAAGGGGAGGGTCTTTGTACAAGGTTGAATATGCTCTTCAGGGCTGAACATGCTCATAAAAACACACAAATAAGGACACCCACATACATAAACCCTGACAATTTATAATTTCCGTTGTGCCAGATACTGTGTATATATATATATATATATATATATATATATATATATATATGATGTAAATGTTAAAGCCACAACTGTGTCATTTACGAGATCGCATTATGCTCTGGCTTAGGGGAGCCACTGAGAGATTTATGTTTGTCTTTATTTCCAGTACCACCTCACTCTGGGCCTTTCCCCTCACGCAGTGTGATATACTGTCCAGTCTACAAAAGGGAAAAAGTCATGCAAACAAAAGGCTGTGTTTTGGAGTAGAACCAGGCCATTCAAGCCTGCAAATGAGTTTTGAGCCACCTATTGAGGAGCCCCAGCGTGTAGTAGCCCTTGCATCCACCTCGCACTGGGGGTAGAAAGAAAGTAAGAAGGCTATAAGACAGCGGATAAGTCCCAAGATGAGGGAGTGTGTAACAGTGACAATGCCCTTCAGGAAGGTCCTTAACCTGGCCCACTCAGGCAGTACTAACTCGCTAATGTGCACTGTATGAAAAATGTAAGTGGCTTAAATTGCATTAGATTAAGGCAGCCATGAAGCGAATAACTGACAGAATAAAACAATAAGTCTCAATGGGAGTAGCAGCAGCAGGGGGAAAAAAAGCACGTGGCATGTCGCTTCAGCCCCTCGGCCTGCTGCTGCGGGCTGCACGCCGCCGACAGCCAGTTGGACACGCGCCACAGCCAGGTGTAGGGGATTTTATGCTTGTTACCTTGTCCTCTGTGTGAATATTGAGTTAGATTACAATCCCTAACCCTCATTGTGCTCCAGAGACTTTGTTTTTTATTTATTTGCTGTACCTCTACGGCAATTTATATCACAGAAGCGCCATGTGGCCACGACACACCTGAAAATGGATCAAAGTGCTGTATTGCATTTTTCTTTTTCTTTTTTTCCCCTTTTAGTTTTCTGCAGTGCCAGGTAGAACCGTGCTCGGTTTGTATATAACACAGAAAATCATAGCCAACTCAGTTTTCTTCGTCCCCAGCTGTGTCCCCTGATCCCAAACTGCTATGCACCAAGTATAACAGCGAAGAACCTCCAGGGCAAAGCGCAGGATTTGCTTCTCGACACATTGATCCTATCCCCCATTTTAGAAAGTAGTTCTCTCAGATCATTAGTTAGAAATAAAAGCACTTCACATCCTCTTTCAAAGCAGTGCTAGAATTCACAATGACACTGGTGTAAAGACACATATTGCTTGTGCATGTAAGTGACCAGCTCTTTGTCGTTGCACGTGCTCTACAGAACAAAGACAACAGTGCAAGGAAAAGCTGCAGGACAAACTCCGCTCTATCGTCTCAGCTGCAGATGGGATACAATGAGACTTCATTAGTGCAGTGCAGCATGAGGGAGCTTTAAATAAGATCAAACAAATCAAATGTGCTAAGAGGATTTTACAGCCTTGATGTGAATACTGAGGTTGTGTACATCGCGCTGACATAATATACGCACACGTTTTTGCTAATGAAGGACAACTTTGAATATCTAACTGCATATTTCACAACTTGAAATGTAGCTGTATCGGTTAACACCCACACAGGTGTTTCCAGTTAATCTGGCTGATTAGCCCTCTTCTCAGGACGGCGTGGGCGTGTACAGACTGTAATTGAGTGACGTCTTCCCGAGTCTACTGTTAGCTTTGTTGCACCTGTTGGGGCGGGACAAATTGCACCTTCATCATTCTTATTGGGAGATGGAGATTTGTTACCTCAAAAAAGCTCCGGCCAACTCTTGAAGAGCAGAGATCTACTCAGGCAGAATGACTGTAGACAGTGAGGGTGTTTAACGTTTACCTAGCAGACAATAAGGAGCTGTAAAACAACAACAACATGTTTCTGTCACAGCTTTCAGTGGCCTATAACTGACAAACATAATTAAGTAAATTCTTAAAATAGCGACTAGTAGGTTAGCTCATTAGAGCAGAGCCCCCAAAGTATAATTTGCTCAACAGATAATGTATCACTAATTGCCATTTCTTAATTTGGATCAAGAATGAGGCTCTTTGCCTTCATAGCTTGAAATGTGTTTTACATCAATCTTGAGGGGCCGAAAATAAGACTGACATCTCAGAGACTGGTCTTAAACTGCAAGACAAAACAGCTGCCCACAAGATGTGATCATTTGTGCTGTTAGATGGCAGAAACAATGAACACATTTTAAAACTTGGTGACATGAAGAATTAACGAGAATAGTTTCTGACGTTGAGGGAAGAGGAACGTTGGCGAGAGCGGCACCGAGCGAGGAAAGTTCAGTTAAGTAGGCCAAGCATGGATGCTCCCGCTCACCTTGGGGCTCTGTGTGTGTCTGCCAAAGATCTCCTATCGTAAGAACCAGAAGCAACGCTCTGCAATCATAACGGCAAATGTGACATGTCAATAGCAATGTAGCGAGGTAATGTGTGATAACCTTCAACTTTACGGTACACTACGCAAAAAAAAGACTGTTTTTTTTTTCCATTCTGAATAATTAAACTAAAAGTGAACAAGGCAATTACCATAATCATATTCCCATTTGGATGCTGCTGCAGTGGTTGTTATGTGGTTTTATCCTAATATTTACTTACTGATAACGTTCACTAAATATGTTATTACCGGGATCTAATGAGTCAATATTAGTACAAAAAGTGGTTTATCAAATAGATTTTGAGTCACACATCCTCCCGTTCAGCGAACACAAAAGTCAGGTCTGTAAAGTACAACAACACAATCAGCTGATTAGACAGAATACAATGAAACAGAGTTGAGTATAATCATCAATTTATTCCCAAGTGGAACGGCTTTAGCTTGGTTCATTGGCCAGTTCCCCTGGATGATCTGAAATGATCCTTTCCTAATGATCCCCTCATAATGATCTCAAAGGCAAAACTTGTTCTATATCGTCTCCTCTAGGTGGAAAGTACCCGAACAGGGTGTCCGTGTTCAGGATGCTGCACATTGGCATTTAAAAAAAAGAGGATTTGCACACGCTCTATTGTCATGAGGAGACGTTGCCTGTGGCGAAATACAAATATCAAACGTGATCTCATGGAAAGACAAATAACTGGCACATCACTTTTAAAGACATTACGCATGTCATCGTATGTATTTTAGGATTTTCACGCCACATCGGTGGTAACATGAAAAGTTTGCAGTTATGTTGAGGCAACAAAAAAATCAAGTCACTAACGTAACTTCCAAATGAGTCAGGAAGACTTTTCGTTTCACGTGGGACTTGGACATCGGTGTCCTGGATGAAAGCCCCTCCCACCTCGCATGCTAGGTTGCTTAGGCTCTCTCCCCTGCTGTCTCTTGTTATTCCAGCATATACGCACAGATTGGTTTACGTTCCATAAAAGGCCTCAGGAGGACTTTCTGTAGACTTCCAAAAAGTTTACTTATGATGCAGAGTTTTTCCAGAAAATTACCCAAAATCAAATAAAGAAATATGGATGAGACTGTGGATATTTTTGAAGACATTCATTTTTTGTTGTTGTATTATGTTGTAAGTTTATTGATGAGGTTTGAAAATGCACACAAGGCAGACAATGGCTGAGTCATTCAGATTTGTTTTTTTAAAGCCTGATCAGATGTGCAAAGTTTGCTTTTCATCCATCTGTAGTGTGCGGATCCTCAGTTGAGGGTTTAATGTGAATATTTGCAGCTCATGTTAAGTGGGAACATTTTACTGTGCATTGTGACCATATGGACAGTTGGATTCAGCCCGACTCCCTTCAGCCTCAGACCTCTTATCTTTTTCAAGACCTTTTATTGAGCTCTTCAGTCCTCGCACCAAAAGGTCCTGATCTCAACACCCACATGCACAGCGGATCATCATACCATCATCAAGCTACACCTGTTTCTCATCAACCCCAATCAGTAGAAATGCCTTCCCACGCTTTCCACATTGCTATTTGCCTTCATCCTTTGTTGAACCTGTTTTATGAACATTTACCAAGTAAACCTCTATGCAACATTACCGCTTATGAGTCTGCACAGCAAATCCAGTATCAAAGGTTGCCATTCATTATTTGTCCAGATTCTTAGTATTATGTACTTATTACTCTTTGATAAAAAATAAATAAATGTTTCCTGATTTGTATTAAATACAAAAATGATCATTTAATATTTAGGCAAACTTCTTGCGTGATAAAGATGACATCAAACACTGACACGTTTGTAAAAGTTGTCATATTTTGAGAGATCAACAAAAGGCCTTTGTAGTAAACGTACTTTTTTTTAAATTAAAGTATTGGCACCAAAACACAGGTATTGTATCTACTGAAAATCTCAAGAATGAACTTTTTTGGATGCGGAACAAGGCTGGCAATAAGCATCAAAGTAAAAAAAAAAACAGCCTAAAAATAGGTCAAACATTTCCTATTAATAAAATATTCCTGTGAGATTAGAACCGCTGTGCTGAGTCAACTCAAGGTACAGTGGTACAATGTTACCTATCAGAGTTGCCCTGTGTATTACAACCTTTAAGACGTGTTTAAAAACACTTTCACATCAGCACTGCCACAATCTGAGCACATCTCTCAGCCCTCATCTAATTATGGGGGTCAGTCAGCACTGCCGAAGGAAGAGGAAAACTTGACAGATTTGCATTCATGTCAGGAGTGGAGTTCAGATCATTTGCAAAGCCATCAACTGGATGTCCTTTCATATCATAAGTCTCTGCTGTCCTATCACTCTTACACACTGGGGATCTTAATGATGGCTCTCTTATTTGCAGTTATTTCAGGAAATTCAATGCCTTGCTTGCCAGGGTCATGAGCAAAATGAACAAGACAAGCATCTTTGAAGATTATGATAATGGAAACGGAGGGCAAAATTGGAATTGTTTTAAAATTCACCCGCACGTTCCACATCTTATTATCCTTCTACTTGGCAGCCACCCATTTTCAAAGGCGTGATAAAAATACACATTAGATACATTCACTGCCACTGCTATGAAGCAGAGCATTTTATGGCCTGTAAAGTTTGGCATTTCAGGATGAGAAAAATAAACACTCTTCAGAGCAAAACAACTAAAAGACAGGAATCTGAGATCTACAGGAGAGATGGATGTTAGTCCAGCCACAAAAGAGTAATTAGGATTTGCTCTGCAGATTAAATACAGTCTTACATCATGTAATTGACTCTGGTTTTTGACGCTCATTGCTACGGACGCCCACAGTGGGAACAAAATTGAAACCTTCCGTTCTTGGGAGGAGAAAGACTATTCAGAGTTTGATACGGCACTGAACTGAGGACCAGATGGTGCAGACTAAAACATACTTTAAGAGGGAGGATGTTGTTTCAAAAGGCAAACTCATGCAAATCAGGTCCACAGTGAGGCTGTTGACTCATGCAATTTCACAGTGTTTACCAATAACAAATTGGAATGGAACATTATTAGTGCTTTCTGAGCAAAAAAAGATAAAGCGAAACGTTCAGAGGAATGTGTTATTATAGCTGACCTCAGAACCAAAGAGCTATATTAGAAAATTATGAAAGGTTTAGTAAATGTCCTGCATAAAATGACTGGTGAGAAAAGGGAATCATTGACCTCCAGAGAAATACACAGACATTAAAGTTGCCGTGGGGAACTTTTAACTGCTAATGAAATAGTCTCGATGTAATACTGGTGGGTCAATATGACCTACAAAAGTAAATTAGAGCATGGACAAGAAGATAATTCTATTATGCCAGATGAAGTCATGCAGGCTCTTCAGAAGTTTTGGGATTGACCAGCCCGCCGAAATCAAGAACCAGTGCTAAGCAGAGCAGACTGTCCGACCCCTGCTGTAGTAAAAAAAAAAAAAAAGGATGTTTCGATGTAAGGATGTTGTGGCGCTCATAGACACTACCACTCTTGTCCACAGGGGTCGCACATCGACACAAAATGAAAGTTCCTTGTAGTAGCTTTAAGAAACTGTCCGTTATGGCTTCTTTATGCTGACCGTCCCGAATGCCAGAACGGAAAAGGGTAAAAGGGCTTTTTTTTTTTTTCCCAATGGGACTCTCCTGGTTAAATAAAGGTTTAATAAATGGCATTTGATCCTTAGGAGCCAAACAAGAAGTGACTGAAACATATGCAGTTGCATCAGCTGGGCAGCCTCTGAGGCCACATGTTCAATAGTGCCAAAGGCAATCTGCCTCATCACAAAATAATTTATATAATTCAGAACCTGCTGCTTCTGTGGTTCATTCTTCCAGCCACTAATTAGTATTATACCATATACTGCACATAAGTGGACTTAGTCACCGTGAAATCATCCATTAGTTTGGGGACTGAGATTTTGAAGCTTTGAGTTTAACATTTTGGCCGTCGCCATCTGGATTTGTTTTTTGCAACCAGAAGTGACACAAGAGGGAGAAGTACAACTCAACATTGAAAAATACATTGTTTTAGGTGACCAAAATGTTACAATCAACTTTCATGACCTGAAAATACATTGTGAAAAGGTGTAACTGAGACAAAAAACACAGACAATGCCGTGGTAATCACCTTTTCAATCACTGCAAATGTAAGGCACTTCCGCTTTGGCTTCACTTCTTAGAAACTGAAGGTTGCCGCCTGAATTACACAGAATTCAGTTTGCACAGTTTAAACATTGTTTTTGGTAGGAAACGCATACCATAATCTGGTGGGCTGTGTAGTAGTGCTGAATCAAGTCCAAGCATTTACTGGACTGACGAGACTATATTTACAACATTTCCGCAACCACCTCCCTCTTCCATCCTGTTTTCCATCTGGAGTGCAGCAGTAGCTAAAGGAGGTTGAAGGACACGGCAGGCTGCAGGGGGAGACGGGTAGCTGTACAGTATGCGGGGGCGTGAGGCAACCAGGTGCTGTGAAGTGTGAGGCTCTGCCCTCCCAGCTGATGATCAAAGACAGGCATAACTGCCACAGATGACCATGGCTGCTGGCCAGACCAAACGCACAATGTGGACTGTGATGATGCAGACATGAGCTGAATCGAGGCAATGCCAGCTCGAAGAAAAATACCATCATTGCTGGCACCACAACACAGTGGATGCTCACGGAAACAAAAGCGGAATAATGTCTCGTCAATTATCTATAAAATCCTTTTGTATGCTTTTACTAACCTTGAGTTCCCTCATTTAGCCGGTAATGACCACTCTTTGGTTGCACATTTTAAAGAGGGTTTTGTGTCTGGGGATTACTCAGAACGTTGCTGTGGAATTAGAGAGAGAATATGTCCCTCCAGCCAGTCAGCCAAGATAATGTTAATGATGTCTTGTGGGATCCTCCACGAGAAGGACCCTTGATATAGATCCAGGGGGATCCACTACGACTTCTGGCTCCACTCTGGAGCTCCTGATGAGCCCTGCTAATAATTCCCCTTTAATACAATTAAACTCTTAAAATAAGGAAGAAAACCTTTCCACAGTACAAATACCTCATGTAAAATTAACCTTTCTGTTACTGAAAGAGCTCCGTCAGAGGGATCCTATGGGAAAGAAAAGAAAAACAGTTTGACTGAACGAGAGATGGATGTCATGGTGTACCAGCGCTCTATTATGTATCAGCATCCATGTGAACCACATAAGAAAAGACCATTCATTGAATCAATGGCCCCCGGGCATGATCTGCCGTCCTAAATGTCTTCACAGAGAGGAACATTATATCCCCTAACATTACATCAGAACTGCCTTGTAAGGCAAGGTCAAGAGTATTTCAAATGCAATGCATTTCAAATGCAAAGTGCCTTCCAGTACGTTGGAGGAATATGAAATGGAACAATAAGGCGTTTAAAGCATAAATTCAAAGGACGGAAATGCGCTAATTCAAATAATGAAACAAATGTCAAAGAAGGGAGTTTAGCATGTGACCTTTTTCTATTTTTTCTTTTTTTCTAATACAAATATACAAATATATAGACAGTCGCATGACTTTACTTACTCCAAAGCTCCTGTCATCCTGGAATCTAGTGAAGAAACATGAGTAGCAGCTATGCACTCAGTAAGGTAAAATAGGGCTGTGCCCTGTCTTTAAACCATTAAATTCCATTAGTAAAGTTGCTATTTCATGAAGTATTCATTCGACAGAAAGATGTATTGACAGCAATGCCGTACACTCTGCACGCAGCCTCCACTATGTGGTTTTAGTGCACCTTGTCTTTAAGCCTTGCCTGGGTGTATTCCATTGTAAGGGATGACATTCTGTATAGTAAAAGCACTGAGAGATCAATGCATGCAGGGGCACCACCTGTGCTGCCTGGAGCCCCACTAAAAGCCTCTGTGTCTCGTCTGAAGACGGAGCTGGCATCCCCGGGGACTCACTTTACAGCAGGCGGAGGGAACTCCCAACCCCCCTGCATCAAAACTGTGGAAAGCTCGTATAGTCATCCACTGCTGGGAAATCAACGTGTCTCCTTGTAGCTACCCTGTCTTCTCTCCTTTTTTTTTGTACACTTGTGTGGTTCGAGCAGGCCTAATTAACTTTCTGTAACAAAGGGCTTTACCACCATCGCTCCACAGCCCGATTCGGGTGAGCTTGCGGCGCGATACGAGCTGAATGTCACGCTCTCCTTGGGCCGATCAATTCGGGCGATCAGATATCAGACACCTGAGGGATGGCTACTGCCGCAGATCACTCACGCGCACCGGCCCGCACACCAACGCAATCGAAACACAAGCGTGCGCCAAACTGTGGCTAGGGCCAAGGGCGAGAGCTCGAAGGAAGACAGACGCGCCGAACCAAAAGCTGGTCTTTCTCCTATTTCAGTCGTATTATTATCTGCACGTCAGCTTGATTAGATAACTCCCGTCTTGATAAGACCGCTCTGCTCAACGCAATTGCTGCACACATGGTTACTGACTGAAAATTGTGTACCTTGCTCAAGGTCACAGACAGTGGTTTTCCCCCCCGAGGGTGGGAGGAGGGAGGGGACCAGACATGCAACTTCCTCTGTTCACATGTCTACACCTTTGCTCAATTTCTAATTGCCTCTGCAAGAGGTTATGGCTTGTGGGGGAAGGGGAGGCGGGGAGCGGTGCCAACAGCAACCACCAGTTCGTATTTGCCTGTATTAGTCATTAAAAAAAAACAATCAGCGATGGTAAACATGCAGCCTGCCCTCCCTGTGCGTGTTGATGGCAATCATTTTGTTTTGTAGATCATCTGCCTCTAACCTAGAGGGATAACAACTCTTATGTAAGTCTATGAAGGGAATGCCGCTTACAAAGTTAGGATAAACTATACACACTGCTCAGAATACTCACTTGGCTCTGGGATGTTGTTCACCGTGGAGAATGAGCACTTCATTCGTCTAAATAACACTGTTGTCCTCCCAACCGTTGCTCCTATCCATCAGTTTCAAGACAGTCAGTGTTTCTCTTTTTTTCCTGCCTCTCAGCTCAATCAATATGGTCAGCAATAATACATGAGTGGAGCTTGCGTCTGTATCTGTATCTCACCCTTTTCTCCGTCTCCCTCTCTGATTCTCTCTGATTCTCCTCACAGTACAATGTGCTGCTGTCTTCTCCACCCTGACCACCTCATTATCACCCTCTGTCGACCCCCCACCACCACCACCACCTAACTCTCATTTGTGCTACTCTCCACCAAGGCAAACAATACTCTTCAGTGTTTCCGTCATCTGCAAAGTGTTTCCCCCTCCGACACTGGCATGACTTCTCGTCTCCATTAGAACAAATACTCTTATTTTTCTCTTTCTGCCCATTCCCCTCTCTTTTCCTCCCACTCAGTTTTGTTGAAATGCAGGGGAGTTGACGGGACCCCAGCCGTTCTGTGGCGCGTCCACGACCCCTCTTAGCAGCAGAGGAAGGCTACGGTGGACAGGCTCGGGTCTCCCACTGAGCTGCAGCGCTAATCCGCCTGGGGAATCACATCAAATAGACTTGCTCTCATGTGTCATTTGTGTGAAGAAAAAAAACCCAAGAAGCATGGCTAATAATCCTTGCAGATGTGCTTCCTGTCTAATATTCACTGTCATTAAATGGCGTAGCCGACTGCAACTACAATTCCTTTGAGAATTTCGCCATAGATGACGTGTTTGTTGTACGCCGCTGCACAAACACACTCAGGCAGGGCTCTATAGACATATTAGGGTTAATTTGCTTGGTTTTTCAGGATAATTTGGCGGCCAGGGAAACACTGGTGAGTAACAAGCACTCCAGTGACGCGTGCGGCTAAATCAATCCCAATCTGAGCATGTCCACTTACTCTCCTCTCACTGCACTGCCAACATATTGAGCAAGCATCTTCCTGGACACTGGGGTAATCCAATCAAAATGCATCATGGGCATACCATTATGTGCTCATTTGCACAGCAGCAAAGGATTCTCTTCGAAGAAATCAATGACTCAAAACTCTTCCCTCTCTTAGCTTGTCCTTTTTTTAAGAGGTTCAAATTAGGTTTCTAGAGGAAATCAAATGAAAGTTTAGTTTTTACTCCCACAGCTGAAAAATGGCTGCGGCTGATTTTAAGTACGACGACAGAGTGAATAAGAGAGGTCGTATCGCTCAATCTGAGTTTGGGATTTGGTTACGCAGTTAAACTGGTAAGAGAATGAAACGGTAGAAGATAGTCTTGGAGCACTCATGAGATGCATCATTTTTGCTTTCACTCGTTCCCTTTCTGAAGGGAAATGGGCTTAGGAATTCAATCAGCTTTGGAGAGCCAAAGCTGCGTGTGATCCAGCTCCGCCTTGGTGTCCTGCGTACAAGAGTGAAAAGAAAAACAAACAAACAAACAAAAAAGATCAAACAGAGAAAAAAAAAAGACAACCACAAACCAAACCACAGCAGAGCATAGAAATAATGCAACGCTGTCTCCAAAGCATGCACCTGCATTACTCTTTCAGGAAATGCAGACAAAATTATACCAACAACACTATTTTTTTATTTATTTTTTAAAGACCATGTCTTCTTGCCATCTGGCTCAATGGTTTCAATCTCTGTAACACCTTTATGTTGTTGGCTGAACACAAGCGAGTGCTGTGGTATTGATCCAGTCGTATACCCCTTTTTATTATCTCTTCTTCCATCCAAAAGGCAGCTTCGCGCTTTGATAGCACCACTGTCGTAGAAAAGCATAAATTCTCAAGCCCATTTGCTGTGAGGGGGCGGATAAATGGATGTGAAATCAAGCCATGAAAAGCCAACATGGCATGGTGGGGAATTTCATCCTGAGCTCATTAGAAAAAGCATGTTTCCTTATTCGTGCTCCGTAATGTTGCACAATATGCTGATAGAATAATTTTTTTTCTCTCCGCCGCCCACATTTTCATGAATGCTTTTTTAATTGGGAATGTTTGTTTGAGCTTTTGTTCTGCAGATATTCGTTGGCACACAAGCCTTGGGAGAAATCAAGCCTGGCTTCGACTTGTCAAACCAACATTGGGCCATAGAGGAGTTGGGGAAGAGGCTCCCGAAGCCTCTCCGTGCTTTGTTGTAACAATAGGGCAGCTGTGTGTCAGGGATACCAGAGTAAATAGGCCTGTGTGGATCAAAGGCGTCTCACTCTGTTTGCTGTCACAGTTTCTAGTGTCCTTCTCTGTTGCTCCTCTGCCCAGTCTGCCCGGCTGACTGGCCTGACATGAGGACAGCCCCAAAAGAAAATCTGAAGGCATTGCCTGTCGCACATTATGATATAATGAACAGTTTGTGTGTGAGTCTGGAGGTGCAGGTTTGCTACCCACGCTGCCTTTTAACCCTAGAACACTAACATCAGGTGATTTTTTTATTTATTTTTACCCGTGCGATTGTGGTTATGTAATTTCCATTGTGTTGCTTTTGTCTGAGCTGCGTGGGTCCTTGTGTAGCTTCATGCTGCTCACAGACGTTATTGAAGGTGGGCGTGTCTCTGCTCCAATCCCTGGTTGTTTCAACAGGCACGTGTTTGGGTGATTTTCACCCGACGTTAGTGATAGAGGATAAAGACATTTCGAATGGATATTACCATTGAAGGGAGACTTTTCCTTCACAGGACAAGGCGCACATGCCCCAGGAATGGGTAGACCAAAGAACAAGTTCATAGCTCCATTATTTATATTTTTAATCATGTTTTTGTGACGATTTTCACCCGATTTTGAGCCTTTTTTTAGGGTCCCCATGATACCCGTTTTTCATTTTAATGGAAGTTCTATAGGGTAAAATAACAGAAGAGTACTTCAATTTGCCATGTATTGTTGGATTTTAATATATTTTGATGAGAAGTATATCTTATCAGGTATATTATATCGGGTAAAATATACCCGACGTTAGTGATGGTTGTAACGTTAGTGTTCTAGGGTTAAGAGCCACTGTTGTCTTTTTTAAGCTTAGAGCAACAGGTAAAGGATGGTCCAGCAGGCGAATAGTTAACTTTAAGTGTTGGCGCTGGCACAAACATCACTTATATCGAATATGTTTTAAAGTAGAGTGTTGCATAGAAATACCAAAAGGTGGCCTTAGAAATCACAAATGACAAACCAATAACATGTTTTTATGTGGAACATGTGGTGAAAGACCAAACTCTCAGGTGTTAAGCTTTGAATGAGCTGTCACTGCATTGCTGACTTGTGTGTTTTTTTTGGATGGGGCAAGTGCATTTTTATGTTGCACTTGCTTGACTGATCTAAAACGTAGACATGTTTGTCTGCAGAATGAGAAGTCTCTGAGATCTTGGTAGCTGCAGGCAGGAAACACTCGTAAGCGCCCAGTGAATGTTTGAATATAGTCAGGTTTAATCTGTCCCTCGCACAAAAATGGGTTACTAATACAACACAAAACAACCCGCCACTATCCATCTGCGGCCGTTCTGTATTTCTAAGCGTGGAAGTTGGCAACCTCACACACACATTTAGCAGGAATGAAAGCCATCGGCAGTAGTCTGCGGCTGGGATTGGGATCGGCTGCACAGAAAGCTGCCGGGAGAAAACCGAACCGCTGCCTTAGTCCAGGGGCGTCATCATCTGCTGCATTCACTTGCACTGTGACATCGCATTTTGCTCTTGTAATCATCCGACATTTCTATAAGGCAACATAAGGCATTTTTTTCTATGCCACCCTGATGGATCCTTCTCTGCAAATAGCGCCTGTTGATTTCTCTCAATGCAGCCCCGCCATGCTCGCCCACCTCCATCTCCTTCTCCCTGTATGTCTGAGAAAACTGCATACGTCAAAAGGCCCTGAGGTTCGTGGTTCCAACAGGTATGCTAATACGATTCACTAGGAGGAATTTCTCTCTTAGCTTTCTTTCCTCATGGTTATGCCACGCCTCAGGGGGCCAGCTATGCATATATTACATTGCTGCACATAGTGGAGTTTGTGGAAGAATATGTATGTGTATGTGCTTTAGCATTCGCACATTTATGCATAAGCTCTATGGTACGTACCCTCAAAGAAAAACATACCCCGAAAAGATGCTCTGAGGGCTTGGTGTCCTACCTGTCCATGTTTCATCCCCTCCTTCTTCTTCTTCTTATATATTTGCAAGAGCTGCAGGCCATCTCCAATTAGGAGCGTTACACTGCCCAGTGTGCATATCTCACCCTCTTTCCCAATTGGTGGGATCACAGTGAGGGGATGCGTGACTGCTCATGATTGAGCCCTCCTTAGCTAACAGGTGCTATCATCTCTGCAAACGTCCGCCGGCGCCTCACACTCGTCCCCACAGAAGGTGTCAAGGAAGAACAAATGTATGAATTATCTGATCACAAAGAGAGGCCCAGCGTGAAATCCCAGACTGAATGATCATTGGAAATGGGCTTTTGGACTTCAGTAAAAGAGCAAAGAAAAAGGGCTGAAAATCAGAGGTGAAGAGGGTTAGCTGGATTAGTGGACGCAAACTCTGGTGATTTCTAAAACCGACGGCCCATACCGAATTGTCTGAGGAAATAAAATCAATACTGTTGTGTTATGATACATAAAGTAGCTCAGCTTTTAAACACTGCTGCCCTTGAATTAGGACGGGTGTTTGGAGTGTTTGCTCCCGAAAGGCTCAGTTTTAAAAAGCTCAGAAATAACCCAGAAGCCTCTTTGTTTATCAGGATGACACATCTCCATCTGCTCATATTTGAGTGGAGAGGGTGCTCGAGGAATTATAAAAGGTGGCTGGTGAGCGCCTGGCTCCGTAACCTGGACAAGCTTTGAGAGTTCCCTCTCTCCATGTCCTCCTTATTGCTCTCTTCGCTTCTCTCCAAAGTCCTCCTCCAGGTTTTGCCTTCGCTTCCCTCCCTCCAAATCACAGTCTTTGTCCCTGTAACCCCTGGGCGAGAGATGATTACATCTTTCCAAAGCAGAAATTGAACTGAGAGGTCGGCCCTGACCTCATACACACACATCCACCCACCTTGACTTGGAAACACCAAAACAAGAACCCTTGAACATAAGTGTACACCTGCACGATTGAGAAGAACAGTAAATGGGATTAACGCTACATATCAATTGAGCACCGTGTCGGTACATCTTCTCAGACATACACCTGCTCTTTGGTTTGATAAACACGTCACTGGACGGCCCCCAACACCCAAAGCTGTTTGGAGATGGCAGGACAGTGGACCGACGTGGCAATTTTGTATTCACTTATCCCCAATGCCCGAGGACGGGTAGCCAATGTCCTGTTTCTCTGCATGCCAAATCTTCCACGGAGTCTGCAACAAACTAATTTTCCCCACTAGAGAGAATCACAAAGTCTTTGTTGGCAAACTGAGAGAGCAGAAACAGAGAAAGAGAGAAGGAGGTATAAACAGCAAAGGGAAATTGAGGTTGCGGGCAAGAAGAAAAAAACAAAAACACGCGGAAAAGATGTGATGGATTGAAAAGAAGTGGAAGGGCGGTTTGAAGTGAGACGAGATAGCGTCAAGGTGGGTGGAGGGAAGGGGCAAGAGAAGGAGGGAGAGGTGGGGGAGAGGGGGGGCACTGAGAAAGCGACACACTTTCCGGGCTTATTTACACGTAGCTGCCAGTATGACAGGTAATTTGGGCAAATTCTCCACAGAGCCTGCAGCAGACGGCGGGGGGATAAAGACGAAAGGAGAGAGCAATAAGAGAGAAAAAAGGGAAGGGAGAAGCGAGGGGAGACGCACTGAGGGGGACGTGCACAGACTAACTGACGCGGCCAGAGTTGGGTCTGAGAGCAAGACACCAAATGGGTTTCCAGATGCCAATCAGAGGAGAGGGGTGGGGTGGTAGGTGGGGGCAAAGAGATGGAGGGAGGAGGGGGAAACGGGGGAGGAAGTCATCCTTTTGACAGAGTTTGATCATTTTATTTATCTGCAGCAAGGAAGAGATATCAAAAGCACTTTTTAATTCAATTTTTTCTTTTCCTGTTGAGACTGAAAGATCAAGCAGAAGCCAGGAACGGATGAGGCTAAAGAAAAGAGGGGGAAAAAAATACATATCCAGATGCCTCGATTTATTCAGGCTCTGATTTACTCACTTGTGTGTCTAAGTCGTGCTTCGTCTGTGCGCATGTGTGCGTCTGTGTGAAGGCAGGTGTGCATTACTCTGACTACACTTCATGTTGGGGCAAAGCAAGCCTGTTAGACTGTATTTATAGAAAGCTCTTGTTCGGTGCGCGGCTGTCTGTCAGTGCTCAGGGCCAATTAGAAAACACTTGTTAATGGAGGAAGCGCTCCTCTTCCCGCTCCGTGTGTGTGTGTGTGTGTGTGTGATGACTTATTCTCCCTCGCAGTGACGGCAACAGAGGTGAGGACGACAGTAACGGAGATAACAATGAAGAGGCTAACGAGGCGTTTGTCCCTGTGGGTGGAGCTCCCCTCAGGGTGCTGGGGATGCTCACTGCACTGGGCCCTCACAGACGTGACCGTTCCTTTTCTCTCGTCACACACGCAGCCAAGAGCGCGTGCTACCCACACATACGTGCACAGTCCAGTGGGCATGCACAACCATAGCCCTCTCGACAGCCTTCTTTTCATATGAACTCTGGGACAACGTCCGGTCAGAATCAGGTCCACACAGATTCACAGACACATGTTACTTGACAGGAGACCATCCGTGTCAACCTCATTCTCAACTGCTGGCCATGCTCGGTTTGGTTTCGGTGAGTGATGGCGCCTGGGTCGAGCGGGCAGGAGGAACAACATGACGCGGGCCCCATAGTCGGTTTTTTTTCCTTGCAGTTCTTTGTGTTTCTCTTACCGACAGATCTCGTTGTCCCTCCAGTGAGAGGCTTTCTTTGCCAGTTGTGATGGTAACGTCGTCAACACGCCCACTTGCTCGTCATTAATTCTGTGCACAATGAGCGACTCTATTCACACCTGGGCTCAATTGGACATTACACAGACTTAGTACGCGGGAGCTGGCAGGGTAAAGTCCGTTTAATGCTCGTCCGAATGATTGTGACATTTGCGTTCCCGCATAGAGCTCCTCCGGGTAATGTCTAGATAATTTCAAGGTTGCAGTGCATGTGTGAAAGGGGCTTGTTGCTACACAGGCCCTACACAGGGCTTGTTGCTAGTCTGTGTGAGTTTGCTGCTACACAGCAAACTCACACAGGAGGAGGTGAAGAGCAACTGAAGTCCTGCACATAAAAAAAGACAAGGGGCAAATTGAATAAAAAAAAAAAAAAGAAAATGGTGCGCAGATGGGTTGAGAGAGGAACACCCAAAGGAACAGAGAGACTTCACAAGAGAACCCGATTTTTAAGAGGTTTTTAAGAAGACTTACACTGACGTAGATGAAGTGGTAACAACGGGGACCTCGAGTCAACAACCGACAAAAAGAGGTCAGGACAGATGTCCACATCTGGAGGGTGCACAGAGGATGCATGGGGGAGGGTGGGTTGAAGAATGAGTGCAATGAAATATAATCAAAGACAGTGAGAGAAAGGATTACCTCCCTTGCTTCAGTGGAGTATGTAATTGTGGTTAAAAAACACAGTGACTCGCTGTGACAACAAAACACAAGTGTGCTGCAGAGAGCCAAGTGTGATGCTGGGAGTCAGCAGCAGTGATAAAGATGGAGATAACGGTGAGGAGATGGGGAGGAAAGATTCGGCTGAATATCAGTGTTGATGATAACAGTGTTGGTGGTTATCATAATGAAGGTGGCGAGGATCAAACGTGGCATAATGTCTCTGATATGAGCAAAAAAAAAAAGATAACTTGATTAAAATTGCTCGTGATGCCAGCGATGATAGTGATGTTTTGTTGGGCACAATTTTAATCACAGGATTCTAGATTTTACACATTCTGCCATAATTCAGTAGGCTATAGCGGAAAGCTGTTTTACATCACATGATTCCCTTTGGTTTTGTACACTGTAGAACGCACTCCTCCACATTACTTCATGAATATTCAACCACCAATACTGCCCTGGGGTATCAACACTGGTGTCACTCATTTGCTTTGATTTTAAATCTAGTATGTTCGCCAACCCTGTAAATTAAATTAGGGCAACATTGCCATTTTATACCTAAAGAAGTGACATTTCTAGATTTAATAAACTGTAATATTTCCTCAACTCTCAGTTGTTGACTCCTGTCACCCATACTGATGGGCTGTGCATTATCTAGCCCGAGGCTAAAGGGGAGCAGCATCCGTAAAAGGCCCACACGGGTGTGGAAGAACATGAAAAATGGAAATTTGCAACATCGATAAATTATTTCACATGTTTGGGTTTTAGTTCTGCCTGGGAATTTTCAGCCCAAGGGCCAAAAAACTGCATGACTTTAAGTTAATGCCTTCTCGTAGAACATCTATCTAGAACAACTCCAGTGTCAGAGATGTATTACAGGCTGATTAGAGGAAGGCTCTTTACTTAGGTCCCCTGGCAGTACAGGAGCACATTACATTGTGCTGTCTGGATTGAGGATATCAAGTGCTGTGAGGGGGGAGGAACACGTCTGAGTCATGTTGTGTGATTATTTGAACTTCATACATGCAGCGTACAAATCTGTTTTCACAAACTGGAGCAACACCAGTAAAGGTGGGGTATGGCTGACGTAGACAACATTAAAAAGCCGTGTTGTGTTTAGACCTAATATAAGGTTTAATTTGGTAGAGACACGTTGCATTAGAAACTAAGGACCATCTTGCGATGGGATTACACCAGCCATGATGCCACATCGGGATTAAAAAGCTTGATCGAACCACACCCATCTTCAAGCTCAGCCGTCATTTTATTCTCAACGACACACCGTAACATTTTTATGGTGACAAATCGGGCCAAAAGGCGTAAAGTGTGTGTGTGCGTGTGCGTGTGTGTGTGCTTTGTGAAACAAACTGTATTACTAGTATTCATGGTTAACCACCACATCCACAATTGTACACAATTGAAAATGTGCAAAAGCCCACAGCGGGATCACAAACAGATTGATTTGGTATGACAATAATTTTGTATTTTAATGTCAAAATTTGCATACTGTAGGTTTCGGGTACCCGTGTACCAATCTGATTACGTCGTCTCGCTACTTCTAGCTCTGCAAGATGAGGGTCGCACTCGCATAAACACAGATTTAAATAAGCGGTCTTTACTCTGACCCCAATCTCAGGAAAGCCCAGGCCAAACTCTGCGTTGTTTTTACACAGGTAATATACGCCAAGGTCAGCCGTCAACCCCGTGTAATTAACTGTCTGGCCTGAAAATGCGCCTTTAGGATACCATTAACCAGTGCTAGCCTAACAAGGCTGTGCAAACACAGACTGAATACACCCGCAAACACACATCCGTGAATAGAGTGAGTGGGAGAGCAGAGAGAGGAAAATCCATTTCATGAATATTGGATTTCATTATGAGGGTGAAGAAACAGCTTTGCTGTGGATCATTCTTTAATGACCCAAAGTCCACATGCATGAATCTTTTAGTGGTGGCTGTCTGTTTGATATGGGTGAAGAAACGGGTGGAAAAAGAGGGGAGAGCGTTTCCCCTGTGGGTTTTGACTCGGACATTTGGACCGGTTGGTCATCCTGTTGCCAAACAGAAAGACGCCAAGTGGGGATTCAGGTCTCAGACTCTTATTTATGGGCACCTAAAAAGGATAAATGACTGATATCTGATATTGAATGTTTGTCTGAAATCTTACAGCGTGACACATTTTTGGTCTTCCTTCATTGTTTTTAAAATGAGAGAGGGAAATCTTGCCGCTGAGAGCCTCGCCTTCCCCCCTCACTGATTGGTCAAGAGGTCAGACTCCTCACTTCACTCCTCTCGTCTCTCGTGCCACTCCACCACCCTCCAGTTTAGTTTGTTGCTGGCACTTTACAAACAACTCACCTTTCTGGCCAAATTTGCCCTGATCCAATTTTTGGAGAATGGGACACAACAGAAGTGTGAGTCCGATTGTTGTTTTCAACTCAGATTCAATATCCAGATATTTTTTCTTTGTCATATTTTGGAAACAGAAGGCTGTCATACGCCATACATTTAGTCCTAACATATTTTTATTTTCAGTGAAACACATTTTCCTTCATTCAATCAGTAACTCGACATTATGATGAGTAACTTGAAGGAATGCTGGTGAGAAATAAAAGCAAACATGCCAGAGAACATGTTGTATTATAATATTAGTCTGCTTTATGTGTCACCTTTCGTTAAGCTGTAAAAAACCTGTATTCAATGCAGACTATCTGAATATCTTGCGAGTGCACAGATCAAAGGCTTAAAGCCAACACTGGGGGGAAAAAGCATATTATTAGTCACTTGTAATTACCTTTAATGCCACATCGGCATTATTCATTTTTTTCTGGCAGTTTGAGGGAAAGCAAGTGTTTCCCAATTATGTATTATTACCGAAGTCGCAGGTGGAGTAACACAGGCATGAAATGAATGTGGCAACCAACCTGGCGGAGCTAATAAATAAAACAACCATCCACAGCCAGACACAGCCCTCCATATGGTGTGCTTCTGTGTCAACCAACTCTATCTGGCTCATCCATCCTTTGTGCAAAGTGCGGTCCATCCCAGGAGTAGCCTTACCCTTTCCAGCCCTGCCAATTATTACCTCGTGTAATGCAGCCTTCTTTTCCCTGGCCATTTCCTTACATGAAGAAGCCATTACAGGTTCTACCTCCACCTGAACCGTCTTTCAAGACAGGATTAATCAGTTACCCAGAATCCATTGAATGACACCCTAACATCAGTGGTATGTAACCAGGGGCGCCTGTGGAGTCTGCCAATTATTGACACGTGAAATGAAAAATTTGATCTATGCAGTTTTTTGGAATGAAAATGTGTCCTTGTTCTATTAGTTCTTGCAACTGGCAACTCTATATTTTGTCCTGGGTACAAAGTAGACAATGTGTCTCCTCCGAAACAGCCGGATCCCTCACTAGCTTCCCATCAACAACAATGAAATCTGTTCAAATTAGCGCCATGCTGCAATCAAGCCGGTGTGCTTAATAAAGTTATAATCCTAATATCATATAAAATCTCAAGCCTGTTTTCACTTTTGCAGAGGAATATAAGCATGTTATCAATCTTTGGAAAAATGTGTCATGTTGTATCAAAATGCAATTTTTATTTAGTGTAATGTGTGTGTGGCTCGTTCCTGGTTCTAACAAACCATTGTCGTTTTGAAGCATTCTGTTAGATGGTATGGTTAGAAGGGGAATACAATTTTATTAATTTATCGGAAAGTTTTCAGTCATTTGCACGTGTTAGAGAAGTATTTCTATTAATATAGTGACATTGATAACAGCCACATTGCCCTGCACCAAGTTAATTTTAGCAGCATGTAGTTTCTTTGCCAGCACCTGCTGTGACATACGATTTACATGACATCTTTTAACGAGCGAGGCATGAATTGTGTTATTTCTATCGCTCCCATTAAACTTGCTGCAAAGGGAGTATGTTACAGCGGGCACCACAGCAGGGGAGGCACAGCTTTCATTACTTTATAAGTTGTGAAGATGTGGTGTTCCCTGGGTAATCAGGCCAGCGTCAGAAGGTTGGCGACTCTGAAGGTACTTTTTTTTTTTTATATCACATATGGCCATATCCCTTTAGGCACCCAGTTGCCCAAGAAAAAGCTAACAGATGGCCTCAGGTTTTGCGCTCGTACCTTTAAGTATGAGCTGAGAGCAGGAAGATGCAACGGGTGAGTGGGCACAGTCGGAGTGCCGGGGGGTCCCCAGGGCTGAGCGCCAAGGCATAACTTATACTACACAAGTTGACTGGCTTTTACCTTTTATTATAAATGTGGCGCTACTGCAATGCAATTCTATCCACCTGCATGTTTGACTGTGTAATTGCTGTCCTCTGAATTGAAATGTTGCGGTTTCAAAGATTCTGTATTTCAAAGCCATTCAGTCTATATACGGCTTGACAACTTGTGTCGCGCCATCTTTGTGTTCAGATCGTACAGCACACTTCTATAAAAGAGAGTCTCTGCTCATTTAAAAGTCCCCGCTATAAGAAAAGAAAAAAAAAAATCACTGCACTACATCAAAATGCTGACGACGGACATCTCTATAGTTGAGAATAAAACCCTCTCTGGGATGAATGGAGTAGAAATGAGGCATTAAATGGCACACATTGGCTAAAGCGTTTCTTATTCAGCGCATGATATCCAACATATTTGCTCAAGTGCATCATTTTCAACATGATACCAAATTTATGAGGCAAAACAGCCTTTAATTAAGAGCAATCTATTTCACATATGATGCCATTGCTTAGGCTGTCTGAATTAATTGAACCTTAAGGCAACTCTCCTCCTGCCATCATAACTCCTCTCATTAATTCACCACACAAAACCGGTCCAGAGAGACATCTTATTAAAGGAAAATCAATCGCAGCAGCAGACGTCCTTCCAACATTTTTGGGATTCATAAATGCTCTGATTGAAAGATAATTCTTTGCACTGTGGTCGATCAGCTGCTATCTCTTTTTTTCTCTTTTCCGTCAAAAAAAAAAACTAAAACCTTAATAGAAGCCCAATGTCAATAATGCTTGATCATGATGGATTCAAGAGAGGATCAATCGCGTCGGCCTGATTGAGAAAACACCTGCACTGTCTGCCCCACATTTGTCATGTCTGATTTAGCTGCCTCCCTGCAGTATACAGATCAATTCTGATTACAGCTGTCAAACCCTAAATAACAAACAAAGGTAACTGCAGGTTTGATAAAGCAGATATTTACGATAAATAGGCCAACATGGAGCTTACTGGCGACTGTAGAATGGGGTTGTTTATCTTCTGTGCTTCGGATATCATCTGATTCAAATCTGAAATAAAGTGTGTCTTGCTCTGACAACAGCTTGATTTTTATTTTTGTTGTTTTGCTAAACTATTTTAGTTTTTACTTTCAAATCCTGAACCCTCATGTTTTATTTGGTATTGGCGGCCTCTCATCACATCATCAATCGGTCTATGTTTGGATTTGTATTATATGGTACCACTTTAAAAAGGCATCTCCATCACTGATTTACTTTCGGCGAGTCGATCGCGGTTTTGTTTTTAAAGGGGCAGTAAACCCAGCTCAGCAGAACATAAAGCAAACAAATCCATTTCTATAATGCCAATAATTCCAATAACTCCTCCTGTGTCTCAAAGCACAGCGATTTTTGTCGGGTATAGATATTGACTATTCGGTGCAAATATGTTGTAAACGAGTACTGTTGCCCAACATTAAGCAGCTAATTGACCTTTTCTGAACCCCTCATTATTCCTGGAACTGGAGGTCTGCTGGCCAGATAAAGGTTACATTGACACAGTCGGTACCCTCTTGATCGGGAGAGAGTGTGATGTTTTGCGGCTGTGACAAATGTATTTCACAGTCTGAAGGGAGATTCTCTAAATTGAGAACTTCCAGCACTTTATTTAAAGAGTATATCAAACATAAGCCCAGAAAACTTTGGGAATATTTGACACATTTACATATGTTCTGGTATTGGAATAACTGCTGCAACTAGGAGTAGACCGCAGCTCAATAAGAAGAGCATGATGAGGAATTTTAACTGGACATTTGACTTGAATCTCTGGAATTACATTGTGCATGTTCATGACTGTATTGCTGCTCTAACACATAAGAGAAAAAATAATAATTAAAGTGAACCACAGGTATGAACGGCCTTGAAAGGTCTGAAGAAAAAGATTATAAATATAATAACACTAACACATACAAGGAAGATATTAAACACCAAATTTGACAATCAGTATTCACCCACATCCCTCCAAATGAATGAAAGGACCCAAATGTGTTTGAAACGCAATTTAAAAACACGCCATATCCATAAAATGTCTTAAATAATGTGGGAGTCAGATATTGTGCTAACAACCGCCTCCATGCAGGTCTGTGCACTAATGGAATTTCACTCACTGCATTACAAAACTGGGAAGAGCAGCTCCGGCTTTTAGCGTTATCCAACACAATCTAATTAGTGAAATGTAACACAATAACACTGCAGCGTCTTCTCCTAAACCCAATTAATGGGCTATTGCTGCACAAATGTTTGATGAAATCTCACCTAATGTCCCAATTAAGACATTAGCGCCACAATATCACAAATATGATATTTAGTTCAAAAGAATTCCCTGTGTTCTTTTGCTTCAAAATGTGTGCAGCGTGTTTTGTAATGCCCGATACCCAAAGGACACCACCGCGTAACGTTTCCTGTAAGTCCATCTGTTGTTCTGTCACAGCCTAATATTTTTTATTTTTTAATTCTGCTTAACTGAGTCTTACTGTCAGGATGAACTTTATTACAGAAAAATCCCACCGGCACCTTCACAGCCGGCGCTGGAGCCGCGCGCCGGCCTTAAACGGCAGGACAATTGTGGCATATCTCTAAATCGCAGCATAAGCTCCGAGTGGAGGGCAGCGACTACGCCAAGCCCCGACTTACCACTGGCCATCGGCACAGTTTGTTTTCCTCAATCATGTCGCTTTCCAAATGGCGACCAAAACATGTAATGTTCGCCTTTGATTGCCGTGTGCGCTGGCAAAAAGAGCGTCTAAATATAATGTTTTATGTAACCTGTGGTTTCCTGACAAGCTCCAAACCGCTCATTAGGGTGTGGGCGCACTGCATGAGCGTCTTATTAGAGGTGTGCTGCCTCGCTGCAGTGACTCCCTAACCAGTGGCATATCACATTAGCACCAGCTCCTTAATGCCGCAATATCACACAACAAGTGACCCTGAAACAATTGTGCAACTCCCACTCACGATCATACCACCAATACACGGTTTACATTGGCAGGGTAAACCTGCCATGTTTTTGATTCCACCTAATCATCTGCCTGCAAGATCGATCCATCTTGATCACTGCCTGTCGCGGGTCTTTGAATCCCTCCTCTTCCTCCCTCACACCATCTGTCTCTCTTCCCTCGCTTCCTCCCAGCAGCCCTGCTTCAATCATTTTTTCATAACTCCTCCATCTCTCCAGCCCGTCCACCCTCATGAGCCCTCTCTGTCTTTTATCCCCCGCTGCGTCTCCCTCCCTGCATTAAACATACACACTGCATGTGAAGTGCGTCTTGTGTGAGCAAGTTCGGCGGCGGCGTGAGAGCACATCGGCTAATGACTGGAGCACCGGCCACGTCCGCAGTGGCAACACGTTAGCCGTCTCAGTTGCTGACCGGCTCATTATCATTTAGATCTGCTCGCTGCACGAGCTACACACCCACACGGTATGTCGCTGACTCCTGACAGGAATTAAAATGATGTGAGAGATTCTTACAGTCACTATTATGTAGTGCCAAAGTCCAGGGACCCAGCCTCTTCTATGGCTTCTTTTTCTTCTTCCCGTTCCCATAGCAGAGAATGTTTGTATGTGCCGCTCGTTAGCACACCCTGTGTCGCTTCTCCACGCCTCACTCATGCCTTCTCTCTCCGTCTATTTAAGTCCGGGACACAATTATCCCCCATTCTCTGCCTCTCTCTTGCCCACTGTGAATGAGAGTCTGGAACACAATTACCCCTGTTCTCTCTTTCTTGCACTTCATCCATCCCTCCCTTTCTCTCCATCTATCTCTCTCCACCTCTTATGGCTTCAGGAGAAGTCTGTGAAGGGAGCAGCTGCTGAAATATTTATTGATCTGTTTTCCACAGTTTTATTTATTTCCCTCTCCTCGCTCTTGCCCTGCCTTCCCTTTTGCACAGAGCCAGCTACACCTCCAGCATCACGAGATGTCAGAGGAGGGGCCCAGAATCCACAACATGAAACCATTATTTAGCATTTGTTGCGCCCGGTAGTTTTACCTGTGTAAACAAAACAAAGAAGCGCGAGGATGACGGCAAAATGTGAGAACAACGGCAAGCGTCGGCTACGGCGGGAAACCGACGCGGCGCGGATTGAGCCGTGAGACGGATTGTTTGGCATATTTTGAAGTCGGCGTCAGCGGCAGGGGGTTGTTTACAGGAGAAGCCAAGGTGCTGCTCTTTTTATTCTTCAGCATCAAGGAAGTTGTACACAACTGCAGGCTATTGATGTGGTAGGAGTAGTCATGGCAACAAAACCCTGCGCAATTAGAATTACAATGCTAACGGTGTTAGCACCGGACTAAATGGATCCACTGATGGATCTGACGTTATCTCCGCGTAATTAACGGGCTTCCGTTATCGTATGTCCGCGTGGTAAATATCAGCGCAGTTAACCGGGAGTTTTGAGGGTTACTCCAACGGCCAGCAATTCAGCGGCCGTTTGAAACTAATGTTTTTCTCCAGCCTTCTGTTGGAGCACAAATGAATACATGTCCACACACACACACACACACACACACACACACACGGGAAGGGTCACACACATAAACACATGCACACACTGAGACACCAAAAAAAAACACACATAAAGCGAAGTCCCATCACCAGCCATGGCCTGAATTAGTGCCTAAGCCTTTTCCATTGATTTGCCGGCGAGCTCCTTGTCTTTTGGTAATGAGGACAGGGAGAGAAGCGGGGACCTTCGTTCCTCCCGGCTCCCCGAGGACAAGCCGCCTGCACTAATCTGAATTGTGTTTCCAATGATGCTAACTCCCTGGCACAAAAAAGACTAGAAGGAAGAGGAACAGAGGGGGAAAAATAAATCACACGGCGCGCTCTCCCCCTCGAACAGGATTCATTCCCCTTAAATGTGTAACATCTGCACATCACCAAACTAGAAAACATCTCTTTTTCTACCTCACTCTTTTTTACTCTGCAGATAGCTCAATCTGCAGTGTGGACTGAAGCCTTGGAAACCAAAGGGAGGTAATTTGCACTGTGCTGAGACTTATTGATCTCTTTTCAATGGCGCTCATATGGAGAAAATCGATTGAGTTATTAATATCCACGATAATGTGTATATATATACATATATACACACACACACACACACACACGTCTCCTTCATGGCTGGGCTCCATTGACTTTCCATTGATTTACCGCTCACACCTTTAAAAAGGGAATTGTTTAAATTCATCTTCCCAGTGGCCCATGTAAAGGAGCTGTTCCACAGTGTATGCATGCATATGTTTATTTCTGTGTGTGTATGCTTGCGTGGGCGGTGGTTGATGAGTACACGAGCCACCACTTATTCCTGCTTCTACAGCCACTCTGCTTCCTCTTGAATGATCCTTTGCCTGCACTAAATAAAACATAGCTTTTTTTCCATTTGTCAAAGTGAGAACCCAAAGCCAGGGTTTATATTCACACCTGGACTGATGCAGGTCTTTAAGGAGGGACTGGGACGCTGGGAGGTTGTAACGAAGCAAATTATCACAGTAATTAAACACAGTACCTGTCCCAAGATGAGTGCCATCCTAGTTCCTTTCCATTACACGGAACTCCATATATTATAACTGCAATTATAATTGCAAACAAGCTTTGCTGTAATCATTATTTATGACACTGACACTATGTGTAATTGCCCAGCCACCGAACCAATATGTGAGGCCCAGTGAAGTGTTTATCAAAAGCAACAAGAGAGATCTCAAGGGCAGCGAGGTGTTGCCGCGGCCGCGTACCGTCCGCAGCAACACTTCGGCTAACCGTCCTCAAAGGATTTGAACCTGTGACCTCCCAGTCACCGCTCTGGCAAGATAGCTGCTAACACTATGAGATGCAGAGTTCAGCTTGGCAGGTCGCGGGGTCACCAGCTCAGGGGTTATTCATCTCTGTCCAGCCTGTAATTGGAAGTGCTGCAAAATCCACAAAGAGAGGCCCTGATAATGAATACAATTCAACATTCCCCTCGGTTGTGGTCGTGTAGTGTTGCCACTGATACCGCTTAAATAAGCTGCTTCCTTTAGGGTGGAGGAGCACACAGTCCAGAGCCAAGTGCAACAGATTCAAACATCTCTCTTGAGAAGTCCTCTTAACTGTAGTTACGAAAATACCCGATATTATTTCATATTTTTTCTTAGTTCTTATTTACTGGTCTTAACTGTTTTCATTTATTTTTTACAAATGCATCTTCGCTCTCTGTTTTTTTTGTATTGTGTGTCATGACTAGGGATGCAACGATACCATTTTTTACAAACCGATACGATACCGATATTTTTATTTGTGTACTTGCCGATACAGAGTACCGATACTTCTTAGATTTGGTCTCCATGAAAGTGCAATTAATTTGGAGGCAGATTTTATTTTATCCTCTGCAGATTATGTCAAGCCTATAGTACAAAATTAACAGAAGGCTATCCCAAGCTTTAAACTTCTTGTGGAAGTCCCTCTAATGTCGGACCATAAAACGCCCCGTGTCCGGGTTCATAATGTAAGCGATAATATTAGGTATGAGCAATTATATAGGAAGCTGTGTTCCAAGTTATGTTTCCGGTGCTTTTATTGTGGAGGGAGAAACGGAAAGGAAAAGAGGAGTGGAATTGTGGGATATACGTGTGTGAAGGAGATAAAAAAGTGGTTCAAGTTACCCTGGAGCGTGTTTTCATTTTATTAGAATTACAAATATAGACACACAACAGACACTCGGCTACAATGTGTATTGTTAAATGTTAAATGTATGCACCTTCCCGCCAGGACAAATTCCTTGTATGTGTAAGCATACATGGCAATAAATGGTTCTGATTCTGATTCTGATTCTGAATAATATCATCCGTAGCCGCACAACAGCGTCTGAATGAGGCCGCTGCCAGCGCTGCTTCTGGTGGATCAGCAACAGTTTGATTCAAACCGGCAGGACGGCGGTGATGACGCGCAGAGCTTCTCAATTATAGATGTATTAAATATGGAAAATTTCAACTCTCGCGTCTAACGTGCCGCCGGCGTAAATTTGCGTCTGTCGCAACCACACGCGTCTGTGCATAGACTTTACATGTGATCTGGTCGCGCGAAACATTTGCGTCGCGTTGGGACGGACTGATTACAAGTAACTCCGGGGCTGTCAGCCACTAACAAGAGCACTAATATGAGCACTAATATGTCATACACACGTATGCAACACCGGTTAATAAGCACAATATCGATAAAGTCTTGTATTGTACTCGCGTCTCACTTTCCTCCTGTCTATTGAAAGAAGTGAGCGCTGCGTAGCGAGGATCCAAGATGGCGGCTCCAGATTCTGCTGTTGAGACAAACTGGCCATCTGATTGGACGGCAAAACAACTTGGATAGCGTGATTGGCTGCTCAGAAGTTGAGACTGTTGAGACAGTTGAGACAGAGAAGAGTGTCTCCGGCTCCGCCACGGGGTTGCTTCTCCACAAAGCGCGACCAGTTTGTTGTAGTGAAATACTGTTGAGTGAGTATCGGTTCTTGGTATCGGCCATTGAAACCGATGCGAGTACGAGTATTTAACGCAGTATCGACCACCGATACCGGGTGCATCCCTAGTCATGACTATTGTACTTTCACCGATACAAAAAGTAATGCTCTGTTATTCTTTCAGCCAGGAAACTGCTGTACGTGTCCCGCGGGAACGCAAAGGTCAACGTTGACGTATTTTAACTGAATCTTTCTGTACGTACCTGACTAACACCACTTAGTAGTTATGTAACAGGCACAGATATTTTACGTAACAAACGTACATATTTAAACTCAAATCTACAATGTGCTGAACCGAACCTAATCATTTTATTGCCTAAATAACCAGTTTTGCACCACAGAAGCTTGTGCAGAAGTCCTGATGCTGCTGGACATTTGTATAAAAGAAAAAAAGAAAAAGCATGAAAAATAAGTAACAACATTTTTCGTCAGATATAAGAACCCTTGCATGATGAATATTTGTTTTTGGCCATACTGCAATCCAAATCTCCCATGAGGGACAATAATAACAACAGGCCTTGATGTGGTTCCTTAACGTGTTGAAAGCCAATGACTGAGTGGTTGTTACATTAGGAATTAAATGATTCTTTGGATTGAATTCAGAAGGCTGAAGTCATGGTCTTTCACTTCTATATTATGTAATTTAGTAATAGTACTCGTAAAGTAGTAATGTCAGTCAGATAAAGTGATTCTACTGAACCTTGCTATTTGACTCTTATCAAGAACTTTTCCAAATGTTTGATGAAATCTCAAAATTGTTACCATGATAGTGCCTATTTACTTTAAAAAAAAGTGGAATATATAAAAAATGTAATGTGTAAAATACGTCTCACAACTCCTTTTCAGTTCGCCTTTGCTTCATTCAACCATGCTGCCTTTGGCGGGTCAGCATCGTGTTTTGATTTTGATGTATGAAGTCTTAAGCGTTAATTCAAATGAAGTTTCCATACAACACCAATGTCTTTGTACAGCATCTGTCTCTGCCAGTTCGAGGTCAAAACACAGCTAGATTTTCTTACGGTTACTATCTTGGATCCTCTATGTGGAAGGAATAGATTCAGCACCACAGGCCACCACACAGCAGCAAGAGAAATAGAAAAAAGTGAAACATTCAGACCGCAGACCCACTCCAGGCTGGTTAAACCTCCAACCCTTGTCCCCCAGGCTCTTGAGACCAAATCCAGGCCCTCTCACTCCAACACTTGCAGATAAATAAAACCCGCCAACATGGCAGGGCATTTTGAAGCCAAACATGGAGAACAGCACACAGAAAGCATGGATTTCAAAGGGAGGGAGAAAAAGCAGAGTCCCCTCCAGAATAGGAGCGCAAGGCATCTGTTGATGCTGGCATCTCTATACTCTTCATCTCCAAGCCAAGACTGGTGATCCAGTTGAGTGTGTGTGTGTGTGTGTGTGTGTGTGAGGGGGGGCAGGGACGATGGAGTATGGCTACGTGCTAACATGTGCAATGCGCATTGACCCCACTTGGCCCCCATATGTTGCTGGAACAAGAAGGACGGCGTGTGGCAACGCGACCCCACCTGTTTTTACCCGTGTTGGCTTGAACACTTCCTCTTACCACAACCTCCCTCCCAGCGGTGCATTTGGGGGGAAGACCAATCTGTAGACTGTTTCAACATTAGTGGCAAGTATGTGCAGCATACATACATGTACGCTGTGAGGGGGGATTCCCTGCAATCATTGTGTAACTTGATATCTGTAAGGCAGTAATACGTTTCCTAAATATCGAAATATTGCAATCTCTTTGCAATATAACCTTAAACGCCCTCTGCCGTGACCTATCTAGGCCCGAAAGCTGAAACAATTTCTCTTGTCATCTTCACTTTTCACTAAATCAATGACGGCATTATTCTCATTATCCGATCTTGCAGGTTTCTGTCACAACAGAAATCCTTTGAGTGGAGGGTACATTGTTTAATTGTGTGTGGAGGTGTGTGTATGTGTGGATACACTCACAGCCTTAATGTTTCATAAACCTCAGTGTCTGATCTCATAGATGAAACGGGTTTTGATTTATTGCCGACAGCTTGTGTGCCAAAAATACAAAGATGATATTTTACTGCATGTGTGAGCAGACGCTTGGACGCTCACCTTTTCTGGAGTTACGCTTCTCAAAGGGGGAATAAATGAAGGGAAACGGCATGCCAGGAGCTGGCCATGGCACCCATGGAGCGGTTTTGTACATCCACACACCAAGCCAGTAGCAAACCTTTGAATAGCCTAATTGTGTTTTGCAGCAAAGAAAAAAAAAACCTGGCTCGTATGCCATTGAACAGGTCTGACACATTTTAGTTGTTTCTGAGGGTACATGGAAGATATAATGGGGCTCTCTCCTAATACATTTGAGTTGTGCATAATGTGAAGTGGCTCAATGAGTGATAATCACAGTCAAGGAGAGATATCTTCAGGCTAATAAAATACTGTACAGTCATTCAAGGGGATGTGTCTTATTCTTTGTTAGCCAGGCAATAACAGCTCACACACACACGATCTGACAAACAATGGCGGTGAAGCATGTAAGGGACACACTGGCATGCCTCTCGGCGGCACAGATACAAAGGATTATTTCACTGCTGCATGATTTATCGAGCAGTGGACGGTGCCCTTCCAACAGCCAAGAGATGGAGGTGTTGCGGACCTCCAAGCAGCAGGTTGGATCCCCTCTCCCAGGGATGCATCTGCTTCACATGTGCTGCAATGTGCACAACTTCCACCAATATCCAATCATTTCTCAACTGCGGCTGACGTGATTGGTCACACCTTCACGCCGCAAAAAAACAACAACCACAGGTTACAAATGATCAGGACTGGGACCAGTAAGGTGACGCGATGGCTGAGTTTGTGTGGTGCTGAACCCATTGTGTACGTCCTGCAGGGCCGGACGTCTGCTCTCCGCCTCGTGTGGTGAAGGGGTTTGCTGTGGCAAGCCAACCATGACCAGCTGGGCTCTCCTGCCCACATTGAGCACCGGAGCAGGAGGCTACAACCCGTCTGCATCTGCACGTTGTTAACCTCACATCTTATTGCACTGACACATCAATTATTGTTATTAAGGGCCAGAGTAATTTATTTATATACTGATTTCCCACAGGATGAAGGCAGGACTAATTGAGCCAGGTGTGTGTGTGGGGGGGGGGGGTTCATGCTGGATGGGCAAGGGGAAATTAGAGTACATGGGGGGAATGCCGTGCACAACTAATACATGGTGGGACATCCCATAGCATGGAGAGAGCATTAAGAGGTTGATGAAAAATGCAGGTGGATTTTAAATATCTCCCGGTCAGCGTTCCCCGTGGACAACACCGTTTGTGTTATTAACACAGCGGTTTAAAATGCCGTCTGACTCTTCTGGCTGTGCAAGTTATCTCGACACTGTAAACGAGCACATGGATGAAGTCTGTTCTCTTTTGTTGAGCTGTGGAAAGATATTTTATTCCAGTGATAAGAGGGGGATTTAAGCTTCACTGCATGTGTGATGTGCATGTTTGGTCCAACTGCCCATCTTTCTCAATTTGTCTCTCTCGACCTTGGTTTTGAAGAGAGAGAGAGGGAACAACACACTGTCTCTCTCCTGAGTCTCTCTGCATTGCTTCTACCCGTCGTACTTAAAGCCCACCACTAAAATCACCCACAACCCCCCGCCCCCCCACCCCCACGCCTCTTTGAGCTGCTGGTGCGTCGTGTGCGTGGGATGCCAGGCCATTCAAGTCACGTAAAGGAATGTTCACAGAAGACTGGGGATGCGAGCCTTTTTTTCTTCTCATAGTAAACATCTTAACATGCATTACTCGTTGCTTACACTGAACCACGAGGATGGCTTGGAGATGAACCTGGCGCTGCGCTCGCACGCACTCCCTCCCTCCCTCGCGCGCACACCCAGACGCGTGCACACACACGCATTCAGCATCGCAGTGGCACAGCAGACACGCGTGATTCACAGGCAGGTAGATCATTAGTATTCACCTCCACAACCCCCTTTCAGAAAATGAAAGGCGAACATGCACGCGTCGTGGCGCAGCAGCACACGGAGCCGTAAGCACGTCGCCAAAGTGGCTCGTAAGAACTTACCTTTCGACAGCAGAACCAGGATCAAACCAGCGAACGCGTTCCGCAAGAGGGGGCAGCCCATGATGGAGTTCTGATTGATTTTCTGCTTGTTTCTGCAGCCTCGGTATTCCTCCTTTGTGGTGCCGTTGCGGGGAATCTGTTTCCTTTCTTATTAAAAAAATAACCGAGCCAGTGGATGAATGTCAACAGCAATAGTCCAACGCGTCTTCTACATGTGACTGGACGAAAACATCAGTTTTATCCACTTGACTTTTCCTTCTGGTGATCGGAGAGAGAAAGAGGCGGAGAGGTCTGTTTGTCTTCTCCTGTGCAGATTCTGTCAGCCAGAATAAGAAGAAAATATCAGAGAAAAAACAAATCCCGAACACTTAGTTTGGCTCTCAGTGCCTTGAAGGAAAATATGTGAGAAAACGCATGGGAAGAGAAGTAAAACGTAAACTGTCCAATGGCGTGACAGAAAGAAAAAAAAAATCTGTTTTTTTGTTTGTTTGTCAGAGAACAAGATGGGTTCTGCGCGTCGTGGCCGGTCGCAAGTCGCCACTTGAGCCTAATTAGCCTGCTAGTGCTTCTCTGTTGGTATGCAGCGCGTCTCGTCGCTCCGCACTCAGCGCGTCGCAGGGAGCAGCAGCGAATGCGAGGCGCACGAGAAGCGGCTTGATTGGCAGGTGAAGGAGAGACCCTTTCTCCCAATCGCCGGGCTCAAGGAAGGAGGCGGGATTTACGATTACGCCGATGTCCCGCTCGGAGAGGCCGGCCAAGGAGCCTCACCGGCCAATCGGAGCCGCGCGATGGGCGGGTGGGGTGGGAGGGGGGATGCGGGGAGCGCGAGGCAAAGCACGGCGCGGTGATAATGCAATGTGATTTATAGCCAGTTCGGTGTTGCTGCAGTACTCAGAGAAAACATTCCACAGGGGGACAGGCGGGAATAATAACTACAGGGCGAGTGAGGGGCAGGAGGAGCCATATGGGGTTTTGGAGACGATAGCCTAAATGAAAACAGAACGAGGTAGAATGACAGGCTGTGCTGCTGATAAGCAGATGTTACTCAATTTGCTGGAAATGAATTCTGTCAGACCAGGAGGAGAAGTTGTGGGTAGACTGGGTGGACTCTGTAGAGTGCCGGAGCAGATTGTGACAGCCCAGCAGAAAGCACCCCGTCTGACTTAATGGCAGGCGACATGAACCCATGCAGGAAGACACTTTATATTAGACAGAAGTACTAATGAGCCATTTATAAACATGTTGGTCTCTTAGTCTCTGCGATGCATCTGGCACAAAAACAGTGCGAGGAGCCGTTGCTTATAGTGAGGATCTCATTTTCTTTAAAAGGCCTTTCACGAGGCGATAATTATCTTGCTTGAAGCCAGAAACAGACGCATGAAGCTGTTAAAACTCCCTGAAAACGTGATTGCCAAATGCACGCATACTTTCCCACCATTTGGCAGATTCATTAGAGGCATGTTGCATCACATCCTCGGACAGAAACACACAACATACAGCTCACACAGTGCCCACTGGGTCCACTCCTTGCAATATTTACTATAAATCTGAGATGATTCTTTCCATATTAGCTTACGTGTTGCTCTTTTGACTACTTGTTTCTTTATTCCCCAAATAACCAATAAATCCTTTATCACTGTTGTGTGCATGAGTAACAAACTAGTTGCTGATTTAGAGTGTTCAGACAGAATTACAATAAATACAGTTTGGGATTAACCGACTGCATATCTGCCTCGGATGGGAGATGGAGAGAGATGAGCGGGCAAGCACCGAGAAAACCGGGACTGATTAATGAGTCAGCTAATTAAGGCCCAGCATTAGTTACAGTGGGTGATGTGTTCGTAAATAATAATAAGTATTCTCTATTAATTAGATTTGAAACAGAGGAGTGAATCAGGAGCCAGTCACTGGCTCATTAAAATTGTATTTTTTATTTTCACTTTCACATTTTTGGGTAACTGATGCACAATTAATGATTTATGGGTACTGTACACCCTTTACTATATGCTTTTGTTAAAAAAAAATGTTCTTTTGGACATAAAATATTTGCACTGACATGCCACAGGACACTTATTGAACAGCCTCCACATGGAAAAGTTGCACCTGCACGACACACAAAACTACAACCTCTGATCCAAACAAGAGATACTGTACATGCAGTCGCGAAGCTTCATTAATGATATTCATGTTTGCAATCAGTAGTTCAGCTGGGTCTCCGTCAACACGCAGATAATATTTATAGACCTGTCACAAGTCGCAGTTTGTTTGTACTCAGTTGTTGCAAGTTATTCAATAAAAGTAGAAACACCTGCGTAAATGTTGACATAAATTTGCATTTTGACTCAGATTTTACAGAGCCAATTACCCTCAGACCTCCCCTGCTCCCATCACACTGTATGACATCCTGAGCACAGTGGGAGCGGGCTTAGAAGAGGACACAATAATATTTCTTTCTTGCAAAGACTGACATGCATCAGCATAAGGAAATGGGGCTGCATTTTGCATTGCAATCACATGCAAAATGTGGATACACAGCAGTAAGCGTGTCTGTTAGTCAACCCGTTCTCATTCCCAACTTGTCAAATACTTGGCCAGTGTCGCTCGCTTATTATATGGTATAAACATCGAGAAATTCTGTGTCAGGTGAGTGGTAGTTTGGATTGGGTGGGTCTAACAAACACAGGACTTTCATCCAGGAGACCGCTGAGTGTGTCCCATCTGAAATCAGGTCACCGTTGACTTATTTAGCCGTTTTGTTATGTAACTTCTATAATTTGCTAACACCACATAACAAGTTATTAGTGAACCCAAACTATATATTTACCTCAGCCTTACTAATCCCTTTTGTTGCCCAAATCCAACCACACAGTTTTTTTGCGTAAACCTAAAGAAAGTAAACCTACGTTGGAAGTTTATTTTGAAAGGACACTATGCATGCAATGAGCACGAACTGTACCTATCCTGTGAACATAGAAGTTTATTTTGAAAAGGCACTATGCATGTGACAAGCGGACACTGACACTAGAGAGGTATCTAAAGCGCCATAGTTTGAATCGTATATGCCCACTGACCAAGCTGCAGGATTTGACGTGAAGGGAGTGAGAATGTGTTGTCATATTTCTTACCGTGTGTAGCGTGGATTCTTCCTACGCCGGGATCCATGGCTCGAGACACACACACGACGGACACGTTGCTTGCGGGTTCACAGGTTTTATTATTTGCATAGACTGTGCTCATGCTCTCTGCCTTCTACCTGTAGCTCCCCCCCTGGCTGCTAACCCTGCCGGGCTTAAATAGCCCCATGCTCCCGCACTCAGTGGTTTCAGCTGCAGCCCTTCCCTCTCTCTCTCCTGCCGCAGGTGCGCTGGCCACGCCCCTGCCCCACACCGTGGTTCTCTATTTCAGCCGTTGATTCTGAAGAGACTTCTTTTATCTGAACTTAAACAATGCTAATGGGTGGAAAAGCACAGTGTGCAAAGAATACACTGCATATGACACTTTCAGACTGCTGAGGATCCCAGACCTGTGAGCCAATAGACAAAGTCCCTCTAAGGGATGAGCAATCTTCCTTTGCTATCATGAAGATATAAAAGAATATACAATTTTTTCAACAATCAGCACTTTGGTGAGAAAAAAAATCTGAAAAGCAAATCAATCTGTCAGAAAGTCATACAGAAAGTGGATTGTCAAGTACAATTGGGCAGATATATCTTCATCTGCAGGCTTTTATAAATATTTGGTGAGACTTTAGTTTCACACTATACAGCAGAATGAAACCGAGGGTTGCTGGAGGTCAGGGTGGGGAATATGCTCATGTAGCCTAAATTAACCTTAAACTTCAATGTACCAGGCTCAATCCACAGAAAATACTTTTATTATGAGGACAATTGTATTATTATCTATTTGTTTGTAACCATGTCTTTGAGTTGCCTAAACTTCACTAAATCTGTTTATTTCTTTCCCTTAAATTCAACCATTTTCTTCCAAAATGGCTATTGCACGTTGGAGCAACCAAAATGAATATTTCTATTATCAGTGGAGAGCTGGACTGAAACCGGAATTGGACAAGAGCCAGTTATTATCTCTGTATATCTTCTGGCTGCTCAGTTTAGAGTCATCTTGGCCGTTAAGTCCGCTGCAATGTTTTCAAATTGTCATCGATTTATTGTATTAATTTATTTTTTGGATTGGATTTTATTGTCTCAGATTTTATCTCTGAAGGCAGCGCTGCAGAGAGGAACACGAACAATCATATTAATCCTGCATCCATGTGCAGGATTAATATGAGCCTCCAGCTGGATTTGAGGGCTCCAAGGGACTTGGAGGACCCGCAGGGACTCAGTAAGACAACTTACAGAGACTTATGGGGGAACCTCATTTCAGACTTCATGCAGGAGGAAGACACATATTGTTGGAAGGGGCAAATAGAGAAAGAAAAAAAAAACCTAAGATAGTAAGTAATGGAGATTTAACAATGGTAGGAAAGTACATGTTTATGGTTGCTCTGTAATTTCATATGTTGGCTGAAGGGAGAAGGAGACCCAATCGCATGTGGCTCATTGTTTAGTTATGAGGTAATGCAACGGTCAGGAATGGAAAAGAACAAATGTTGCATAAAATACTTTCAGATGTGCCAAGGAGAAGTTTGACTTTGAGTTTTACAACATTTCTCCCAGGCCCTCTTACTCAGAGAAAAGCACAAGACTTTTCCTGAAGAGGAAGACTTCATCTTCTTCGGCGGCGGTACTAATTAGAGAAGTCATCTTAGACCTCTGACCTTTTGTCGATCTTCTCTTTTAACCGCCCGTCTTCAATTTATTTTCAAGTGAATGTTCTCATAGCTGCCGCAACCGGTTATGATAACTTCCTTTTCGGCTTAATAATCCCAATCAATTCTGCAAAAAATTTTACACTCTCATCATCTGCACTTTTCATGACTTCGGTGAGTGACCGTTTCCATGTAGTCCGACTTGTACTGAGATAACAAGCTTTGCCTCACCGTCGTTGTGCAGTTATAGCATCGTCGAATCATTATTTAATTCCCTTGGCTTCTTTGAGTACGAGGTGAAATCTTTGAGCCGCAGTAATCGGGGTTGCTTGATGTGCGATGGGGTCACGACGCAGAGAGTGTGATTGACTGTCCGCGATGCCGCTGAGTGCATCATTACTCGTCAGGGGGAGGAGCAGTGAGGTTTGTTTGAGAGACGGAAACTTAGCCACACTTTCCCGCAAGCTATTTATAATTCTACAAGATACATCGTAGCATAATGTGTGCATACGTTCGTCTTCATTAGCTTACACTAAGGACTCTGATGTCGGCACACTAGCTTCCCGGCTGTGCTTTAGAAACCAACAGTGATATTTGTCAATGCATTTTTTCAGAGTGGGTTATTTCTGATCTTCTGCTCCATTATGAACCATCCAGGTCGTCTAGGACGAGGCTGCTCTCTGTCCCCAGAGTCAAGACTAAATAAGGAGAAGCAGCGTTCAGTTCTTATGCACCGCATATCTGGAGCAAACTCCCAGAAAACTGCATGTCAGCTGCAACTCTCAAATCAAGAATTTCTTACACTGCACTGCACTTTTATTATTTAAACATGTCTTTGTCTATTTGACCTTGTTTTATTATTCTACTCTGTTGGCTATGTCATGGTTGTATCTGAACATCCTTTTGTGGTGTGTTTCTTTTGCACTTAGTCTCAATGTTTTTAACGAAGCCCTTTGTATTGCCTTGTTGCCGAAATGTTCTATTTAAGTAAACTTGCCTTTCCCAAAGTCTGAGCCTGAGCCTTCACCTATCACCCACAGTCAGTCACTGAGACGCCTTGAGAGGCTGGGCTGAAATGACAATCATTTCACACCCAATTAATATAGAATAAAGCAGACTTGTGCTACGATGTCTGATGTTGGCACCTTGACGGTAAGGACAAACACAGAAGGACACTTCGCCGAGCTTGTTTGAGGAGCGGTGCAGTTTATGCAAACACGTCTGACTTGGATTGCGTCTGTTTGGGGGAACGTGGCCCTGAAGTGTCTGCTGTAGAGCCACCAGTTGGGCTGAGACACCCCCACCAGCCTGTTTAGTATGCTAATGTATGGAGATGCGGGCATGGACACTTTTTCCCTCTTTCCCCTCACTCCTAAGCCCCACACATTAATTGGCATGGCAGGGGCGGCAGTGACTTGGTTGTAATCATTGTCCCTCAGAGAACCCCAGTGAGAAGGAGATGGAGGGAGAGCGAACGAGAGCCTTTGGTCTCTGAAGGCTTGTCCTCTGAGTTAAGTTATCCCAAGAGGTGCAAAGAAGACTGGGAGGAGGGAGAGGAATATAAGGAGGGGGAAGAAAGGGAGAAGCTGGAGAGGAAATTGTGATATAAGCTCCCCTGCTTCAGAAGAAATGGAGGACTACAGACGGGAGTGGAGGAGAATTGGATGGGAGATTCATGTAGGGGATTACGAATGGAGATTGATAGCTGGATCGGTGGGCAAAGGGGATGGGGGATGGGGGTCCGGATGTTTGAGTGACATGAAGATGATGAGAAGGAAAGAGACAGGAGTGGTGGGTCAGAGGAAGATGACAGAGGTCGATTGACATTAAAGCTCCACCTGTTGTACTCAAATTGGTTCCCGTCCTCCGTAAACGTTCCAAACTGACTGAAAAAGGAACACGCCTCACATTTCTAATTCAAGAAAATTGATTTATTAACCGTGACCTATTAATTTGACTCATTTCCACTGCTGATACAACCCTTGCGGTTTGCGCCTCACAAGTTGTTGTTACATCCACTTTAAGCACACAATTGTTTTTCACCGATGATTGCTGCCGCCGCAACGCACCACGCTTGTAAAGTACCTTGAAATTGAGGAGCTGCATCTGAATCTGAGCAGGAGACGACAAAGAGAGCATGCCAACAGATGGAGGAAGCGGAGAGAAGAAAAATAAGTTGAAAAAGAGAAACGGTGAAGGTTTCTCCCTTTGAGGGTCAACATGTACGTGTTGTGCTCCGTCTCGGCCAAGACTGCTCATTACCGTAACTGAACAATGAGTGTGTGGGCGGGTAAGCGTTCATATACATGGATGCGTTTCCCCAAAAGCGGAGAATGATGGGTCATAAATGAAGGACGAAACACAACGCGGGGAGAGTCACCTTTTAAGAAGCGGATGGAGTCTCAGCGCGTCAGAGAGGGCGGCCTTGAAGCCAGATCAAAGCCCCGAGTCGAGCTGTAATAGATGATGGAATTTAATCATGTCTGCTGCCCAATGCGCTCGTTCTCTGTCTCCCTCCCTCTCTCTCTCTCCCTCTCTCTCTCTCTCTCTCTCTCTGTCTCTCTCTCTCTGTTTTAAGGCTTTCAAAATGCAACTGCCGCTTTCCATTCCTTTTAATTCGCCACTCCATCTGGCTGTTTCCATCACTGCACTCAAGGCTTTCTAGATGCAAGTCCCTGACATGGGTTATTGAAATACAATGGCACGGAGAAAAAAGAGAACATCAGTGTCATAAGTTGATTCGCGAGGACTGATGTGGGATCGGCTGGCCGTGTTTCATGTCACATCAGTGCCTCCGTTAGCATCCGCTGGTTGCCTTCTGGTCCTGAGGAGGCCTTTGCTGCTGAGTTCGCTCCTTTTCCCTCAGTCCGGTAATAACTGCTGCGTCTCACTACACAAACCATTGCCTACTAATTAAAAACTTCTTAATGACAGTACTTCAAGAGCATTCCTCGTGCCATTTATCATCCTGATATCCCATTGATCTTGAAACAAACGGGCAAATGGAATGAACCTCTCTCTGGTTGTTGGAAGGGAAAAAATAAAACGTCTGTTTCATTATTTCATTAAAACATCGTTTTCATTATCATCAAGAGTACTTTTGCATTCATTTGTAACCATAACTGTTGCTCTCAAGCAGCGGCTCATTAATCAATGATGCATTTTGTGGGGATTATTGAGCTCTGACTCAGCCATAAAGCAGCTGCAGAAGGGCCCAGAAGAAAGAGGCAGTTTGGTTGGGATCAGTCCAGTCAGAATCCTTGCAGGAGAGGCCATGCAGCACTTTGCGCTGAGTCTCAATCGGTAGTCTCGCAGCCAACCGAAATGTGGCATTGATGAATAACTGGTATCTGAAGGTAGATATCTATCATGGCTAACCATGCCAAGTGCCATAGTTTTAAGCTCTGAGCATGTCTGCTTATGACTGGCTCACACATCATCTTAGCCACTCCCAAGTTCACTAATGGATTCCCTGGCCCTGTCGTCCGTCTCTCTCTGTCTCCTTTGTTCTTTTTTTCCATTTAACCACACTAAAAGCAAATCACTCTTTATCTCTGCCTTTCTTTTTTTTTGTTCCCAGTTGTTGTCTCTCTCCTCCTTTTTAAAGCAAAATCCCATCTCTGTCACCCATTACGACAGTGTTCACTCTCAAGCCGAGTGTTTGACTATCCCCCGTCTTACTTTCTCGGCTGCCCAGCTTGATTCAGCAGTAATGAGTGCAGCTTAAGGTGGGGCTGGCCTGAGGTGAGCTGGAGAGAGGCAGTGAGGTTAATGAGGATAGCAACCTCGCTTTTTGCCCGAGGTGTAAAAAGAGAGTAAATGGAGGAGAGCGAGAGAGCAAGGGCCAGGGAGACAGACAGACAAACGGACAGACAGTACTAACGTTTGCAATAATGAATTTAGCTGATGCACAAAAGCACTCGTGTCTGACAGGAGAGGTCAAAAGGTATGGCGGTGGGTTTGTGTCAAAAATAGGGACAATACGTTTAAATCAATAACCGTTTTTACAGAAACCTTTTAACATTCACAACAATTAATAAACCAGCAGCTATTATAATCAACCTTCATCCATCTATTATTAAAACATGTATTTATAATTTCAGTGTGATAAACTACTTAACCAAGAGGGATCCTCAGAATGATTTCAGTAATTGCATCGCCAAGGTTCCTGCGGATAAGAAAATTAAAAATCAAACAAGGACACGCAGGGAAATACATGAAGCTGCCCACGCGGTTCAGCAGCTCTGCCAAGAGGAGGCGAGTGAATGATGCTCCTTCTCAATCATCCAGGCCACCGCTGGGGACAGATTCTCCTACTGTGAGTTGGTAAGTAGGAACAGATGAATGAAAACAAAATGTATCGAGCAATCAACAAATGATGGCCCTGCTTCTGATCTCGAATTACAAATTGGACTTCGAAACTTTCAACTGAAGCTAAACGTAAATGGGAAGAAAAAAAGGATTGGCACACTATAAAGATTTGTTGATTAACACAAGCAGAGAAGGTGTTGCTTGTTGTGTTCTTTTCCAATTATGGCGGTCTGTCACGTCCACTTGTGGCTTGCAGTCACCTATAAGGGATATCTCACTCTTCCTTCCTCCCATACCTGCCCCCGTCACTATTTTCTTTGTTTCGCTCCCAAATCAATCTTTCTCATTTCGTCAAGAATTGATTTCGCTGCCTCGTATCGTTGGCGCAATCTGCTCTCACAGCCTCACCCAGTCCTATCCAGCTCCATCTTTTGCTCTTTTTTTTCCTCCTCTATCTCGTTCTCCATCTATCCCACGCCGCATCCCACTCTGGCTCATTACAGATGGGGCTCCTTTGCTCTGCACTCTCACTTTGTAACCTCTGCAGAGTTGTGGAACAATGTCTTGATTGGATGTGTCTGGCATTGCTAAGCATTCGGTGCTGCAGACTTGGCGCCATGCATAAGATATTATGTTGGCAGCCAGCAGTGTATTATCACCACCTCTGATACACGGTACTGGGAAGATAGATAACCAATCAACCAGGTTGGTTGTGTTAAAGTATACTGATGCACTGCATTTCTTTTTTATCTCCAACATATGTCTTGTCCGCACATCTTATCTCAAACATTTGAATACCTTGTATTTTACAGCTGCAGTGCTGTAATTATATCTCTAAACCACATACAGCATGTCTACAAAAGGCAGAAACTCTCACTGCTTCATTGACACGTGTACAGAAGGCCTACATCATACATAGTACAGATTGTAATTTTAGTTATACAAACACAACGCTGCTCCAGCAGCAGAATAATCACATTTGTCGACTGGGCAGTGCCAACGAGCCGTGGCCCCGGGGAGGAGCGGGCAAAATCACATGCTGCATGCAAGTCGTGATGCTCCGAAGTTCAAAGAGATTTGTTCCCGTAAAAATTGTTTCATTAAAGAAAAACAGCTGTGTAAATATGATGACTATATCCTGGGCAACCGTTTTTATGAAATATCTTGGCACTGTATTACATTACATTTCATTTAGCTGACGCTTTTATCCAAAGCGACTTACATGCTATAGAGTAGACCGTATAAACAGCAACGGTGAACAATCAGGGTTAAGTGTCTTGCTCAAGGACACAACGACATGGACTACCGGAGCCTGGGATTGAACCACCGACCCTCTGATTGAAAGACAGACTTGATAACCACTGAGCCATAGTCGTCCCACACTGTATTATCCTGACATTTATTTATTTAATATTATAATAATCTATTGATAGGACATTATTGATTTGTTTGTGTTCTTCTTCTTCCGTATAAATTCAACATTGGAAATATATCAATCTGGCTATAATTCAGCTCGTATTTTGCAGCAATAATAATAGTCAGCCATCAGTCAGCTGACATTTACCCAGTTTTCTCCAGCTAGAGGGAAAGAGGGGGTGAAACAACGTTGGTCTTGTATGCGTTGTTACGGCTCTGTATCTGTGTCCAGTTTGCTTCTGTGTTTTGTGTGGCAATGTGCTCTGTTCCTGCTGAGGCCCCTCCTCTCTCTCCTTCTGTTTCATGGATTGTGGTTTTCTGGATCGTGGTCCATGCCTACTACTCATTACATGAATTATTTCTTTCATATTCTTTGAATGTGCTGTAACTCTGTTACGTTGTTCATTCTGTACACATGACATCTATTGCTTCTGTCCATCCGGGGAGAGGGATCCTCCTCCTTTTTTCCCCTGTGTTTTTCCTGATCCGATGTGAGGTCCTGGGACATGTTGTATGTGTACAGACTGTACATTTCTAATGTGACTTAGGGCTATACAAAATAAACTGAATTTAATTGAATCTTTAAAAATATGCTAAGATAAGATATGTTAGCTAATGAGACTGAAAAAGACCACACCCATCGTTATACCCTCTGCCTTTATATTCATCTCAACTACACCCTTGCAAAGTGTTGTGGGCATACAATGTGAGGGGGTGACGGAGGGCAATGGCCTCTTTGCCCCCACTGGCTCAGACCATCATGGAACTACCTTTTATTTTGAGCTTTTATGTAAGAGATAGTAGTTCCTGCTCCAGTAGGTGTCTCCAGGACCACATTTTGCCGTGATGACAGAAACACAGACTCTCAAGGTGGAAACAAAACATGCTGTCGGGGCTGGTAAAAATGTCTCTTGGCTCTGTTTCATCCAACTAAATAGATGAAGTCTGCCTCTGGAAAAAGCTTGTAGTCCTGAAACTCCAATCTGTAAACATCCACTCAATGATGAATAAGGCTTTCAACACTACAAAGGCTCGCTAAACATGCACTCACTTGTTTTGTACCATTAACTTCAGTGCTGCGTCGTTGTATAACAAACAACCATACAAGTACGGGAGAATGCAGATATTGATCCCTCAAATTAACCCTGAAACTACATTAGAGAAGGAAACTAAATGGCCTCGCACACGGATGAGTTGTGATTTAAATCCATTTCTTTGATTGTAAGCGTTTTCTTTTTCTTCTGAAGAGATATGCATGTCTGATGAAAGAATGAAGGACTAATTGATGGGCAGCTTTTGGGTGACAGCCAGAGATAGCTGACACAAAAACATACATACACACACTATCCTGTATAAACATTTTAGTTTGCAGATAAAAAAATGTCCTTATTTCATTCAGATTGTCACAAAAGTGCAGCAGAAAAAAGAAGCTCCAGTCAGCTGTTTGTGCAGTGCAATCAAACTGGTAGATTTATCCATTTCCCCTTAACGCTCAGCAACATCCGCACAATGTGGCGGTCTCCAATGTATTAGGAGAGCCCCATAATCAATCTGTGCCATACATATTTTCACAGAAGGTTTCTGCTGTGTTTGTAATGGTAGAAGAGAAAAGAAGTGAAGAAAATAAGAGATGGAATTGAGAGGTGAAGGAAGACACAGAGAGGGAGTTTCAGAAATTCAATCATTTTTGTGCACAGTTGAAGTACTAAGGGTTTCAACATGTTGGTGATAAGTCTGCAGCGCATTAAATTGATCCAAAAACAGATTCTGCGCTCCTGAGACTTAACTCAATGGCTTTTAAAATTGATTATTTTCAGCCAACCAAGTTGCTAAGTGCAATGGAATGGTACAATTAACTGTTTGATTGTTTATGGTGCTGCCATTCATTTCTCTGGCTGTCTCTGAACCCGTTTGCCACGGTCCATCAATCCACATTTAAACAGTCGTATATCGGATATGTTATGCTGTTAACGTCACGGTTCTGGCGCATTTGCGCTGCGCTTGGAATGATTCCCGGTAAAATCATTCATCAAAGAAGGACTGTCATCAACACCGCTGTGTGAGTGTTACACGCTGCCGTAATTAATCTATTGATTGTAGACACTGCCAATCTCCTCCTACAGTTTGTGTCACAATTTCGCCCATCGCCTCGGCCCTGCCCCTGCTTAATCCTCTCACACATAGCTCTTGTTTTGCACATTAATTAAACATCTTTAACACCCTTCCCAAGCACGGGGGGGGATATAGTCAATATACTTTGAATCAAACTCCTTAGTGCGGATGTGGAATCTGTCCTGGCTCTGAGAGAGTGCCAATCAATGGCCATCACCCAGCTTCACAACGTGTCCGTCCCTGTTGCTCTGCATCTCAATCACTCAGCTGATATCATCATCTCTCTCAGTCCCTCCAGCCTTCTCTTCCATCTCTTTTGACCTCCATCTCAATCTCTCAGCTGGATACACATTGATCATATTTAACCAGAATCCAGCCAAGTTTCAGGTTGTACTTTTTAAACTGTAATGTCGTTACTCAAAAGCTGTGAAACAGTTTGGAGCTGAACTGGATGCGGAGGCTGGGTGCTTTGTCTTGTTTGATAGAGTTGTCATGACAGGTCAGCAGCTGCTGCTGTACCGTACTTCCCTGACATTTCTGAAGCAAACAGATTTGCAACTCAGTGTGAATCTCGTCCTTTGCAAATTTGCATCACCTTTAGGATTATCTAGGATCAGGACCATGTCAGTGTAGCACCTGCTCAGAGTAAAAAGGCTGCCTTCTCTGGAAACAATGGATTTCATATAAGAAGTTGACGTCATTGTGATGTCTCCCTTTGGTTTGTGGACTGCCGTTATGAAGCCTTGGGTTTGGATCTTGGATTATGGTCGTCGTCATCGTGACTTTTTGCTAGAAATGCTATTTACGGTTCTGGTAGTGGCAGCGACCTGTCAATCAGAGTAAACCCGCCCTAAAGCATACTCAGCTTTATGATCTATTTTGCTCTAAATAGTAACACAATTTACTAAATAAACACCATGCTGTAAAATAAGGCATGAAACTAGCAATTGACTAGTGAAAAGTAGGGTTATCTTCTCATAGACTTCTGGACAATCACTTCTGCACAACCCCCTGCTGGCCAGTAGAGAAGATGCAAGTTTTAAGACCCTTCCACATCGGCTTCACTTGGCAGAACCGAGGTTGCCGTCTGTTTGATGGCCTGGCTCAAGTGGAAATGGCATTCAGTCGGTCTGTCCAGGCTGAATAATCGCAATGGCTTATGAGATGAATTGCCAGGACATTTTCAAAATTTAAATCACTTGACTTTTCCTTTGGTGCCACCTTGAGATTGACATTTGTGGCCCTGGATTCAAGTGCCTGGACAACTACAGGATGGATTGCCATGGAATTTGATACATCCACTCATGTTCCTATGTAATGTACTTAAAAATTCAAAATCTGAATTTGTCCAATACTTTTGTTAATAATGGCACACCAACACACTAAATTGAAGATTGTCATTGAGAGCATGTTAGCATGCTGACGTTAGCATTTAGATCAAAACACCGCAGTGCCGAATCACAGCCTCACAGAGCATCTAGCTTGTCTGAAGACTTTGTTAGCTAACGAAGCCTCAATTAAAGAAGTGTATGTTTTTGGTACGTCATCTTCAGCTGCCAATAAATACACATATATTACACAAGTAAGTATTTGTAGCAGCAGGACTGTGTTTAGGTGATAGAATAAAAAATGAAAGTGCATGTTCATTGTAATAAAATAGCATCACTCTGTACAACAGTGTGGCTCTTTGGTGTGTTTTTGATGGAGCTATATGCGGCAGAGTAAATAGTTATATTAGGCTTTGGCTCCACTTCAAGGTTATTTTGTATTTTTCAAGGGGTTTGTTGACAAGAAGAAAAGTGTAACAATAACAAGAAGAATATGGAAATAAGAGTATTGCCAGACGTATTCTTTGACACACTATGTGGTACTGCGTTATTGTTTTGTACTTAAAGCCTGCCAGGAACATCTAATCTTTCCACAATTTTCTTATTCATGGGCTTATGTGTGTATTATGTATATATTCATATATGTATATATTGACTGTGGTGCACATGAAAGTCAAATCCTGGGAAAACGACTGAAGGTGCACAGAGGGAAAAGGGGCACATGTGCCTCCCCAAGCAACACAGAGGGTGAAACCTGACTGCGTTATTACAGTAATTATTCATTTTACCCCAACTAAACTAGTGAACATTGATATATTAATTGGACAAATAGCTCCACAGCGTTGAAACACAGGCTGACTGAATACATGTCAAGTAGAATTTATTTTCTTTCTTTCTTTATTTTGTCAGTCCTTTCAAGTGACCGCTGGGATTCACAGCCTGATTCTTTGTGAAATGTGCTGTGCTTTGATCTACATCAAATGCAAACTAAACTCAGGGAGGGAAAACCAGACGATGTCTAACAGCACAGAGAGACATACGTCAAGAATAAAAGTACCACTGCGGCAGCTTATTGTTGCTACTGCGTTCATATAAAAAAGGGGCTTTTAGCTTTTTCTTGGTGTTGGATTCTGTCCGTGGTTGATTTATGGCAGGGTTTCTGGGCAAAGCTCCTAGTGCATAAGCAACTGGGGAGAGTGCTGATCAATGTAAACTGGTGTGTGAATGGGCACTGTGACCTTTGGAAAACTCCTCTCTGGGAAAGTAGAGCTTGTTCACTGATCTTATTCTCTGTCCTCTTTTTTTAAACACCCAGCGCTTTCAGAAAACCTCTGCCACAGCAGAAACGCTCCCCAGCACCGTCTTTCAAGTGACTGAATAATAGCAGAGAATCAGACTTCTCCAGGACTTGTCTGGGCCTTTTGTCTTTGACGCAACAGGACACGGGGCTTTGACACTCTAAAAACACTGCTCAGGATTTGACTCTGTAACCAGAAGAGGATGGTGAAAAGTGGCTTTGGCAGGAGGTGTCAGTGAATGATGGCCCTCATGTTCAGTCCCAAGCGCTTAACACCGACTGTGAAAAGCTCTTCGCAGTGAAAGCAGACAGAGAGAAATACTGCCATGGTTTCTCTGCATATGTTCTTTTTAAGGTTTTGAGTTCATCACAGTGCTCTACGGATTGCAGTGTGACATACATGTCAAGACTGAAAGGTTTAGTGCCTTCTTCCAGGATATACCAAAGTGAGTTTTATGGCTATGACTACAGCGAGAGCTTCGCTAACTGAGCCACGACCTCAGGCTGCTCCACCACCCACTCTGCTCCTAAATGTCCGGTCACAGGAAGACTCTGCACATGACCGGCGGATTGCAGGAGAGGATGCTCGGGGTTCATATATAGTCCGGACAGTGTTTCCCTGATGTCTCATTATGTCCTGTTTAAGATGTCGGACACATTTTCCAGAGAATTGTTTTGTTCCTGACGGAAGATGAAACAGAACTGGGGTGCAACCGCTTTTTGTTATTCAACCCTGTGTTACATAATGATGATAATAATCATCAGATAGAAAACAAACTCCTAACATCTTTAGCTCCTAAGGACTTGTACTGTATGACTGACACATGACATTTCTAACAACTCTTATTAATCTTATGACATCTATCCTCCACTACTCACAGTTCATCATAACACTCTTGACATCCCTTTGCTTCATTCCTGTCACTCCCAGGCTTCTGGAAGATGGTCAGAGCTGCTAACTAATGCCCTGAAGGGACAACATGCACCTGCAACCCAAGACTGCAGCAGGTGTCAGATGCTGAGCCTGCTTAAGGAGGCCAAAGGTGCCGATTCTCCACAGTTAAGATTGACTCTGAGTGTGGGCCAGTATAATTCTAGCTTCAGGCACAGGCTTCTGGGTGGCTGATCCTCAATCTTAGCTTCAAGATGCACTGCTGGTCTTCCATCTAAGTGCGTTACATTTCTCTGCTATGGTAATGCTGTATTTTTTCATGTAACTTTGGAACGCTCAGAGATAGCTAGTGGTGAGTCATCCAGTTTGACTTTAAAAGAAAATTATTCTTTGGCTATGAATTATGTGGTAAACCAGTTTTAACATCAATACATAATGGGGTTTTTTATGAAAACCAAAACCAATGTGACTTTAAACATTTGTAAATATATTAGGTCTGTGATGGCGCTCCAGTTTTGCAGAATTTTCGATTTTACAGCAAGAGGGCAAGGTTGGTCATACTTTCTTATTTTCTCAGCTTCAGGCCTCAGTAAGAGGGAGCTTCCCATGACAGCAGTTGAGCGTTTCAAATTTGCACTCTCACAACTGACTCACTCTCTAGTACGGCTGCCAACTTGCACTTTTAACTCGTGCCATGTGTGTGCCATGCCACACGTCCATTTTCTCCCCCAGGTGAAACTAATTCAGAACTAACGACGTCGCAAACAGAAGACGGCAGCGTCACTGCCGCCAAGTGAGCCGTTGTTGGACAAAGCCAACAGCTGGAATTCTGACGCACGCGTATTGTTGCTGTTACATTAGGCTACCGGTACTCGGAGTGGCCAAAAAGGACGAAGAGAGACTTGTATTCCAGCAGCTAAGAAGTCCAGATTTGATAAAACAATTCACATTAACAACATCAACAACTAGTCCTGCAACTTTGGAACCACAACACAGAGTCACGTAGTGAGAGCTCAACGCACGGTACAACGGCTAATAACATTGACCTCGCTGAGAAACTGCCTGTCTGGTTGCTGGCTGCAATTTAAGTGGTATTATGAAATATTTTTAGGACTCACCCACACAGATATTCCACTAATCAAATTAACGGTATCATCAGTGTTGGAAGCAAAGTCACGGCCTTGGAGAACAACCATGTAGGGGCACTGTCACGGTACAAAAGTTAATTAAACGTAAGTTTTTTTTCAAATAAGTGCAGAGTGAAGCAGTATAGAATAAATAAGCAGTTAGTATATAATATACAATGTTTTAGTTTGTAATGTCATTGTGTTAAAAGCAAGAACTTTAGGGCACCGAGGAAGTTTAGGACTAGCCCCAAGCATAAGCAGATAATATTGCTATATTGTCAGAAAATCTGTGAAAGCTCTGGGGAAGGTGGGAGGCTAAAGCAAGTCATTTGGGAATAAGCAATCAGCTCATTTGGACATTTATACCTTTAACTCAGGAGATCCCACTAAAGCTCAATATATGTCACCTGCATTGTCACTTTTTAACATCTGTACGTAATATTTCTCCATGATCTCATCTTGATAATGAATAAAAGTGACCTGCAAGGCCATTGTGCATTCTCGCCTAAATGTCACACCCTGTCAGCAATACCCACTCGGCTCCATGACATCCTGTGCCCTGCGGCAAAAGAGAAGCAAAGAAGTTAAATGAAAAAAAGAAAAATGGGCAGACAGACACGAGAGACTGAATTCTCTGTAGTCGGAACAAAATGTCTCAGGGCACAGTGATGGAGGTGAAGAGAGGTCTTTAGTTTTGTAAAGACCTGGGAGATGTATTAAGCAGCATATTTGATGGACCAAATGCCCTGAGGAGTCACACACTCTGGTTAAAAAGTGAGTTATGGGAATGAACACATTTTTTTTTTTACTTCCAAAATGTGGTCACTCTCTATTTTGATGCATGCAAGGTTAACTGTGAATTGTGTGGAAATGGTGTCTGTATATTAAGTTATTTGTGTTATAATGAAGACGCGAACCTCAGTCGCTTTTCGTTCTTGGCTCCACCAATAAATACACATGCATTGATATATCCACGATACAGATGGCGCAAAAAATTTATCTTTCTATGCATGTCGGACTCGCATTGAGCTGGGATTAGTGTTTGTACCTTATTGCGAAGCCGTGTGCTTTTCTCCCTTCATTACAAAAGGAAGAAAAGGAGTATCATAGGTTGCCAGTCCCTCAACTATTCACTCTGCTGCTGGATAATAAATTGCAACTCAAGAGGTTATAAGGTGTTATGGGCTGAAAATTAACGTGTGTCACGTAAGTACCCAGCTTTGCAGCTTGTCATCAAAGAAGAAAAAGAAGGAAAGGACAAATAAAATGGAGAAAGAAATTGCTGGCATTACTTGAATGATAAAGCCGAGTACCTCTGTGTGGTTTCCTGGGGTTCTGCTGTGATGCATGCAGTTTTCTTTTTATCAGCCAGCTTTATTTCACCACCTGACGGGGACGCTTTCACTGATGGCAGAATAATGCACATAAGACCTGGAACCTATTGAACATCTATAGATGATTCAACCCGAATGGGTGGAAAAGAAATACGAAAACATATTCTTGCTGTATTGAGGTGTGAGCCAACTTAACTTTGTGGCCTATGGGACCACATGCTCCTGAAAGTTTCTGCTTTCTCATCAACAGTCAGACAAAACAAAGACTTTCTGAATCCAAATACGAATGTTAATAATGAAGATATGTTTATCAGTCTCACTTCCCTATTAAATGCATCACCACAATGTTGAACTACAACCGAAGCTTAAACAAAACCTCCTACCAAACCTAACCCAATCAATAAATATGCAATAACTGATATTTGAGTGACTTGGGGAAAGTGGAAACAAGACGTGAACAAAACACCAACATTTAAAATTGATATGATCTCAATAATGTTTTAGCAAACCTGGGGAATTAATAGAAGTCCCATTTTTTGGTCTCCACCGATTCCTAAGGGAAACTTTTGGCTCTTTTTTCGCTTCACTCGTTACTCATTATATTATTATGTACTCATTCAGTCGGGTCTCAGTAGGCAGAAGAGAGGACATTTCTAATCCTAAATGGCAATAACAATGACTCTTTTCTAAATATTGTTTTCTGTTGCTATTGTCTCCGACTTGAATAAATAATTTAATCCATATTTACACCTGAACAGTTTCAGACATATACTCTATTTTTTCCATTTCACTCTCCTGTTTGGATGCAGAGTGTCAGCTCTGGATAATCCAATTAAATATTCCAGTCTACCTACTGTAAGCCAATACAGCGCTGTGTCTCCCTGTTCAGTCTCCGCCAGGTTTTCTGCCCTCTACTATGCCCTCTCCATCCTCCCATCCTCCTCTCTCCTTACCTTGCTGAGCAACTACACACACATAAACAGACACACATGCATACACCAGCACACAGATGGTGACAGATGACACTGAAGGCAGGGGGTCTCTGCCTGTCTCACCCCTTCTGCCAGCCTCTGCACCAGTGCCGCAATCACCTGCTCGACTCTCCATTAATGGCCCATCCAGACAGCGATCCAGCCACTGAGTACTTCGCACTAAACTGTTTGACTTTCACTCAGCGTCCACAGGGCTGTCCATTTCAAGGATTCAGTCGGCAGCCTCCATCTTTGTCTCTGTCTGAGCGCATTTAGGGGAAGCAAGGAAGACACTTCCATTGATACAGCCTGCTAGCGCATTGCCAGCCGTCAGGCTATTCTGTCACACATCACTGCTTCCTCTCTGCTCTGTACGGCATCAAAGTCCACCGGCACACTCAAGTGCATATAGTCCCAGGCTTGGACCAAAGGGAGACTTTCTCTGTATTATAGACGAAGGAACATGCCAGAGGAGGAAGGAGAGAATTGCTCGTGGACTGTTATGCCATGTGTTTTGTTCCGATCGCTGCAATATGTTGAAGATTTTCACATTGTGAAATTAAAGCTGCACAGAACCTTTTCTATCACTGGGAAAGTAGACTGCGAAACAAACTCACAGGCACAAGCCTCGGTAACCTATCAATTAATCACACGGCTGATGTGTTAGCAAAACAATTGCCAAACATTACTCGCACATCCGGAAGACCGGAGCAACACGGGCATTCAGTGGGAGTGCTCCTTCTCACCACCTGTTTGGTGAAGTCCAATATTCGCTGGCACTTTCTCCTCGATTTCGTCCGCCAACTCCTGAGAAAAACATCTGGCCCTCTCTGGCTTCCTGGATGCTCGACTGTGTTCACCAGCCACTCAGTTACTTTGGCTCTCCACCATTTCATGCTGGGCAGGACGCCTAATCAGTTTGTGTGCGGATGGGAGCTGAGCGCGGCTGCCCACAGTTTCATACGCCGGGGTTGGTTGAGAGCCGGAGTGACTCAACAATGTGGACCAGCGAACCCAAAACAGCGAGCTGAAAGGGGCTGAACCCGCCCTCTGGTGCAGATGTCGCTGACTACCTGCGGTATCAGAGTTATTGGATTGAATATGAACGTATATACGTAAATAGAATATCATGTTGTTGGGTTGTTGACTTTTCGGGCACTTTAAGCGACTTGCTGCTCAGAGTAAACTCAGTCGGTGGCGGCTCGGGCCTCTCTGCCTACACACAAAACATTTTTTTAAATGACTAGAGTAAACCTAAATGTCGAGTGTATTTATTTTGCATCCACAAATTGGCAGCGCCCAAGAAAACACCTGCATTCCCCCTCCTAGGCTGCAGCCTGGGTACGCTTCATTTCCACTGACCTGTATTAACTGTTAATGACTTCACTGTTGTTTCCAGATCAGTGAAACTGTGGTTGTAAATATCCAGTAAAAATAAATAGATTGTGTCTTTAAATTTGCAGCCCTGCATACTAAAAATGATTTTCCAGACAACAAAAAAGTAAGATGAATTACGTTTAGAGGGAAACATATTTTGTCAAAGCTGCGTTTGCTTTTGATAAATACAAATATGTTTCTAATGCGTCTGTGGAATTGTCTGCATAGGAATAACGTTGGTGTTTGCATCAAAAGACACAAGGCTTTTACCCAGACTGCTGTTCATGTCCCGTGTGAACCATATACGTCTGATGCCGGAACATAACTAAGTCGTTGATGCGTTTGGTCTTCTTTCAGTTTCGTAATCATTTCAAGCCATACCATGATGTTTTTCCTAAACCTAACCACGTAGTTTTGTAGCGTGTTTCATTTCGTTTTGTTTCAATTCCCCTTAACTATCTGTTTCAAACTGTAAATTGCGACCGTAATCTTGGAGAATGCACGTTTTCCTTGAAACGTCATTGAGAGTGCAGCTTAGTTGTATGGGAAGGTGATTTAGTGAGAGACAGAGCTGTTACATCAAGGCAAGTGCCGTGCAAAACTGCACAGATATGACCACAAGAATCTAAAACACTGAGGATTTTTGCAGATTCCCACTTAAAACATCCTCTCCGCCCATCAGTGCAGATCCAACCTGCAGCCCCTCCCTGGGGGACCCTGGTTAGCTTCTATCGCTGGGTTAATGGGCCTTGTCCGTCTCTTCTCCTTTCCCTCAGCCGGTTCCATAGACCCTGGCTGCAACCGTCCCAGCTCTCCCTGACCCAGTCGCACACATCCTCACGACACACTCCGCTAGGTCCCCTGGCTCTATTCATTTCATGCCCTTCACTCCGCCGGCCACAAATCTCTCTCTTTCATTCTTTTGCCATTTCTCCCTGTGTACACTATCTCGATCTGCTTGATGTGCACTGTCCCATTTGCCGTACCTGTGATGTCAATTTCTGTCTGCCTGTGCTTTGTTTGCATCTCCTCCCTCTGCTCCTCCTTTCATAGCAGTTCTTCTTTTCTTTCTTTCTTGTTCCTTCTGCTCCTCCCGCTCTCATCTTTCATTGCTTCCTCCCTTCTTCCCTGCGGTAAACCCCCTCTGTTCACCCTGCCTCTTTCTCTCCAAATCCCCCAATGTGCTGTATTGGTGCGGTGCGTAATTCATTGCCAGCACAATTCTCATGGTTGAGGTGTAGCACCACATTCAAATATAATATAGAATCTGTCATGCAGAAACATTACAGGACATAAATATTTATTCTCTACTCTTCATTGCTGCTTCCTCCATCTTAATTTGTTCCTCTCCAGGACTCCCAGCCCCCACCTCTCTCTCTATATATTTCTTTTTGACTGCTCTCGTTCCAACATGTGCTGGGTTGGGTCCAAGCCTGTGCCTGTGCTCACGCGGTGAGGAAAAGGCCCTCGTGTATCAAAGAAAACCACTTCTGAAGAATTGATCCGCCATATCAAAGACCTCACCCCTTAATGAAAAAATATAAATCCATTTCTGTGGTGCAAGCCAGAGCAAACAACATACAACTGATGTGTTTTTTTCCAGTCTCTGTTGGACTGGTAGAAACAGTACATTTAAACAGATAAAAATAATTGTGTGTAGGTAAAAACTGGGAGAATGTAATCATCTTTTTGCCTGTATTATTTTGCATATCTCTCTAATTATATCTTCTATTTCATCCTGCCCTTTGAGGGACGGCATCCCTTGCAGAGGATCTCACTGAAACTATAATTTCTGCTCGCAAAACAATAAAACAGAATTGGTGTCCTTGATTACATTTGGCCACTTGCTTCAATTTTCATCCCAGGGAAAAAGGAAAACACTTCATCGCTCAACTAAACTAAAATTCAGTATCAAGATAATTTGCTCATTAAGACAGAAACCCGCAAACAAAGCGACCTGAACAATTACAACAGAGTCCCACCAGCACCAGGCTTTGTGTGGCCGCTGTAATTAGAATGTTTTTACTTTATCTGGCTCTCTTTGTATTAGTGTTAAAGCAATTGACTTTTTTATGATTTACCTGTTCCGCGATCCAATCTGCTATACTTTGACAATGTTCACTTTCAATTACTACATTCAGAAGTTTTGACAATTGTTCTAAATTCCTCGGCCCTTAGGTCACATTTCTCTTGACCTTGTGCTACCTTTTGACCCCATATACATCCTATAAACAGTCTGAAATGTTCAGGCGTCTCTCGCATATCAGATCAGCTGGTTGACACTGTGTGCAGTCATGGCTGGGTCCTGAGTGACAGGAAGGCACTACCTGGTAGGAATAAAAAACCAGTGAAGTATAGAGTTGGTTCCCATAGCGCCTGGAGCTCTGAATCAGCACAGGGACGAGCGAGACAGGGCATCAATCACAGCGCCAGTCTGTGTCAGCGTTTTTCCTATTTTCCCTGTAGTTCTCTGCAGGATCAGTGCAGGTCCTACAAATGAGTCAGTGGAGCGATAAAACCTGAATGACAATAGGTTTTGTGGTCATGCAGGACGTTGCGTTTTAAGAGAAGATCAGTTGATAATGCTGGGTAGTTTGAAACGAAGTGGAAATATGATTTACGCAGATGAGTTCTTATGCACATGCAGGGTTTGACTGAGTACCGCACTTGAGGAGTTTGAACACTGGTGACTGATTTCCTCTCATGTGCAGCCAAAATCCATTTTTTTCTACCATGGCATACACATTTGGCTCCCATCCATGTCAGTAGGATGTATGATCGCGAGAACAGCAAGGTATTTATGATGTTGCTCGATGTGTGTGTGGGAGCGAGTGCGTCTGGAATAAGGAGGTCTTCGCTCCGAGCGTTCCTCTTCTACCTGTCCTTGTTACATGACTGCTGCCTGTAGCTGGCACCACCTGCAAGTCTGCGGTAATTAAAGTGTTTGATCTCCTTTCCCTCCCCGCCGAGACACACATTTCCAGACCGGCAAACACTGCGCTATTGCCACCGTGATCAATGACTGAGGGAGAAGCGAGAGTCACAAACTGACAGCGCAGAGATTGAACAAGGGGGTGTGGGGACGGCGAGGGAGGGCAGCAGGGTGGAGAGGCGAGGCAGAATAAGTTGGTTAAGAGGAAGAGTGAACGGGACGGGGGTGAAGGGAAGGCTGAGGAGATAAGATGAGGAATGTACCGGCTTCACGTTGGGCTGCGCATTTTGGAAAAACATCAAAATGTCATTGTCACCGCAATCTTCATGTTAATGGAGGCTGCATTTCCCACAAAAGATGTTTCACAAATCAAGTTGCATGACAGAGAAAAGCACATTTTGATTAAAGCGGATCCTTGCACGCTAAAGAAATAAATGATGTAATTTAGAAAGAGCTGTGTTCTATCGCAATTTTTATTTTAACTGCATTCGCTGCAAAAAAAAGAGCCACATGATTTGCAGGCCAAGTGAAAAGCTTAGCTAACACATTTGGGGAAAAAAAATGTTATGTGGTTTTTTGTTACCCTTATGGGGCACAACATTGATTTTTCTGAGCTATACTTACTCAGCCGGATCCACTAAGAGATGATCTAGTGACATTTATACAGTACACTCACGAGGATTACATACACATGCTGACACTCAAATACACACAGGCACTGAGCAAACACACACACACACACACACACACCTAAACATGTGGGTGTAGAGAGTAACAGCGATAGCCGAAAGCATGTTTATCACAATCTAGAAAGATGTGATGTCAGGAATCAAAAGGAAAACAAAGACGCCACCACACATCAAAAATGGCCTTCACACCAAAACGCTGCACTATATTGTGGTTTATTTAAGCTACTGTTGGTGGGGGAAATGCTGTGTAGCTTCCGCTGGCATACCTTGAAGGAAGCCCTTGCTCTTTTATTCCGAAAACCTTGTTAGCCAGACATGTCTCCCAAATCTCTCACACTGCTGGTCACGTCTGGACCTCCTCCCGGAGCAAGAGACACGGAATAAACTGGCGAAAGGTCCTGTCATAGTTTTAGAGAAGGATCTAAAGAGGGCAGATTAAGCCCCTGTGTGATGATGCAGAAGAGAGGCAGTGTTAGCTAGTCAGTCTTGATTATAATTGTCCTGGAGATGAGCAGAGGTTTTCAGTTCTAAAGATTTGAAAGCTTTGGCTTTTTCCTTTATTCCCAGATCTAAGTCCAAACCTTGTCATCCAGACCCAAATCCTTCTCCTAAAAAGACTCAACACTCACGTTGTAGAGCAACTAAAATATCCTCAGTTTGGAAGAGCCTCATATCACGAGGAATTACCTTATTGATGATTAAACATTTCATGAGGAGGTCAGAGACCGAGTTTTCTTCTTTATTTTAAAACAAAATCTATAACTATAATTTGTTCTTCTCCATGGGTTTAAGTTTTCTGAACTTAACCATACCTTGATTGCACTGTCGTAATAATAATAATAATAATAGATTTGGCGTGATTTTCAAGATATTTAAAGTACACAGCAGGCACATCAAAATTAAGGCCGGGGTCCGCAACACTGCGAGACCCCAGCAAGTAATAACGGTATCCAACTGAAAAACCCAGTCCAGCGTTGCCAATGAAAGAAGCGAGCAGCACCAGCTGCAAACATCGTGAAACCTATCAAGAAAAACGTCAAGTCGGCAACACCGACAGCCCGCCCCTATCGGCCTCCTTTCCAAAGCCACTCCCCCGTGTACACATAACATAATGAACGTAAACCACGGACATGGCTTTTGTTAGCAGGCTCCTCACTGACTGACCAGCTTGCAGCTTGTGGAGGACTCCGGTAACGCGCAGTGAGAGGGCAGGGCCGAGTGTGCGCAGTGTGGTGTGTTACTGTGTGAAATCAGCTTAAGTACAAGACAGCTAAATGTAGCCAGAAAGGAAACCAATTGCTTTTAGGGATGCATGTGAGTGGACTTTGCGAGGCCATTGTGTAAGGCACAGAGAGACAGCAGATACAGCATGAGCTCATGTTTTCATCTGAACCACAATCAGGTTCATAAATAAAGAAGGCCATTTGGGGCTACACATGTTTTCTTTATAACTTTTGGGGAAAACACCAGAAACAATAGTAGGATTGACCAGAGAAATGGGCTTGTGGCATATAACAAACAGGTGTGGTGACTCAAAAGCTTGTAAATATCGGTGGAGTCTTCCGGAGTTTGTGAAAATGGGTGGGAACATAATAAATAATGACCACAACAGGAGGAATTGAACATATGATTCATACGTGAAGCTCTAGGACATAGAATTGAGTGTGCTACTCGGTTTGCTGTAGTATTTTTGATACACATAAATCTAACTGAATTGAACTCCACCGAATCCAGTATGTTGTGTTCAACATTGAAAGGGGTATCAATACTATTGGAAAGTATTACTGTGTTGGTGAACCAGACGACCTCTTGGCACGGTTGAAGGTTTTTTCCACCCCACTAGGCGTGCAGTTTGGCTTATTAAAGTCCGGCAGCTTTAAATCAAACATTGACAGCAATTCTTACAGGTGATTTATTGTTTTTAGATATTTCTTGAACTTAGACAGAATTGTGCAGCATTTGATAAGGTTAGGGACAGATTGTGCTCTTGATTTAATACAGACAAGGTTAGTTGGTTCGTTGGGTTCTGAACCTCGACCTCTGGGGTCAAAGCCCTTTAAACCGCCACCATCCACCCGAACTTCTGCATTGTGACTTGCAAGTGATGCACAAATGTTGCTTTACTTGCTTTACTCAGTAAAACGTTGCCACTGAAGATGATCCTGTCAGCAGCAATTATGTTTCCCCCAAAATGTATTTGGCAAAACAACTAAGGAGGTACAAACATAATGTATTGGAGACAGAGTTGCTCTGAGTGTAATCGTGGATTATGCTGCGGCGTCCTATATCAATGCTCTGTTTTGGCATTTGAAAAACGTTCTCAAGTTGTTTAAAACTCAAATCAGTTCTCACAATGATAGAATAAAAAGTATGCATGTATACAGACACAAACTCACACTTTAGATCTCTCCCTGTAAGTGAACCATCAAGGTTGATATTGACTTCTAACAGCAGAGTTGGGTAAATGCAAGAACTTGGCCCTGGTTTCATTCCACCAGGCTTTGGAAATCAAAGCGAGATCAGCGCACTTCTCTGCAGGTGAGCCAAGCGAGCTGCATGCTGGCAGGCTCCGTCTCGTCGAGATGCTGGTGACGTTTGATGTACTTCCCACACAAAAACACACACATTGAAAACACACAGGACACGCAGAGGGCACACGAAGAGACCTGCTCAGACCCAAGTCATGTACCTCGCTTGCAGACTCCCTGACATCCATCCCCCCGCCCCCTCTCTCTCTCGCACACACGCACACACGCACACACGCACACACACACACACACATATACTTTCTCCTCTCACCTCTGCCTCTGCCCCCATGCACCTCTCTCTCCCCTCTCCTCCAGCCAGACAGCCAGCCCTCCAAAGCCTGCATTCCCATTCTCCACAACTCTGTGGCTGGCTGACCTTGGAGCAGCGAGGACGGATCAGAGACAGACCGGCCGGGAGAAGGAGCCGCAATTCATCTTATGTCGGCATGCCAGCCTGGCCAAACAAGCTTGGGGAAACAATCCCTAGCAAGGGAGAGCTGCAAGCATCACCGGTCTGAGTGGCACGATCCGTCAAATTACCTGAGCTCTCTGGACGGAGGCCCGGCCACATATCGGGAGGCCGGCTGCAGGCTTATGGCCGAGCACATAAACACACACAGATGTATAACTCCCCCTCAGCGACTTGGGATCACAGTCTTTTCCATGACATTTTGTTTTTTGGCAGAGTTGCTCCTCTGTTGTTGATGCCTTTATGCCTCTGACCTTGTCTCATCGCAGTGTTCCTATACTTCTTGTTTATGGAGTCTTCCCTCTTCGCACTACACATTTGAAAATCTCATAATGTCTTAGTTTTATAGTTTTTTGGAGGGATGGCGAAGTGGAGGCTCTCTCAATCTTTCTTTTTTCTTCGCTTGTCTGAAAGAAGCTAACCCCGTCGTCGTCTGTCCCTTCACCCCCCCCAGCCCCCTCCACCCATCCTGTGGGATGCACCATCACAATCAACACTATTGTAGCCTTCTATTTTTCCGTCCTCACCATCCGTCCTCTCTTTCTCCTTCCACCCTCCTCTGCTGGCTTCTCCTAATTTCTGCGTTTTTTGCTTCTTTAAAAAAATAAAAAAAACCTGACACCTCTTCAGATCCACTGCTGTGTTTTTTTTTCTTTTTACATGGTAATCAGTTTGCAAATCAGTGCGGTGTCAGGGAGAGTGTTGCCAAGTTGTTTGGATCACTCTGCCTTAATCTGTGAGACGGCGGAATCGTTGCGGACTGCGGAGCGCGCTAGTCTGGAGTGGATTTATGTTTTAAAGAAGGCAGAGAAGAAAGAGATATTACATTTTAGAAATTAAGTGCTCTATAAAATCACCAACGATTCAACAGAATAAAGAGGCACAGAGTCATAATATTCTTCATGATTCATCGATGAATTATATTTAACAAATACCTAGCTGGATGGTTTTACTGCTGTCCCACTCTGGCTGACGTTTCTCAGTTTTCAATAAAGATGGCAAAGCGTCAAAAATAAAAGTTGCCAAGTTTGATCAGTAACTGTGGTATTCTCAGCACTGTAATGACACATTGTTATGTATGAAATCACTGATAGAGATTTGAATATTCTGTTCTAGCATCCACCAGGAGTAAATAGTCACTGGTAAATTGGCAGTGGCTTTGTTTTGTCTCACCACGATAGTCTACAGAAAACAGCTAAAGGTCATAATGGTTTACAAGCTAAGAAGTCGATACTTTATCAGTCCTGGTAGAATAATGGAGAGCATAAAACTGGAGGAGCGGCAGGTGGGTTTTTATACAAGTTCCCCCCAGGGACCTTATCTCACCACAAACTGTTTCTCGAGAAGATGAGAAAATGAAAAGGCTCTCTGAGCGTGGCGGTTTCTCTTGATAGAGTTACTTCATTACAGCTCAATACCAATAAATACACAAATTTAAAAACCTGGTTCTTGACAATAATAAAGTGTATGTGATTAACTGCTTGATTGTTTATTCAGTATAATGAATGATACTTCATGGCATTATATCAATAAGTAGGTGCTAAACTTCAAATAGCCCACACCCATAGACAATAGGCCCTGGACACAGACTTGCAGAAGAGCAAAGCATCAATACTGAAGGAGACACACAACATGTTGTACTGTTGTGTCTCTTTGTGTCACATTGGTGTTGGGTCTCCTTCGCCGTGGTTCCACGGCGCTGATCGACTCAGCTGGACTCACTTTTGGTCCCAGGTCCTTTTCTCTGTGATAGGTTTCAACTGCAGATAGTGTAGGCGGGATTCTTGGATGTAAAAACTGCCATGACATAATCGTCATTGGGAGACTCGTTGAATCACTTCATCTGCAACCAAACCGAGGAACGTCTGCTCTTTGTCAAATGAACGGCGTAGTGTCGTAGTGTTGCGAGCTTCAATTTTCGGTGGAGTGAAATACAAATTGCAGTTGCTATTTACGATAAAAACAGCCAGTTTGTGCAGGATGTTGATGATTGTCTCTGATCAATAACTGGTCTTTGGTGTTCTAACTCCACCTTCAGTTATCGGCTCAGCTCGCTTGGAACCCGTGAACAGAACGGTTCTATCGGCAACCACAACTTGGAAATGCAAAAACAAATTGAATGTGTACTAAACTGAACTTGACTGCTTGGTGGGAACGTGATCTCTGTGGTCATTTGATTGCCTTTCCAACAGGGGGGGGGAGGACTCCAGCGGGGATGCCTGCATGTGATTGGCTGGAAAAGGAGTCATGCAGGTGAAATGAGCTATGGTGGATGGGCTCTTGGAGGATAGGTGTGATGGCAGTGGATTAGCAAGGTAGACTAACTAGAGCCAGGGTTGGCACAGTTCCCCCAACTGGGGGAACAGCTGGATGCATCCGTGCTCCCCTTCCCAAAACTATATTCCTCGCCATTTAGCTCGTCACACAGTGGCAAGCACAGATGGGATGTTTTTCGCGGGAAAGTCACATTTGAGGACACGGGGGACCCCCGCCCCCACAGCTGTGCTGCGCGGTGGGCGTTTGGCTCCGGGAATGCAATTGCCTTGGAAAGGCTTGGGCATGAGTGGGGCACATACTGCACACCCTCAGAGGACCTGGAGCAGGATTTATGCTCTGGAGCGCAGCTGGAGAGCTGAATCAGCAGGATGTGTGTCTAATAAATAAGTCCTCTTCAAGTCGGTGTCTTCTACCGATTTCTACCCACAGGAGAGAGGAGGGGCCTGGTGGAGGCCTTTGCCCCTTGTGTGATCGATTTTTGATGAGAACCTTCCCCTCAGGTCTGGGTATGACAAGACAGCTGTTCTAACAAGTTTATTGACAATTGTAATTGCTGTGAAAGCGCTGAGTCATCTCTCTCACACACACACACACACACGCATATAATGCATACAACAAAGCTTGGATTAGCTACAGTAGCTGCTCAGAGAACAAACACAAACACCTTTTTTTTTAAATCCCTCCAAGGTGACATGAAAAACAAATAATTCCGTGTTGTTATCATTAACGTGTTGCTTTCAAGAGGTACTTAGAAAATCCTGCTAAGGCCTTCTCTTAGGGAATACGTTCAGAATTACATAAGAGGGTAGGAATGCGGGAGGCGTGCACATACAACAGTACCGCGCTGCAAAGGATCCAGACGAGGGTTTACTTAATTAGGGCGGATTTTTCTCCAGCAGTGTAGCTTCAAATGCACTCTACTCCTCTCCCTTAATGCTTTGGTCTGGAGCATCCTCGGAGAGTCTGCACCACAAGAGATGAGTCACACAGATATTCAGCTGGTCACAAATAAGCACATGCACTATTTACTCAAATATATTCATGCATCTTCTTCTTGTTTACTGGCCTATTTTCAGATAAAATAATTTCCTTTTTCCCCAATTTAGCTGCTTTTGAGAGAAACTGCCCATCATGTTTAGTTTTTCTTGCTTTAATTCCCATCCAGACTTTATTGGCACTATCTGTATTGAACTGAAATTAAATTGCATTTTTCACCAAAAGAAAATAGCAGTTTATGTAACAGGGAAGCCAGCTGGAGAATAAGGAGGGCCTTGAGAGAGGACCTTGCCAGCAGTGGGGGAGGGGAGAGGGAGGAGGCACGCCGGATCGATGGATGGTGCAACCCAAAGCGCCTTTTTAAGTCCGGGAGGAAGTTATTTGTGCATGAGCCGTGTCATCGGAGACGGGGGAGCAGTAGACACACGCTCATTTGCCTACAGATGTGAGGGTGTCAGCAGGATACATGGCTCTCGTGGGACTCCAGAGGGCCTGCTAATATCCGTCCCATGCACTGTACCGCCACACGTAACCTTACAAATCACCAGCCTCACAGCGCTCCGCTCGCCATGCCTCTGTCGAGCATGTACACAGAGGCGGCTAATCAGAACGATCCATTATATGAGGGCAGGCTTGTTTCAGGCCACCGGCCATTCACGGTGATGGATGTGAATGAAGGCTCAGGGAGAGACAGAGAAAGACCTTTTGAGAGTGTGAACAGATTAAGTAAGTCATCTAGGGCATTATATTATACATGGAATGCACTGATGCATGATCCAAAGGCAATGTACATTCCAGAAATCAGTATGTGACATAAGGCCAGGACTAATGTTGTCTACTCGACTCTGCACACGCTCCCACAGTTTTTCAATATGATTCTCCGCTCCACGTATAACTCTTTAAATCGTTACAATAGCAGATTAACATGCACCAATTCACAAAGCTTCTCTTTGGGGTCGGGAGGAGAACCTCGTTATCTTATTTGTTAAAAATCTTTCACACTAATCTGATACAGTTACATTTATGCAGCGACACTAAACGACATCCACTTTAGTGTCTCGGCGCTCATTGGCCGGTAAGTGATGGAACGTGTGTGAAAGCTGGAATGACAAATCCATGGCGCATGAGTTTTGCTGCACGATTACATTGACTGGGGGCACACAGGGGAGCCTATAGAGCTCCATAGTGGAGTGTGAGCCAGTAAAACAATGACAAGCCCTATCTATCCACCCCAGGGTGGCTCCCTCCGAAGTCTGGCGTATTAAACTGAGCCCTGAGATAAAGCAGCTTCTTGCACAGTTCAGCCGTGGGGGGAGACGCTCCTTATGTATTCCAGTCGTGCTGCATATATTGTTTGATATAATCAACGTGGACCATGGGGGTACTGCACAGCGCTCAAACACATAGCCCTCCCATGGGTAATTTAAGTCTGAGTAACACTGACATGATTAATGCAGATTTCAGCACATGGCTGTGTGCAATGTTGTTTGTGAGGGGACACAATTGTTCTACAGGTTTTGGAAAGCACTGACATATTTATAGGACGCTGTGTGATGTAACAGTGTACAGTATGCGCATGCTTGTGTGTGTATGTTTATATATACAGTGTGTATATGACCAAAATCCGAGAGAAGACATTGCCTTGGGGTATTTTCATGTCTGAACCAAGATTGGACTTTACATACCAATGGGACTGGCAGAGTGTTGCAGGTTTCCAAAACACTGGACTTATTCCCTCCCTCAGTTTGGCATACATGCATTTGGAAGATGAGGTAGAGCCTAAGCTATTCCAGTAGGCTGGAAGGCTGTGTTGAGTATTTGACAGCAAGGGACCGGAAGATTTGATAGGTAATGTAAATCATAGAATATGCCTCAGTGGAAAGGAGGGGGAGGGTGGTGAAGAGCGGAGCGATTCTATCAGGAACCAAATCCTCCAAATGCAGCTTTGAATAAAAATGAAATAGATAAAGCTTGGAGGAGCCATCATATGGACTGTAATATTAGACAAACAGGAGATTTACAATACTGTTTTCTGAAATATCACAAGACATTATCAGTGCCTACCGGCTAATCTCGTGTTTTTGCCTGAATGTAGAGGACAGTGCATTCTCTCTTTTCCTCGTCTTCAGCCAACATGGCGTCTGTGCAGTGAGTGGGTGGAGTGTCAGGGCCGTGTAGGTGACTACAGGTCTTATCAGTGTTGAGAGCATGGGTCAGAGAGGGGAGGCAGTGTTTACGGACGGCGGAATCTACTGCTCAACTTTCTGCAACTGTCAGGAGGTTAATCCCATGAAATATCTGGGGAGAGCTGCCCACTTGATAAACCACATGTCACGCTCTCTCAACTCACTTTCTTCTCCCTTTCAGCCAACACAGATTTCCTACAAAGGCCTCACAATACACGGTGCTGTATAGTAGAATGACTACTATTGTATCACAGCAATTGGCACAAGAATAGAAAATTAACCAATTCAGCTGAGCTCATCAATATGTTGACCTGATTATTTATTTCTCCATCCGAACAACCAATCTTTCTTTGAATTAATAGAGCATTGTGGTAGAATGAGCCAGTCTGGATCTGTTATATCAATTAAACCCCAATAAGAAAAGAAAAGAAAAAATAGGAGGGTGCATCAGTATTCAGTAGCTCTCTCCCAGAGGGAATGGGTGGGTGGGAGGGTAGAGGAGCTCCTATCACTCCCCTCCGCTAATTAAAACTAACGGCTGCAGGTGCTGCACGGCGGCGGGCAGACGAACGGCCGGGCGGCGTGTTTGTGTTGGTGGTTCGCCTTCATTACCGCCACCATCCATTCTCCTTAGGAGCCCACCACAGTATCGACTCCAATCCCGACACACAATGTGCAATGCAAGAAAAAAGGGGTGATCTAAATGCAAATGGTGCGGTGGGATGCATTACACAGGGCGTGAGGAGAAGTGATATGGGCAGCGGGAAGAAGACCCTTTCTTTTAGCGGAGGTGGTGGAATCTAAATGACGGCCGCTGGTCAATAGTATCAGGCTTCTAAATGTTCTCCAAAAGCTTGGGAATGGGGGAGGCTGTTTCTCAGCAACTATGGAGTCGATTAACATGTTCTCGCCTCAGCCTTTGAGCAAGATCAATGCAAGACGGGAAGAGAGTGAGAGAGCAACTGTGTCTCTTCCCATTCACGTTTTTTTTTAAATCACACCAGGTCTCGAGAGCCCTGAGGTCATCCCGACATTCCTCTGACACACACACACACACACACACTGTGGAGTGTGGCTCTCGCCTAAGGCAGCGCTTGCACAGATCCATAATTATGACAAATGGTTACCTTCATGATACTGCCACCAATACTGCCATCAAGAGTGTAGAATGCAACTGAATTTAATTCTGGAAAATGGATTTGGCTAAAAGGGAGTTTGAAGCATATGATGACCTTTTTGTGTTCCCCGCCGACGGCAATTAACACATCCGGTTAAAAAATGTAATTGACTAGATTCAAATATCTTAAATATGATTTTTGCACAGATTATTGTAGAATGAACTTATTGAAATTGTATCCATGTCTGAGAGAGAGGGAGAGAGATTGTTTGCTTCATGGAGATTTTGCTATCAAGGTATTGAGCTTTTTCAACATCAAAGTGTTTCCCTTGTGTCTAAGACTGCAGACACGGAGGCCAGTGATCAGTGTAAAGCATGGACTGTATATAAGAAGAGGACGAATCAACGTGACGTCACATATTGGTTTGTGGACTGCTGTTTTGAAGCCTCCAGTTTGTCATTTCAGCCGTTGCCATCTTGGTTTTTGGTTGTCGTGGGTTTTGGAGACGTCAGAGGGCGCAAAATAAAACATTTTGAAGCAACCGAAATGTTACAATTGACTTTCATGACCTGAAAACACACTGTGAAAGGGTTCTCATAGACTTCCATACAATCAGACTTATTTTTGTCGCCCCTTGCTGGCTATTAGAAATAATGCACTTCCTCATTGGCTTCACTTTGTGTTAACACACAGCATTCTTGGGAATTATTCACATTTTAATAACAAATAAAACCTTAATCATAAGGAAGTATTTTTTTTTTTGTGTTGTGACTGGCTAAATCTAAAAATCATTCACCTGATCATCAAATATTGTCCCTGTCATAGTCACAACTGCAACAACTGCAACTTCCCATCACACCTGGCTTTGTAGCTGCATCCCTTTGCAGGGGCAGGATGGCGAAATGAGACGTCCATCTCCACAGAGGCTAAAAGGTAATTTCCCTGTAAACTTGTAAAGACTTTTTCTGGTACCATTTGCATCAAAACAGCATCATAACTTTGCTTTATCTGTAATGCAACAACATATTCATGCTTCTGAGAAAAAGAAAAAAAGAGTTAATGACTCATTTCCATTAGTAAAGTGACTTTTTCATTTGCTCAGTGTGATGTGATGTATTTGTCGGTAACTGGATCCCAAGTGAAGGCAATAGTTAATACAACATAATCACATTATATTTTACTAGTTGGTAAAATAACTGCCTGAACGCACCATGAACAAACTGACTGGTGCACAATGGATTGGATACAGTCGTTATGTATCCCAAATTAAGGCAAAAGCAGGTTGACTTGTTTTTGGCACGTTTCTTGTGCGCCATCCTTTCGGTTTTGTTGGGACTGCTGCAGAGAGCCAGAGGGGAGATAATCTTGCATGGCAGCTTGACTCTCCGTTTCACAAGATAATGTTGTCAGGTTTCAAGTGATGCGTTTGCAATCAGTGTCCAGGGAGGAGCAAACAGCAGCTGCGGTTTAAGTGTGCCCCTTTAATGCACCTTTAATAGAACGACTTCATACGATCTCACAGATATCTTTTGCCTTTCACAGAAGACAGTTTACCTTGTTACATAAAAAAAGAAATCCCAGATGTAAATAACACGATTATTGAAGGCTTGATTCCTGTCGACTTTTCTTTGAGCAGACATTTTGACTTGTCAAAGCATGACAAGCTCAGGTGAATGAAATGTCTTTAACAATGGCTCAGTCCCACGCAGTGTCCCAGTAAACCATGACAGCATGACAGTGAGCCAGCATACCAGGACCTCCGCTGTGTGGAATGGAGCCATCACGAATGTTGTTAAATACACCTGTGCTTTTTTTTTTAGCTATGAGTTTGGTTTGTCTCGAACACGTCACGGAGCAGAGGTGGAATTACACAATGCAACACTCATGTAGATTGCAACCACCTGAGTAATAATTAAAATGAATATTCTCCCAGACTAAACCAACAGACCATTTTTCACAGAGCACATCTTGACTCGTCACAGTGGGAAATGCACAGGGGTAAATAATAATATGAATGACGGCTGAATTTCAGCTTTTATTTCAGGAATCGTGCATGCTGGCTCGAAGTCCCTCTCTCTGGGACTCTTGAAATAACAGAGCCAACCAGTACTTTTCCTATGTGACAAGTCAAAATGTCTGCTGTGAATAAAGGCGCATTAAAACAGGACAATGTGTCTCTATAAATGCTCTACAATAGAGAAATAGAGAAATGAGAAGTCTTGACCCCTTTTGACTGAATTGGGGACCGGCATTTCTCTCTCAGTAGAAAGACCCCGTTGTGCTTTACATGAGGGAATGGAAGAGGTGTCTTCACACAGCTTTCCTCATCGGACCCGTTGTACCTTTTGTGGTTTCATTTTCCTGTTGCGCCCTACCTGGCCACCAGACACCTTCAGGGAGTCGTAGCTGACACCTGATTGGCCACCTGCCTGTGCAGCTGTTTCTCATTTGCTCATGAACTCCCTAGTATACAGGGAGGGGAGAGTTCCTTCACACAGAAGATGCATGTGTTGGTTGAGACGTTGTTTATGTGCTTATTTGCTGCCTGGGAGCTTGATCTTACTCAAAGCAAAATGCTCTGTAACCCCTCGTCTGTTATCTGTTCCCAGAAGTGCCGTCTTTCCCCCTTTTCCCTCCTACACATTAAATTCCACACACGCATTATCACACTTGATGAGATAACTTTAATTTGAATGAAATCCAATAAACAAATTTGCCTGAAGTGGCAGCGCTGAGCTATCAAGGATGAGACAACACAGGGATCATTGTGCTGGTTATGCCCATGGCATTCGTTCTTGTCATTAAAAATGCATATTGAAGTTGTATTAGCGCTCAACAATGTTGATTTTCTTGTGATGACTCTTTTCCTTTCTCCTCTCTGGCATTTGACTATGTTGGGTATTTTAAAGGCCGGGTCCTGGCTTTATAAGGTTTATTGGATGAAGCGGGGCTTGGACTGAGCTCGCGTTCTCTTCCTCCGTTGAGTACTAAGAAGTACTAAGAAGTACCCCATGATGTGCAGCTGTCTACCACTGGCAGACACTTGATTTCTAGAATAACTGGAGGTCTCGGTTGAAATAACTCTTGAGGAGGGCACAATTCTGCCAGGTTTGAGTAACTCTCAAATAAAACATTTTACCCTTTTGAGGGTTTTTTTCTTTCCATTTCACCAGACACTTAAATGAAAGGGCATTTTAAAAGTGTTTTTTTTTCTTCTTCTTTTTTACTTGATGTATTTCCAATATAAACTGGAAATGTGTCTCGCAGGGTTATTTCTTCCAAATTGGCTCTTTATTTGATGTGGTAATCTGCAATTGTTTTTGCTACTCAAGTGCAAGTTGATAAAATGTAATGATTCATGAAAGCTTTTCATTATGTATTGAACAGGGCGAGCTTTTCTGAGAAAATCCATGTTGCAGTTCACATTTACACCACAGTGATGACCGCTTATCATCTAAATACAAAAAAGGGAATATTTACTGTTCCTATTTATAAGGATGCTCATTGAAAAACAAATAGTCAGTCAAAAGTAATCTCCACATGAATCCATCATGTGAAAGCACCAATGGCTGTTCTTAGATGATGATAAAGGTTGAAGGATGTCAGTTGCAATCTCACTCCGGAGAGTGCATGGCGGTCGTGGCGATGACGATGCACGATAGACATGACCATTTCCAAAAGGAACATTAGGCATTGATAATCATGATATGATGAATAGTCAAACCTGACCAATGGCAGCACATTCTCTCTTTGTGTTTGTAGGTAAGTGTTTGTGTGAATGCAACAGGGGACCCTTTTGAAGGTCCCCTGTTGCACTAAATCATGCTGAAACTTTCTGGTGAATTTACTTTAATTGTGGCCAAGAGGGGACCTGCAGGTGTGCGAGTGTTAAAGTTCAAACTCAGCGCTGCCTCTGCAGGCTGGAGGAGGGAATCTAACGACTCGCCAACACAAGTTGTTTTGTTCACACTCCTCCATTGGGTGCATGGCCTTCAGCCCCAGGCATGCCTTCAGACTACAGGGGGGCTATTTAACAGGCTACATACTGAAATGATCTGAATTCCTAAACATGACTTTATTATTATCATTTGAATGATTCATCTCAACTTTAGTGGATGTCCTAGTTTCAGGCCCTGCATCATGTCAAAATAAAAGGGCAACCAAGAAGGCAGGGGAATATATAATATTGTAAAATAAAAGTAAAAAGATCAGGATAAGATAAATTAAATAAGAAGTTCTTTAAATGAATCATTCAAAATACATTTAACATTAGATTTTTCAGATACCTTTAACGCATTTTCAGTCCAAATAAAGCTCTCAAAGCAGGGTTACTTGAATTTACTCCAATAGGAATGCAATTTGTCTGTTGATGCACATAATATAAAAAAGGACCACACTTTAACTGTTCAGAATAACAGCGGTCCCCTGTCTGCTAGTACGTAATGACACAAGTTCCCTCCTAAACGGCCTGAAGCGACATTCACTCCATTATGGATGAATAAAAAAAGGCAGTAAACGGTGTGTGAGAAGGATGTAAATAGTCTGCTAGTGTGTTGTTGCACTTAACAGGGTGATGGCACACAATAGACACATTTCTAAAAATCTACACCATTTCCAATCGCAGTGCATCAGTGTCTCCATTGGCCCATCGTTAAGTCGAAGGATGGAGATCACACCGAAACAGAAAACGATGAGGGGCGGGGAGCGGGTTTTAGGTTTTTAAAATACCTTCAACTTTGTGTCCTTTCCACTCGTGTGATTTTCTGGATTATCAAATAAATGGACCAAAAGTACTTTTACTGCCATAATATCTGCCCTAACATTGCTGCTGCTGCTACTGCTTCGTTATTCCAAAAGACATCTGATATAATAGATTTTAAATGTTATTCCGTGACCTATGATTCGTTTCGGGAATATTGAGGGCCACATTTATTTGGCATTGATGGGGATCCTTGATTTGAAATTAGAGCAGGCCAGAACATCGTGGCATTTATTTTCAAATGTAGCAGATTTGTCAGTTGAACATTAATCCTGTGAACTCTACTACAGAACACGATACCAAAAATAGGTTTCAAGATTAGTAACGCTGTTTATGCCAAATTCCTACCCTACTTGTGCAACTTAATAATAGTAGCATCAAACAAGTGTTGCCTCTTTTTAGGTGGCAGGAGTGTAAATGTGTTGTTGTGTTCAAGTCCTCAGAATGATGAAGACAGATTGAGAACAATTGTATACATATTAGGATACAGGCTCCACAAGATAATTACCCTCAGAATATCATGTTTTTACCCAAATGATGTGCAGATTTTTGAAACTTTATGTCTCAAATGGCTTGGAAATATATATAGCTGCTGTAAATGGGGGGTAGAAACATCTTGCTCTACATCACATGATTGAATCTACTGTGGACCCAACACCTTACTAAGAAACATAATGTTTTTTGTGTGCATCTGTGAATTTTATATATATATATGCACAAAAATATTGTTTACTGCTGCGAGGCGTGAATAAACAAAGACGAATCAGAAGGAAGTCAATTGCAGACTGGTATAAAATGTTTTCTTAAACAGCAAAAACACTTCATGTTTAACTTCCTTTCAAGTGTCAGTCACTCAGCCTGTGAGCACTCAGCCTTTCACATTTATCTCAATTTTGACTGCCTGCACGATATTTCTAGTGCGAGAAGTCAGAGTTTCTGTATGTGCTGCTTTTTCCTCTTTTTTTTCGGGTTCTTCACTGTCTACCATATAAGGAGTGACATAAAGACAACCAAGAGTATCTGTTTGAGATCTCAAATTCCCAACACCAACAGTATAAGGAGACACACCAGCGTGACATTTTAAAATAGTTTTGCCTGCAGCAGTTAGTTAATGAAAAGCAGAAGCAGGAACGTAAACCCACACGATACGACACGCGTAGCCCCTAATAATCTTTCTGGAAAAACCACTGCTTCACAGATTTCCTCTTTTAAAAGGAAAGTTACATGCCAGTCATTTATGTGAGCAACCCTCTTACTGTTAAACCGGATGGTTCATGCATGACATGCATTTAGGATCCAGGGAGGGAAAACACCATAGGCTTTTTTACAACACGTTGTATTTCATTTCTCTGGCTTTTATTGATTTGCTTCATTTGATTTGCCATGGTTCAGCAGCAGCTGTCTGAGGTGCAACAGCAAGAGCAACACCTTTTGAGTGAACTGATTATCGTCTCACCAGTCGGAGCTGCAATAACTAGCAGAGCAAGCAGAGGGCACACTGTCGATAATTGTAATCTGACGACTCCAGTGCTTTCATGAATTTTCCACTGCATGAAATATGTTTGACACAGATACCAACAGAGCGTCTCTGCTCCCACAGATCAGACAGGATATATGGAAGCGCACGTGTATCTAGATTTCTTTTGTTTTGCTTTCCAACACTGTCAATACTGTGTAACTGCGTGCTGATACCAGAGGCCACTGTAAATCAAGTTTAGTTGCTTTTTATGCAGGAAAATATGTTCCGTCGTGCTGAGGATCTGCAATAAATCACCAGCTAGTCGTGAACCCCACCTGCCTCGTCTGTAGAGCTGCTTCTGCTGACAGTTCTTCTATTTACCGCCCCCCAAATAAATTGCAGGACACTTGAACGAGAGGAAGTGTGTTGAGAAGAACACATTCGTTACAGAATTCATCCAGATTCAGATGTTATCCAAACAGGGAAGAAATCATTGCAAGGAAAAATGTCTTTAAGAGTCCTGTTCATCATTGTCATTATAATAATGTAAAGTAGTTGTAGTAAGTAATAAAAACAGATGTTTATAGTATATGATTGTTATGCATGTTGATTGTTAAACAATTCATATATCTGTCAAGTGCTATTACATTCTGATGTGGTAATACAGTGTGTCATGTAAAATGAGTTAATGCTGCATTCACACTGCATTTTTAATGTGCTGCTGTATCTTTGTATTGTGTGTCTTGTGTGATCTTCTCACCTAATATAATGTTGTATTGTGTCTTTCATCCTGCACTGTTTGCTATTGTGTTATGTTTGTTATGGCCTGCCAATGGAACTACAGATACTAATTAGCTGAATCTATAATCGGGTACAGTGCATCAAATAGTGACATTTATGTTTGAACTGTACATGGTCCCTTTTAAATAAAGATGATTAAATTACATTAGTATAGTATCTTGTGTAAAATGAGTTAAGTGTGTGAATGCTGCACGAGTAACTGCAGAGGGACCAAATCCAACAATATCTTGAGAATCATATGATAAAAATGCAAAGTGGTGAAATCACCTTTTATCCCTTTAAGGTACAACAGGGGACATACAGGACAACAGGTATAATATTTAACATATGTCCAGATGATCTAAGACCTACTGCTGTTAAATATTTCCTCATTAATGACACAAAACAACATCTTAGCATTGCTATAAATGTTCATAATTTATTCAACACTGGCATTCAACTTGTTGGATTCAATTTAAATGAAGAAACAGTCACATCTGGATTATTTTTAGAAACAAATTTACATATCATTAACCTTACAAAAATACTCTCCGTATGAAAGCATTAACACATATACAATAAATACAATTCCTTTTCCCAGTGCCACCTCCATGAATCATATACCCCATTTTTAACATGATACAAAACAGGCAATGCGTTGGAGAAAGAGGTCAAGAAAAGGTCATTTCTTTGGGTTAAGACAGAAAAAAAGCGTAATAAATTAATATTGCGTGGTGGTTGCGGCTGTCCTCAGAACTTGCAGCAGAAGCCGCAGCCCTTGTAGGTCCTGCAGCAGTTGCAGCACCAGCGGCACAAGGAGAGGTGGCTCTGGCGCTTCTTCCTGAAGTGACCTGGCATCTGTGCGAGACGAGAGACAAGAGACGTGAGACGTGAGCAGAGCGCTCATCTCCGGCATTTCATCCCCTCCTCGTGTGGAGGGAGCACAGGGACCCTCCGTGGGGAAAATGCATCCACTTAAATTTTAATCTGCTCACGGTAATTGGCTTAATTCATTCAGTCAATTGAACATACCATCTTCGATGATTCCATTGACATTTCTTGATATGCCGCAACTGGAGTGTCATTGCTCCCTGCCTCCTCCAGCTCTTGCACCTGTTAATGAATCATGCACATTTAGGAGCCACACTTTAGCATCCTGAGAAAACATTTATGGCTAATAAGCGCATAAAGTGAGTTGAAGTCAAATTCTTACCCCGGTGAATGGGACGGCAGAGCTCTCCAGAATGCAAATAAAGGCGAGCACGAGTGTCACTGCAACTGCAATGCTGAATGCCTTCATTTTAGGGGGAGGGGGGGTTAAAACGGTTTAGTTAGTAAATCCTTTGAAGGGTAGAGTCGATGGGTCTTCTTTCTCATGGATGTCGGTACGACCGAAGGGCACCACAATATCTTCAATGTCTTCTCTTCAGCTTCAGTGACGGATGGTGATTGTCTGGCCAGGTGGATTTCTACAGATCTTTTGGTGACCCCTTGTCAGCTCTTTGGAGTCCTTCCGCTGTCTGATGGTTGATTACGCATTCTGGTATTTATACACACTCGGGCTCAGTGTTGCCTCATCGCTGCAGGAGGCCCGGCCCCTTCCTGGCAGCAGTTAGCTCACTCCACTTTTGACCTCCTCCTCTCTCCCCTCCATAGTGCCGCAACTCTGGGGAGGAATCTGATCTATTTTTTGAATGTGGGCCCCACTGTCCGTTCAGCAAAATCAAATCAACAATGAACTTTTGAATTAAATTACTTTCCGCAGACAGAACACTGTACTGTAATTCCACACATGAACAAGCTGCTGCTGCTGGGGACCATCATTTCTTACAATATATGAGAGCAATATGTACTCTGTATTAAGGCAGAGCTTCATCTAAAAATGAGTTTTTTTTCTTCCTGGAACCAGCTGGAAAGAGCGCTGGAGATTCCCACAGCAAAGGTCAACGCTGCACGGGTCAATGTATTGCACGGCTGACTGAGCTGCACTTGTTTCGACCCAGGGAATCCTTCACTAAGGAGAGGGAGCCACTTTGGAATATCCATTGCTCAGTCTAAAGGATGTAATTACAACCTCTCAAATGGAATAATTAGCCCCTCATTTTCAACACATTCAGTTTTTGCATAATACACAGGAACCTGCAGTTGAACCAAATTAAATCCCTTTGAAAGCGGTCGGAATAGTAGCCAGGATTAAAATCCTTAATTTGAGAGTCAAGGAGCTTCAATGTGCATTTGTTAAAGATGAATATAATGTGATCTGGTGAGGTTTATTATGTCTGGAAGGCATTAGTTGCATTGTTCCAGGCACTTAACAAATCTACTGTATCTCATGACTGTACGTGACACAATCTCTCCTCGGTTTCTGTATCCCAATGTGCCTACAATAAATAACACCGGACAGCTGCTTTTGTTTCATTAAAACACAATTAATAATTTCCCAACACACTGCATGTTAACGATCGTTGATAGGTTGATAAATAGTTCAAACTGTGTGGATTTAATGACAATGTCATGATTATAATAACCCCGATTGTTAACAATGCCGTGGAAAAACCGCAACCATACAAATTGTATGAATCCTTTTTCCCCTTATCACTTAAGCAGCGATAAAAAAAAACTCCGATTAATTAGCCTGTCAGAGAGAGAGAACTATTCCAAAACAGCATCAGGCTGCGAATACTACAAAATCAATAAATGTGGAAATGAAATAACAAAAAAAGGCCAAAATAAAGGTGCAAACTGATAAACGTGAAGGCTGTGTGAGCCGATAACACCAGGGGCCATTTGAATTCTCATTATACCTTCAAAGTGTCTCTAAATTGCCTGTGCTGGCTCAATTAGTGAAGCAACATGTGGCGGGACCCCTGCGTCAGTCTGTCTCGTTCACTGATAACCCCGCTGGCCCGCGTGCTTGCTTTGGATGACCACAACATCAGTGTCAACAAATACAACACCGAATGCCTCCACTTCTGTTGGAATCTACCCACGCGATGACGAGAGAGCGTCACTCTGTCTGTACTTCATGTATTTCACCTTTTTTATGTGTGCATGTGTTTTTCTGTGCGTGTGTTTTTCTGTGCGCCCGAGGGACAGAAACGGGCTCTGGTCCACGACTTGAACCAGCACACCGGGTCGAATCCAGATGTACACGTGTCCTTTTGTTTGCCACGCATCAGTAGGTGTGAGAAATCTGAATATGCCACTGTACCAGTACAAATATCATATCCAGGTTCCCTGTGTGAGCATTATGTGAGAAGATGGAAGTGGATGAGGGGGGAGACAAGTTAACTTTTTAGTTCTGTGTTTTCCTGCGCGTGCGTGTCTCCTATCAGTCTCTGATGCTATCGGGAGGAATCTTCTGGCCAAACAAAGTCAGGCACCAGCATGGCGGACAGATTCACCTCAGCAGGCGCCACTCTACCTTTTCCCTCCCCGGTCGAGGGCATTGCTCCCGTCTGTCTCTGTTTCATCATTCCCCCCCCCCCCCTCCCCCCCCCCCCTCCCCCTCCCCCTCCCCCTTCTGTCCCTTATATGGAGTTGCGAGACACTCCGCAAATCCAGCTCATCTTCCGTCGGCTCGTCTATACCCACAACTCTCGTCACCCCTTGGATGCGCAGGAACAGGTGTCAGTGTGACATAAAAGCGTCCATATGTAAATAAACACGGGCCTCCTTTCCTGACTGTCACAGCCTAAAACAAATGCAGTGTCACGTTTCAGACTCGGGGGGCAGGATGGAGCTCAGGTTGATGGGCTTCTGCATTTTGAGAATGATGACTGTGGGAAGTTCCCCATTGTGTTTGGAATTGGAAGCATGTTGCAATATATTGCTGGGATTTTCCAACTGTGTCAATCTTAATGGCATACAGAACTTTCCCTTAGAAATAATAGCAATTATTGTTAGAATAATACGAGGATTAAACATCTGTATATAGTTACTTTATATAAAAAGAATGTCGCTCCAAGTCCTTTACAATAAAGAGTCAAGAAAAACACACACAATACATCGACGACTGAATAACATTGGTCAAAGTTGTATAATGAACATGAGGTCAGGGCCCTGTTCCTGGTTCAAAGTCTGAGAGGCGACCCTTCATTCCCCATCTCTCTACCCTCACTCTCAAAAGGCAAAACGGTTCCACAAAACATACTGAACAGAGAGAAACAGGAAAACATCTCATGGCAAAATGCTAGTCCAGCTTTCCACTGCAAAATTGAAATATAGACAGATAAAATCCATTCAAAGATGTGTATGTAATCACAGGATTCTTTTTGAAACAAACGGATACAGGGAGCTGGTGCTGTTTGTTCAAACCAGAGATACTGCAGGCTCTTTCTTCACGTCTTGGTTCGACGTCTCATGGCACAAATGTAACGGCGCGTAACCGGTGCAGGAAAACGGTAACTTACTTGGGCAGCTGTGGCCCAGTTGTCCTCTGAACCACGAGGTTGGCGGATCGATGGATCCTTCGCAGCGATCCACTGCTCCCGATGCTTAGGATAGCTTAGACGCAAAGGTCAAATGTCATGCATGCATTGCATGTTTATGACGATTGCAATAAAGTTTCAGTTTTCAAAAAGGCATAGAGCATGAATTGGCTTTTTGGAAACTGCCTCGCCGATATTCTCCTGATGTGGGATTTAAAGCTGAGATATGAGTCCAGTACATCTTTTGGAACGGAGCAAATACAAAATCACATATGGACTCGTCTGCCTGTAACTGGGAGGCTTCGCTCTTCAATGTAATCTAAACTACGATCTTGTAGTAACAAGGTCTTTTCATTTCCTTTTCAGCTGTTTTACATGATGTTTTACTGCCTGAAAACTTGTTCAGCTCCGGTGATGTTTTGTCAGAACCCTTCTTTGATCATCGGGCGTTAACCATTTCATGTTCTGCCGATGTGTCTACGTTACATAAAACAATTATCCCGGCTGCAGCCTACCACGGGTCCCTTCTCATTTGGGGGTCAGCTTGATCAAAGCCCACGATGCTGTAGAATCCGAGGCCGTGGATCCTCCAGTCCAGTGTGGATTTCAGCTGCTTCACATACGTGTTTTACCGACTGAAAAGGTGTTCTGTCGTACAGTACATCGGCACAACCCTTATTGGATCATTGGTGTGTTAATCTGTACAGGAAAGGAACTATGTAATGTACTGAACAGGCCTCAGAAGAAAAGAAGTTGAAATTAATTATACAAATGAAAAAGTGACAGAGAGCATAATGTCTAAGATCTGGTTCTGACCCGAGTCATCTGATGTTTCTATTTGTGGCTCAGGAAGACTTTTATATCATATTTAATAATGATCAGGAACATGCACACAAAGAGTGTTTATCCTCTGTTATTTAGAGTACTGCAGGGATGACATACTTCTTCGGCCAGTGAAGGCAGACTAGTCGGGTTAATGATGCTGTGTCATGCCATTTAGCCCTTGGCCTTTTTTAAGATGCATAAAAGCTTAAAATGTCGCTCTTGGGGAATGTATTTGCTTCAAGTCGTATATAACAAGATGTGATCTTACTTGTGTTGACCACCAACCTTATTTCAGCCATTAACAAAAACATTAGTTTTAGTTTTTTTGTCTAGGGAACTGGAAGCGCTGACATGCCGACTCATTTCCAGGTTGTAGGACTCCTTCCTGCATCACTTACTGTTCACCACCATTTCTTCTTATTTTTAACCATGTGTCGAAACTTTAAGTCAAACACGTCTTTCCACAAACAGAATCTTACATTCATCAGTTCACCAGCATGGCTGCTCAAAAACAACAGCAAAACATCTCAGATGGTCCTCATGCCCGTGTTGTTACGGCAGCAAAACACCTTTGTGCTGATGCTACTATATGAGACAGATGCTGCGTAGTTATTAATGTAGGAAGAAGAATCAGTGCGGTACACAAGGCATGAGGACAAAAAACAACCTCCGAGGGGGGGAGTGTGACACAGGCCGAGGCAGTAGACAATACGTGCTCCAGTCAGTGAGCGCCTGCACAGCTCAAAGCACAAAGGAAGACGAGCCTGCAGGACATGAGCAGAATGTGTTGGCCAGCACGGGTTCAAAGGAAGCCAGTCAGCCATGTGCTGTGGTAGACGTGCTTTAACACAAATAAAAACATAAAAAAGGTATTTCCCAATTCACATAAAGGATTGTACAGTAGTTGTCTTTGTCCCACCTTCCAGGCAAACGTGGAGACAGACATTTGCTCGATGGTGACCAGACATGGGCCGCTGTTTCAAATCCATTACAAATAATTACAGCAATAACAATTAGCTCAAGGCGATGACACTTTCCTTTTCCAATTAATGCATCAATTAATTGTAAGTGAATTATACCCACTGAGGGGTAAAAGTGACCCTCCCTGGCACGTTACGCATTCCTGGGTTCTTTTCTGCGTGGTTCTCTTCAGTGAGCTCTTTACAGGATTGAGGTGAAAGAGGCAGCAGACAGACAGACTGAGCAGTATGTCCCAATCAGAGAGGTACGCGTTATCGGAGATCAGCCACTTCAAACAGAGACAGGAACACACAGACGCCTGCCTGGCTAGCTGAGTGTATTTTGAATGGCAGCTGACGAGCCTGGAGACTGAGGAGGAGGAGGAGGAGGAGGGTCGGCAAGACAAAACCGAGGCAAATGTAACACATAGTTTGTCAGCCTAATGAATCCTGATAGATAATGAGTCTGAGTTATAAATAGTCTTAACGTTTGGCCGCGTGCGGCACCCCAGCCTGCACTTAAAAGATTATCCAAATCACGGCCGCTCCCTCTTCAGGAGCGGCAGGATGGCGCTCAGACGCCCCGACCGGCAAAGTCAAGCTCAATCTCACTGATGCGCCTTTTATCCACCATTGATCTCTCTCGCCCAAGGTGCCCTCTGTGAGTTCTAACTAACTGGTTTCAATTTTACCAGTGTGTTGATCAATCGATTGGGTGAACTGAAGAGCGAGTGCACGCTTTCTCCAAGGAGGCATACTCCTCCAAATGTGTTATTTCGACAGAGGATGTGTCTGGAACTGCTGAGGGAATCAAGCTGATTGGCTGAGCGGTTCTGGAGAACACCTGCAACATAATGTCCAGGAACATTACAGCAGTGTACGGTGGTGATTTGTGGTTATTTTCAGTCACTCTGACATCTACATGCATCATATTTCTGTAGATGAAATATGATGCATATTTCCCTCAGAGTAAATGTATAAATCTTGGTCAAGTACAAGTGTGGCAGATAATCCCAAGTAGCCCACATCAATAGGACATTTCTTGGCTCATCTAAAAGCCATTATTTTCTCAATCAGTTTCTAACTATGAGGGATGAGTCCGACACAATTATTATTATTATTTTTTTGTCAAAGTTTTGAACAGTTTTGGTTGCTTTGATAACTTCTGTGTTTGCGTTTTGGTCTGTTCTTCTCCATTGGGAAAATGGTGATACCTCCAATCAGGATTTGGCATAGTTTGAATCAAACTCTGACAGTTCAGGTCTGTTCAAAACCCAGTCGTGATGAAGCAGTTTAGCTGAGTTTTTAATTATTAATTAACAACGGTGTGTATTTCTCCCTTAAAAATGTAGATTGTTGCAAATTCATTAATTTCATGGGCTTTAATGGGGCTTCAATGTAACACATTTAGTAAAGATCAAATCAATTTGGTTGGCAAATTAGTATATTTGTTGATGGAAACATGGGAGGACTACTGAAGAATTCATCTGAAACTGAGAGCAAGCAAAATATGAATTTTACATTTGAGCTAGTTTTGACTTGTGAGTCAAAATGTTAAATGAGGCCCAGACCTCACTTCACTCAAATCTATTAAAAATGATTATATTATCCTGCTAAAACAGATCTGAGCTGAAAAACAACTTAACAAAAGTACTGATGTTTGTATATGTACTGCACGAGCACAATGAGCCACAACCAAATAAACGTTATCAGCTAGTGAAAGTTTTATTTTTTCACCATATTACTTAAAAAGGTGTCTTTAAAATCTAACCTGAGAAAAGTGAGGCTGCTACAGAAAGGACTTATTTTTCCTCTTCATTCTTCTGCCTCTCAAAAAGAAACGCGAGAAAAAAAAAAGAAAATTAGCCACGAGTGACCTTTTCATTTGCGAACATCCGTCTTCCAAAGCATTATTCATGTCTTCACATTCACTGCACTGCTCTTACTGAGGTGTAATAAAAAGAAGAAAAAAACATCTATCATTCAACTTTGGCTAGGAGCCTTGTTTGATAGATCAGACACTCGCACTATCCATATCTGGTTTAGATCTGGCAGTCGTGGGGAAACAGCACTTCCAGAGCCAGAGCTGCTAACTTGCAGAGTCTGAGATATTAAAAATGTGATAGTCTGCCTGATTTTGCCAGCGTTGGTTTTGCTCTGCTGGATCCTCAGCTGTTGACACGGGGAGAAGCCAACGTGCTCTAATAAGTGGCTCCGAAGCTCGACGTCTCTCTTCCGCTCACATCGCCCAGAGAGGGGAGGAAAAAAAACAACACAAATATTCATTCACAAAATCATCAACAATGTTAATATTGGTTTTGCCATTTGTACAACGCTATTACAGTTTACTTATTGTTTGCCTGAGTGGGTGGAGAAATACGTGAGCTCATTTCCAAGTTTCCCCACTTTCAAAGTATTCCTTCATTTCGTGGAGAACGAGTTATGCTCAACTGAGAAGTGCGACACAGTATTTCCTGTGTCCTCCAGTTCCATAGTGAGCAGGGTCTTTGAGTGCCGCTCTCCGGGGTGCCTCCCCCCCTCCTCCCCCTTGTGCGTTGAGCTGCATTTGAAGTGTTGCAATACCAAAATAGAGCAAACAGCTTGAAATGAAACGTGGGGATTATTCTTACGCGTATTGAGACACCGGTAAATCACACATGAACAGAAGATGAACAAGAAACACCCACAGTTTCTATACATAGTTGACAAAGTTGAAATTTGGGCCGCACCCCCTCCGCCAGTCCACAATCCAGAGCGTTGGGTTCATTATTTGTTGACATGTTCCACACTCGTACATTTCAATTTGTAATTAAACAGCATTTGAACAGTTGGATCTTTAAGTGTTTTTTTTTTCTGGTGAAGCAAATGCCCAACAATTCAAGTATACCACCTTTTTTCTTTTCTTTCCAAATCCAGCTCCCAGATTGCACACACTTCATGGTAATTACTATGACAAAGGGCCAGCATGAACTTAATGAGTTATTGATTGTTTACTCCCAGAGATAATCTGCTCTAACGTTGTGTAAGATCTGTATTAAAACACAAGAAGTCTTATTTACATAAATCGGTGGAGAAGCGTTGGTCGGCACAGCTCCTTGTTTGTGTTTGGGTCTAGGTAAGCCGCGTGTGCGTCGCATTAATTCTGTCTGTAGTATCAACAATGTTTCGCATACTTTGATGTTTTCTCACTTAAAAATTCTATCTGCTACTCTGGGGTGCGTGAGCTTCTATGTAACTGGTCTCCATCAAGGCTTCTGCCAGCAAGCGGACTAATAAATTAAAGCAGCTAAAAACAAACATTAGTACAGAACTCAAAAACACAAACAGAATAAAAGCACAAACTAAATCAAAATCAGTATTCGGGGGAGGGGAAATACACCGACGGGGGACAAAAATGAAACGGCAAAACATCATAGTCCATGAGTGACATAAATACAAAACAAGGGAGGAGTTCAGCAGAGGTTCTTTTTCATAGCGAGTGCTCGCGACGCACTGATGGTGGTGAGCGGCCATCTTTTTCTCAGAGCACATTCCTACTGAGCCGTAACAGGTGGTTATCTCAATAGGACTGGAACAGTCAAGTACAGCCACAAGCAATACGCCGTGAAGGGTTTCTCAACCTGGGAACCCAGGGAAGGATGCATTCACTAAAAAGAAAGTGATTCTTCACAAGTCCTTTTTTACATTTCCCCCCCCCGTCCATCATCTCGCCTTCTCGTCCAACGTGGCGGTTGTATGTCTGAGTGGTGGTGCCCCTCCCTGTTCTTTTTTTGTGTTTTGGTTTTTGTCTCTGCTTCACTGCGGCGGCGTCTCTCCAACCATCTCGATGCCGTGCTGCTGGAGTTGCGCTCGGAGCAAAGCGTTCTCATTCTTCAGCTCTTCAATCTTAAGAACAAAGAGGGGGAAAAGGGAGAGAGAGAAAAAAAAATCTCATTATCACAGTCTTCATCTCCGTGTCAGCTAAATATAGCTCCAAGTTTACAGAACAAACTTTTTCGTTTGAAGACCGAGAGTGCTCGCTGTGTGTAATGCACACACACAGGGCTATTCAATCCCTGGGATTATAGAGTAGTGTGCAGCCCTTTCCAAAGACACCCCTGTCCACAACCAACTGGATTATCAAATCTTGAGGTATGTCATCTCTGCTACATTTCCCTTGGGGGAAACCCGAATTCTCTGCCTCCCCACTGAGGGACTGAGGAGACAGCTTTGAGCATCAGAATAAGAGTATATTGCAGAGAGCCTCGTAGTCCCGGGACTCAATGGGGAGATGTGGCAGCCTCGGCGCTGCAAGATTTCACAATAGTTTGAGTGCATTAGCATGCAGTTAGTTCTCACACAACCCCTGTGTATATTATTCCCACAGTCTCTCAAAGCACTGATTTCAGGTAACATTATATAAGCGCAAACTCTTTTGATCCCTTTTTGTCAGGCTGTGATGATCAGCTACACAGGCGGAAGTCTCACGGGGGGTTTGTCTTGAAGAAGTGAAGATGCGTATGGGGCTAGGTGGATTTCATGCCTCCGAGACTCGAGTGAGAGGATGTTGCAATGCACTCCAAAGCAAACTCCTCTATTCAATGAAGTGGCAATCTTCACAGCCACACATGCAGCCTGCTGGGGCCGCCTTATTATTTGTGACTATTTATCTGCAATACCCGGCCATTTTTTACATTATCATTCATAGACCTCCTTTACCCATTATTGAATCCCTGGAAACTTCACATGACGCCAATATTTGTATGGCTCGAGCGCAGACTGATACTCCTACCTGCTGCCTGCACAACTCATTGTCCACTTGTATCCTCTCCACTTCCTTCAGGCCCTCCTGCAGTCGCACGTTGCTTTGCCTCAAATCGCGAATGTAGTCACAAGCTTTAGACAGGATGCCCCCTTTGCTCTAAGGAGGACAGAGAGGAATGGTGACCATTTGAAAACAGGAACGTCAGAGAACAGTTGGGAAGTGAAGTGAGACGGCCTACTGCTCCAGTCTTGGTGCTTTCGATATTGCAGTCTGGGATGATCTTGGAAAGCGTGACAATCCAGTTGTTGATCTTGTCTCTTCTCCGCCTTTCAACTAATAGAATGTTAAATAGAAAACAGCTTAAAAAAATATGAAATGTACAAAAATACAACCAGAATTTTTTATTTTATTTATTTATTTATATATATATATATATATATATATATATTTAGATTGAGAGATCAAAGGTAGTTTGGGTTGAAAGAACCAGTTTTTCATTTCTTACGTCTGGTCATTTCAGCTTATGCCCTATAGGTATGAACTACTGTTGGACTTTGACAGCTTAACAGCACCCTCTAGTGGCCAGTCCAGAAACATACGTAATGTATTCCTAATAGAATATTTAGACAGGGCTTGGTGGTTTTCTTTCAACAAAAATTCTCCATTTAGACACCACACTGCATTGTGTTACACTGATGAAATCAAAAGCCACAATCACAGCTAATTACCCACCTTCATTGTGTTGCGCTCTTCTCCTTTCATCTCTCGGTGTTCGCGGTCCATCCATTTTCCTGCAGACAGAGAGGAAATAAAACACTTTTAACACGCTATAATATCTCCCATCTCTGGTTGCCCTACAATCAGGCACAAATCCAATCCAATCCCCCAAATTCACCTAATCCTGGGCCTATTGAAAACCATTCTTCACTGCTATCTTTAAATTCAAGCCTATTGTAACCACAGCCCTTGCCACTACCAGTGTGCTATTTTAAACAGGAGCATCTGAAGGGGTGCAGTGCGTTTGGTAGAAATACTGAGCGATGCACAGCCATATGAGGCCACATATGCCGCCCCGGTGCACCAATGTCCTGAAGCTGGGCTGCTTTGACTGGAATAGTGAGACCCATCCAACCATCGCATTCTTATTACTGCCCTCTTCCCAGGTGTGGCCTGAAGGGAGCTCTCTGCTTTATTATGCTGTAAAATTACAACACTGAAAAAGAAAAAAAAGACAGATGCTGTCTATTGGAGTCTGGGCTTACGGCTAATGACACAACTGTCTCTTGTCTGTGTCCTCCCTTAGGTATTCTGTTAATTAAGTCCCTGAGACGTGACGGGGAGACTCATCCATTCAGCCACCACAGCATGAACAGGCCAATAACACACTGGCATATAATCATATGTCAATTAATACATCACTCAATCTATTTATAATGAATCAACAACCATGCAAGAGAACAGAAACGGTGCAGAAAAGGAAGTCTCTGCTAAAGAACATCTTGGACGGGGAAAAAAAAACTAACATTTTACCTATTGTTTATCGTCTGCATTTCTGCTTACTCAAAGTTCTGATGTCCTGTAAAGTCACACGTGTTCCTCGTCTGTCGCACACTTCTTTATTCTACAGCACTGAGGTTGTGACCCATCAACACAACTCCACTGCTGATATCTCTGTTTGAGATAGTCAGCCAAACTGCAGTCCGTCTTGTATCTCAACGCATCTTAATGGGATTTCAGCTTTATAATGGATTCAGTCCAACAGTACTTTTAGGCAGAGTGTTTTAAAAAAGAAAAGAAATGTGGATGACTATGAATAACTAAATGTCCAGGCCTAGAGGAACGTCATTTTCCACCCCCACTGTTATAGAGGCACACCTCATCTGAGTGCTCCTGAGAATTATTGTTGCCGGAGAAATCCAGAAAAATGAGCAGTGCACAATCCCGCTGCCGGAGTGCTTTATCCATATAATTTAAAGCAAGGATGCAGACGAGGACGACATTTGTGTCATCTGATCCTCGAAAGAGAAATAAAATGGCTTCTTCTTCTTCCCTCCCATATCATTAGGCTGCAGTATTAAATGTACATTGAGATACAAGTGACTGCAGCTTGGGCTTGATATGCTCTCCAAATATATATATTGAGTTACTTTTGTACAAACAATTATACAGAACATATATGGTGAAATTGAGGAAACACATGGCTTCATTTGTCCCTGTACGACGACTAATCTAACTTCTAGAGTGCTGAAGGAATGAGTCTTAAAACCCAGAAATGAGTTTGCCTTATAATACTTCTGGTTCCTTTGTCTCGAAGATGATTGTTTTTTGGTCAGATGACTGAAATAAAGTCTTTGGTCGACACAAGTTTAAGAGGTTTAACATTTTGTTCTTCAATATAAAATATGTCCGTAAATACGAACAAGGCGGTTGCTAACAAGTCTCGGTGTGTATACCCATGTGGCTGCGATTTTAGTCTAAAGTTAGCTTGTTGCTTGATTTTTGTCACTTAAGTGTATTCATTTAGATATATTAACATTAAACAAATACAAAAATTACTAGGTTTGTCAGACAAAAGGATTATTATTAAAGATAATTTTGAACAAAACGCCTAAACATCATAAACTTATGTTTGGCACAGATTCTTTAATGCAGTAGTCCAACGCTTAATGGGGAAAAAAAAACCTTTTGGCATTTTGTGGAGGGAACCGGTGTGAAGCTCACTTCCGGGTTTGGCCTCCAAAAAGACGTCATCCCTGCAGCACTCTCTTCAAAACTAGGCTAAATAAGTATAAAACTCAAACAACCACAACAGGGGACACTTTGAAAATGATACTAAAATAAGAAGTGTGGAACAAGCCATTTGTTTCCGGGTAGAGAACAAAGACCTGATTTGTCCTAATGGAGAAACGAGTTCGCCACAAGCACAACTAACAACAATGGATCGGGGTCAGCGCTGAAGAAACGCTACATCTGTGTCTAGAGAATCACCGGGGACTTATGGGAGGGGAGGGCAGAGGTCTGGGTGCTTCTTCTCTCTTCTCGTGGACTAATTTGATTTGTTCATTTGCTGTGAAAAACAAAAGGTGTGAGAGAAATGTGGAAACTGTCCTCACCAGTTTAAACCTTCATGCTGCAGCAGCTCGTTTTCATCTCTGCGGACGGCAGATAGGGTGGGAAATTTTCATTAATTTTACTCACATGTCAACGATTATGTCACTGTTCATTAGTTTACACCTAAATATAACTCTGAGGCTCGTGTCACAAATCATAAATTATTCATGAATGAGGAAATATATGGAAACAAACATATTGCAGATAGGCATTGTGATAGATGAAAAAAACATTTCACTTTGTATTTCAACACATGGCAACGTAGACTTGTTCGTTACTCTCGACTGGAGAGCGGTCGGCTGTACGCTGTGAATATCAAGTCACATCAAAAGCGACGGAGCGGCTGCCAAATTTGAGGCGGATCTACAACTCCCCGTAATGCGGCCCACAACAAAGCAGCCTTAATCTTGGAGAAATCCTAAGTTCTTGAAAATCACAGAAGCAGTCAACATCCTTGCTGTCGAACCATATACCGCTCTACCCTCAAACTGACAAATAATAAATGAAAGGCAGAGACGGCTAAACGTGTCTGTCTTCTGTTTGTGTGTTCTTTTAAAAAGAAACTATCACAAAGAGGAGGAAAACAGGAGCCTATCTGCTACCTAAACAACCAGAGCTCATATGCTGTGTGCTAAACCAGCTGGGAGCCATCCCATAATGGTGATCATGGTGAATAACTATAAAGCAGTTCCACATGTTAAAGGTTAAGTATAAGGGGCTGGAGGAATATTCACTTAGGTCAGCGCTAACTCAATCGATAAAAGGGTCATGTGTTCATTTTGAGTGACCATATAAGCAAATTGCTGGGCTTTGGCTTTTACCAAATAAGGAACAAAAAACTGTTACAGGACCTTAAAGAAAATTATATTCCTCAGCACGGTGACTCATGTGTCGATGTGTTTTTGCCACTCAAGTGATCTCTGAATCTGAAATAAAGCTCGTCAGAATGTGTCCGTAGTACGCCAGAACCAGGCTGGCATCATGCAAATAAAAACGACAGCTCGGTTTGTCTTTGCTCACGTGTGCCTGCTGATTATCTTAATAACGGCAATCACCAGCATGTGGCTAACAGTTGGAGGGAGTCAGAGTCGCTTGATGCATGATTATAATGATGCACGTTGTGAATTTTAGGGATAAACATCATAAGAAGATATTGGAGAGGGAGAAAAGCCAAGATGTGCTAAAATAAACATTTCATGTCGCATGAACTGAGCCTCGCAGTAGCTCAAATAGGCGTGCGGGTTGAATTATAGTCATATGTACATGTGACATACAATAATTGACCAAATTGATCGGCAACTAGGCGGCCCATATAAACTGGGTTTGGTGCTCAATCTCTCTGCTAAAGACTGAATCCTTCCACTTCCCCAGCCTGCTGCCGCATTAGCATTTAGATTCCAGGGAATTCAGCATGCTTTGTTCACTCCATATGCGTTGATGTTGATTTAAAGGTTGTATATCTGAGGCTTTGCCAGGTGGGGTTTCTTCAACTGAAAGAAGTCTCCGTCAAGCTTGTGGGGATTTGTGCTGAAGCATTAGACTCAAATGTGTGTGCGATTCTGGCAGCAAATGGTTAAAACTGGGACAGAAATGTCAAATCGGAAATCATATCCAATGTAATGGCTGTGAATGGCTCTGAACACGAGACATTAAGAAGCAATTTGTCCCGTTTTTAAACTCCAACCAAAGTTCACCTTCAAGCAATTCACAGCGTGTCAGCTAAAACCACCAAATGGCTATTTCGAGTGGCATTTCCATTGAAGATAACGAGGGTGTTTTTACGAGAACTGACCAGCGGTTACTTTGTTTTCAGAAATAGCTGCGTATCAAGACCGCAATATCAATGCTGTCTCCTTCCGCCAGACAGCAACTGACAGAGCCGATACTCACGCAGGGTAAGGCTGTGTGCGAGGAGCGATGGTTCGTGGGGTGCCTGTCTGAATGACATCAGGAGGGGTCATCATCACATAAAACTGACCTGTGGAAGGCAGAGCAGTCATCAGTTAGCAATGCGGAGAGAAACAAAAAGGCAACCCGGCGTGATGGGCTGATTCTCGTTGCTCTAATGAATTATTTCACAACAAATAAGAGTGTGAGGGTCGATTTTTTTTTAACGATGCAATTCGCCCCCGGAGTGGCTTGATAAGCTCAAACGTTACTGGCTATTTTATCTGTGCTTCTTTACGTTTTTGGAGTAATTAATTATCACGCTGCAGCATCTCCTCTGCTCTTTGTGTCTGAGCTCCTACAACTACGCTGGTTACTGAAAGTGGCCAGTAAAAAGCCACGGTTTTAAAATAAAATGATATTTCAATCTGCTCTGTCAGGAGTTTTATACAAACACTAGCTCGGATAAAAGCGAACCGTTACAAACAAGCTAAAACAGAGGCTGTCCGTAAGTGGATTTGTTTCTAGTGAGATATTCATATTTTGAGACTGTTGTTCTAAATTACTGCTGCTGCTCTGGAAACATTTAGTTATATTTAAATTAATAATAAATCTGTTCTGAATTATTTCATTAAAAAAACAAGAGTATTATTTATTTATTTTCAAAGCACGTTTCTTGATTTTATTTAATTCTTTTGAGATATACTTGCGGCATGTGATACGTATAAACAATGCTGCTTGCACCAGGACTACACTTTGATACTCCGTAAGAAGGTCAAGCTCCTCCCACCCCAGAAACCAGTCAGAATGTGGTTCATTGCCAGAGCTCCATGCACTATCCCTCACCTTTATAGGAGATGACACTATCTATCCCCCTCCAGTGCACTCCTCAGCCCGCATGGCATGCCGGCTTAAACTACCGCAGGCTCACAGAAAAGAAAGACGGCTGCCCACTTCCTTCTCCAAGGCCCTGGCTGTGGCCTTTACCCACAGCAGAGAAACCGCATGGTCTTCTTCCCTTTCTGTGGCTTCATCCGGAAGACATTGCTTTATGGGTTTATGCTGCAGGCACTAATGAGTGCATCATAAAAGTTGTAATTTAGGTGTGTCAACTGCTAAATGGCCTTAAGGGCATTGGACATCATGTGATGTAAGTCCAACGCACACTTGGTGAGACACAAGCAAGGTGTGTCAATCTGCTGCATTAGCCTGAAAATATAAGTGTCTGTAATAAAAGAAATGCTATTAAAAAATAAAACTCTCAAGCTCATCAAAATCTTTGATGACAAGTTCATCAAAATCCCAAAGATTCAGGGAAGAAACACCACGACCTTGTATGACCTGTGATTGTGCCCGTGTATTGTTATTTTAGAGTATGCAGAGATGAGGTGATGATAAAGTTTCTGTCGATCAATTAATCAACAATTGTTATGAATACAACTATTATTTTTCCAGCCCAAAAGTTACAGCCCTAGACGTGTATACATTTATTCCGGCCACGAGCATGTCTCTCCTTTAGAAAGGAATAACTAAAATACAACATTGAATCAAACTGGAAGACGACCGGGTCTCAAGATGCAGGTTCCCCTTTTTTATGTCTGTGCGGAGGACTAGTCTGGGCCAACAGTGCGGCAAAACACAGACACCAGCAGAAACAAAGGGTTATTAATTACACAGTCCTCCCATAAACAATGTCTTGGCAACAGTATGCCAGAACAAGCAGCTGCTGGTTGTGTTTAACGCGCTGCTCTCCAGGTCGACCACGCCCACGGCCACCCTCATTGACAGTCCACCAGCCTCATCCGGATCACCACCACGAAACCGCAAGGACACTTAAAACAGCCGGACGACGACATATGGCCGTAAAGAGGAAGGGAAGCAGAGGGATGGACATGTGACACGCAGTAATATGATCAACATAGCTGACTTCCTTTGTGTCTCTGGTAATATTGTATTATTACAGTGTTCTGCAAAAGGCAACATCATTTATAACCTAAAGTACTTAGGCAGGGTCATATTTTTTTGTGGAGATCTTGCTTCATCTACAGCTCCTGTTCTCTCATTTTCGAACGCGTTGCACTCCTGTTTGCGTCGGGTCTAGTTTAACCAGTATTTTCAGTGACACGGTGGTAAGCTTCAACCCAAATTAAGTGTGAGAACTGACTCACCCCCCGCCTGTGTGAGTGTGGGGTCCGCGGCGGCCTGCACGGCCACGGTCCCGTCGCTCACCGCAGTTGCTGGGAAGTAAGCAAAGCGCGTTTCCCCTCCGACCGCCTCTCCAACTGGGCTTCCTCCATTACTGAAAGGGTTTTGGATCACAGCCTGTGACAGATAAGAGAGAGACAGAGGGGAGGCTTGAACAAGTCGCAATGGAGCGGTCACAGCAGGTAAATGCACACCTCAGTCTCTGTCAGATTCGATACTGGCATCCCCCTCGAGACCCCCCAAGCAAGACTCAGAGCAGTTTGACAGCTGAGGAGAAGGAAAAAAAAAAAAAAGGCGTAGCAAGAACCTTGTTAGCGGAGAGAACAGCGAGGTCAGTCAAGCCGTCAGTGTACTGCAAATGAAAACAAATTTGAATGCATGATAATTGTATGTTTTGAACCTAAAACATGTTCTGAATCTGGCTATGATTATTACCATGGTGCCACGTTCTGAAACAAGTCTGCGTTTTCATTTTTAATCTCCATGAGTAGCTCTGTGTCGGGCAGCTGTCATGCTCAGACACACGCTTCACTATTTACACGGCTTTGTGCAATGCTACGTCTCATTCATGTGTTTTTAATAGTGTTTGGACAACACTGAGTGTTACAGCGTGTCCCCGGAGACGATATATGTTAGCAGAATAAATTCATTGTTGGTTTTAATATTTAATCAGGAAGACTTGTTGAAATAATAAATGCTGAAATACTGCAGGCTTTAGACAAGTAATATGTCTTTAAAAGCAGTCCATATCCACAGTGGGTTCTCTTTGACTTCGATACCTGAGCCACGGCCTGAGGAGCCCCAGTGAAGGCGGCTGTGGAGACGACACTCACTGCTCCTCCCCCATCATCTCTTCCTTCTAGCTGCTGGTCAGTCACCTGAACAACACGGTACGTCACCTGCAAGGTGACATGGAACCGGAGGAACCAGTTATTTATTCAGGTGCTTTACTACAGTCCTTATGGCAGGCGTACCGTGTCCTAATCAAAACCTTACCTGACTTGTTTGTTGAGCATATCTATATCTAGTATATGACACTATTGTCCAATGCAGTAGTGCATTGATCACACTTCAGGCACATTCTGAAGTGTGATCATATAGTTTCACTCAGTTTGCTGATGCTTCAGAATGCGCTTGATTCAATTTTTTAAAAACAAGTCACACACATTTGGTTGTTTGTGGAATGAATCAGAGTTTGTAACCCACCATCATGTGACTCTCCTCCTGACTGACATGTGACAGCGTTCCCATGCCAATCCCAGACCCGGCTGCAATCACATGATCTCTCACTCTAGCCTTATTTACGGCAAATGAGCCACATGGCTCCTTGACTTAATTCCCTCCAGTGTAAATCATCTCAATGAGGATAAACCAACTATGATATCATGTACGTACTTTTTACAATCAATGTATTTGCACCACTATCCCATTGTCAGTCACTGATCACCGCTGGAGCGAAGTCCCATTAGTGGACTGCAAGGAAACACTCATGAGACTAGAAAAAGAAAACCCACACACTCATACCTTCAGGCAATTTAGATCCTGCTACCTCCTGACTTGTTTTTGGAATAGAGGACTGAGCCCAAGCATCCAGAGAAAAGGCATGACAATATAACACTGTTCGTGAGAGGAACCCAGGTTCTTCTCACTGTGATGCGAGCGCGCCTACATCAAAACACTCAGTATGACAGACCATAAATTACAAAGCGCACATAAAGTACATGTGGGGGGAATTGTCTTTACAGACAATCATATTATCTACCGCTGTCACGTTGCTCTATACACGTGTAATCCATTCCACGGCATTCATCAGCATGTAAGTTGAAGCTCTGTCAGTTGCTAATGATGTCTCTGTTCAAACAGCCGGCTGATGTTTATTCCACCGCACAGCTAAAGTGATTCTGAAGTCTGTTTTCTGTTGGCAGTGTTATACAGATGCAATCCAACCCTAAACTCTAGACCAATAGGTCATTAGGGGCAGGGGTGTAACTATGTACATTTACTCCAGTACTGCGCTTATGTACAATTTGAAGGTACCTTACTTGAATATTGATCTGGGTGATTATTGATTTGATAAAATCATAGGAATTCATGGTTTTGGACGATGTTTCATTTTCACTTCAACTATAAACTATATTTTGGGGGTAAATATGTTGCTTTTTACTCCATACCTATTTGACAGTTTTAGTAAGTAGTCACTTTGAAGATTACGGTGATTACAAAATGCAAAATATAAATCAACAAATAAATACTTATGTTAGGTACAATTTAAGCTACCCAGCAGTATACAAAAGTAGTTAACATTAGCTCCATCTTTAACAGCTGCAAGATCAGTGCAATGCTTACACATTCATGCATCACTAACTATAGCGCAGTAATAAAATATATTTAATTTGTACTGACTAATTTGCATCCAATGTCCCTGGCCTGATCATGACAATAAATAAAATACACTACATAAAACAAGTCCGCATAATGAGTATATTTTGATTCTCACCCTTTTGTACTATTACTTGAGTAAGATTGTGCATGCACACTTGATGTCTTTCTAAAATTGGCAGTAAGAAACAACAAGTCCCATCCCTCCATCCTTGAGTCACTCACCTGACCCCCCTCAGTGCGGAACTGATATTGTATGTTGTGGTCCCCAAACGCTGCAGCCTGCTGGACGCTGGCTATTGTAACAGCCGTCTGCTCTTCTCCTGTGCCGTTGCATGGGGGGGGGGGGGGGGGGGGGGTCAGTCGTGACAATAGAAAACTAATAAAGAAAGCTAACAAGCTGTGAGTTGCAGAAAATAATATGTGACTCCTGCATGATGCAGTTTGAACAGAACAGGACATGCATACTCTGTGACACAAAGCTTATTTATCGGATGGAGCAGCGTGTCATCCGTTAACGTTACATCTACATTGGGCTATTGCACAAAATATATAGCTTAATGCATCACTGCTGTGCATGATGCCGGTGGTAACTGACAGCTTGGTGAATATATTCTTACCGTCAGACGTCTGGACAACCTCTTCGTCTTGCTTTTCTTGGCTGCAAACCAGATAACAATTAGTTTAACGCAACCAGTATTTATCCCGGGAGTATTGTGGATAGAAATAAAATATAATTACTGTGATCCTCAACTTTGCTTTAGCTGATGGCAAACTTGTGACTGCCAGTCAACCAACAGCACGACCACAATGTAAAACACAACACGGCTAAAGTCCCACATCGGCTTATAACACTGTAGTTTGTGTATAAATACCTCGCGTAAGCTAACTTAGCTATTTTGTTATTAGCTGATCATGTTTTACACAACTGTACACTGGCCCTCTGGGATACAACTAGTCAGCTATCCAGCTAGCAAAGTATCCCACTTCTCTTTCGAAATAAACTGCTAATTTAATTCGTTTCTACAACAGTGTTTTTAAGGTTAGGCCTTAGTCGGCGTCCTAAACTAGCTATCCGAAATAGCATGTTGGAGCTAGCTTGTGCCAGTTAGCCATTTTGACCGAGTCCCGGTTACCTGGCGCTGTCCAGACTCTGTTCGAGCATATCCATCAGGGTTGGAGTAAAAAGTGATATTCGGTGTCTCAGACGGAGATGGAAGTGCTGATCACGGGAACAAACACTCGGGTCATGTGAGAGAGACAGACCAGGACACGTGAGGTATGGCTCGGTGTCGGAGTTAAAATGGAGGTCGCCGCTGCCGTTGCTGACCCGAGCTGACTCTGAAGATCTGGATCTCACACGGTTAACGCGTTCAAAACAACGGTTTCTGCCCCGGTCATGATACATAGTAGGAGTTACCACGGGGCGGGGGGTTGTTATCGCTTTGTAACCTTGAGAGAAAGCGGGAAAGATTAAAACAGTCCAATAAAAAAATAAAAAGTATAACTTAATCAGATATTAGTGTCCTGAGAGTAACGTTAACTTAAATGTCACAAAGGTATCTTCAAAGGATACAAGGTGGCACTCATAATTGAACATTCATATAAAACATTTATAGGATGTGACACATACGACTTATTACAATTATTATTATTATTATTGATCCCCGAGAATGAAGATTGTTTTGTACATCTGTTAAATTCAGCTCATTGTAATGCTGAAGTCTTCGTTTTTCGTACTTTGACCAAAGATGATGAAAAGAAGGTGAATAAGAAACCTTGAATAATTAATTTGTATCTCTAAATAATTAGTAGATATTTTAAAATAAAATGTCCAAATAATGCTTGCTTATCTCGAGAAAACCACTTATCAAGTCATTATTTTGAGAACGTTTCTCATTACAATGCAGGATTTTTTACAATGGAAAATCTGGCCTAAATGGATGGATGTATACTTTATTCATCCCCAAGGGGAAATGTGTTGGTCACAGTAGCAGACACAAAATAAAATAACAGGAATAAACTAAAAAGATACTCAATATATACAACATAACAAAAACTCAATAAATACAACAAAACTGCAGAGTGTGTTAATTTAGGAATTAAGTGTAAACAATAAAGAAAGTGCAAAAATGCAAATCTGTCCATCCCTATAACATTTTTACTTCAGACGTTCTGAAGTGTATTATTCATCCAGGGAAAGTCAACTCTTCAAGATAGAATTAAATGAGTGAAAACGTGCTTTAGCAGTGGATTCCTTAGGGATTTTGACTAGCTACTTTACCAAGATTAACAACAAACTCACTTTTGCCTACACCCGTTTATTAAGTACACCTGGTTAAACAAAACAGTCGGTTTTATGTCAAATTTTTTGATGAAATCATTGAGTGATGGTGAAGCCTGAGAGGCTGTAATTTGTGGAGTTATAATTAAATGAGGTGTGTTTCTTGTATTTGGTCCACCCTGTATGTGTCAGTGAGGGACATGATATTGCTGTAATTTGAGGCGATTGTAGGGCCCTTTTCATAATTTCAAATTATATTATAGTAAAACACGCCAAGGCAACATAGCATATACATTGGCCGAAGTCACATTAATGCTTAATGTATAACATGTATCATGTTACATTGACCTCATTGCGTCAGTCTGTCGTTTGCCGTGAACTTTGCCACACATAAAGCGGAACGGTTCATCTGTGGCTCTTGTTTACGACGCAGATATGTGGAGCACCACATTATTCACAGGTGATTTGTCCTGATTCTTACAGTTTGAGCTATCTAAACCATCAGACAAATGACAGTGGGCCTTAAATGGATTAAGTATGTTTTCAAAAAATCTTAAATAAGTATTAGTTGTCATTAACTCACTAAAACCACGGCACCGACTGACTTTTTTTAAATATTGAATTTAACAACGGCTTCCACCGCGTCTCGGCCAATCAGTATAGAGTGCGTTCCCAGTGCTCTGCTCTCATTGGCTGGACTAGGAGGCGGACCCCTCAACTGGAGTCACCCTAAAATAGGTCCGACCTCTCCTCCTTGGGTGAAGGTTCACTGCGGTGACTCTCGTTAGCCGTCTCCTGTACCGCAAAGGTAAACGTTTCAGCAACAATGTCTGGCCGTGTCCTCGTTGGAGTTAAGCGTGTCATTGACTACGCCGTAAAGGTAAATATCCCTTCACTGTTCCGACAGGCGTATTCACCTTTGTCAAGTGTAGTTGTCCTCTTCTCACTCGCTTGACTTTCTGTATCCTGCTAGCTAACGTTAGCCTGCTGCCACAAGCTGGCTGTGGCTCAAGAGCTGAGAAGCCAAACTACCTGGTCACGTATTTGATCGATAAACACGGTCTGCAGCTAAACTGATATGGTCACTTGACAGCATGATGAATCATTTAGATTATTGTCTGCAGTGTCAGACTTGCTAGTTTCCATAACAGTTGTAAGGCTGATTTTTGTAAGTTATGTAACTTAATGTCTGTCTGGCTGAAACATGTACATGTCCTCCACAGAATCAGCTTTTCCTTTATCTTAATTGAGTCGGTAATACCATGGTGCAGTCGCTCAATGCAATTTCAAATTATTTTTTTAGAGGTTACAGTCTCCTATGTACAACCACAATCAATATGTGCAGCTGTTTCATGTGACAGCAGGAACGCTCCTGCTTCAGCTGCCCTGAGCAGGATCTGTGCACTGTCACTGCTCATTTCTGACACATCTGATGTTTTCTTCTGCTCGCAACTTTATCAGGCAGATGATCATAATGATCAAAACAAAAGTACCTTTTTGTTTAGATTTTATGTGTTTTTGGAAAAGCTAAATGTCTCTTGTTATCTATGCTTTAAGGCCTATGTCAGATTGAGTCCTCTAAAATCAGCATATCATTTGTGAAATATTTTTGGCTATTTATCATCTCTTTTCAATTGAATGAATATTTTAAACTGTGTATATTCTTAAGTTACATGATACAGGCATGGTACATGGCCAAAAAAATATGGATGACACTTGCCTCTGTGTGCCTACCACTGTGGCTGTTTTGTCTTACCTTATCGCCAGATGCTCTTGCTTTTCTACAGCACATCAATACGCATGGTTTTAGATTTTAAGTATCCACATGCTAATTAACACCGGACCAGATTACATGTTTTATATACTAGTTATTTATCATTTTCAAATAGTAAAGCGATGCAGAGCAATAAAAGAGATAAGAGCATCTCCAAAAATGAGTCTTTAGTCTGTTGCAGAGCTCCTGTTTTAAACCTGCATCACTACATGTCTTACCTTGTCACCTCTAAACATTGTTCTAGCTCACTCTCTTTCTCCTGCGTTTGACTGTCCTGTGGTCTTCCTCCTCCTCAGATTCGTGTGAAGCCAGACAACAGTGGCGTGGTGACGGATGGCGTTAAGCACTCAATGAACCCCTTCTGTGAGATCGCTGTGGAGGAGGCGGTCAAGCTGAAGGAGAAGAAGCTTATTAAGGAGGTGGTGGCTGTCAGCTGTGGGCCACAGCAAGCGCTGGTGGGTGAGACGGGGCCAGACCCTGCAGCACTTTCCTGTTAGTCAATGTTCCGGAGACATACAGCCCAGCACAGTGTGGTGTTTTTTCCTTACTTTTGCAGTTCTTTTAGTGGTTTTATAGGTTTTTGCTGGGCTTCAGCTTTATCTGAAAAAACTTGTTCTCCTCCTAACTCCTCTAAGCAGTTTATCCTATTCAGCTATTAGTGTGTATATATGTTGTTTGTATGTTAATGGCCTCAAGACAACAGTTGAAAATTAACTTTCTGGGTAACACTGGCATATTTCTTATTGACCCTCAAAAGAAGATCTTTTACCCATATTCCCCCCTCTCTTAGGAGACCATCCGTACTGCACTCGCCATGGGAGCCGATCGTGGCATTCATGTGGAGGTGACTGGGAAAGACTATGAAGCGTTGGGACCCCTGCAGGTCTCCAAGATCATGGCTGCCTTGGCCAAGAAGGAGGATGCTCTACTTATCATCCTTGGCAAACAGGTTGAAATCAGGATTAATTAACTTTCTAAATCCCACTTCCTGCTGTTCGTGAAGAATTTAACGTGGAATGTTACCTTAAGTTAATGTCACTTTTAATCTAAAAAATGTCTAGTCGACTAAGAGGGTGCAACCCTATGTTACTTGTCACTTTACCTTCATTAACTTAACAAACAGTTCAACCCTCTGTGTATTCATATTTATAACTTCATATGCCTATACATTTACTACATGTTTATATTCAGCTTTTTTATTTTCAATACCGCTTGCCACAAATGTATGTTACTTTTTTTAAAATATATTATTCATGTTTAGATATTAGTCGTATATTTTAACTTGCACTATTTATGTCTTTGTCATTTTGGATTTCTTTGCGTGATTTTAAAAAAACACAAAAAACAATTGCTTCACTCTACTTGTTGTGCATATGATCATAAAGAACCGTAAAGAAACTTGAAACCAACGACTCGTGTTGCTTCTGTAGGCCATCGATGGTGACTGCAATCAGACCGGCCAGATGACAGCAGCCTTACTGGACTGGCCTCAGGTGAGTTCTAACTTTAATGCAGTTATTCTTAACAGGACTTTGCCAACCTGTCTCAAATTATTTAATGATCTGAAAATGTTATGATCTGAAACTGGTCCGACACCAGGTGTGATTGCTGTAAATTAGATCACCCAGTTTCTGGGTTTCTTCCCACTTTGTCTAAATGAGTGTGTGACGTTGACATAAAGTGCTGATATCAGGCCGTGCCTCTGGGCGGGCTTATCAATGTTAGCGGAGACTAGTTTGAGTCGGTCAGAGCTACAGTGGTCCTGCTCAGATCAGCAGAGGTCAAACGCTGCTTAGACCGTCAAGGTGAAGTTCCACTGACTGACCAGTAGGTGGAGCACTTTGTTGAAATGTAATCTCACTGTGTACAATTTGAGCAGCGTGAGGCACTGATGATAATGTAAACCCAGACATGTTAACCAGCTATTTTCAAAGTTTAAAATCAGTTTTGTCACTATCACCTAATTTATTCTTGCATACTATTACATCTGAATCCATCCCCCTGTGCTGTTCAATTAAGGTGTGGTTACACTGTCGGAACAATCGAAGGTGGCACATTCTTTGAACCCATGAACTCGAGTAACCTCACATCACTTGTGGCGGCCATTGCAGAGTTAGAAATGTTTCTCTGTTTTCTCGATGGACTGTTTTGTTTCTGGATTAAATTTCATGAATTTGCACCGTCTGTTAATTTTACAGGGTACCTTCGCATCAGAGGTGTCATTGGAAGGAGACAAGGTTAAAGTGGTGAGAGAAATTGATGGTGGCATGGAAACTATTAAGATCAACACACCAGCAGTGCTTACCGCAGACCTTCGACTCAACACCCCCAGATATGCCACCCTGCCTAATATCATGGTAGGTAGCAAAGAAAAAATGAAATGTTGTATTCAGATAATGGAATTGTAAAAAAGGCATTGGGCCCAGTTATGTAAATCTTTACAAAATGTTCATTCTACACAGCAATCCCTTCTTAATATGCTGGATTGAAGGATAGTGTTTAAAATTAAATGTAACGGAATCTGTACTTTACTCTTCTCTTGTGTTTTCTTACTTTCAGAAAGCCAAGAAGAAGAAGATTGCTAACATGAAGCCTGCAGACTTGGGGCTGGACATGACATCACGGCTGGAGGTGTTGAGAGTGGATGAGCCCCCACAGAGACTGGCGGGGGTGAAGGTGGAGACGGTCGACGACCTGGTGGCCAAACTAAAGGAGACAGGGAGGCTATAGAGGCTTTAGGAGCATGAGCAGGGGAGCACAGAACTTGGCACAAGGGTGAGTATTGACATCTTAATTATCCTATTTTTGTCTCTCTAATTTGTTATCATACTACAAAGGTATTGCCTCTTTTCTTTTTATATATGTTAACTATATAGTTAACATATTGTTGTTTCCTTGTCTTTGTTTTTGTGAATGAGGGTTCCCCTTAATTATCTCTCAAGTATAAATTATGTTGAAATGAAATGCTCTGATTATCAAAATAGTTACAGCAACCGTTACAGCCCTTAAGTCAGCCAATTAGAGCGACGGCCGTTAGCTAGCCAGTGGGACATGAACACGAAGGGAGGGGAAGAAACAGGGAGGACCTCCAGCTTAAAGGGAGGGACTCTCGTGCACTAACATGCACACACAGCCGGCCCGGCTACCGAAGCGAACACCAGAGATGCTCTGAACACACACTGAGGGAGTGTGACTTCATTTTCTCCTAACGGCATTATTGCTAAACAATTAGTAAGAGAAACACTGTATACCAAAGAAATGCACTATTCTTGATACATTGTTTTTTAATGTCCTGCTTGTGTATGCATGCAGCAGGGTTACCACTTTGTGAGGCACTATCTGTTAATGTTACATCCTTTAGCTTCACCATCTCTCCAAAAACAAAACGAGTGCACTGCTTTGACAAAGAGTATTTTGTATCTTGTGGGGACGGAAACAAAGCTAATTAAAGAATGTAATTGCAACTCATGTCTTGGATTACGTATCTATATCTACATTCTCTTCTCTCCTTGCAGGACTCTCTAATGAATAACTGGACTGCGTTGCACAAGCGCACCCGGAGGGCGAGCTTATGTCTCGGTCTAATCCCTCTGTTTTTGAGACTGTGACTCCTGAGGCTACGCAGGGAGGTACTGAGAAACGCTGTCCTGCAGCAGACGAGCCCAAAAGGATCATCTTGTCTTTTATGTGCATTTTTGACTTTCATTCATCTGTATGATAGGCTAATAATCTGACTTGAGACGAGCAGTCTTTCTGGACTAATTGAAACCCAGAACTCGATCACCATTGTTCGTGCTGCTGTTTGTATTACACTGTACTTTACCAGGACGATGCATTTCACCAACATGACTGTTTCATCTTGTCCATCTGTAGACGGACACGTTAAGACGTGCAGATTTTGTAAATGATATTCTGTAGATATGGACCCGAACATGTTGAGATGATTATGTCTCAAGATTAGTGTCACGTCCGCTGGTAATTTGTATAGTTTGTGTAATTTTTAACTGGGTTTCTGGACTGTGCAGACAGCGTCTCTCAGTATGAGCGAGGGAAGATGATCAGACTTTTACCACAAGCGCCTCAATTCTCTGATTGTACAGAACATTACCATGACAATAAAGCAGCAAGTCTTTTTCATATCTAACTGCCCCTGTGAATGTTATTTTATTCCCCTTTGATTTGAACTAGACATTAACTCTTAGTAGGTAACAGATTGTGGCCGGGGGGATTTATTGAATCAAGTGTTTCACTCTGGATTTGTAGACACTGCCTTCGCCCAATGACAGCTGGGATCGGCTCCAGCGCCCCGCGACCCTAAAGAGGATAAGCGGTTCAGATAATGGATGGGATGGATGTTCTTAACCGGTTAACATGCTACATTACATTTCTGCGCCATGTTATCTATTTTAAATTCTGTTTTATTAGGTACAGTCCAATATAAAAATCCTGCAGGAACTCCTAATTTCATGAAGGTTCGGATGTTCAGTTTTGTAGTGTTGCTGCAACATGTACATCTCAATGAAGTTAAGTTATTTCAGGTATTCAATAAATAAAAAATGAAATTCAAAGATCCATTACACACAGGGTGGTTTATTTTGATGAGTATGGCTTGCAGCTAATGAAAACCCAAAATTCAGTACCTCTGAAAATTAGAATACTACATAAAGCCAATTTAAAAAAATAAAAAAGGATTTTTAATCCAGAAATGTTGGCTTGTGCGTATACTGTATCAATACTTGGTCGGGGCTCCTTTTGCATGAATCGCTGCCTCAATGCGGCGTGCATGGAGGCGATCAGCCTGTGGCACTGTTGAGCTGTTATGAAAGCCCGGGCTTCTTTGATAGTGGCCATCAGCTCATCTGCAATGTTGGTCTGGTGTCTCATTTTCCACTTGACAAGTCAGGCTATTGTTTCCTGGCCAATCAAGAAGTGATACCATGGGCATTAAACCAAGTGTTGTACATTTCGCAGTGTGGGCAGGTGCCAAAAATGAAATCAGCATCTCCATAAAGCTCGTCAGCAGAGGGAAGCGTGAAGTGCTCTAAAATGTCCTGGTAGATGGCTGCTCTGACTCTGGCCTTGATGAGACACAGTGGACCAACACCAGCAGATGACATGGCTCCCAGATCATCACTGACTGAGGAAACTTCACACTGGACTTCAAGCAACTTGGATTGTGTGCCTCTCCACTCTTCCTCAAGACGCTGGGACCTTGATTTCCAGATGAAATGAAAAATGTACTTTAATCTGTGGCGACTGTGGCTCAGTGGTTAGCAAGCCAGTCTTTCAATCACAGGGTCGGTGGTTCAAACCCCGGCTCAGCCAGTCCACGTCGTTGTGTCCTTGAGCAAGACACTTAACCCTCATTGCTCACCGTTGCTAGCATGTCAGTTGCTTTGGATAAAAGCGTCAGTGAAATGTAATGTAATCTGAAAAGAGGACCACTGAGAAACAGTCCAGTCCATTTTCTTCTGACGTTGTCTCTGGTTCAGGAGTGGCTTGACACAGGTAATGCATCAGTTGGATAGCCCATGTCCTGGATTCGTCTGTATGGTGGCTCTTGAAGCTCCGACTCCAGCCTCAGTCCATACCTTGTGGATCTCCCCCAAATTATTGATTGGGCTTTGCTTCACAATCCTCATCAATCATTAAGCCATAATCATCAAATTTAGATGGAATAAACGTGTGAAATATATGACCCTGTGTGTAATAAATCTATGTAATATGCGAGTTTCACTTTTTGAATTGAATTACTGAAATAAATTAACGTTTTGATGATATTATAATTAATTGAGATGCTGAGGTAAGGGTGCAGTTAATGTAAGTCCCCGTATTATATAACATATACTTAAATACAGAAATTAAATCAACATGATGTGACAGGGTCACGGAAACACGTTAAAAATGAAATGATGACGGCGTTTTAACAGAACGGATATAAAATCGCCACTGTTGTGGGAAATAAGATGAGGGGCGTGGCCTCGCGTGCACAATCAAGGCTTTGACTCGGCACAGGTGAGCCACTCACGCGCCCTGCTGACAGCGCCAGCTCGAGAGGGGCCGAGGACACAAGAGGCGGATCCAGTCGCTGTCCAAGGCTCCAAGGACGTCTCCGCTGGGATTTTAACTTCATAGTTTGCTACAACTAGGTTACAGGGGGTGAATTAATTAAACAAAATGACCTGGCCGGATTTATTTGGGAGATTAAGCGCAGTTTTTGTTCCCATTTTACTCAGCTTCACTTTTCAAGGTAAGATGTGACGTACATACTTGCTTTTGGTTTTATCCCCTGACGTTGTACAGGGAAACGCCTGTAACAAAGGAAACTGGGCTTTAAATTGTGTCCCTGTTGGTAATATTGTCAATTTTGTTTCGGATTCAGGTAAAGCCACTAATTATGTGTGTTTGTGCTTCTGTAACGGACACAGTACATGCATTGTATGTTCACTCAGCACCAGCATTAATTGAACTGTAACAAGGATTTAAAATAACTGAGAGATGAATATTTCCTCTGTAAAGGGATCACTTCTCTCACTGACAGGTGCACACTGTCAGCTGGTGGTTTCCCCCGCCGGCCCCACGCTGGTGAACGCTTTAGCCGGCAGCAATGTGACTCTGGCTGTGACCTTCGGCGGTGCCACCGACCCAGCGGTTACCTGGTTCATGGCCGGTTTACCTGTAGTCACATGGACCATCAACTCCGGTGCTCCCCCTGACATAGCAGAGGACAGAAGGAAGGTGCTGCGGATTGAGAACAATGGATCCCTTAGCTTTGTAAACGTGCCACTTGGATACACCAGTAACTACACCATTGAAATGGTGAAGTCTGGACTGGGAAAATCTGTGGCTGCTTTCACTCTCAAAGTATTTGGTAAGTGAAATAAATTAAAAAATATATATACATATGTATACACTTTATATTTTGTAATATGGTTTGGATATAAAACATGTAATAGGCCTACATATTTTGTATCAATTTGTCCCAGTTCCTTGCTGTACATTACAGAAATGGAAAAGTATAGCTTGGCAACATTTGGATCTTCAGCAGATTCAGTAGATCTTTTGTAGTTGTGAGTTTGAACAATGTTTGTCTGACTGGGATGAAATTCGGAGAACATTGTCTCCAAATCCGCTGGCTGTGTTCACAAAAGGCTCCTCAATTTCCTCAGTTGAAGGTTGACTGCCCTGAAAAATCCTGCAAATCCAAGATTTGAGTCAAGATGTTCATCTGCTGCAACATGTTTAGTATTGTTCCTATCCTGACTGTATTTTCCATCTAAAAGACACATGAGGTTTATATTTGGGCAGATGGATAGTGGCGGGTGACTGCTTCTCCAGAGGACACAGCTTCAAATGTTTCCTGGATGATGCTAGACCAAGACTCTGAATCCCTCCCAGCTGTGCACTGGGAAGGAAAGCAAAAAAAGTCTCAGAATTTACTATCTTTTCAAATTCAGTCCAATTAGCCATCCTAATAAGCCACTGCCATGTAATTTTGAGTGCATTTGAAAGGAAAATGGGTTTGTGGTGACTCAAGTATACATCCCATCTGTGTCATTTCATTCCCAGATGTGATCCAGAATGTGATACTGAGCACACCGTCTGGTTCTGCCCAGGAGGGAACTGACCGGTTCCTCCTGCAGTACAGCATGCTGCAGGGAGTGGTCGAGCGACAGACATGGTTCTTCAGTGGCATGGAGATAAAATCCAACTCGCGCTACTCTGTGGAGGAAAAGAACCTTGTGATCCTCAATCCAAGTCGAAGCGACACAGGCCGGTACACGGTGTTACTGACGAACCCCTTCAGCAGTGTGACAACTGACATCAACATCACTGTGCTGTGTAAGATGCACTACATGTCTTTCTTCACCTCGGCCTGTTTGTCACCCCTCTTTTTGTAACTCTCTCCTCTTTGTGGCGTGTTTGTAGACGGACCTGACACACCCATACTTGAGGCCCATCCAGCTCGGCCTTTCTATCTAACGGGGGACTCTCTGAGCATCTCCTGTCAGGCTGATGGGTTCCCTCTGCCGACTGCTGAGTGGGTCTTTGGCAGTCAGACCCTCTTTTCCCTCCAAGGAGTCTTAAACCTAACGCATGTACAGACCAGTCAAGGAGGCAATTATACCTGCACGCTGATCAATGGGGAGACGAGAAAAGAGCGGCAACAGATCATCATTTTAAATATTTATGGTTTGTGAAAAGCAGTTTTACCTCTTTTGTGCTTGCAATAGGATTGTTTGGGTCTTAATTGTTCCTGAATAGGTCTTAAATAATATTATGATTTTGGCTACTTCAAGAAAGACAAAAAAATATATTTTGCATTTACTGCAAACTACATGGTTTCATTCTTCATTAGAGTTATGGGATTACAGCCTTCTACCATATTAGCACTTACTGTTTAATGCCCTTTTGTATAAAGAAAATATCAAAACTATGGACCCAAACATGAATGAATGCTTGTTTCATTTTAATACTGTCTCCCTTTGGACAGAGAGGCCGCCGGGGGACCCGGTGTGCTCTCTGCAGTCGTTGAATAATGTCGACCTGCAGTACCACTGCCGGTGGTCGGGGGGGACCCCACAGGCCCAGCTTTCTTTCCCAGCACTAAGCAACACCAGCAGTGGAGCAGGGAACCTCAGCCTGACCTTCACAGCCTCGCAAAACCTCAACGGGAAAACTGTCGCATGCATGGCAGACCAGCCTGTCGAACAGAATAACTGCAGTATTACTGCAGGTAAGTTTGACGTTTTTCACATTTTATCAAGCCTACAATCTGTTGTACTTGTACTCATCATTGACTTTAGTCGCCACCCCCCAAACAAGAACCGTATCTACCTCAGGTAGTCCAAGGATGTTCCTGCCAGCTGTGGGAACCACAGTTGACTCTATGGGCAAAATAGTGGTGACCGTCCACTGCGTCAGTGAGGCCTCGCCTGAGGCGCTGGTGTCGTGGTCCAACGGCAGCGAGGCTGTCCCCAGCACGCCACCATACCAGATTAGCAGGGACACCACGCAGCTGGAGATACGGGATTACAATGTCAGCAACTTTCTCCTCCAGATCTACACTTGTACCTGTTACAACCCACTTGGCAGCCAGAGAAGGGACATTCAGTTGAGAGGTACAATATTGCTGTTCTTGGTTTGTTGGTTATAACATTATAAAGGGTGGGAAATAACCAGATGCTTACTCAACTATCAAGTACCAAGTATCAATTGTTGTTAAATACAGTTTTTGCAGTACTTGTATGCATCTATTACATTTCATGAAGCTCTTATATGTAATGATTTAAGATGACCTTCAGTGACTCATTTTAATATATTTATTTTCCATGTGAAGCAGCTAAAATATTGCTTTTCCACAAAAAGGGGTTAAATCATTAATCTATGTTGCTGATCGACAGAAAATGTATCTGTAACTATTATCATTACTATTATCACTATTTTCTCGCGGGTGAGCGTGCGAAAAGCTGAAACAAGGGTTACATCTATCTATAGCCCTTGTTTCAGCTTTTGTAATGCGTCCCTGTCTCTCTTTGTGTCACGTGTTCTTTATGTTTGGGTTCTGGACTTGATGTTATTTAATACTTGTATAATACAAAGCATATAGTTTAACAGCATATTTTGACTGTTTTATTCACGGTTAAGTCTAGTATAGTGATTATTTTTTATTTTCAAATACTTTAAGGATTCTGTTGCTTTCAGCTTCTAAATTGGGCTTCTTGCGTTACCGGAGTAAAGGGAAACAACGGTCCTTTAGATGGAGAGCTATGTAAAACCTGAGATTGCTCTTTCCCTTTTTTAAACAAAGCTCTCCAGTCTTGGTATCCCCTCTCTCCCCCTTCCCTGCCCTCTCTTGCGCTCCCTCCAGCTCACAATCCCTCTTTCCAGGACCGTCTATCTCGGATTCCAGTTTGTCCACCAATCACAATGGAACCATAGTCACACTGACCTGGGAGGTCCCGCCCACCTCCATCATTACAGGTAAAGCAGTGATTAATTCTAGGAACGCAGATCATTAAACATCACACACAACCCAAACCTTCTTGTTTGGAATCTGTACATCTCAGCAGAACTCCAGTGTTGAAAACAGAAACTCCCCATAGAGGATAGGGGTGTAAACATTGTGCAATGTGTGAAGCCTCTAGCTGAGCAGCACTGTTTTTTTCGGGGGAAACAAATATTTTAAGGACAAAAGTAGTGTGAAAAGAAAATATCTAATTATAGAAATGGAGAAGAAGACTAAGATTGTCCTCCTGTTAGAATGAGAAGTGAAATCCTGACTTGTGGTAACACTCTAGGCTTTGGCGATTGATCAACTTTGATGGTATATCATACAAAACAGAACTGCTTGTGCTTTTGCAAAGGGTTTGACATCCAAATGAAAGGACCAGACATCCTGACCAGAAATCATAATGGTACCCAAACTAGAGGCAGCACAAACGGATTTCAAACCATCTTGGTGAAACCGGGCCCCGCCCGGAGTGCCGCCATCTTTAACCTTGATCCCAAGTTGACGTACATGTTTCGGGTCATCCCCAAAGCTCGCATGACTGAAGGACTGCCATCTAAGGTCCACATAAATGGCCCAGGTATGGAAACCTGTTAGTTTGTGTGTGTGTGCAAATGCTGCATTTGTTATCACAGGGCCACGCATGGGGCTACAGAAGTAAAATCCCTGTCCTGGTCCCACAGGTAAAGGGCTGAGTGGATCTGCCATCGCTGGCATTGCAGCTGGAATCCCCTGCGGCCTTCTCCTCCTCGTCCTGCTGGGCGGCTTCATCTACTTCTGTGTCTACAAGAACAAGAACAAAAGTATTCGGCTGCTTCGCAAAAAACATCTGACTTAAGTCTTCGACCAAGGGGACACGTTTTCTTAACATTCTGTGATGAATATGTTTGACTTTCCGTCTGTTTTGTAGGTCGGCCGACAAGATATCCAGTGTCCAGAGCAGTTGAGAAGGTTAGAATCACGTTACGCAACAACACAGAAGTTGATATTTGTAGATTTAAAATATACACCATACTCTGCATATCATGCATCAGACACATGTATTCATTCCTGAACATGTCGCTCGATAAACTCAATGTTTCGCTGGTTGTTTTAGCTTCTTTCTTGTCGCTCACAGGTAGTAACAACCCCAACGGAAACTACTCCTCATAGACTGCTGACAGGAGGGCTGCAGTCTCCTCCGGACTACAACCGAGAACAGCAGGTGGTCTTTCAATTAAAACACATCGAAGTGGAATATTGTTTATTTTACAGATTTATAGTATTTTATTTGGCTTGTTTCTTTCTCAGACTCCCTCTGAAAGATCAGTGGCTGTCCCAGCATTTCTCCCTCCACCGCCTGTCAGAGTTGCTACAACTGTGTGAACTCCAAAATGTGCTGTGATGTGTATATATTCATTTTGTATAGCATGTTTTATTATGTATTTTATTTCAATTTGAGATTTTTATGTATTTGTAGTATTTCAACTGAAATAGGGATTGTGTCAAACATGTATTTCAGTGGAGATGGACATTTGTGTCACTTTCCTTATAATCTGCAACTTTATTTATTCATAATAAATCCAAGTATAAGCCATGCCTGTAAAGTTATTTAGGTTCCGTCATGTTTACTGTAACTACACAAGTTGTTTATCACATCCGTGACTGTGCTGTTCCTCTAGGTCCCTCAGTATATCATTGCAACATAATGCTTCCATACACAAATCATTTGTTCTGCATTATGATCAACATAAGCATTTGAGCTACTTTTGAGAGCTGTAAAAAATGTCTCCTTGTAGGATTAATAAGTATCTATCAAAAGTACACACACAGAATAATATTTTAGCACTTTATTCACCTTCATTAGACATGACAGCATAGAGGTATGCAACGAAGGTCCCAAGGCCGGATTTAAACCAATGCTGCTGCGCTTACATGGTATGAACTGTTTACTCTTCATTCTGTGATCAATAAGAAAATATCTGCAGAATGCATCAAATGTTCAGAAAATAAAACTATTCATGTTAATTATAAATATTAACACTCTGGTATTTATACAATGGGGTAAACCGACAAATGTTCCTGATGACGTTGGAAACTGTTAACTGCCAGTTAATTATTTCATAATGGAAGTGTCCATATTTACTGTACTTGTTATACATTGCAAGTTAAATTGCACCATGTAGTAATACCTACATGCTCTTTTTAAGCATCTGTTACAATAAAGAAATTAAAATTGGGACCATTTACAGCATTACATCTACAACCTCTATACTCTGCATATGTTTCCTAATGGTTGAACACAGTTGGGTTAGAGGATAGATTTTAAGTCAACTATGAGCATGACTTGGAGATGTTTTGTTTCCATGAATTGAGTTATTAAAGTAATGCTGCATTAATCTTTAATGTAATCCCTGACAGTAAACAGCCCACAGTAAAACACATGACACTGTCAAGGAGAAAACTGCCAAAGTAATCTTATTTTTGTGTTTTAAATTACAAACACAAAGGGGTGTGAGGAATATGCAAACTGTGTTTACGCTTCAAATACATTACAAGAGTTGATTATGAGGAGAGCAGTACACGTATTACCCTGATGCATCTTCTGTTGAGGAAACACTCAAATACCTCAGCTGTTTCCATCGTGGCCATCTGATGCCTTTTTATTTCTATGTTTGTGCAGCAGATGGTGCTATTCTGCAGTGTGAAAGACGTGTGTGTATACCAGTGGTTAAGATGGGCCTAGTGCACACTAGTAAGCATGTGCACGCCATGAGGCGTATGCAGATTTTTACAGTTGAATTAGTTACTTAAGCCATTGTACTAGGAAAGTGTTGAGGTCAAAGAGAAAGCGACCTTCACATGATCAAATAGAGACTTTGGACATATCAACATACATACTACCAAGAAATCATCGTTGGAACTGTGTATATGACAACAAATATAGCTTATTTTTATTGTTATAGTTTATTTATGGCGTTGTTTATCAACTGTCTGCTTTTCTTTTTAAACCGCACCTGCCAATTTGAATCAATCACAAGGGCCCATTCTCTTCTCAACACATTGGTTGAGGGCCCGTTCTCTCTACAGGGCCCCCTACCCACTGGCCCCAGTGCAACAGTACTGTCTGCACCTTCTATATTTACACCGCTGGTGTTCTTGACAGAAATTTTGGCCTTGGATGCAATATAATTTATTACAGTTACCCTTTTGTTATGTTCCTCTTTTTAGTTTTTCAGACTCCGTCTTCACATCTGTCTAGAAAAGGCAGTGGTTCAGTTTAGTTAGAATTTGCCACTGGCGGTAAACCTGCAACTTCCTGTGGAGCAATATGAAGGGTGGACATCTCACAGCTCTGAACCAGATGCACACATTATCATTCACTATCTCAGTGAAAACATGTTCACAGTTCACAGTTCACATCGGTCGACACCCTGGGCAGGGCCAGCAGTGCAGAGAGTAATTATTAGGTCAGTAAAGGTCCGAAAGTGCTGTTAATAACTATATAACTCATTGGACATTCTGAATTCAAACACAATAGTGCACATCTGCTTCTCATCTGCTTCTGTTCGGGATGTAGAAATGACACATTCACCACATTTGAGCTCAGCTGTGTTGTGAAATCCTTTGACCAGAGCACTGTGGTAACTGACATGCATTACATTAATGAGAAAGCTGAAGTGTTCACCAGTGTTGTCTTGTGTAACTACTACCCACATAAGACTGTTAATGCAGACTAAACACCCCAAGAGCTGTAGGCAGTTTAAGACGTTTTTTAGTTTGAGTCATACAAAGCATCCATAATAAAAATGTACAATATTTGTGTTTCAGCCAGGTTGCTATACATGTTTATCGCGTTATCAAATAAATGACACGACTTACAAAATCCCTTATGTAGACTAATTAAGCAATCAATTACAAAAGATGTAATCACTGCTCAGGAGTTCTCTGAATATTAACACTCACCGTCTGACATGTCGTGCTCGTATCACTTAAAGAACCTTCAATAACCCGCTCACTGTGGCAGCTCTGTCTGTTTTTACAAAGTGTGCAAGCCGTGTAAATGATGTTGATGCATGTCAAATAGTTTGATGTGTTGATTCTAATATAAATACTATCGGTGAACACTTTTTAGTATATGTGTATCACAGAGTATTGGGCAGCTTTTGAGAAGCAGCGTTTCCATGACGTCATTACATATTCAGAGTTTAAGCGCTGTCTGCATGCAGTCTGTCATTTTTCTAAGCAGGTCTTTGGTCATGTGTCTGTTCTAAGCGTGTGTGTGTGTGTCCATGCCCACACCCCGGCCTCCCTGAAAGAAAGTGTGCGCTTCAGCATGTTCCATTGACCGCAGCAGTACTGCAAGCCTTTGCACATCCACAGTTCCAGAACGCCTAATAGAACAACAGACATGGACTGTGGCGTAGCGGCCTCCTATCCCAGACCCTCCCCCATCTCCATCCAACACCATCACCCCTCCCCTGACCCCCCCAAAAAAATACTCCCATGTAGTTCAGTGTGAAAGAGTCACGTGGCTTTTGGCCCGGCCGCTCAAGTGCATTTGTTCTGTGCCGATTGTTTTAAAGGATTTTGCCTCCATCAACAGAAAAGTGGAGGGGATAACTTTTTGGAATTCAGCCTAGGGCTTCCTCTTTGACGTTTCGCTCACTCCTGGCTTGCACTCTCTCTCACTCTTTCCCTGAGGAAAGGCTGATACTTAAAGAGGGTTGATTTATCCTGTGGAATTCAGGTAAGAGGATGCCGGGTGCTTCTGTTATTTACCGATGCCACTTGGATGGAAAAAATGGATGGAGTAAATGTAAAAAAGTAGAAATCTGTATCATGGCGTGCTAAGTAATGCGTGTATGTCTCACCGCTGGACCCATAGAGGGCCTTCAGCATGTGATTCTGTATAAATGTTAGATTTGTGGTTTTGTTCAAAATCTGTAACATTACAACATTATCCCTTGGATTCTTTTTAACTTACTTCAGGATACGTTTTTCAGGATCATATGCCAAACTTGAGACAAATTATAGATTTAACTGGCTCCCTATATGTGTTCAGACGCTCCACCTGGTCCACATGTCTGACATGCTGATTGCTTTGGCTAGGTTCATATCACTGTGTTTTTATTATGGCTATTTGCAGGCAGTGCAGCTACATATATAGGGGACCGGGATTTAACTTGTTTATATATATTATCTTTGAGGTGTTGGACTAATTCACAAAACAAGTATCCCATGTGTTTTTCTGTCCTCTTCAGTATTCCATTAATTTGTACCAACCATCACGTCTTCCAAAAAATAATAAGTTATGTGTGGGTTGACCTGACAGATATTTTCTGGTTTTATGTGATTAGACCAGGAAATTAACATACCTGGCTTGTTTAACTGCAGGAGTGGAACAAAAAACATGGAGAGAGAGAGAGAGAGAGAAAGAGAGAGAGAGAGAGAGTACATGTTGATATGAGCTGATTGTATTGTTGGTATGATTACTCTGCTCAGCAGCTCTCATGATCAGTTCTGTTCTGCAGCTAACTACGTAGTCAAGATGAGCTGATATGAATACATACAAATATACTGTATATATACACACACACATATATATATATATATGTGTATATATACATTTATATACATATAGCTTTGACACCCTTGTGTATCTTTGGGCAGCATCTTCCTTGAATGAAGAACGGACAAAAAATATCTGCGTTGATCACACATTTCTTTACCCTTTCAAAAAATAGTCTACAGGAAGTAGACACCTCCTTTTAGTAATGCCGGTTTCATAATGTAATGGTTGGAGTGGATAGTGTGTGCCAGGAGGAATCGAGTTATGAACCCCTAGTCCTGAAGGGTAAATCTAAATGAATATATTTCCTTCATTAGACACTGAAATCATGGTGCCCAAACTGTAGCTCAAAGATAAGGCCCCATTTGTATCTGCATACACCGCTTCAGGCCATTCCTGTCTCCTCAATCCATTACCTACTGAACAAAAATGTAATACAAAGCTGCAACCCCTGTTATATCAAATGACTTTGCTGACTCCAGTCTTCTTCTCTTTTTGCACAGTGCATAAGCCTCAACCGCTGTCACAGTGTCACTCATGATGCACAGCTTCATGGGAGGGGGCCTATTTTGTGCCATCGTGGGGAACATCCTGTTGGTGGTCTCCACAGCCACAGACTACTGGATGCAGTATCGTCTGTCTGGCAGCTTTGCCCATCAGGGCCTGTGGAGGTACTGCATGTCTGGCAAGTGTTACATGCAGACTGACAGCATTGGTAAGTGGGACATATCTTATTTGGGTGTTTCTCTCTGAGGCACAGCAACTCTCACCACAGTCTAGATTTACTTTTCTGAATATGCCGGTGATTATTATAATTATAATCGTTACTTGGTGCAATAAAAATAATTTATTGAGGTCATGGCAGCAACAATAGTGAAACAAATAAATATCTTTCACTTTCAAGGAACAGTGGGTAACTGGGGAGGTATTGGAATATGATACGTTTTCTTTAGACTATAACCTGCTGCAAATAAGAATAGTTGTGTTTGCTTTACCCTAGAATGAGCCGCTCATATCTACATACTACATACAGGGTCCTCTGCATGGAGCCATCCACCACAATTCTACAGTAGCCCAGAACGGACAAACCAAATAGTGGCTCTAGATCGGGCCATTCGAGATTTTGCGCCGGCCACGATAGTTCTACAACTCGCTGCAATCTACAACCACACCATGAAGGCCGCCAGATCCTACACACTACGATTCTTTTACCAAGACTGAGAGTCTACAGACATGCTAGCTGCTCTGGGAGGCTGTATTTAGGCAAAGTGGTGCTTTGAGCTAAATGTTGAAATGATGATGGATTGGATTCATTGTATCAAAACTAGTTGCAGATATTTTACGCATCAAAGTTCTGGACTGATCAACTGACAGACCCTTGATACACACACACACACACACACACACACACATGTCTGACTAAAAATAAAAGTGTATTATTAAAGTACCCCACTAAAAACAAAAGCACCTTCTTGAAGTAGAAGTGATCTGCTCTGTGATTCCTGATTCGTTGTGTCAACCTAGTATTTTAACATTTAAAAAGCAACTAAATTCAGCAGCTTGTCCAGATGTAAACAAACCTACTGACTCAGAATCGTGGTGGGTAGTTTAAATGAAATGGAAAAAGTGCATTTAAATCACAAAAAAATGCAAATAATCAAAGATCCAGGAAAGCAACATTGTAATTTTCTTAAGTAAATTCACTTCAGACAGTTGACTGTACATTTCCCTTTATACGTAAAGTATACCTTTACTGTTTTAGGATTGCTTGGCTTCAAACAGCATGCCACTGTTAATGATGGCAGCTGTGTGAGTCCAGCAGTGCACTGGAACAGTTTTCAAGTTCAAGGCAGAAGTTATGTGGGAACAAATTCCAGTTCCAGTTTCAGGGGTCAATAGAAATTCGTAATTTTAAAATGACTGCACATATATTTATAATACGATCTCTCCCTTGTTTTACTCCTCCTCAGCCTACTGGAATGCCACTCGTGCTTTCATGATCCTTTCGGCCATGTCATGCTTCGCTGGCATCATCGCAGGAATCCTCTCCTTTGCCCACTTCTCGGCCTTTGAGAGGTTCAACCGCTCATTTGCTGCCGGGATCATGTTCTTTGTTTCAAGTGAGTCATGTGTACAGTAGATGCTATAGAGGAAAATGCAACCAAATAGTGTCCTATTCCGTTCGTTTTTGACGTCACACCTGCCATAAATTACATGTTATATTTGGTGAATTTTCATATCATGTAAATCTCAGACAAATATTAATAGCTTTATAGCAGGTGCACCTGTTGACTTCCAACTGAGATGATCTTTACGATCACGGATATTTGTTGTTCTAATATGCATCCCTCTCTGCCCACCATGCCAGCTCTCTTTGTTCTGCTTGCAATGGCCATTTACACCGGAGTGACTGTGAACTTCCTGGGCAAGCGCTTTGGTGACTGGCGCTTCTCTTGGTCCTACATACTAGGCTGGGTGGCACTGCTCATGAACTTCTTTGCAGGTTTGTTAAGTAAAAGAGTGCCGTAGAGTTCGATGTAACTTCCTCCCGATAGTAAGCAAAGTCAGTTGTGAATATGTGAATATTATACACAGTTATTGCAGACCAAGGAAAACCATTAGTATACAAAACAGCTCAGTCAAATAAAAAAAAGAATAAGCATGAAATCATCAATACAATGCTGTGCCAGGAACACTTTAATTTTCATGAAATGTTATGTACAGAAATTCCTCAGTGATTACATCTCATCTCAAAAGGCCCATTATACATTTTTAATCTAACATTTATTTACATTATTAAATTGTACTTGATGTGTCCTGTGTGTACTGTATACACCTGTGTGGTAATTATGTTTTGTTTTGCAGGTATATTCTACATGTGTGCCTACAGAATGCATGAGTGTAGAAGAGTAGCTGGGCCACGTTAAAGGAGAGATAACAAGAGATAACTTGTCAAGGGTGCAAAGGATGATAATTCCCTTTGCAAAATAGAGAATTTACTGTAACATAATAAAATCTGGAATTTTGCAAACGCACCAAACATGTCTTATGTTTTTTGTCATAAAATATTCTGTGATTGCCCTGGATAGACTGGCGACTTATCCAGGGTGTACCCTGCCTTCGCCCAATGACAGCTGGGATCGGCTCCAGCGCCCCGCGACCCTAAAGAGGATAAGCGGTTCAGATAATGGATGGATGGATGGATATTCTGTGATTGTTTGGTATGGAAAGCAACTCAGCCCCTTTGAGCAGGATTAGATCCCCTTAGCAACTAAATATGTTGTGGCCAAGTAACCAGCTAAATGTAGACTTTGTCTCATAAGTAAACTGAACTGCACAGCATTACACGTTCCGATCATTGGACATGCAGATATTGTATGGCCGTGTATTTTACACTTAGCCAGAGCTTGCGGGCTGCCTTTCTAATCCTGAAACAGTGAGTACATGCTTCCTGAAAATTGACTTTTTACTTGTGCAGCGGAAAGAGGAGGAGGAGAAGTAGAAGACTATGGGATCAATACAGGTGTTGAAGGTGCAGAGCAGCAATGTGTAGTGCCTCCATGTCGGGCTCTCACCCTGGAAGTAACCCAGGACATGAGAGAAGTTGTATGGCAGCACACAAATGAGAAACACAGCTAGAGTCCCCAAGGCCATGCCTATGGCTTTCTGCCTCTGCATCAGGGATATCCTCTGGCGGCTGTACAGGATCATAATGCAGCGCAAGTAGCAGAAAACACAAATTAGAAGAGGTACAAGGCAGAGCACAAAGAAAATCTCCAAACGTACAGGGAGGAGGATCTCCAACTGCTTGTTAGAAAAGTTCTCATAGCAGACGCTGGAGTTTATGCTGGCGAGTGACGGGTGGTGCTGGATGATGAAAGTGACGATGCAGTGTCCTGCGGAAATTAGCCAAATAGCAGCACTGACGACAATCGCGTACACAGGTTTGAGCAGCTGAAGATAGGTGACAGGGAAAGCTACCCCAATGTAGCGAACCACACTGACCGCCATCAGCAGCAGGGAGCTGGTGTAGATGGTGGAGAAGAACGTGAAGCTGGTGATGGAGCACAGTATACTGGACAAATGCCATTTCATGCCTGACGCGGCCTCGTGCATCTTCAGAGGCAGGATGATCAAAAAGAGCAGGTCCGAGACAGTCAGGTTGAGCAGCAGGATGTCTGTTGGAAGTGGCCTGGAGTGGATCTTAACGCTGAAGGCGTAGAGAGCCAGAAGGTTGGCCGGCAGGCCCATGAGGAAAGAAATGATGTAAACTGAGAGAATGACCTCACTCCTCACCACTGACTCCATTGCCCTAAACCAAAGGCAGTAAACAAACAGCGATCAACATTTATAAAATAACAGAGACAGGGGGTAAAATCTACATTTTTCTCATTTTTATACCAGCAACAATAATGATAAATCAGTGAAGTCTGAATTGGTCTAAATAAGAAACATTCAGCGGGTTTCTGATCCAGTGAACAGAGATTTTTAGGGAATATAACATGTTTTAACAACCTCAAAATCCCAATATGTCCCAGTCACCTAAATGTAAACCATATGAAGCCACACCACCAAGAAACACAACACATTGATGGAGAGATATTAACTGGCATGTAACACTGTCGGTAAAACTGAAATCTGCATCTTTAGGTTTCTCTCAGAAATCTTGCAGATCATTGCAATACCTCCTGTGTTTGCAGGTCACTGAGATTTAATAAAGTGAGTTAGGAAATGTCTTTTCATGACTCCGATCACAGAACAAATAACAACCAGATGTGGAATTTCCATAGCAAAAAGCATCTGCAATGTTAGGTTGGATAAATACATGTATTTACTTACCTACAAGTAGAAGTTAAGTGAAGAAAAAAAAGGAGAGTTGATAACTTGTGAGTTCAAAGATGAGCTGATATGAGACAGTTCATACAACCCCAGTAGGACAAACTGCTCTCCCCTTATACTGAACAGTGTGCAGACAGCAATTGGTTAATATTAACTAAAATGCAAAACTCACGCTCATGTTGACATGCTCATGGTTTGTTGATAAAGTACTTCCTCCCATTAGGACTCTACAGGAATAAACTCTGACATAATTAAGTTTGGATTGCATCAAGCAACAAGCCTGCATTTATTCAAAGTCACGCCTACATCACAAACTCAAAGTATCATTTCAGAAAAATAATTATTCTTCCACAGAAACATTAAATTTAGGGCGTTGTTTAAAAAAATAAATGTTTTGTTTAAGTCCAGTGTGACATCATTGCTAGAAAGAAATCTGAGAATCTTTTCAGCAACAGAACGTAGAACAGTAGACCTGTAGTCCGACCCGACAGCAGATCTGGTTTTTGTTTCTTGGGAACAGCTTGAATGTTAATTTCCTCTTGTCACCTTGTTTACATTACAAACATGGACATTTAAACAATGTCACAGGCACGGCTGTGTATGTAAGTCTGTTTACAAGCTAATACGAATTCAAGGTTAAATTCTGAATTTATATATATAGTTTAATAATTCTCAGTGTATGCGCAATACAACAACAGAATAAAGATCTTGAAAGATTGGAAAATGCCACTCAATGTGTAGAGACAAAACAGTTGTGAACCACAGCATAGCTTTATTAATCATTAGCCACATTCACTGCACCTTTGCCTGTGGCGGTATTTTGCTTTCTCTTTGTGGGACTGCTGCGTATGCCTGCTCCAACCCTCTGCTCATTCCTTCCAATTCATTATCATAAACACAGGAATGTATGTCCACCTCAGGGATCCTCTCGCGTCTGCATGGTCCCGATTGTCCGTCATCATCCTGTGATCTGATAGCAAAATTTAAATCAATTCTCAAGTAAAAATTCCCTTAAAAGGATACCAGTGTTGCACACGAAGCCCGGTGGTGGTGGCCTTATATAATAACAATAAAAAAGATGATTTATAGCAGTGCAGGCATTATGTTTGTCCGACAAAGAAGGAAGTCTACCAACCTGTTTCCAGAATGTTTTCTGTAAATATACATAGCACACCCAAACAGCAAACTAATCCCTGGAAGCATTAACATCGACAGCAGCAGATATAAAGAGGCTGTAAATGGAAAATAGCCTTATTAGTAAATATGATCTGGTCTGCTTTTGGATGTATAGTTTGGGGGAACAGCAACAGTAACTTACATAGGTTTGAAAGGTCTACAGACAGCTGCTTGGTGTTGCTCCCCAGGGAGTTTGTGGCTGTGCAAGTTATGTTAGATGGGCTCTGAGCTGGGTTTATAACATGTATTTCCCCAGAGACTACATTTGCTGAAACAATGCTGAAGGAGGATGGTAGAGTGTCATTTCCATCAACGGTCCAGTACATGGAGGCTTTGGGGGAGGCCTCCGCCTGGCAGACACACTTCAGAGCTTCTCCTGTCCAGCTGGCAGGACGACTCAGGCAGGATTACTGGGGCATCTAGAAAGATGGAAAGTTATTTCATAAGTAATCCTCTCTGGCATCTTGAATTTACTACACGCAGTGGTGGAATATACCTAATATTTTGAGGTTCTTGTACTTTACTCGAGTATTTCCATTTTTTGCTATTTTCATACTTCAACCAAACTACATTTCAAAGGGAAATGTTTTACTTTTTACTCCACTACACATATATGCAGGCTTTAGTTACATATTGCAAATTCAGCTTGTTTAAACAAAAAATAAATCAACTATTAAATGCAAATGTATTATTATGGCTTAAGCAACTCAACAGTAAATAAAGTGATGCAAATGTTCTCCAGTTTTAACACATCAATGCATCACTTATTATAATCCAGTAATATAATATATATTATTGGTATTATATAAGTGGGCCATTCTGCACAATGAGTATACCTTTGATACTTTAAGTGTATTTTGATATAATACTTTAGTATTTTTTAACTAAGAAATATTTTGAAAGGAGTTTTAACAGAGTATTTGTACACTGTAGGAGTTCCCTCCTCTTAGCCGACTTAAATGAAATTCATTTGAGCACAGATAACCTGCACATCACATTGTTTAAGCAGTGTAAATAGCCATGGATGGGCCTGACTTTAGTCAAATACGATTTTATAATGTTATTGTCCAGGCATTATTACATTACATTACATTATTACATTGTTTATCAAGTTTAGAGTTCTGAGATTAAGATTGGATTAAGGTTTTCATCATTACCTTGTATTATGTTTTTTTATTACAATCTCTAAAGCCATTGCATGAATTGCCGTTTTGAAAAAACCTGCCTTAAAAAATACAACTGAAAATGTACACCTAAAATGCATAATAATATCAATGCATACTCAAGGTACATAAATATATATTTTTTTAAATGTCAAGTTTGTGCGGGGGCGGATGGTTGTAGCAAATTTCCCCACTGCAGGACTAATATAGGAATATCTAATCTAATCTAAGAGAGGAATTTCAGCCATTCAGGTGGTATTCAATTTCCAAAATGCAGGCCTATTGAGTTAGCCAAAAAAAAATGTAAGTTTAAAATTGTCCATTCCTACAACCTAGTGGCAATTCTGCTTCTCCAACTACTTCAGCACAAGGGTTATTTGGGGACTATAATCAAACTAAGTGAGTGTACAGCGTTGCCCTGTCTGTTTATTTTAAAGAAAAAGACGTTTATGAAGACAATAATGTAAATTACAAGAGCAAAAACTGGATAACGTCCGTTTTCCTTTCCATTACTTAACTTAGCTAAGTGCTAGTTAAGCGTTACATTATGCTGGTGGTGTTGCTCAGTATCCAGCAGAGCAACGGTTTGGCGTGAATGTTTATCTCTGTATTCCCAAATGATTATATCAGTAAATTCTGGCGAAATAGAGTAAATAGTAAGTAGTTGTATTTTACATTGAACATCCAGATCCACCCAGTCGGACGTCCCCTGGCTGATGTTGTTGTAAGCGATGCAGGAGATAGAGGTATCTCTTGTGATGTGGTGGAAGGGCCTTTTTCTCTCAGTTGAAATGATTTCCTTGTTCCGACCCATCTGTCTTTTCAGCCATATGTAGGTGTGAGGTTGTGGGTTAGAGTCCGCAGCACAGTCCACCACGACGCTGCCACCCTCCACTATCGGCTCCTTCTCCAGTATCAGGGTCACAGTCACAGGTTTATCTGTGGATATAGGAAATTATCACTAACAATGAAAAAGTAAGAAAATGTACTTCTGTCATTCATTGTATTTTGAACTGGTAAACAACGGTATCACTTACATAAAATGTTAAGTGTTATTTGTTGACTTTCTGTGGTCAAGATTCTAAACTGCGCAGAACACCACATTTTGCTGTTATGCATTTCATATGTGGCCAGTCCATGAAGTGTCTTTGTGTACGACCATTGGCCCAGTACGTCCTCACTGAAGGCCACTGAAGTGGAGTTTTTGAGAAAGGGACTTGTGTTCCAATGAAGGAATGGAGGTGAGAAAGGACAGGAGTACTTAACGCTGCAGTTAGCCTAGAAAATGTCCCCATCCACCATCGGCTTCTGAATGGAGATGATGGGCGCTTTTCTCTCTGGAAGTCAAAGAAAAGTGATAACAGAAAGAAACAAACGCAGGGACATATTTAAACTTTGTATTTCTAGCTTACCCTGTAAATTAAATGTAGTATATTACAGAAATAAGGTGCATTGACCGCAGCTTGTTGAAGCGAAGTGTTTAGGATCAGTAGCTGTGTAGCTCTAAAGTGTAGTCAGCAACTTAGTACTGTGGAAATGTGTGTTCATCACTAAAGGGCCCATAATGGCAAAACAACTGTTGTGTTTAAGTTACGAGTTTGGAAGAATTGCTGTTTTTTTTATGGTACTCCTCCATCGTACAGTATATCATTTTTATGAATGAACATCACCTGTAAATTGCGGAATTGGGAATTTTTGCATTCAGGCTTTGATTTCCTAAACTCTGTTCACGCTTACAAATACGTACTTACCAACAAAGATAGTTACAATTTGAAGATGGAAGTTCTGATCTGATTTTGAGTCTGGGTTGACCCAAACATAAACTTTAAGGTTGTTGTCTCTTCTCCCCACATTATTGATCATCAGCGTGCAGTTGCCCTCTGCAGCTTTACCCGGTACTGCGGTGCGTCCTTTGAACTGGTCTTCCACTTGAGTTGGGTTGTGCCCATCGTACACCACAGGATAACGCATGCTGTGGTACTGGTACCAGACGACCCGAGAATGAATTTGTGTCTGACATGGCACCACGACGCAGCTCCCCTCCACAGCGGTAACTGCTGTGGGCACAGTGATGCTCCAGCTTCTCACCCGCTGGAGCACTGACATGCCTTAGTGGGGCGAGAGGAGGAGCAAAGGGCGAGAGGGGTTGTACAGTGGACAGCATTAGTCGTGGTTACTCTGTTTTGTGATGCTACTTTGAGAGACGAATGAGAAATTGAAATACGTGACACGACTGACTGTCCTCTTGCACAGAAAGATGTTTGAGCAGATTAACCACAGCGCTGTGTTTGATGCAGTATTCACAGCTGTACATTCGAGCCACAGGAAGAAAAAAAAGAGTGAGTTCTCAGAAACAAAGTTAGAATATTGCTCTTACAAACCACATTACATGCCAAAGACCATATCAATTTCTTCTTAATACATGTACAGTACATACATCACCGTATTTCTTATATGCATTGCAAAAATGTTTATGTATGGCAACACTTTTTACAATATCGGGAAAGCTGTAAATATCTAGTATTGATTTCCATGGTTACACAATTATGATTATTATAATTTTTATTTAGGTTGTTTCACAAGTTGGCCTAAATCCACTCAAAAGAAAATATATTAAAACAGTGTTCTAATAATAATCTTAGTAAAAATGAAGAGTCAGTACTTTCTATATTCATTTGTTTTGTCTAAGTCAAACTCTCAGGAATTAGCTATTTTGAGATGAGTCTAATATTTGAAATTACATTACATTACATTACATTACATGTCATTTAGCTGACGCTTTTATCCAAAGCGACTTACAATAAGTGCATTCTACGGTTACAAACAAGAATCAGAACAAGAATCAAGAAGGTACAATTTCATCAAAGGTTCGACTACAAAGTGCTATCAGTAAGAGCCATTCCAGTGCTACTATAGTGCTACATCCTTTATTCAAGGTATAGTCGGAAAAGATATGTTTTTAGTGAAATATTAGCTTATTGTATTATCTTGTTTAAAATGTTACACATGAAACAAAACACATAAATCAAAATATTACCAGTCAACAAGCTGAGCAGTGGAAGCAGATGAGCGGTCCCCATGAAGACAGTAGTCGCTGTACACAATTTAGTAAGTCACCTTTTGACCTCCTTGATTTCAGAAACATTGAAACAAATGCCACCCTGTGGACCCACCACCCGCAGGGACAGACATCGGGGTCGGGTGCTATGTAGACCGGGCGGCGGGCCGGGCAGGGGGCCTGGGCGAGCCGATCGCCGGCGACATAGACTAGCTCTAGGGACGTGGAACGTCACCTCGCTAGCGGGGAAGGAGCCGGAGCTGGTGAGGGAGGTGGAGCGTTACCAGCTAGATATAGTTGGGCTCACCTCCACGCACAGCGCTGGCTCTGGAACCAAACTCCTGGAGAAGGGTTGGACTTTGTTCTTTTCTGGAGTCGCCCAGGGTGAGAGGCGCCGGGCGGGAGTGGGGATACTCACGAGTCCCCGGCTGAGCGCCGCCGTGTTGGAGTTTTCCCCGGAGAACGAGAGGGTCGCCTCCCTGCGCCTACAAGTTGCGGGGAGTAAGGCTCTGACTGTTGTTTGTGCTTATGCACCAAACAGCATTTCGGAGTATCCGGCCTTCTTGGAGTTGGTGGGAGGGGTCCTGGAAAGGGCGCCGCCTGCCGACTCCATAGTTCTCCTGGGAGACTTCAACGCTCACGTGGGCGACGACAGAGAAACCTGGCGGGGAGTGATTGGGAGGAACGGCTTGCCTGATCTGAACCCGAGCGGTGTTTCGTTGTTGGACTTCTGTGCTAGCCACAGTTTGTCCATAACAAACACCATGTTTGAACATAAGGTGGCTCATAAGTGTACCTGGTACCAGAACACCTTAGGCCGGAGATCAATGATCGACTTCGTAATCGTATCATCTGATCTGCGGCCGTATGTTTTGGACACTCGGGTGAAGAGAGGAGCAGAGCTGTCAACTGATCACCACCTGGTGGTGAGTTGGATCAGATGGCGGGGGAGTCGGCCAGAAAGACCTGGCAAGCCCAAACGTGTAGTGAGGGTGAACTGGGAACGTCTGGCGGAGGATCCTGTCCGGGAGGTCTTCAACTCCCACCTCCGGAAGGACTTCTCACACATCCCGAGGGAGGTTGGGGACATGGAATCCGAGTGGATCATGTTCAAAGCCTCTATTGTGGACGCGGCCGCTAGGAGCTGTGGTCGGAAGGTCATCGGTGCCTGTCGTGGCGGCAACCCGAGAACCCGGTGGTGGACACCGGGGGTGAGGGAAGCCGTCAAGCTGAAGAAGGAGGCCTTTCGGGCTTGGTTGGCCCAGGGGTCTCCTGAAGCAGCTGACAGGTACAGGCAGGCCAGAAGGACTGCAGCTGCGGTGGTCACGGATGCTAAAACTCGGGCATGGGAGGAGTTCGGGGAGTCCATGGAGAAGGACTTTCGGTTGGCCTCAAGGAGGTTCTGGCAAACCATCCGACGACTCAGGAAGGGAAAGCAGGGCCTTCCCCAGGCTGTTATCAGCGGGGGAGGGGGGCTGCTGACCCAGACAGAGGATATCGTCGGGCGGTGGAAGGAGCACTTTGAGGAACTCCTAAACCCGGCCAACATGTCCCCTGAACAGGGGGCAGCGCCTGAAGACTTGGGGTTGGATGAACCCATATCCCTGGCAGAGGCCACTAAGGTAGTCAAAAAGCTCCTTGGTGGCAAGGCGCCGGGGGTGGATGAAATCCGCCCTGAGATGCTGAAGGCGCTGGACTTTGTTGGGCTGTCTTGGCTGACACGCCTCTTCAATGTCGCATGGGGGTCGGGCACAGTGCCCATGGACTGGCAGACCGGGGTGGTGGTTCCCATCTTCAAGAAGGGGGACCGGAGAGTGTGCTCGAATTATCGGGGTATCACACTACTCAGCCTCCCGGGAAAAGCTTATGCCAGGGTGCTGGAACGGAGGCTCCGACCGTTTGTCGAACCTCGGATTCAAGAAGAACAGTGCGGGTTTCGTCCTGGTCGTGGAACAGTGGACCAGCTCTTTACCCTTGCAAGGATACTGGAGGGGTCCTGGGAGTTTGCCCAACCAGTCTACATGTGCTTTGTGGACTTGGAGAAGGCTTTCGACCGGGTCCCTCGGGGCTTTTTGTGGGGGGTGCTGCGGGAGTATGGTGTGCCGGACCCGTTGCAACGGGCCATCCGGTCTCTGTACGCCTGCAGTAGGAGCTGTGTTCGTATCCTCGGCAGTAAGTCAGATACGTTCCCGGTGGGTGTTGGCCTCCGCCAGGGCTGCCCTTTATCACCGGTCCTGTTCGTGACTTTCATGGACAGGATATCTAGGCGCAGCCGTGGGGCGGAGAATGTCAGGTTCGGGGATCTCAGGATAGCCTCTCTGCTGTTTGCAGATGATGTGGTCCTGTTTGCCTCCTCGGACCATGACCTCCAGCATTCACTGGGGCGTTTTTCAGCCGAGTGTGAAGCGGCGGGGATGAGAGTCAGCACCACGAAATCTGAGGCCATGGTGCTCTGCCGGAAACCGGTGGATTGCTCCCTCCGGGTGGGGACAGAGTGCCTACCACAAGCGAAGGAGTTCAAGTATCTCGGGGTCTTGTTCACGAGTGAGGGTAAAATGGAGCGGGAGATCGACAGGCGTATCAGTGCGGCTGCAGCAGTAAAACAGGCGTTGCACCGGGCCGTCTTGGTGAAGAAGGAGCTGAGCCGAAAGGCAAAGCTCTCAATTTACTGGTCGGTCTACGTCCCAACCCTCACCTATGGTCACGAGCTTTGGATCGTGTCCGAAAGAACGAGGTCGCGGATACAAGCGGCCGAAATGAGTTTCCTCCGTAGAGTGGCCGGGCTCAGCCTTAGAGATAGGGTAAGGAGCTCGGACATCAGGAGGGAGCTTGAAGTCGAGCCGCTACTCCTTCGTGTCGAAAGGAGTCAGCTGAGGTGGTTCGGGCATCTAATTAGGATGCCTCCAGGACGCCTCCCTTTAGAGGTTTTCCAGGCACGTCCAACTGGTAGGAGGCCCCGGGGAAGACCCAGGACACGCTGGAGGGATTATATCTCCCAGCTGGCCTGGGAACGCCTCGGGATCCCCCAGAATGAGCTGGTAGATGTTGCGGGTGAGAGAGAAGTCTGGGTCAGCCTGCTTGACCTGCTGCCTCCGCGACCCGACCCCGGATAAGCGGTGGAAAATGGATGGATGGATGGATGGATGAAACAAATGTGACTCAAATTAGATCATAATCATTTTGTGGTGTATAATTTCTGCACATAAGTATGTTCAAACACTGAGCCGATGTATAATGGCCAGTAAAATATGTGTTATAGAGGTATGAGTCAATACGTCACTGCAAATCATCTAGTCATTTTTTGACATTTAAAAGCCTCAAACACCTGTCAGCTAATCAGGTACAATTTTCTTTTTGAGAATTTGACAAAAAGTTGCCAGATTCATATTTTTCTTTAAGTGATACTGACACAAACCTTGCTTACCTTGCCAGATGAGCTGCTGCGTGAATGTGTCTGCAATGGCCCACTGATGTGTTACTGTGCACAAGTCTACCTTTTTATCAGAGCCCTAAGCCCCTCGACGCCCCCTCTGTTCTATTCAGTTTCAAACAGGAAACTTGCTGAGCTCATTCAAAGCAGTCGTCCTGAACGGTGAGACGTCTGAAAGAGAGGCTCTCTTCTCCGGGATTTAAGATCTGGCAGACACGTCACACCACTTGTTGTACAGTGCAGGTTATAAAACACAGTAGCAAGGGAAAGATTTAAAATGTGTATTTAATACAACATTGAAGCTTGATGACATCGTCCTAAGGAAGAATGTGGGCCGCTACTTCTGCAAAAACAAAATTAAAATAGCTATTCACAGTTTGTGTTCAAATAGCTACAGCCACTTCAGTTTGAACAAAAAATAAATGTCAAAAATAACACATGAAACAAAATGCTTAACTGTTCATTATTATCATTCATGTCGATTAAATGACTCAGAAAATAAAATTATAAAAGCCTTAACTGAGCCAACTGATTCTATTCTTCTTGTTTCTGGAAGCATTGGAACAAGTGTCAACCACGAGTGCCTTTTTAAATGCAATGATTATACCTGTGTCCTCGTGTTGTATTGTATTTTATGTATTTTTGTTGTTGTTATATGGACTCATGAGTCTGAAATAAAAAGGAATATATTAATAGTATTTATTTATGCACTCTAATGTGCTCAACATATCTTCAGGAACAAAAACATCTGTCGTGATCTTAAAAAGCCCATGAACTTAAAAACAAAGGAACATAATACCAATAATCAAATTGTCCATGTCAGAGCTGACAAACAAGAAAACATACATTTAAGAGAGGAAGACATTCCTGAACATATGTTGACACAGCAATATAGATATGTGATCTATTTCTGCATAGCACGCTTGTCTTTAAATTTAACCTGAGCATATTCACTTTCCACCTCTTTCTCCACCTTTCTGGGCCCCACGTTGTCATAAAGACTTCCCATCTCCAGTGCGGTGTTCACGAAACTCCTGCGCATGCCTCCCACCATGCACATCATCTCCTCCTCCGGATAGGAGCCGCCGGGCTGATGCATGTCCACGGAGTCTTCTGCCTTCTTCTTCTTGCTCTTGGCCGTCCAGTTCACAGCCGAGTAAATCACATCGTTGCCTTCCTCATTCCTCTTCTCTGAGCTGTTGCTGTTCGGCTCAGAGAGCGTTGCAGCGTGGGTCAGTGCATACGTGT